>QNUK01000239.1:0-600000 GCA_013621035.1 Clarias magur | reverse complement strand
TCTGTCTCACACACTCATGATTCTCTCTGCATCAAGTTTTTTTTTCTTTGGAGTGTTCTTATGAATATTACTTAATAAATGAAATCATCTTTTAAAAACTGCATTTTGTACCTTCTCTTATCTTCATGTAATATTAAAATCTGTTTGATGATCTGACAAATATTCAAAATAAATAAATGAATTCAAAAAACAGGAAGGAGAAAATATTTTTTCAAAGTGCCAACAATGTGTATATTTTTACAGCAATTCAGAATGAGTTCCAAGAGGTGTTGAGTATTTGTTGTATGCTTTCCTTCATTCTCCAGTCCATCATATCCCAAACCATCTCAAATGGATGAATGTTGACACCAGGTTATCTAATGTAGCATTCCATCGCTCTCCCTTCTGGACAAATAGCTCTTACATAATAAGTAAGAGGTTTGTTTGGGCATCATCGTCCTGCTGGAAAACAAATGATCCCACTAAGTTCAAAACAGATGGGACGGCATGACATGTTGCTGTAAAATGCTGTCATAGACATTCTGGTTGGTTAAGTCACCAACAGTGTCACCAGTAAAGCAACCCCCTCATCATCTCCACATCCTCAGTGGGAACCACACATTCAAGAACCTTCTATTCAGCCTCTCTACATCTATCAAAGACAGCAATTATAACCAAAATTCTGAAATTTGGAATCAAATCCAAAGGAAAGTTTTTCACTGATCTAATGTCCATGTATTGTGTTTCTTGCTCAATTGAAAATGTAATTCAAGCATTCAAAGCAAAAATATTCAAGTTACTAAATTGCAGTTAAAAATGTATTTCAAGTGTTAAAAATATAATCTTCACATTATTTTTCAGTCTTACAAATTCAGGTTGACAAAATTCAGGTAATAAAATTCAGACTAATTAAGACTGAAGAAAAATGAAGATTGTATTTTTAACACTTGAAATACATTTTTAACTGCAATTTAGTAACTTGAATATTTTTGCTTTGAATTTGATATTAAATGCTTGAATTACATTTTCATTTGAAATATGCAACCACAATAAATTGTAGTGGCAAAAATTTCAAACATTGTAAATGCTCTAAGGATTTTTTTCAATTCAGATCAAATTGCAATGCAAAAAAATTCAAACATTTTTATTGCATCAAGTTTTTTTTCAGTTCATGTAATTCAACCTGCTATTATGCTTTGAGGAATTTTGGCAGTATTACACTTCCATAGTTTAGTTGCAAGTCTAGCAGTGGCCCTGGGACAAATTTGTGTATCCTAGTAGCCTAGTCAGAACCCAGACTGACAGCATTTGAGTGATTCTGCAAAGAGGAATTCAATAAAATTTTATTTGTATGGTGCTTTTAACAATGGTCGTTGTTACAAAGCATCTTTAACAGAATCAAAAGAAAATTATGGAAATGGGTATGAAATGTGAATAAATGAAAATGATCAGATCAAATGTCCCTGATGAGCAAATCGAGGGCGATGGTGGCAAGGAAAAACTCTCTGATATGGCAGTAGGAAGAAACCTTGAGAGGAACCAGACTCAACAGGGAACCCATCCTCATTTGGGTGATAACAGGCAGCAGGAATTTTTTTATCATATGGTGTGTTAGGCAGCTGGAAGTTCCATATTACAGATGATGTATTTAAGTTAATATGGAGTCCAGGTCGTTATTGGAGGCTCGGTTAGAGTGTAGAAAATTCCAGTCCTGGCTATAGAGTGACTGCATAAGAAACTAGAGAGGTACATTTCCTGAAGAAAATGTGAGTGGTGCTTTGCCTTGACGTCACAGAGCTTCCCATGTCATAGTCATAGATATAGCTGATGTCATAGCTGATGTTGGTCCCAATGTTAAGTCTATGGGACTTTTTTGGGCGGTTAATTGCCCCCACAATTCCTGAAGAAAATGTGAGTGGTGCTTGCCATGGCAAAACTTTGGAGTCATGCTAACAACTTGTTAAGCACTCCAGCATCATGTTAGCAGCACTCTAATGATGTAGCTAGCAACATGCTAATATAGTTAGCATAATGCCAGCTACATGCTAATTAGCAAAACATAGTGCTAGCAACATGGTAATCACTCTATATATAGACATTCTACTGATATTGCTAGCAACATGCTAATATCGTTAGCATAATTCTAGCAACATGCTAATGAGCTAGACGTCATCTTGCTAAACATGTTATTAGCGAAATGCTAATATAGTTAGCATAATGCGAGCAACATGCTAATATTGTTAGCATCATGCTGGCAACATGCTAATAAAATTAACATAATGCTAGCAAAATGCTAATATTGTTAGCATAATGCTAGCAACATGCTAATCGCGTTAGCAACATGCTAACTGCATGATAATAATTTTGCTAGGGGTCGTGGCTTATGAGCATCATGATAAATGCGAAAGACTGATTGATTGCCTGAGTAAAATGCGCCCACTCCCATATCTCTACAACAGTGGGATCCACAGTTAAATTCAGTTTTAAAGTTCCTATGGAATTTACAATTGTATGTTAATTGCCCCCTTCTGGGGCAATTTACCCCTCACCCCTTAGAAAAGTCATGTCAAGCCCCCATTCCCTGAATAAACCCAGATAAAATAAATTCCCGAATGAACCACACAATTTGCCACCTGTTTCATGGGTCTACAATGAATGGAAAGTGACGAGTCATCCACCAAATTCCTCATTATAAGTTAATGGGGTAAATTTGAGATTTCAACCGAATTCCCACTCGGTGCTTCATTCCGTCAAATTTGGTCTCAATGTTAAATCTATGGGATTATATGGGGAGATTAATTGCCCCCTGTGGGGGCAATTTACTGCCTGCCCCCTCCTAAAGGTCTTAGCACCCCAATCCTGAATGAGCCGCACAATTTGACACCTCTTTCATGGGTGTATGACAAACGATACAGTTCTAATTACACTCCAAATTCCTGATTATAATTCACAGGGGCAAATTTGGGCACCTCTTGCCCCCGCCGGGGGTAAAACCGATACCCTCTTGCAGGGTCTGTCTGACACAGCTTGCCAGCCTCTTCAAATGTGGTAAACTTCAGATTTCTATCAAATTCTCACTCTGCGCTTTAATCCGATAAAGTTGGTATGAATGTTAAGTCTATGTGACTTAATGTGGGGTGCTCACATTCAGTTGGTATGAATGTTAAGTCTATGTGACTCTATGTGGGGTGCTCAGAAACGTCTGGGCACCCCAATCCCGAATGAGCCGCACAATTTGACACCTCTTTCATGGATCTACGACAAACGATACTGTAGCAGCTATACACCAAAATCTGCATTATATGACAATGGGGCAAATTTGGGCACCTTTTCTGCCCCGGGGGCAAAACTTATACCCTCCTGTATGGTCATGATCATATCATATTCATCATATGGTATGGGTCTGACACAGCTTGCGACCCTCTTCAAATGTGTTGAATTTGAGATTTCTACCACATACTCACTCTACACTTCAATCCGTCAAATTTGATCTCAATGTTAAGTCTATGGGACTTTTTCCCCATTATAAGTAAATGGGGCAAATTTGGGGACCTCTATTGCCCCGGGGGTAAAACTTATACCCTCTTGCAGGATATATTCTGACACAGGCTGCCATCCTCTTCAAATGTGGTAAATTTGACCTTTCTCCAAAATTCCCTCTCTGCGCTACAATCCGTCAAATTTGGTCTCAATGTTAAGTCTATGGGACGAAGTTGCACATTTGGATACCTCATTCATGGGTCTACGACAAACGGTGCGGGACTAGTTACGCGCCAAACTTTCACATGGAAGGAAAAAAAAGAAAAATAATAAGCCTGTGAGATTATGATAGTAGTGCTTCGCTTCGCAAGCACCACTAATAATAATAAGCCTGAGAGATTATAATAGTAGTCCTTCGCTTCGCAAAGCACCACTAATATGTAATAATTCACAAATCAAGGTGTTCCAAAAATGTACCATCATACTCATGAAGGCTGTCCTCGCTGCCGGATGCTTCAGTAAAGTCCTGTCTGAATACTTGCGTAAATGTATTTGTCTTTTAGTAATTTAATAGAACATTGTAATAAACTCTAATACTCATTTTATAATGTTTTTAGAAGGTGAGTAATTGAAAGAAAAGCACAAACTTATTTTAAAAAGCACACTTATGTAATAGGTCAGATTTTGTTGGTAGTCAATACATTTATGTACAAAAATTGTTAAATAATTTTTTGCGTTATTCTTCTTTCAGAGGTATTCTCAAATTAATGTCTAAAGTCCAAATCTGTAAAATTAATTTAACGTAACACTGGAGGATTGCTTTTAATATTGGCATGAAAAACATTCAAGTCAAATATTTCCATTTTTTTAATATATTAAAATGGACATGTTACCAAAGAAAACAACAAATCACCACCTGTATAAAAATAGCAAAAGAAAATATTACTTAGAGGCAACAAAGAACTTTCTTCTATATGACGTAAACAAGTAGAGTAATTTGAGGAGCTTCATTAAGTCAAAACAAAACTCTCCATTATAGCATGAGAACTTCTCGTCTTTTCTATTCTATGGCTGAATAGATTTAGAAACATTACTTTTTATTGATGACAGACAACATAAACAGTAAAATGTATCATTTTCATTGTGGTTGCTTGAAACATACTTGACTCTGGAACAGAAATAAACACAGTACTCAGAAAGTAGCAGTTTGAAAATAAATGGAAAAACAGGATTAAAAAATGGCAAACAAAAACAAATGTTCTACTATTAGGTATAGAACATAATTTGAAGACATTTAAAACTCTTACAATTAAGTTGCTAGCAATGTGATACACACAGCAGCTGGTATCTCCATTAAAATGTTATAGTGTCTAGTGAAAACACTGAGGGCAGAAGAGTTTCTGGGACTCATTGTTTAATGATGTGGACTACAGATGTGTGGATTGTGGTCTTATTTTTCGCTCTGCTGAAGAATATTGGGAGTGTGTGAGGACTGACAGTTGAGGGCAAGGATGGTTTCTGGTCTGTGCATGGAGATTGCTGGCATTGGGAAAAGAAAAGGGGCAGTTTAGAGGAGAAGTGGGGTGTGTGAAATGAATAGGTGAGGAGGGTGAATCTACAGCACTTCCATCGGAAGAATTGGGGCTGGCGCACTGTCCTCCTTGAAGGTAGCGAATGCACTTCTTTTTTCTCCTAAGAACAGTCAAGAGAGTTATCTGTGAATAAAACGTGGATGTAAAATGTCACAAATATGCACATTCAATGACATAAAAAGTTCAACAAAAACATGAAAGAGTTATGACACACTATTTGTCCAAAGGTATTTAAACAGGTTAGTTGGGCACAGCTGTCATGTGAGAAAACCTGGAGCACAACAACCATTCCAATTCAAAACAAAGGTGTTCAATGGGGTTTAAGATCAGGGTTCGGTTACCACTACTGGCAATCCATGTCTTCGTGGTTCTCACCTAGTGGGACATTGTCATGCTGGAATTGGTTTGACCTAGGCCTATTTGTCCCAGTGAAGGGAAATCTTTAGCTAAGGAACACCAATGTACTTTTGGCCATATAGTGTACATGATATAAAATAAATTTTGCTTAGCATAAACCCTTTTGAATCCTGTTGTTAATGTTAATGGGTTGTGTATTTGTTGCATTTTTGTCTAATAATGTTACAAAAGCACCTGTCAAAGGATGGGATAAACATGAGTACTGAGCTGTACACAACAGTACATTCACGTTGAACATACACAATTTTTGCAGTAGGTTTGTTGCAATCATGTGACAATTTTGATGCACCCTCTGGATGGCAGGAAGTGAAAAAGTAGAAACAAACGACCATCAATTATGTTGGATGTGATCTTCATTTTATGAAAAGTAATTGGGTTATAAACTGAAAGACATACTTCTCCTGGTGTGCACTACCCTGGTGCAGACACAGATGAATTGACCAAAATATGATCATGCAATACTATGAAAAGCAGAGATTCCGTTAGTGTGTGTGCGCATGCGCGGGTTTCCTGTAGGTTTCCATGATACCCGCATGCGCACACACACTATCGGAATCTCTGCTTTCTGACAGAGAGAGTGCCACTGGATAAGAAGAAAGTTCTTTAATGACAATTGCTTTTGCTTTACACGCACACAGATGGTAAAGTGCAATTTAATTTAAAATTTTTATTTTACAGCAGTGATTCCGTTAGTGTGCACACACGCTCGAGTGTCATTAGAGAGGTTCTTTGTTAAAGAAGTTTCCAGACAGAACAATGTTTCTGTTAGTGTGTGTGTCTGTGTGTGTGTGAAAGTCATCCCACACAGTCTAAGACCAGAGGAGGGAAGTAGGAGGGAGGGAGTTGCAATAGCCCCCTCCCTCCCCTTGTCTTACTTTAGCTTCACACACCAAACGCACACAAAACACACACACAGCGCGTGTTTGCACAAACAAACACTAACGGAAACACTGCTCTGTCTGGATTCTTTTCAAATGTAAAGTTAATTCGTTTTATTTTTACTTTATATTTTCTATTAATTATTTTTATATAAATTTTTTGTTATTTTTGGGTTGTGGAACAAATATATCCATTATTTATAGCCATATATGGCTTTGATATACAAGTGTTTTGATATACAAGCACGCTACCGGAACGAATTATTGCATGCTTGCAATCCAAGGTTTTCTTGAATGTGGCATAAACGTACCATAGTCATAGCACAAGCCCGAAGAGGCTGTCGTGAGAAATCAATTGTCAGAGCAACATGACATCCCAATCACAACTTTTTCAGAAGGCCATCCAACCTTTCCTGTCTAGGGTTAGCCATGCTTGTAAGACATCATCTTGCTTCAGCATCTTGCTTTAGCCACATCTTGCCAGGCTTTTCTGAACATGTTTAAAACAAGCATGGCAGCTCCACTGTATCCCACTACCAGTTTCAACGGCATTCAAGCCAAGTTATACAAGTTCTTACTATATTCACCCAATCTCTTTGCGGATGTTGTGGGAACGTGGCTCAGTGTGATGGTGGAAATAACCAAAGCTGCCAACTCTCATGCATTGAGCATGAGACTCACAAAAAATAATACATGATGATTATTTACAGTGACATTAAAATGTTTGCCTCAAGTTTTATCATGAAGCACTTTTTAAATACATAAGAACACTCAAAGGCTTACAAATGTAATTAACAGCTTCACAATCTTACATGCAACACAATTTCACTACACTTTCTCCATTATCATTAGGGCCCAAGCACTATAGCAGGACTCTCTTGTTTTCCTAAGGATTTTTTTTCCCACCCTTTTAGGCTTTTTTGGGTTTCTTGACATGCTCGAAAATGAAAATTGGCAAACAGGTTGGAATCAGCTGAAATCAGCTGGTATCAACACACACAAACACACACACAAGTACATCACACACATGCACAGGTACATACACCCACATTACAAATGTTTACACACCCGCATGCACACATGCACACATACGCACACACATTATAAATGTTAACACACAACACACAAACACATCTCACACACACACACACACACACACACACACACACACACACACACACACCTCTCACGATGCACACACACGCACACACAATTCTATCACACACACCGTGCAGTGCACACACACATGCATGCACACGCAAACAAACACACTCATACATTACACACATGCACACATACATACTCGCACATTATAAATGTTAACATTAACATGCACACACACACATACACCTCTCTCACGATGCACACACATGCACAAACACATTTATATCACACACACATTACAAATGTACTTATATCACACACACATTACAAATGTTAACACTCTCACACTCACACAGACTAAGTCACGCACATATACACAAACAGTTACAATTAACAAGTAAGACAAATAACACACACGTCACTAATGTTAACACACAGACTCACACACCATACACACAAACATGCACAAACACAAACACATTTACTCGTCACACACAGACTGACACGTCCACACGTCACACACCTCTCTCCCTCACTCTCACACACGCGCACACACACACACACACACACACTCAACAAATATTTAGGGCCCAAACTGACATTAGCCCTGTATAGTGTGTGATGTGTGCAGGTTGTGCAGTGCGCCCGGGGTGGCGATGGCGCAGGGTGCTTGGGCCCGTCATCTTTGCTTGCAACTATATTTATTATTATTACTAGCCTTGTTTTTTTCCTTTCATTCTTTTTTAGTAGTTTTCATCACGTGTCCCTTTTTTAAAAGCAGTATATTTGTACTGTATATTTATTTCTATTGTTTTTTTTGTGATTCAGTGCTTTCATTAGCACACTTTGAATCTTTGATTAATTTTCTCTCTCTGTCATTCGCACACAATCTTTGAAGAATTCAAATGCAGGACCACCGGGTGATCTACTTCGGTAGACTTTTCTTTCCTACAATTTATTTAATACAATGCTGTGAATACAAAAATATTAAATAAATAAAAAATGTAATTTCTAAGTTATTATTTCATTTATTAAGGGAAAAAAGACTGTCCAAAACCTACCTGGCTCTATGTGAAAAAAAGGTAATTGCCCCACCCCCTTGCTAAATCATTAATAAACAGTGATTTTTGGAACTCTAAGTTAAATTACACTTGCAACACAATTTGTTGAATTGTGTGAGAAATCACATAAATAAAACCTGATAAAGTGAAGCATGCTAAAAAATCTAGAAAGATTTACAAGGACCTGTGTGAAAAGGGTTATCAAGACATTTCTAAGGCTCTGGAATTCCAGCTAACCACGGTGAGAGCCATTATCCAGAAATGGAGAGAACTTGGAACAGTGGTGAACCTTCCCAGGAGTACTGTAGCTGGCCTACCATATTCACTCCAAGAGCACATCTAAAGAACTGCATGCCTCACTTGTCTCACTTAAGATCAGTGTTCATGATTCAACAATTCTGATACACAGTGCCAGGTAGATTTGAACAGTTTTTTCCCTTAATAAATTACCTCATCATTTAATGACTGCAAAACTGAATTTTGTATTTGCTCAGATTATCTTTGTGTAATATTCCAATTCGTTTGAAGATCTAAATCATTTATATGTGACAAATATGCAAAAAAAAAAGGAAGGGCAAATACTATTTCATGGCACTGTATCTTGATTTTCCTCATTTTCATCTGTTTCTGCATGGCCCAAGTTTCCCTGCTGCCCTCATACATTCTCTTTGATCCACAGCTCCTGCATGACTATTGTATTTCATATAATGTTGTGTGTATTTGGATTCTCTATAGTGTTCTTATAAATATATAAATTGTGATACATTATTTTGTATCAATGTACTCAATGCAAATATTCTAATTTTCTATGTCCTCTGTGTAAATAACCTTAGACATCATAGTGTTGGGGAGTGGGACTGACTACCCAGGGCCCCAATGATGTCCTTGTAATTCTGGAAGGAAAAATGTGAGATACAGTATGATTCAAGAAGGGAATGAGACCTCTTATGTATAGGGCCAGAGTTCTCTACCAGGGTCCTTCTGCCCTACATGGAGTTGCTGAAGAGTAAGTACATGATTTGGCTGGTGGTAAGGTAGGTTACATTTAATCCTTTTGTTTGGGGGAATATTTGAAATGTCATTTGTACGAAATGGAGTAAATAAACACATGCATCTACTGTTTCACAGTAACACTACAATGCAAAAAAATATGCAGAACCTGAGCCATGCATGTTAAAGTGTATGGTTAGTGTCAGACAAAATGGCTGGACATACGCAATGGGGACGTTGTGTGCATATATGCACAGAACCGCAGAAGGTTTTATCAAAGGTAAGGTGCTGGTTCATTTTTTTTTTTTTTACTTTACAGCAGTGTGTGCATATATGCACAGAACCGCAGAAGGTTTTATCAAAGGTAAGGTGCTGGTTCATTTTTTATTTTTTTTTACTTTACAGCAGTGATTCCCTTAGTATGCGCTCACGCCAGGTCAGAGAGATTTCTTTTTTTCCTGTTAAAACGGTATTTCCCAGTGTTTGTGTGTGTGTCCGTTTGTTGTGAAACTTAAGTGATTCCTTTAGTAGGCGCTCATGCCAGTCTCGCTTTTTTCCGTTAAAACGGTGTTTCCGCTGTGTTTATGCGCTTGTTGTGAAACTTAAAAAGTGAGTCCGTTAATATGCGCTCATGCCAGTCTCAGAAAGATTAATTTTTTTCCTCTTTAAACGGTATTTCCGTTGTGTGTGTGTGTGTGTGTGTGTGTTGTGAATCTTAAAAAGCGAGGTGGGGAGAGGGAGGAGGAGTGTTACTGTGTAAAATAAGGCGAGGGAAGGGGCTAATTCCACACACACACACACACACACACACACACACACACACACACACACACACACACACACACGCGGCGCCTGCGCGCACCAACGGAAACACTTATCTGTCAGGATTTTTTGTACTTTTTTAAAAGGTAAAGTGCAGATTAATTTGTTTTATTTTCATTTTATAGATTGTATTAATTATTTTTATGTATTTATTTTTTGTGGCTGTGGAACGAATAATTTGAGTTTTCATTATTACTTATGGGAAATGATCATTTGGTTTACGAGTGTTTTGGAATACTAGCCCACTTCCGGAACAAATTATGCTCGTAATCCAAGGTTCCACTGTTTTTTTTCGATGACTTCCATTCATGTAAGATGGAAGGGAGAAGATCTCTGCGAAAATTCACAAGCACTTACATCAAGCTTTCATCATTACATTTATATGATGGCTACAAAAACCCGGCCAATTGCATGACAAACCAACATGCCCACTATATGGCCACTATACCATCCCCAGCAACAGAGACAAATTCTACTTGGCTACAAAACATGCCGAACACAAGGCAGATACATCTGCTGGCACAACATCTTTGAAACATTTCAGATGGCCAAAAATCTGTTACAGTACCTACTCTTGTGTATAGAAAACCAACAACATTTAACAGTAATGACCAGAATCATTCCAAGCTCCTTGCAATTACACCAGAAACCAGACAACCAGGCATGACATGGTATTGAAAGATGATTGCTGACCTGGGCCAAAAGTTCTATTCCTCATCTCAACAAACGTCAGACCAAACCTTGTATTGTGACCTGCTCATCATATACATACAGGCTGTACAGGCTGTCAACAGTAGACAGATGGTCAAACCTAATAGATAGATTGGTCACTGAATTTTGGTCACATAAGTGTATACTGTTAACATAGACCATGATGTGGGTTATAGAATACTGACAGGCTTTGTCAGGGGTGCCAACAAGAAGTAGTTTCCTTTTTAAGCTGTTTAAGCTATTAAACAGTCCAAAGTTACCCCATGGCTGTGGGCAGTGAGTAAAGAAGTGATTTTAGTATTGTGAAGGTTGATCATCAGATCTTGATGGGGAGATGAGACGTCTGCCAGAGAAGCTGAGATCCAAGTGGAAACGAGTGTCTGACGGAGGAAAGGAGAGAATGGCCTGCATCATGCAACGAAAACAATCTAAGAGATTACTGAAACTACTAAAATTGGGTTAAGATCTGTCCAACACAGTTTTCACAAATTGCCATACACCCATTTTTATCTTTAGAGGTTTTTATTGTTTCTTTACATTTTATTAAATCCTTCGGTAGCAAAATCCTCTTATCTTCTCTCTCCCCAGTTTTGCTTTCTTTTCGTCCTACACAGCTCTATTATTGGGGCTTTAAACAGTGTGATTGGAGCATTTATTAGGATAATTTCATGTAGCCGAGTCATGTACAAATGGTAGACAAGCAGTATTCTACTTTTACCACAGAACCTCACAGCGACGGTATGCGTTTGCTGGCTTTTACCGCTGAGTGGCGCTATATAACTATAGACTGACACCTCAGGCCTTAGTTCATTCTCTCAAGGATTAATGAGCCGCAGGTCCTTTAAAGCTTCACGTAGTAGCGGATAAAATCAAGTGTAACATTGTAGTTAAACGAATTCATAATCACAGCACTAAAATTACTGTACAAATGTAAAATTTAAATTAAATTAAATCTTATTAGGATCAAATTTAAGAAAAGTAAACGTTAACGCAGTGAGCCTTTAGATTTTATCATGTGTAATTAGAAAACCTTTCTTTCTTTCAAAAAAGGGTTTTGTGTCATCTTAGATTTTGTGTTCTTTGTAGTATTTGTAGTAGATTTATTAACTGAAATAAATGAAACTCAATGACCATTTGACCAATTGAAACATTGTCAGGACGTGCTACTGCATCAGCAGATGTCGTTGTCATTCAGTTGTCATTGTGTTTTTGCAGTATTTATAAGAATGAAATGCAGTAGGCTGTTATGATCATCATAACTTTCATTAATACATAATGACCCCCGTTACTCTGTATCACCGCTGCCAAAACCTTATGAAATACAAGTGAAACATTAAACGAATTCACAGTCACAGTACTAAAACTATAGTAATAAATATAGGCGTTTCTTGTTTGCATTGAATTTAAGCAAAGTAAATCCATACCTTTATGTCTAGCCTTTAGATTATATAATGTGTAACACTAGAAAGGAACAAAAAATGAATGAAAGCAAACAGGGTGCACATTGTTTTCGGTGAACTTGAGCGCGTCAGAAAATGAACCGAAACTCTGTATATACTTGCCTCACAGACGTGAAAAGTATATACTTATTGAAAGCAAAATGTCTGTAATTATATAAACTAATGGAAAACAATTTTAGATGTCTAATTTTAGACAATGTAATTCGTATGAAAAGGGAATTATAGGCGCATCTGAGAGAGTGAGCAAGAGAGAGAGCATGCCCGCTCAGTTTAAGTTTATTAGTGCACAAAGCACAAACTCTCAGTCTCTCAATAAATCCTCGGTAAGGGCAATAAGCCCCGAAAGGATAAAAGTTTTTTAAAGTTCTTAATTAATTATCCCACGCTATCTCCAAACGGAAAGGTCTTTCCGTGCGTATCATAAGCACTCTCACAAACTTCTATTTCATTCACCCCCCATCTAAAGCACTGAGTGGCCGCATTGGAGCACGCGGAGGTAGCACTCCTGCACGCTCCCATAACGGCGACCTCTTCCGCTGCATATGAGCCAAGACCGTGGAAGTCTCTCCTGGACGTCCATCGGCTAGGCGGCTTTCCTGGCTGGGATCGGGGGCCTTAACGCAATCCTCTTTCCTCGTCGTCGGCAGGGATGTGAAGGCGGGCTCAGCGGGAAAGCGCAGTTGCCACAGGAGCTCGCACAGCTCGTTCACGCACTCTCCTCTTGCAGAGATCGAAGGGCGGCATTCCGGTCCTCCTTTTAAAAGTCTCTGGGGCGCATCACATCGCCCCGCTCTCGTGCCACTGTCTTTATTAAATTCCACCATGTAGTAAAGTCCAGCTTCCCAACAGACAGACCCCGAGCTGCACCTCCCGCTGTGTTTTATAGCGCTAAGAGAAGCTCGGGATCATTAACGCCGATAGCTCACCAGTTATATCTAGTTAGTGAGCTTCGGAGTGAGTGAGGAGACATTGTGACATCGATGTCTCCTCACGCCGTGTCACGCCGTGACATCTTATGTTGCCCACATGACTATTTAATTTAACTATTTAAACCATTAAACTATTTATTTTGCTATTTTAGCTCTTACTGTTTCATTTACTTCAAAATAAATGATCACCTTCATCACTACAGGTGAAACCAAAGAAATCACTAATTTATCAATTAATTATTAAAATGGCCAGCGTTTGACTCCTTGCTGTTTTTCCCCCGATGCATTCTTTAACTTTATGCGTGCGACTGAGTGCTGATTAGACTACGTAGGAAGTTAAAGAGGTGGATCACAGTGCCAAATCAAAATCCATTTAAATTAAATAAAAAATATTATAAGTAAACAACAATACCCCACGTTTAGAAAACATTTAGAATTTCTTTCCGAGAAAATGCAGGGACGGTGTTATGCGCAGAGCGCCGGGAGATTTCCTGAAGCTCAAATCTCAGAAATCGTTGAGGCATTTTTTTCTACATAGATCTTTAATAACTATCTTTAATAACCAATGAGGAGTTTTTGAGCTGTACACACATGCATTCTCGCCTAAACAACTCTTAAAACTACACTTGTGACACAATAACAATAATATTTCGAACATTTTGCAGACTGCCGTTT
Organism: Clarias magur; assembly: GCA_013621035.1. Classification (NCBI taxonomy): domain Eukaryota; kingdom Metazoa; phylum Chordata; class Actinopteri; order Siluriformes; family Clariidae; genus Clarias; species Clarias magur. The sequence continues at coordinate 585,902 of QNUK01000239.1, read as the reverse complement.
GGAGAAACCAGAAAATAAAGAATAAACCAGTTGTTCTATATTTAAAGTTTGATGTTTTTGAATGTATTTTTTAATAACAATAAACAGATACAAACAGAGATAGGCTATATACCAGTTCATTCTTTGTCAATAAAATTGTCAGCTAGTGAACTTGATCGGCTGTCTAAACATTTAACCAATGTTTTTTTTATTTTTTTTATTTACTGTACTCAATATTGTACAGTAAATATCAATAGCTCTGGTTCAGATTTTTCATGTTTGTTGTATAAAATACACAGATGTGGGAATTACCATCACTGTAGTATTTATTCGATACAATATATTTTTATGATATTTTTTATTACTTAATTCTATTTTAAAACTGCAGCGAGTGAAAATGTCACTTTGCGCCACCTGGCGGTCATTTCACAAATTACTTTGAAATGCGACTTATGTGACTTATTTTGGCTGCTGTCGTTTTGTCGTGGCGGTACTCACGGCGATAATAGACATTCCCCTTGTCTACCTACTGTATCTATAAACTTTGTCTATGTGCATAAAGCTTTCATACAACTGGCGCTGATTCATCATTTTTGCTTTTGCACCGTTTAAAACTACAAAAACCTGTCAAAACTACAATACCCACTATAATGTGGAGCCTACTTTGGGACTCTTAGTGTCATAAAAATTGCGCAGTCCTACTCCTCTGTAAATCTAAGCGTAGGAAGCTTCCTAAAGAACTTTTATGTCCTACTTTGAGAGAAAAATATTTTCAGTCTTAAATAAACTTTAAGCGCAATTCCTAGTAGTTATTTTGAAATGCTTAGTTAATACGGGCCCTGCTCTATACATTTAAACACTCCTAATCAAATTAATTTAATTTTAATTGTAAGCTGCTCTTAAATCAATTTAAACATGTTAAAGCACGGGAAACATTAAAATATTTTAAAAACATGCATAGCATGACTGGAATTAAGATTCCAATTAAAATACAATAATTATTTAGAGGATAAATGTTGTTTTGCTGTTTAGTTGGTAAATAGACTTCTTTAAAAAAAAAAAAAGAAAACTAAACTTATCTAAGAGACTAAAATCCATTTGTTTATTTCAAATTAATGTACAGATTTGTTTATTTTTTTATACATAAAACAAACATGCTTCAAAACATACTGAACAGTGGGTTCTCTAGTGTTAGTAGAGGCCACCATGCAAAGCAGCATATAGCAGCAACAGACAGAGAAGGAAGGGTGGGCAAATTTAAGAATGCCGGAAAAGAAGAGGTACACACCTGCAAGGGTCACACCAGTCCATTTGTTGATTGAGACCGAAACGAGCTCGGCATTTCTTAGGGAAGCCAGGGTCTGAATGCAAACCGGCAAGCATGCAAACATAGAAAATGAAGGAGCAAAAGAAAGATTGGAAGGAAGGGAGAAGGAAAAGACACAGGCAGAGTCCGTTGTTAACAGACAAAGACAACATAAAAAAGCAAAAAACATTAGGTTAGAAGTGAAGAACATTAGAACTGAGGATTTTAGAAGTTAAGAACTGAAGGTTCTGAACATAAATCAATGCAATGGCAAATTTCTTTTCAAAGTTAGTTACTGTATTTTACATGGAGATGCTCATCATTTTCACACATAGATTCTCAGGAAGGGAATGTGTATTCCCTTTGGGGGGATTTTGGGGGATTTTAGGGACTAAATCAGGAATCAGTTGTTCAAAAAGCATATTTAGGTGTGACGCACTGTTCTCAAACTTTTGCCCGCGTACTGTAGAGGTAAACATTTTTACCTCTCTTTTTAGAATAATGTTTTTATGCTATGATTTACTGGATATTGCACCACACTGTTGAAATAAAAAAAGTCTTTGAGATATTTTTAATGAAGAAGGCAAATATATAAACATCTCCATTGTTGTACCTGAGGCAGAATCATGCTGCTTGTCTCTTTTTCTTCTCTTCTTTTTACCCTGTAAATGAATGAACACACACAGAAATATTTGGTAAAGACATTTGTGCAGACATAATCAAGAAAACAACTATTTACATTTTTAAAAACCCTTTAGTGGAGATTAGTAGCAAATGCATTATGTACAGTCTTTTTGTACAGAGCACGCTGCCATGTTCTCTTACAGCGACGAATGAAGGCTTGGGCTGAAGGGACTGCAGTCTCTTCCTCCTGGGTGGGGAATAGTGGTGGCTGATAGCCAAGACAGCACTGAAAGGGTGATAGCCCTGTGGAGGATGTGGGGAGCAAGTTATGGACGTACTCAATTGAGGGGAGAAAACGACTCCAAGAAGCTGCGTCCCGTGAAGCCATGCATCTCAGAGATTTCTCTAATTCTTGATTCATGTGCTCAGTTTGGCCGTTGCTCTTGGGGTGGAACCCTGATGAGAGGCTGGGTGTGGTGCCAATAAGACCACAAAAGGCTTTCCAGAATTGCGCCGAGAATTGTGGTCCCCTGTCCGATACAATGTCCAATGGAAGACCGTGAAGTCGAAAGACATGGGAGATTAGGAGTTCAGCCTCTTTACGACCTCCTTGATGGTTGGCCACCAGAAACATTGATAGAGCGATGAAAGGGTGAGAGTCGCCCCCGGGTGACAAGCTAGCCTGAAGCTGTGGCCCCATTCTAAGACTTGAGGGCAAACAGATACAGGGACAAAAAGTAGCCCGGGTGGGACATTACTGGAACCTGGTTCCTGTTCAAGAGATTGCAGAACTAGGTTTTCCACATCCAGTGTGGGTGCAGGGAACTGTCGGGAAAGGGCATCGGGTTTGGTATTCTTGGATCCTGGACGTTATGACAGTGTGAAATTGAAGCGGGAAAAGAAAAGTGACCAGCGTGATTGATGTGAGTTGAGTCTCTTTGCTGACCTGAGATATTCAAGATTCTTATGATCGGTCCAGACAAGAAATGGGTGTTCAGCACCTTCTAGCCAGTGTCTCCACTCCTCGAGGAGTCCAGGGTCACTGGAAAGCGAGCGCGAAGGTTTGGAGACGAGAAGTGTGCAGGACACCCCTGCACCCCAGAACCATCGGGGGGGCCTGACCTTTTACAGGTTCGTACAACATGGCCGATCTGACCACAGTAGAAGCACGCACCCTCGTCTCTCCGACACTGGTGTTCCTTGGGCGAGATGTGCATATGCTCGGTCTGCATGGGTTCTGGGGAAAGCTTAGGTGGGACTGGGTTGTGACTGGAATATACTGGTCGATGGCCTGATGGCACTCCTTTTGTCGGGTTCATTTTTGGGTATCGATGCTTGTGGCTAGATCAATGAGCCCTGAGGCAGAGTGGATATGGAGCCGGAGTGCACAGGTGATCATGGCTTTGCTTGAGACATGGGCGTGACCTGGCATACCGAGACAAACCTGGGTACTAGAAGGTGGTATATACCAAAAACAGGAATTATCAAACCATCAACTCACTGGAGAAACATAAGAAGCAATATATTTCTATGCCATGCTTAACATCCAACACTCAATGTGACACTTAAGCTCCTTGTATTTGGCACCCTAATAAATCTCTTTAGAAAAAAAATGATTTTTTTCCTTGTTTGGTAGAAAAACAGTGGCTATAACGACTTCACTGGGCATGACAAAAATAATCTGCAAGTTCACATACATAATTGTAATTTTATGAATGTAGTAATGTATGCTACACTCTGGAGTGGTAGAGTAACTAACATTTTCAATGAATCTACCTTGACACTGATGAATCAATGTTTATTTAAAACCAAAGCCTATTTCTGAGTTCATGGTGAGACTGAAGATTGCATTACACTGTGGATGACCTGATGGACATATGGTGAAAGGCACTGAAGACGTCTTTTTTCTCCTAATGTGCTTTGTGTAACAATGCCATACAGCAGTGGCGTACATGAACACAAATGAACATAATGCAGTTTAGATTTTTTTTCATTGCAAATAAAGTATATTAAGAAATAAAGCAGAATATTTTTGACTAAATTACTTTATTCATTATTAAAATAACTAATTATTATGTTTAATAATTACATATTAAAAGAGCATTCTACTCTGCCTAACTTTAAGGGAGGGGGGGGGGGGGGGGAGGGGAACCTGTGCCCCGTATTGACCGGCCGCCACTGCCATACAGTAAGTGTCTAACCCTTACATTTCTTTTTTCAGAGCCACGGGGAACTTGGCAACTAAGTCAGGTTTGGTGTTATATACATGTTACAATTATGCGCAACAGGTAAACATGCAAACGGTTAGGTTTAGGTCGTTCTTAAAGTGCTATCCTTGGGAGGGGGGATTTTAATTTTACCTCAAAACAAGAACAAGACAGCACCACTTAATGAGGACAGACATAAAGACACCACCGCCAACTGGCTAAGCACCGCCCCGCTACCCACTGCCCAAAAAAACAAACAGAATTTCTGTTCTCCATATAGATGTCAACACTGTCAGATATGTGTCAACACATATGTGTCAACAATTTTAGGTGTCATACAGTTTATGCAGGGGCGCAAAAATGGGGTATGCAGTATATGCAGTGCATGGGGGCGCCACACGGAGGGGGGCGCCATTGTGAAAAAAACATATTTGAAAATTGTCTTTAATAAAGCTTTTAAAATATTTTTTTATTATATTTGTTAAGAGACTATTTTTGTTTAACATTTTAAAAAAATAAATTATATATATATCAATTGAGCCCCCCCAATAGTTGCCAGTCACGTATGCAAAATGGACAGAAGAGGGAAGAACAGAACTGATGTGCACAACAGAAAAAGAAAAAAAGAAAATGAAAAACAATGTCTTAAAATGAGGACAGCAGTGTCAAAATGGATAAAATGAGATTGGTAAGCTTGACCTATCATTTTGTATTACTGTAAGTCTTTAAGTTCATGAATATTTAACTTTATTGCCACTGCCATCAAGGCTGGACATAGTTACCGTCTGTTAATATCAAAACATTATTCCTGAAAAAATAGGCGTTTGGTTTAAAAAAAAATTTGGTTTAAAAAAAACTTATTGTTAAAAATGTTAACTGAGGTTCTCATCACCAAGCACAACCAAGTTATTGGGCTCTTGCCTTATCCCCTCAGTGCGTTATGTTCAGTCCAGGGCGCAAAGGATTCTCAAAAACAGCTTGAAAAACCTTTTTAAAAAGTTTCTAAAAATTATGCAGTTTAAATTTATTAATGCATGAGCTTTTTTCTGTTTCTGTTGTAATAACAGTGCTAATGAAATGAAATGAGATGAAGAGTACAGAGAGAAAGCAAATAAGTCAAGAGCAGGTGAAGAGAACAGGTAGGTGCTACCACACAGGATACTATGACTTAAAGGGGTCATGATATACATTTACCATTTTAATGTGTTTTCTGGTGTACACTTACAGTAAGTTATAGTTTTTGTGCACCAGAATTACAAAATGTTTTTTATAGTGCAAAGTGACCTCTTATTTGTCAAAAAAATTTGTGAAATATCTGGTTCATTTACTTAGCTTTGAAGATGAGGAGGACAATGAAGCAATGATAGAAAATGAGTTCAGAGCAGGTAAAGAAAACAGGTAGGTAAAGGCCAGACAGGATTTTATGACTTACACAGTATTAAGAAACATGTAGAATAAGTTATTGAAGCCTTAAGAAACAAAGTTTGTGAAACATCTATTTTGTTTACTCAGTTGTGAATATGAAGATACGCCAAAATCCACAGCAACGGTCACATTTTTAAAAATGGCCTTGATGTGGAAAAGTGCTTTGCACCACATCAGGGTCTAAGCATACGTACTGTACACACTTTTCCTGAGTACTGCAGGTTATTTGAAAATCTTTTCTGAAAAAGTTATTTTTGCAGCTTGCCATTCTAAGGATTTGGACATTGACTGATCTATTTTATATGCAAATGACATTAAATGGGTAAGGGAGGGCGCAAAACATGTTCTTGCATACCCCTCAGCAAATGTGCAGTTGCGCCCCTGAGTTTATGTAATCCGTGTGAAACCAAGGAGAGGCACAGAATTTCTGTCTCACTTCATTATCCGATAATGAACTGAGACAGAACACGCCCACACGCTATTCACAGGGAAAACAGTCTGGGTAATCTACAGACGAGGCCACGCCCCCCGGACACCGGCTTGAACACACAGAGTTTCCACACAGATTCAGTGAGTTTTCTGCGCGTTTGGAAGATGGCACGCGCTATGCAGCCGAGGAAGCTCTTCAGAATGTTCTGTAGAGTGAGGAAGAATTTACCTTTTCCCCAGAAGAAGATTACGACTCCGACGACGAACGGGAGCATTTTGAAGAGAGAATATCCAGCAGAGGATTTTCAAACAAGCTGTTATGACAATGGGTAAATTAAGTATTTCTCTTATTCTGATCATATAAAAGTAATATTATATTTTTCCTCACTTAGGATAGCTTATGCCAGCTTATGCGAAACTTTGTCTTTCAATGTCACGTACATGCTTTATATAGCTTAGCACAAACATGTTAGTTCAGGTGGCTAAGCTAATGCCTTATGGAGTTTACATATGTTTCTAAATGTTCTAATGTATTTCATCTTGTTTCGAATAGCTTTAGAGTATGGCTGCTAATATATATTTGGCTCAGTTTTGGTTAACTTATGACACTGCTATCGGTAATGTTATTTAGCACAAGCATGTTAGCTACAGCTGGCTAAAATAATGCCTTATGCAGCTAAGAGATGTTTATGAATATTTGCTATGGTGTAAATCTTCACAATAGCTTTAGTTTAGCAGTTATATACAATATCTGCTCAGGTGTAAATGTTTAGAATGTGTTAAATGTGTATGAAAAACGTGCCTGGTGTAAGGCATTATGCTAATATCTCAGGTGTAAATGTTTGAGATGCACTACTGTGGCCCATCAACAGATATTTCTCCAGCCTATTGCCCATCAACACATACAGAGGGGCACAAAAGGGACACTGACAGTTATCTATGCTCTTTTTAAAACTTGATTGAATTATGTCAGCAGTGAGTAGTATTATGTTTCCTCCAAAGATATCAGTAGTCGCCCTGTTGTTGATGCTGTCATGTGACCATCAGAGGAGAGGTGTATATTATTCATGTTGAAGTGTTTATACATTTTTGGGGCCTCTCTGTATAATTTTGTTCGTTTACTTGGAACAATACAGACTAACAATGTTTTATTTATTTATTTATTTTTAGGGAATGTGTCTGCATCACCCTTGCCTTTACCAGCACCTCACACCCGGACACACAAGTGCACATATATATATATATATATATATATATATATATATATATATATATATATATATGTGTGTGTGTGTGTATGCTCTCACAGGAACCCGGACCCCTCCTGCGGTCTGCTGACTCATATTCTCCCATGAGTCTGAACCATAAACTTTACATCCCATGTGTACATGGACAATTTCTACACAAGTCCAAAGCTCCTAAAAGGTTGCTTGCTTACCATGAGGTTTGGTGCATATAGGACTTACAGAGACAACAGATAGGACTGCCCTCGGAATGCAGATAATTGCTGCAAAGACATTTCCATGTCCTGCACCTGTGACTGCGTACAACCAGCACATGGGGGGCGTTGACCTGTATGATCAGCTGTTACAGTACTACACCACACAGCACAAAACAATGAAGTGGTACAGGAAGATTTTTCTACAGTTCCTGGACATTGCTACCACCAGTGATTTCATTGTGCACAAAGAACTATATGGCAACATGTCCCATAAAGAGTTTATGGAACAACTTATCAAAGAGCATTGTGGTGTCTCACAGGAAGTAGCACCAAAACGGACAAGTACTGACCATGTACCAGTTCCAGTAGCTGTGCTGACTTCAGGCGCCAGTGATGCTGCCACTGCTGGTCGCAGGTTGTGTGTGCATTGCAAAGCAGTGCATGGCACCATACACCTATTTTATCTTGGACTGTTCCTGTTTGCACTGTTTTGCTTTGAATGTCTATTTCAGGTTTTTTTTTTTTTAATCTTGGAGCACTTTTTTACACCAAATACATTTTTTTCTCTTTATGTTGCTCTGTTCCCATTGCAGTTTTACCCTGAATGTATGTTTTTGTAGGGTTTTTTTTTGTATCATACACTGCTTTTGTTTGCATCATTTTATCCTGAATGTCTGTTTTTACACATTTTATTTATCTTGAACTGTTCCTGAGATTCTTGCAAGTAAATCTTGATTTATTCTAAATAAACTACAAACAAAGAAATTTGTTTTTGTCCTCAAATTATTTTCTTGTAGCACTTTCCTCTGTCATAGACCTGACTGAAAGAGGTATTTATGCAGAGCATTATTCATGATCATTCACGCCTCCTTGCATACAGCCTTTCCAAAACAAAAAGTGTCTTAGAAAATGTAAATGAATATATTGTTTTCCGTGAATGAGTGATCAAGATGATTATCACATCATTTTTTTTTTCAATAAACGCACATAACTGTTATTTTCTCTGAAGTACAAACTTGTACATACATGCTGCTCACATATTACTGTAGCCCAGTTTGTGCTGAATACAGTGTAGTGAGCTTTTAGACATTTATATGTTTATAAGTAACTGAAAAATATACAAATGTCAGGACATGTCAAAACTTCTTCAGGGCCTCAAAACACCCTTAGACCCCTAAGGGTTAAGGAAGATAAAAATATATAAGTTTACTGTTTTAGATAAAAAGCAGGTATGGATATTTTGTAATAAATTTTAGTTTTTATCCTAATTAAATCCTATTAAAAGGTGCTGAATTTTAAAATAATTTTATGCCATTTTGTATGTAATTACATAGAAAACACTTGATTTCCTGAAAAGACATTTGACACTAATGTCTGACGTTGTAGACAAAAATCCTGTAATGTACTGAAAAGGTTGTCATATGTACAATAATGTTACAACTGGGAGGTTGCTCCTGTATCCCTCAAAATCCTAACAAAAACAACACTGGATATCAAGCATATTTGGGCAATGTTTGTTTCTGTGTATATTCTGTATATATCTCAAGCTTTGGCCCCATTCTAGGACACCAGGTTGTTCTGCCTCCAGGACAAAAGGTTTGTCCATTTGTGTCTCTGGAGGACTGGGTTCCTGATTGAGTGAGGCTCTGACTTGTGACCAGTAGTGTTGCTCCTATGAGGCATTGAGGGAGCAAGATGGTGGCCACTTGATCCTGGACTGGAAAGAACTGATGAGAGATTGTGTCCGGTTTGGTATTCTTGGAGCCTGGGCCGATAGGACAGGGAGAAGTTAACATGGGAGAAGACCAGGGACCACCTTGCTTGTCAAGAATTGTGGCATTTGGCTGTCCTGAGGTACTCCAGGTTTTTGCAGTCCATCCCGACCAGGAATGGGATCTCAGTCTCCACTAGCCAATGCCTCCACTCTTTTAGTGCGAGTTTTAATGCCAGTAGCTTCCAATCACCTATATTGTAGTTCCTCTCAGCAGGTAAGAGTCATTAAGAGAGGAAACAGGACGAGTGCAGCTTGTTGTCTTTGGGTAACCTCTGTGATAGTACCGCCCCAACTCCAAAATCTGAGGCATCCACCTTAACAAGGTGAATTGTTTCTTTAGTTCACTAACTTTTTAACTAACCTTTACTGAGATCATGGAGGTGAGTGGCGTGGCTACCGAGCTAGAGTTGCGAATAGAAGCAGTCATGTTCTTCTAAGGATCGGGAGAAGATGAGTACATCATCCAGGGTAAATAAAGGAGAAGACATTGGTGAAGTTCCTAAGGACATCGTTGACCAGGGCTTGGAAGACTGCTGGGGTGTTAGTACAAAATGCTCGCAATGACCGGACAAGGTGGTTTTCCAGTCATCCCCCTCCCTGATCCTAACTAGGTGGTAGGTTCAATTTGGTGAAGATTTGGGGCCTCTTGTAGGAGGTCGAAGGCTGGGGACATCATGGGCAGGGTATAGCAGTTCTTGATGGTGATGTCATTAATTCCTCTGTAACCAATACAAAGATGCAAGGGACCCATCCTTCTTGGCCACAAAGAAGAAGCCAGCCCCAGCGAATGATGATGAGTGTCTGATGATACCGGCTGCTAAAGATTCGGTGATGTTCTAATCCATGGCATCCCGTTTGTGTTGGGAGAGTGAGTACAGTTGTCCCCTGGGTGGAGCACACAGTCTTAGGGCTGATGGAGGGGAAGCAAAATAGCCCCAGACTTGCTGGACACCAGCATACCAACTGTAATTGAGCCGTTTGCATGATCAAGAGTGATATCTCCTCTGGATGATTACTCAGTGTTCTCAGAATGACTTGTGCGGTTCACTGGGTAATTGGAGGAAGGAGCGTTCTACCTCGGGCTGACAATGGTGGTCCCAGAGAAGAGTTGGCACGTGCAGTTCTTTGACCTTCACGGCACAGATTAAACTCTGGTCAGAACCGGAGTCGACGAGGGCATGAAAGAATGCAGGACTGGTTATCGAAGATGAACACAACAGGGAGAAGTGAATGACATCTAGGCAGCTCCGTTTGGGGTGCCCCTCCAGTGTGCCTGGCTCCACTGGGGGGGCCTTGCTTTTAATGGGCACTGAAGGCGCAGATGTTTGAGCTGCCCACAGTAGAGGCACACCCCTGCCTGAGCCCGACATTGCCGCTCTTCTGGAGAGACACAGACGTTGTTTGGCGACTGACCAGTGGCCAAAAGAATGCAAAAGCAGTGGTGAGTCTGGTATGTATTTATTTGAATGCAGAATTTGTTTTTACTATGCACTTAGTGCATTCTAATACAAAGTAATATTTCCTTGCACATTAAACTGTAAATGGTTACACAGTTTCAATATCATCATTGCTACTAAAGTACTAATCTGGGATGCATTTGTCTGGTTATGAAATTTATTTGTTACTTACAGTATTGCATAGAGTATACATGTCAAGCTATTGAATAGAAATGTTTTCAGTTAACTGTAATACCACTGATATAGGAACAGGTGCCACACGAGGGCATGAAAGAATGCAGGACTGGTTATGCAACCTGGTTATTCAACCTGGTATGCAAAGTGATGTAATAAAGTGATTAAGTGTTGGATTTACACAATTATATGACATGTCTTTAATGTCATAAAGTGGTGAATAAATCCAAACCCTATCATTGAATTGTCTTCACTTTACCATCAACCTACACTCCCCCAAGCATATGTCATGCCCACCATTAAGCATCTACAGCATCTATTGAAATTACGTCATATAACTGTTGTCAAACATATGTCTATTGGCTAAAACTTGGTATCCTGCATATCTGTGCTTAGCTGCATTTCAAGCAGCAAGCAGTTTAGTGTTAAGGAAACTGCTCAGTTTTGAAGGGAACTGTGAACCGTGTAAGAAAAAAGTGAACAATCACTAAACCAAAATGAGTCATTTAAAATAAAAATGAAATGTTTCCACAATATCTTATATCTGCACATAATTTGGTAAATATTCTTCAGATCAATCTACAAATAATCAGATCCTTCTACAAACAATCTACCAATAAATAATAATCTACAAAAAGTCTATTGTGTTGATTAAATCTATGCTTCTGTAATACAAAAATGGGTTTGATGATTTTGGTATATATAATTAAAAAAAAATATAATACGTTTAAAATAGATTATTCTTTTTAATAACATGGTTGTTACATGTAGAACCAGAATGTGAATATCATTGTATAGCAGTTCTGGGGAATTTAGGGATTAAATAAGTGATCATGTGGTAAATTACTGTCTTGGTCTATCAGTTTAGAGTTGCATGATTCCTAGTAACTACTCAAATCTAATGTGATAAGTGCTTAATTTTTGTGTGTACCTGTGTGACTAAAAGTACTTACGTAGTTGTCTCTGGCAGACCAGCTGGGGTAGAGTTGCATGTGAAGCTGCCTCTCTTTCCTGGCAAGCTCATAGTACTTGGCCTGTTCTTCACGAGTCAGAGCATGCCACTGTCAAACATATACAAAGAAAAGAATATATTTTAATCAGAGGTGGAAAGAGTAATAAACTTTTGTACTCAAGTGAGTACTGTTACTTCAGTGAAACTTTACTGAAATACAAGTAAAGTTATCATTATAAAAATCTAATCAAGTAAAAGTAAAAAATAGCTCATAAAAAAATTTAACGTTACTGAGTTACTTTTTTAACAGCGGGGGTGGGATCGGAATTACTAGTGTAGTTCAAAAAAGACAAGCGGATATAATATAAAAATGTATTTTGCATATATGCTTAAATATTCCTTTTTTATGGACATGTGTATTATGTTTGATCTGCATTATTGCGAGAAGCGATGACTTTCTGGCAGTTTTTATCGATAAATCACACACGTTAATCAGCCTATTGATCAAAATGCTGCCTTTTGTAACTTGAAAGTTTATGCACAAATTCGGGGTTTACACACACCGATGAACAGCTTTATTTCAGTCATAAATTCACAACCACATTCCAGCTATTATTACCAGCCATGGTCAAATAATGGACGAAATGCTGGACAAAAACTGCAAAAAAACCAGTATGTTTATTATTATAAAAAAATCCGAAGCACTTCGTGTGCATAAAAGAATATTTCCAAAAAATATATAGATTTTTTGTTCATTCATGTCTTCTGATGGTGCTCATTGTCGACACATTTTTACGTTTTAATGAAGATATGTTGGCAAATTCATAAATGAGGACATTTGCATAGTTAACACTAACTGAACAACAGCTCTTCACTTCGTAATACATCTTTCCATAAAAAGGAATATTTAGGTATATACGCTAAATATATTTCACTTAAATACTACAGATTAAAACGAGGAAAGAAGACATGCTGAGCTTCAGTTCATACAAAAGGTCTAGGAAGGAAACGGCTGTCGTTATTTTACAAAATCTGAATATATTCAGTAAATTTGTGAATTACACAAAGTATCTGTAACGACACGGGTCACGCGAGGAGCAGAGCCACACTTAAACTGTTCAAAGGCGCAGCCATTTATACACGCGATTGCCAAGCAAAGTCTGTTTGAAAAACGGAGGCAAAGCCCAAGCATCTGTCTGCTTAGAACGCTGGCAAGAGAGAGAGAGAGCAAAAGAGAGAGCGGCACACAACAATTCAGCATGCGCACTCAGTTTAATAGTGCAAAAACACCCCCCTCCCCTCTCTTTCAAATAAATCCTTGCTTTAGTTTCCAGAGCCTGTCCGTTCTCACGTAGAGATGGCGGAGCTCTGTTTATTTTGTATTTTCAGTTTCCTTTTGTTTTCGCGATCTCCAAACGGAAAGGTGTCCAAGCACTCTCACATTTCGTTGACCCCCTCTAAAGCCCATGTGTAAGGGCTCTTATCATTAAAAACATCTCGTGGTGCGGCTCTCCATACTGCGCCACGTAACAGTATCAATTCCAAATCGCACGCGTTTATCAGCCTTTTGATCAAAACGCTGCTTTTTGTAAATGAAAGTACGAGCTGCGGGTATTCGCTGATTATTATGGACACTGATTATTATAAAAAGCCCGAAGCACTGCGTGTTCATATAAGAATATTTACTTATACAGTATATGTGTGTGTGTGTGTGTGTGTGTGTATGTTCATTCATGTCTTCTGATGGTGCTCAATGTCGACACAAAACTAAGGAATTGCCATGTCTTCCATTGTTTTGTCCCTATAAAGACATTACAAAAACTATATAAGAAACTTTTTATTACGAATTTTAAATAAAAAAACGATTTTGTGCATCTAATTTCATCATTATGAAAATAATATGAAGCACGTATACACACATTCATCATGAAAGATCTTTTGTAAAACAAAATAAAATTCATGTTTGTTTCAGCATTGGAAACAATATTGTTTTAGGCTAACTAATTATACACAATTCTTGGTTCTTGGCGTTCATTCTTAATGGCCAGATCTGTAGCGCTAACAGACAAGTACTGTCTAATAGCATACAGTGGAACCTTGCAATCATAATTAATTCCAGAAAGCATGCTTGTATATCAAAACACTCATATACCAAAGTGAATTTCCCCCATAGAAATAATGAAAACTCTGAAGATTCGTTCCACAACCCAAAATATTCATGTAAAAATAATTAATACAAAATAAAAGTAAAAATAAAACCAATCTCTCACACACACACACACACACACACACACACACACACACCATGGTGGTGGACCTGATCAGAGTTAACAATGAGACAACTTACAGGGAGGAGATCTAGCACCTAGAGCTGTTTATGAGCATGCGTAATGGAGTTGGTAATGTTGGTAAAATTCATGCATAAATTGGGAAAACACACCACTGGTTGTGTTCTGCTGTATCCACATTCATCACAGATAGGGGGCGGTGCTACACAAATGGCAGCAGTGTTCATACTGACTTTCTGCCGGTAAGATGCATTGATGACTGCGCTGTATTATTAACTTGGTTTGGAAAGATTTTCAAGCATAAATCTTATACTATACACGAGTTAGTACTTCTGTCTGTGAGCTTCTAGTTCTTTTAGTATGTGTTACTTGTCAAAATAAAATAAGAAGAGTGTGTATTAGGCTGCTTATAAACTCTGAACCTCTATTTATTTCATTTAAGACTGTCATACATCATTAATGATCTGCAATATAACCAACTTAGGGTGCTGTTTATCCCAGGTGTGTTTTTTGTCATGTCCTTTGTAAATTGTTAGCCGAACCAAGTTTAGCATTTGCACACGTGCTGCAGACTACCATGTGCTAATTTATGTATTGCATCATTTCAAACATGTGTTTTTCCATTTTTGTCTTCCTTTTATACAACAATATGTACAATTTTGGTCATTTCAGTGCATAGTTACAATTCTGTTTTATATTTCTATTTTGAATTTTGTCCACTATATGTTCATGACCACTTTGAGAAAACAGAATTTGCAGCAATTTTCATACTGACTTTCTGCCGACTGTCATACATGTCATTAATGATTTGCAATATAACCAACTTATGGTGCTGTTTATCGCAGGCCAATAAAGGAAGCCTTGAGTGACCATCCACCCAACTCGCAGTGTCGATTAATCCACCTTCACCCACACAGTCACACATGTACCCAATTTTACGTTCCTTGGGATCCACATGTCTGAGGATGTTACCTGGTCACTGAACTCTTCTCTCCTAATCAGAAAGGCAGAACAGTACCTATATTTTCCTAGGAGTCCTAGGTCTCCCTAAGAAAGTGATCACAGATAAAAAAAATGTTTTAATTCACTCCCACCTGATAATTCTTCAAAACATTAACACTTTTGACATTATGTACAGTAAGTGTCCCATGTCTGGAAAAGCTTCATGGAAAATCTGGGAATGGCCATCAGCCTCACCATATCGACCTCAGGCCAGTGGAGTGACCTAATTCCATCCTTGTGCTTGCCAATTAACAGGAAGTTTGAATTTACTTATCTTCATAGGCAGAAAATGTACAGAAATTACTCAGACACTCAGTCTCCTTTCCAACGTGCCCTCAGCGACCAACCGCTTTTGTTCCCATAGAGTGCCAGCTGCAATGATTCTCCAGTAATGAACAACGGGTACAGGCAAAGTGAACAGGTGTGGGAAATCACTCACTATTGTCTAGAACTAGTGGCACAAAACAACAAAGACTTTGCTACCAGAAATTCCCAAGAATTAACCAGGAGACTGAGTCTGGCTTTCCACCAGGGACATCCATATCATTGCTACATTGGTCCATATACAGTAGGAGCCACACGAAATAGCCACGGCCATGTGAATGCTGTGCGGATCCCGTGCGGCTTCCCTTTGGACCCCGTGGTCCCCCCTCCTTCTCCTGCCAGGGAGGTGTGTCAAGATTTCACAGTAAACACGCCCATTCAAGCTCTATTTATTCATTTACCTGGTGCCACCACTAGATGGCGCTTTGTTCTCAAGAACACATTAACACAAGCCAACAATTTATCTGCGCTGAGTTGCAATCACTTGATTTTAACAAATATGAACACAAAGTCCTTCGGCCTTTTTATAAAAAATAATAATCACGTTTTTTTGCTGTTTGTGTCCAGCATTTAAAAACAATTTCATCCATTATTTGACCACGGCTGGAAATCATAGCTGGAATTTGATTGTGAATTTATGACTGAAATAAAGCCGTTCATCGGCGTGTGTGAACCCGCGGCTCGTACTTTCACAGACATACTCCCCCAGAAAGTCATCTCCTCTTGCAATAATGCAGACCAAACATACTACACCTGTCCATAAATTAAAAGGAATATTTAAGCATATACGCAAAATATATTTCACTTAAACATTACAGATTACAACAAGAAAAGTGGACGTGCTAACCAAAAGGCTGATAAACGCGTGAGATTTATCGATAAAAATCCCAGAAAGTCATCGAGTCTCGCAATAATGCAGATAAAACATAATACACATGTCCATAAATAAAAAGAAATATTTACTCATATATGTGAAATAAATTTCACTTATTATTTCACAATATTACAGATTTCACAATATTACAGAAGACGTGCTGAGCTGAAATACATTTAGCGTATATGTCTAAATATTCTTTTTTATTTATGGACAGGTGTATTACGAAGTGAAGACCTGTGTTCAGTTGTTCCCCGCACGGTGTATCTTCACAGGGAGTGTGTGTGTGCTTGTGCACATCTGATAGTGTTAACTACCTGATTCGTGAATATGCCAACATATCTTTGTTAAAACGTAAAAATGTGTCGACATTGAGCACCATCAGAAGACATGAATGAACAAAGAAACCTATTTTTTAGTAAATGTTCTTATACGCACACGAAGTGCTTTGGGCTTTTTATAATAATAAACATAATGTTTTTTTGCTGTTTGTGTCCAGCATTTCATCCGCCACGGCTGGAAATAATAGCTGGAATGTGATTGTGAATTTATGACTGAAATAAAGCTGTTCATTGGCGTGCGTGAACCCCGATTTGTGCGTGAACTTTCACTTTACAAAAAGGCATCGTTCATTCTTTTTAAACCCCTCAATTCTGCTAAATCCCCCATCAGTGAAACCGGTTTGATAACTTCACACCAATCATGAATGAAAGGTGAGAAGAGGGATTACAGTAACTGGGGGTTCTGTGGATGTTCCACTCGCAGCGCGTTGTATTCAACAAATAGACTAACAAAAACAAAATCAAGTTTGCTTCAGCATTGGAAACAATATTGTTTTAGGCTAACTTTAATAAAGATTGTACATTTTTGTATTCAGATTTCAGGGGTTTAATACGAATTAACAAGACCGAGCAGACGTCTCTGCCTAAAATGTATTTCGCCAGCAAAAAATAGAATAAATATAAATAAAATGTTTAATGGTACCAATGAAATGAAATAGACTTCATAGTTGGAGTTGATACTTTCAGTGTAATTCACAAATTTACCGAATATATTCAGATTTAACGACATTTTATTTTATTCAGTAAAATAACGACAACCGTTTCCTTGCTAGACTTTGAAGTCAATGAACTGAAGCTCAGCATGTCTTCTTTCCTTGTTTTAATCTGTAATATTTAAGTGAAATATATTTAGCGTATATGTCTAACTATTCCTTTTTATTTATGGACAGGTGTATTACGAAGTGAAGACCTGTGTTCAGTTGTTCCCTGAACGGTGTATCTGCACGGAGAGTTTGTGTGTGCGTCTGATAGTGTTAACTAACTACCTGATTCGTGAATATGCCAACATATCTTTGTTAAAACATAAAAATGTGTCGAAATACATTTCACTTATTATTTCACAATATTACAGATTAACACAAGGAAAGAAGACTTGCGGAGCTTCAGTACACTGTGATGGCAAAAAATATTTTAGGCAGAGACGTCTGCTCGGTCTTGTTAATTTGTTTTAAACCCCCGATTCTGCCAATTCCCCCATCAGCGAAACCGGTTTGATAACTTCACACCACATGAAAGGTGAGAAGAGGGATTACAGTAACTGGGGGTCTGCGGGTGTTCACCTGGCAGCGCTTTGTCACGTTGTCAGCGAGTAGACTAAAACAAATTATGTCTATACTTCATGTAAAATCTGAGAATTTATTTACCATAAGCTTTGTTGTATTGTTTTTAATCACTCTATACACAACCTATGATTTCACCTATGCTATTTTACGAATGGAATATTTTTTATGTTACACTCTAAAAACTGCTGGGTTAAATGCTAAAGTGCTGGGTTATTTTCTCTATTTATTATTATTTAGTAGATTGCCTGTTAGAAATACCCCAAATGAAATGAATCCGCTATTTTAACTACTGCAGAGATAGAGTCTACTATTTAGAGTCCACAACCTCAACAGAATAACAGCAGGCTACAAAAAGTGTGTTTGTCTTATAATTTTTGTTATAATCGTTTAATCAGAAAACCTATGGACAGTTTTAAGTTTAGGGTTAACAATTTAGCAGACTAGTTCAGCCCTCTGCTACAAATCTTCGTCAGCTTTCTATGATGAATAAAGAAGAAGCTTACTGCTCTTATTCACTCCAGGGGAGGTTTCATTTAATCCTTATACAGTAACTCAAGTGGCACGGATCCGTGCTGGAGACGCAACACTGGTTAATAACCTATTAAAAAAAACAGCTGTATATGGATGCAATCACACTGTGTTTGGGTTCTCGGATATGTCATGTAGAACCAAAGTTCATTAATTTTAATGCGCATAAAAAAGTACAACTCGCAAAATTAGTCATATTATTATTTTATAGCCATAAAACCATACAAACACATGATCAAATGTGCCTATGGTACTTCTTTGCCTGCATGAACCTGGAAGTGGTCTGGACCCAGGAGAGGATATTGCAAGATATATATAATTTTTTATCAATGATAACAAATGTTTGTTACATTATCCCAGTGGTTATCAAACATTTTCTGTCATTCCCCACTTGTGGGTGGGCGAATTTTCAAGCCCCACTTCTCAACAAAATGATAACGAAATCCGGCCAAGTTTACTATTTATTGAAATATCAATTTCTAAACCAATAACACCAAGTTCAAAACAGATAAAATACATGTACAATTGTTATAACAGGCCTACTTTGTCACTTATCTCTGCATAATTGGGGGTTGGGGGGGAGATCAGCTGTTCAGCAATCGTTTGGAGTTTTTTTGCACTGGGCAATTCTGTATGCAACTTTGAATGAAGCAATTTGTGCTTTGCTGTCCACTAATTCAGATCTTACTGTGATTCTTCTGCCAGCTTTCTTTCAAAGAAGTCGAGAGGCTTATTAATGTGACTCGGGTGTGTTGTCTCTAAGTATCTTCCTAATTTGTTGGGTCTCATGCTGTCTGCTGCCAGCGGTTTAGGACACAAAACACATATGGGTCCCTCCTCTGACCGCACCATTCCAACCATGAATCCAAGTGCAAGATAGGCTTCATCATATTTTTTGGCTTTTTGGTTGGTTAGGCTGATAGTGCTGAATCGCCTGCTTTTTTGTGGTCCATGTAACAAATTTATCCATTGATGTTCTTATGCCCACTACGTACGCTACTGACCCAGTTTGTGACCGCGGTAAAGTTACTTTTATATTTGCATCGCCGGCTTCAATAGCTGCGTAAATAAACTCGCAAATAAGATACCCACATATACATATATTTCCTCTCTACATTGTCTTTAAGCTACACTGGCCTTTATCTCGATTAAGCGCTTAAATTATACATGTTTGAAAGCATAAACCCCATTATTTTCTACTGCGTAACGAATGATTTAGGGATCATCGCAAAATGCGGCACACCAACAAAAAGCGTAGGACCCTATTGATCTTCCCCTTTTGTTCACCACCTGAAGGATCAAAAAGCAACTTTGCTGCCATATTGGAAACTAGAAATGCCAGACTAGTACTGCCTGATAAAATATAATTTAAAAAAAATACAGAAACATCAGCATACACATTGGAATGAATGATAATTACATATATAATACCAAAAGGTTCCTTATATTGTTCCATTGCAATTAACATGCCGATGTTAAACCATTATTGTTGCACTATGGTTCCACTTTTTCTCCCGGCCCCCAACTGATTATTTTAATTTACTTGTATTAAATGATCCATTTCGTTGTATGTGATTGTTTTGTTTTGAGTGTACGATCTTCATTGTCAATAAAGAAAAGCATGAATTAGAGTAAGTACTTTCCTATTATTTTCCACTAATTTCCTCCCGTTCATTGCACCCCACCTGTCATGCCTGTATTCCCCACTAGTAGGGAACCAGTAGTCCCCACACTTTGAGAACCACTGCATTATCCCCATATTTAAGCACATTAGTGTATCAATCTGGGAAACACTCACCCTACGTCCAAGTATCTGATTGATTGCTGCACTCTCTTTCAAGGTGCATTCGGCAATGACTTTTGCCCTCATCTCCTTCATATACAGCATAAAGGCATTCAGAGGCTTCTTGATGACTGGTTTCTTAGGCTCTCTCTCCCTCTTTGATTCTGAATGAGGCTTACTGCAATGCAGAAAGGAAATAACATTTTAAGTTTAATTTGTTCATCTTTTCACTTCTATAGACAGCAAATAACAGTCAATGTTAACCAGTTATGAACTGCACATAAAAATATCTTCTGCACTTTCTTTAAAAGTGCATTAATTGTTTTACTGTATATTTCTTATTAGTAAGAGTGATATAGAACATGAACTGCATAACAATAATAACTTGATAACTACCATAGTGAAGGGAAGCTCAAAAATGTATGGAAGCTCAAAGGATTTCACATATTTTAGTGTTATAACCTATCGTGTTATAAGCAAGCCTTTGAATCGCCTCATGGGCAAAACACAGGATTTCACAGGGCAAAATAAAATCCTAACACCAGGAGACAAAGTAGCTCAATGATTGAAATTAATGTCTCTGATCAGGGTTGTGTATTGCCTGACCTGTTTTGCCTGTGAAGTGCAGCTTTTGACAACATACGTATATCATAATATTCTCCTTAATATATCAGAAAATATTGTTAAGGGAACAGGCCTGAACAGACCTGGCTCACATCCTATGTGACATTTTGTAGATATACGGTGAATATTCTATGCATACTAAAGTGAAATTTTGTGTTTTCTCTCTGTATGCTTTCCTGGGGAACATAATTCATAAGCATGGTATTAGTTTTCAGTGTTATGCTGATGACACACAGTTATACATCTCAGTCAGATGAGAGACACCAGCTTAAAAAGTTGGGGAATGTGAGAAGGACATTAGATACTGGATGCTTATTAATGCATTGGCTGTGAAATTTCACATCGATTTTCAAATACTACTATTCACATAAAAAGCACTAAATGGTCTCACAGTTTGATACCTGACTAAACTGCTAGTCTTTCATGCTCTGCCATGCCTACTGCGATTAAAGGGTGAAGGCTGCTTGTTGATACCTTGTATGATGATAAACTACATCAGGGTCCAGAGATTTTTCTTAAAAAGCACCAAAGTTATGGAATATGCTTCCAATTAATGTTCAGGACTCAGACACAGTTTCAGTGATCAAGTCTTGGTTGAAAACGTCTTTATTTATCCAAGCCATTGTGAATAAATTTGGTCATAGGCAAAGGCACAGATCTCAGGGACTCATGGACGTAAAGTATTATGGTGAACTGGCATGTTTGGATGCTCTCTTTCTCCACTACAATTGATTTCTCAGATTTGTTGAGGAAATTGAATTAACTGATTGACTAGCTTGCTCTCCGCACAAAAAATACATTGACCTTATCTGTTATGAAACTGTGAGTATAGCTAATTGTTCTCTCTCTCTCTCTCTCTCTGCTCCTGAGTTGCCAGCGATCCTGACCCCTTCTGCTCTCCGGACCTGTCTGGCACATCCTGGAGCCCTGCTTTGAACTCTTGTTGGATTTCTTGTTCCATGGAGGTCTTAGGGTGGCTACATGTGGTCTGCTTGTGGTGTAGTGACTGGGAACAGTTCCATTTAACCAAAAAGATGGTCTGTGACGTGCCTGATGCAGGCATTTTTTTTCTGATACCTTGTGACTACTGTCACTCAATAGTTTAGTACTGAAATTCACCAGTTTTGCACCCGAGTTTCTAAAGACAAAAATTACTTCATATACTGAACTTTTAGCCTCATAGCGCACAGTATGAATGACCACAAATCAATCCCTGCTACAGTATATCCTTCTGATATCACACAAATGATGATGAGTTTCTTGTTCAGTCTGGATTCTCTCAAGCTCTCAAGTTTTTCCTTACCACTTTCATACCCAGCTTGCTCATCAGGTACAAGTTATTACAAGTTAGATTACAAGTTATAAATATTTCCTTATTTTTTTTATTCTGTAAACATACTTTGTGACAATAACCACTGTTAAAAGAACTTCACAAATAGAAGTGAAATTTATTTAATTTAATTTATGTGGTAATTTAAACAAACTCATTTGTCTATCATAGATTCACACAGTGAAAAGAAAAAAAAAACAATATTGTAGGCTACTTCACCTACTTAAGAGCTAGAGGCAAATTTAAGATATTTTTCTTACACATACATGTCAAACTGGTCATGCTCTTGCCTGCCTGAAGAGGGCACTATAGCAGGGTGTGGGATTCCTGTAGGGTGCATTCCAGATGGCCCCATAATAAGAGAGTGAGAAAACCTTCAAAAACACACAGGAAGACTAGAGTTAATTCCTTGATCAAAAATGTGCAAATGTGGAACCTATATCATAATGCTACTAAATAAAAATAAAAAAAGAAACAAGTAACTTAAATGCAACAAAATATGGCTGTCAGCTGCAGTCAGCAGATGGGCAGTTACATACACGTAGCCCTCTTATACAGTTGTGAGTAGAGGTATAAGACACAACTTTCAGCAAATGTCAATATTTTTAAGAGTGTCACCAGCATTTTAAAATGCTCACAAAATAACAATGTCTAATACAAGCTACTTAAATCAAAGGACCACAGACGCGAGCATGCGGTAAAGCATACACATTAGCACTAAGCATGCAGAAAGACTCCACACTCTCACTCTGAGAATGCTGTTTTAACAAATAGTGCTGATAATCATAAGTTGTTCTTCTAGGGATTATTTCCCTCCCTTTTTTCAAACATCTGGGCCCTTTTGGTGGTCTTAACATGCTCAAAAAAACTAAAACTCATGAAAATCAGCACATACAGTAAGTTGGAATCTACTGCCAGTAGAACACCTGGGAGTCTGGGCCTTCACTGGAGGTTTTGTTGCATAGCTCATACACACTTGCACATATACATGTCAAATTCAGTACAGTCCACTGTAAATCTCATTGAGCTAAACAATTCTCACTATGCATGTCATGGGCTCAACATAACACAAAGTCAGATATTTTGGGTCATTTGACATCAGCAATATTAAGTACACACTACAAATCCTACACAAAACAAAACACACCCACACAGAATACACACACATACTATACACACACACGCACACACTACACATTCTACACACACTCTACACATCGTACACAAACGATGACCATCCCAAGCACCACCACCAAACACGGCCCACATTGAGTGACATCAGTAACCAAGGCTTTATGAAGGTCTTAACCTTAAACATTAGAATTTTTATTTAGATTTAAAATTGAAGCCTAATGTACAGATGGTGGCCACATATTTATATGGGCTACCACCACCTGCTGACCCCACCCCTCTCCAGGCAACTATCTGTAATAGATACCATGGCCCTAAATCAAGTCAAGTCAAGTCAAGTAGGCTTTTATTGTCACTTCAACCATATACAGTTTAGTACACAATTAAATGAAACAACGTTCCTCCAGCACCAAGGTGCATCAAGGTAGGTAGTCAATCAGAATGCCTATTACCGCAGTGCGTACCGCCGCGGCAAATGACAGTGGGCAAAATAAATCAGTTGCATTTCAAAGTCATTTGTAACCGCCAGGTGCAGCAAAGTGACATTTTCACTCACTTCAGTTTTAAAATATAATTAAGTAATAAAAAAGTCATAACAATATGTTGTATCGAAAAGATACTACACATTTCCACATTTGAGTACTTTATACAACAAACATGAAAAATCTGAACCAGAGCATTTACCTGTACTGTACAATAATGAGTACAGGAAAAAATATTGGTTTAATGTTGTTTAGACAGACAACCAAATTCACTAGCAATTTTATTTGTACAAACTATAACTGTTATATACCGTATCTGTGTTTGTATCTGTTTATTGTTATTTAAAAAATACATTAAAAGACTTGTATTAAATATAGAAATAGCTGGAAAAATAGACTCTTCAGAATAAAACATTACAATAACGCAAAAGATTCTCTAAAAATGCTCTTGTTGTTTCTGTAAACACATTGTTGGGTTGTGTATGCTGAGTAAAAATTCTGGGATATTTTGACCCAACCACTAGTTTATTCTTTATTCTCTTTATTTCTCCAAACGGCAGCCTGCAAAATATTCAAGATATTACTTGTATTGTGTCACAAGTATAGTTTTAAGAGTTGTTTAGGCGAGAATACATATGTGTACAGCTCAAAAAAATCAGTAACACCGCTCATAACACCGTCTGAGCCTCATCTTGGAAAGAATTTTTAAACGTGGGCTATTGTTGTTTACTTATAATATTTAATTATATTTATTAGTTATACTTATAATATATAGTTAATTTAATTTAAATCGGGGGGACAGCAAGGAGACTGACTCTGGCAATTTTATTAATTCAGATTTTTTTGGTTTTGGCTGTAGTGATGAAGTTCATCATGTCATCTCGTCGTCTCCGCAGCAATGGATGCGCCAATAATTCACGTTTCATATGAATTACATCATTTAAATTTGGCTTTACATTTGTCTTTCTATAAGTATATATTTTTCACGTCTGTGAGGCAAGTATACACGTAGTTTTGGTTCATTTTCTGACGCGCTCAACTTCACCGAAAACAATACACAATAGCACACCCTGTTTGCTTTCATTATTTTACAAAATCATAAAGTTTTTTTCGTCATTGTGAATGCACCTAAATACAAGTAGAGTCTTGTAAAGGCTATGTAGATTATATAGTTTTATTATATCGTTTTTTGCACATTAATCTGACAAACTTTTTTGCACACCCAGAGTTTGTTTTCAGAAAGGCTAGATATAAAGGTATACATTTATTTTGCTTAAATTCTGTGTGCACTAGTGCAGCACTTGATCCAGTTTTACATTGCTTTAACACTCATACAGTACCTTGCCCCAATCTGCCATGTCTAAAGCATTTTTAAACATGTCAGATATTGGTCTTGTAAATGCATGAAGATTTCACAATCCTTCAAAAAAATGCATTTATTCTCTTTTTCTCTCTTTAATCTTAATTCTTCTATACTTTCTTCAGATTACTTAAGAATTGTATCAATCAAATGATATTATAAACCATCTTATGAATATGGTAACAAGTTTCATGCATAATACCACACATTAAGCAAACAAAGCAATTCTAATATTACTATTACTGATTCATTGGAGATCAACAATGATTTTACTGTCAGTTTTATTATTTAATTTTGTTTCATTGCATCTTCCACTTTTGTCATTTTTCTGCTTTTCTGGTTTTTGAAGAATGCATTTTTCTGTCGAAAATAGCAAGTGGAATCCATCCATGCCACATCTCTCTGGAGTAGCTACGAGCAACAAAACCCTGATTAAGGTACATTAAACACTTATCAAGGCCAACAAACTTAAATAATTCTTTTGATTGTGTAAAGCTGCTTTGCGACAATGACTATTGCTAAAAGCACTGTAAAAATAAAACTGAATTGAAATTGAATTGAACATTCAGCTCATTTAGTGTTTGGAGTGCAGAATGTTCAGTCATTCGTCCTCCTTCGTTAATAATACATTTATTTGTGATAGGTGCTTACTAGTTAACACCTTAACGAAGAAGATAGTAGCATTAGACGAGTGCATCTTCTGGCTCTCCGTTTTAGTTATTTAGTTTTAGTTATCTCTGCTTGCACAAAAAAAACATTCACTTTATACATTATATGACTGTGACCATATCTAACTGTTCTCTTTCTCTGTCTCTCTTTGTCGAGCTACACATGGCGCTGCCAGTGATCCAGAACCCCTCTGCCCTCCAGACCTGGCTGACTCATCCTGGTGCCTCGCTTCTAGTTGAAGATCTCGTCGCATAGAGGCCTTGTGTGGTCTGCTTAGGATGCGTGTGGTGTCTGGGGATGATTCCACTTGACCATAAGTCACTTCTTCAAATGTATGGTGTTATATTCATGCCACATTCCTGAGCAGTGGCGGCTGGTGCAAATTGTTTTTGGGTGGGCTCAAACAAAATTAAAATGATGGTTTTAATAGTCGCCTGTAAATAGCCATTCATCAGGTGATTAAGCATCATTACTACTAGTATAAAATAAAGGCCTGACTTACATCGCATCCAGTCAGCCAGCTCCGCTTGTCATAAAAAGTGCTGAAAAAGACTCATTGAGAATGGTCCAATCACATGAGCCCAAATATTTAAAAACAATATTGATTCGCTGAGAATAAAAGTGGGAGGGTTTGGGGCACTCAGTGCTGCGCCCCAAGGATAATTTGCATAGATCCAATTAGAGCTCAGCCTCAAATCACATGCTTTTCAAAAATGTACCTGCCTACATAGCGTCAGCATGTGAGTGCAACAGCACGTGCAGGCAGTCGAGTGCGCACAAAAAAAAGAATGTTGCGCGCACGTGTGGAAAACACACTGAGCACGCAGGGGAGTATGCGCATAGAGTGCTTTGCCTCCCCTCAAAATGTCAAAAGGCATGTGAAATCACGAAATCACTTAAATGCTGATTTGAAACTCTGATTTGAAAAAAGAATCATCCCCTCCTTACAATGATTTGTAAACATCAGGTGAAGCTAACACAAAACTTTGCACATCTAGACTTTGCAATATTGCCCACTTTCTTTGCAGAACTGCTCAAGTTGAGTTAAATTGGTGACCATTTGTGGACTGCAGTCTTCAAGTCATTCTACAGATTTTCAATGGGGTTTAAGTCAGGGCTATGAATAGGCCATGCAAGGACATTCACCTTTTCTGTCATTCACTGTGCTGTCAGTTTTGCTGTGTGCTTTGGGCCACTGTCATGTCGTAAGGTAAACATCTTTCCCATTGAATTTCTGGCAGAGGGTAGCAGATTTTCATAGTGCAGTATTTTGCTCTATCCATTTCCTTCTATCCTGATAAGTGCTTCAGCCCATGCTGCAGAGAAACACACCCATAAAATGATATTACCCCCTCCATGCTTTACTGTAGGAAAGTGTAGAATACTGGATTTCTGCCAAACATATTGTTTGGTGTTGTGGCCAAATAATGAAATTTGACAACCTGTGTTTTTGGAAACATAGTCATGACTGCATGTAGACTTTCTTAAGGTGTGGCTTTTTTTGCAACCCTCCCATACAAGCCATATTTGATAAGAATTTGTGTTGTCAAATGCACACTGACCACTCTTTGTTTCAGTGACCTCTAACCAGTTTCCCCCTGACTCTTTCATTCAGTTTGGAGCAAGCTGATACAGGGAAGGTCTGTGTTCTACCAAATACCTTCCAGTTTGTAATCATAGACTTTACTAGGCAGTGATAAAGTCTTTGATTTGGCAGGAGAGATAAAGGAAGAGAGAGAAAGAAGCCCAAGTCACTCAGCTAGTTCAAAGCGGGAATTTTGTGCTATCCTTGCTCCTCAGCTTTAAGCATATAAAAGGAATGGAGGCAGAATCTGGGATCGAGATTGACTTGTCTTTAGTGATGGGGTGGGATACAATTTATGTGTGAGACAGGCCATCAAGTATTACAAGAAGGCTTGGGTTCAGGGATGATTGTAATGGCCTAAGGCATATTGGTACAATGGTGCCAGTGAGAAGATCTACAGATTGTTCTGCATATTCTCTGAGCATGCTGCCATGATAGCTGTCTGGTCCTGCAGCTTTTCTCTGGGTTGACTCTTGTCTTTTCCTCACATTGAGACACAATACCTGGTTGTTTGGAGATGCGGGGCGTCTTCCATACCACCACATAATTTTGCACCTCAAACCATGCATAAAAGTTGTTCAGTGCATTTGGAAGGGATGTCACAGGGAGATGTTATTGTTCTGTAGTTGTCAATGACTCAAATGCCCTGCCACACGTATTGCCTCTCTTTTAGAAGTGGTTGTAGATTCTATGGTTATGTGCTCACTTTGCCCTTTCTGATGGCTTAGGAAAGTTTGCCCCTTAGAATAGTATAATTAGTAGAACATAGATTTGGTCAGAATAGCTGGGGTGCAGGGAGCTTTGCCCTGTAACCACTGTAAAGTTTGTGTAAACAAGATCCAGTGGGCTTGCCTGTTTGCCTAGCTCAGCATGCAGAACTGTTCCTGAGGTATGTCTCTGTGAAAATAAACATTCAGCAGTCTCAGCAGTAGTTCACTGTAGTCAGATAAAGTCTAGTTTATTTGAGATTAGGATGGATGGGAAATCTGCTGGCTAGGTTTTGCTTTTAGCCTAGCATGGACCCTCCCTCACCATTCAGATACACTCCCCTTCCCCTGGCCACCAGTATCAGAGGATGCCAATGTCTTGAAACCTGGGCACTACAATAAGCTAAAATTGCATAGCTTCTTCAGCAGATCTTTGTGTATGTTTTTGGTGTTTCTGTAATGTGTCTTTGGCAGTGGTGGACATTAACATTAGTTGCCGCAATATCCATGTACCAATGAAACAAAAGAAATAAGTTGGGCTAGCATCATTGTGAATCTGGAGTGGCCGCCTCATGCTGTTACCACAATGCCATCTTGGATCTCTAACAATCATGTTAAGAAAGAACTCAATTGATGGAGAGAATATCATGAACAAGAAAGCTGACTTTCTTGTAAATACTTTAACATAAACTCATACTAAGTTGTTTGACATTTGAATGACAGTTTCAAGGCATATAATTGACATTTCAAATTATCCGGGAGAAAAAATAAATGAAACGCTACATGACAAACATCTCACATTGCACCTGGATGAGGTTTATGTTTGCTTTGTCACTTCAGACTTTAAGTCTACTTAAACTACCGTTATTTTTCTATACAATTCCCAGCTACAGTAATGTACTTATCCCAGGGTTTCCCATCTTTAGAATTCTTGGACTGCCTGTTTCATGTCTGAAACCTCCCAGGAACTCTTTTAATTGCCCAAACATGTTGAAATTGCTTGAGGCTAGGTCAGGACTGTATGGGGTTCTTGTATGACAGTACATCAAGTTCCTGCAACATTCAAGTGGTGTTTGTAAATGATTGTGTATACAGTTCCAAGAGAAAGTTGCATCTCTTCTGCAAGCAGTTGACAAGATATCCATAAAATTTCACGGATCAGGTGTCCCATTTGCTGAATGTTCACAGGAACTCCTGCAATGGGCTCTGGGCCACCTTGGGATCGCCATTCACAGATGTATGGCCTTCTTTAAAACATTTGCACCATTCATGCAAATGTCACATGGTTTTGAACTGTGTCATTAGCATAGAACCTCGGATTGCGAGTAACGTGGTTTACGAGTGTTCCACAAACCGAGCAAAGATTTTTAATAACTTTTTAATCGGAAACTGAGCAAGTATTAGTTTACAAGCGCCGAGTATCATGTATCGCGCATGCGACTCTTATTTTGACACCGAGCGTCACTCTCTCAACTTTTTAAATGTAAAGTGCAGATTAATTTGTTTTATTTTCATTTTATAGAGTGTATTAATTATTTTTATGTATTAATTTTTTGGGGCTGTGGAACGAATAATTTGAGTTTTCATTATTTCTTATGGGAAATGATGATTTGGTTTACGAGTGTTTTGGAACATGAGCCCACTTCCGGAACAAATTATGCTCGTAATCCAAGGTTCCACTGTAATTGAAAACACATCGTACTGTACTATACCCCATACGTTTGCATCCTTCATATGGTCTTCGAGTCAGTTTGATAAGCTGCTGACCTGCTACAGCTGTCAATGAAGAACGCTATGGTGGCCACTCGTGATCTTCTACATTCTTGATGTCTCAACCTATAACACATTTACAATCAACCCAGACTGGGACCAAAGGAAGCTCCAAAAAAGATGACTTGAGGAGCAACTATTGAACATATTATGTGTTCTCTCTGTTGTTTAACACTGAGATAAAAGACACTATATTTTATTGGTTTGTGAAGTAAAATTTTATTTCAGAATTTGTTTTTAAATCCCCAAAAATGTTCCGTGTCAGTTTGACACGAATGACACCAGAGGGTCCCAAAAGTGAAGACAATACAAGTGTTAAAGGTATGCAGAGAGCTGCTGAAGGAGCACATGAGCTGCCCCAGCGCTTTTAGCTTCTGCCAAAAGGTACAAGGCCGCTGCCTTGACGTAAGGCCCCTGTTCCCAGGCTGGAAACTGCCCAAGCGTTGGATGGTCACGTTTGACTTGCCTGTGCCTGGGTAAGAGCAGCTGGCTATGTCCGTAAAACATACTATCGAGGAGCATGAAAGACCTGTGGACACACCGTCATCGAAAGAAGAAAGTAATAGAGTCCATCCCAAGTGCCCAAGGGGCTCTAAAGATGTATGGAATGTATATTGTTGATATATACTGTATGTATAATGTTTAACCGGCTGCCAAGCGACAAGTGGAAGCCAGCCATCTACAGCCTCCGAAAGGGAAAATTGAGGTGGCCTTGACGTAAGGCACCTGTTCCCAGGCATGAAAAGCCACACACGTCAGATTGCAGTGTTTAACTCACGACTGGGCGCAACTGTAAAACATGCTGTTGAGGAGCCTGCACATCCTCACTCCTTTCCTAAAAAAAATCCTTTCCTTTCCCCATTTTTTGCCTTGTGTTGTCTGTGGTGTGCCCCAGGGGAAGGATCTTACAAGTTGTATAAACTACACTACACTTTAATCTACACTTCAATCCTTCCCTCCTGCCAGGATTGCTTCTTGCCTGAAGAAGAGATGGGACCAGGATGCACTTAGAGAAGAAGGCAAACTGGTGGAGGTAGTATGATGCTTGGCCAAAAACCATGGGTCCTGGCATTATTGTGGATGTTACTTTGATGTTTTTTTTTTTTGACATTTCTGCAAGCTAAGTGCACACCTTTGTAACAACAGTGTTGTCCTGCCACACTACAGAAATGTGCAGAAATGGGTGGACTTACATGGCAAAGAGTTGCAGCAGGCCAAAAATTGCAATTTACATGATTTAAAGGATCTGCTGCTAATTTCTTGAAGCCAAATACCGCAAATACTTCAGCCCAGGTCTTACAGAGAGCATGCCTTGAAGGGTGCCTATACAAATAGTTATGTTAGTTGTTAGCACTAAAGCAAATATTCTAGTCTCATTATAGAGTTTGTGTTTGTTTCAACAATTATGACTTTTAATAATAAATGATGATTACACCCTTACCTCCTCAGATCCTTTCAAAGTAAGTATAAAAAGCTTCTTAAAAAGAGTCTTCAGATTTGACTTTTTCTGGTCCCAACAACTGGTAGAAAAAAATGTCTCAATAATCTAGAGTTACCACTTGGTCATGTTATACATTTGTTAACAAAAAGCAGAAAGTATTGTTTATATTTTATGAGCAGATCAAATATAGGTCACAACACTTACCTTTCTGTTTCAATGTATACTTTTAACTAGATACTTAGCCTTGTACTTCCTGAGGGTCCTGAGAATCTGAGGGTATCAATCCCCTTTTACCTATCAGTCCCCCTATGTCCCTTATCACCTGGAAATAAGGTTTTCTTCTTCATGTCATCTCGGAAAGTAATCACTTCGAACAATAAAAATCTGTGATCTGCATTTCTTTAAAGTTACTTTGCAAGAATGTCATTTGTTATAAGCATAAATTAATTTTCATTCATCCTTCATCTTTACCTTTTATCCTGTGTAGGGTCGCAAGACCTGTAGGCTATTCAAGTGAACTTATGTCCAAGACAAGATACACCCTGATGGGTGACACACTCACACACCCAATTACATACTACATACAATTTAGAATAACCAGTCAGCATGTACTGCATGTCTTTGGACTGTGGAGGAAACCAAAATACCTGGAAGAAACCCACTAACACAGGGAAAACATGCAAACTCCACTGGCATGCAAACCAGAGGCAAGATTAAAACCCTCATCCCAGACGGGTCAAGGCAACTATGCTAACCACAATGAAATAAAATTTATATAAATATTATATAGTAAAATTATTTAATTTAACATGCCTACAAATCAATACTTTGATGGCAGAGCTGACGTGAAAAGCAATGGTTTGCAAGAGCGTGCAAGGCTAGAAATATAGTTGCAAGCAACGATGATGGGCCCAAGCACCCTGCGCCATCGCCACCCTGGGTGCACCGCAAAACCTGTGTGTTATTTGAGTGTGTCAAGACCTTGAAAAAGCCATCACCATCCGGCTGCACCGCACAACTTGCACACATCACACACTATACAGGGCTAATGTCATTTTGGGCCCTAAATATTTGTTGAGTGCGTTAGTGCATGTGTGTGTGTGTGTGTGTGTGTGTGTGTGTGTGTGTGTGTGTGTGTGTGTGTGTGTGTGTGTGTGTGTGTGTGTGTGTATGTGTATAGGTGTGTCGGTGTGTGTGTGTGTGTGTGACAAGTGGATGTGTCAGTCTGTGTGTGACGAGTAAATGCGTTGTGGATGTTTGTGTACGTGGTGTGTGAGTCTGTGTGTTAACATTAGTTATGTGTATGTTAGTTTGTGTGAGACAGAGATGTGAGTGTGTGAGTGTTATAAATGGTTATGTGTGATATACATGAGTATGAGTGTGTTTGTGTATACGTGTGTGTGTGCGTTTGTGTGAATGTGAGAGTGTTAACATTTGTAACACAAATAACGCACAACCTGTGTGTTATTTGAGTGTTAAGACCGCGAAAAATCATTGCCACCCGGTTGCACCGCACAACGTGCACACATCACACACTGTATATAGGGCTAATGTCAATTTGGGCCCTAAATATTGTTGAGTGCATTACTGTGTGTGTGTGTGTATGTGTGTGTGTGTGTGTGTGTGTGTGTGTGTGTGTGTGTGTGTGTGTGTGTGTGTATGTATGTATGTGCGTGTGTGTGAGAGAGATGTATGAGTGTGTTTCTGTATGTGTGTGTGTCTATGTATGTGTGCGCGTTAGTGTGTGAGGGAGGAAACTAGAGTCACAACTCCAACAGAGTGACTCTAGGAGCCTGTGGAAGGGACTAAGAACAATAACGGACTATAAAGCACCAACATCTGGTATGACGAACGCGGACATGACTCTGGCAGACGAGCTGAACACATTCTATGCTCGCTTTGAGGCTGCAGCTAAAGACGCTAGCAATGCTAATGGTAGCGGTGCTAACGGCTGCAGACAGGAAGACACTGCCAGCACCGGAAATGCGTTCATCATTTCCGAGCATGACGTGAGAAGAGCCTTCAGGAGAGTGAACACCACTCAGGTAGAGTCCTCAGAGCCTGCGCAGACCAGCTAGCACCTGTGTTCACGGAGATATTCAACCTCTCCTCATCTCAGTCGGTGATCCCTACATGCTTCAAAGAGTCCATCATTGTTCCTGTTCCGAAGAAACTCCATCCTGCTTCCCTCAATGACTATCGACCTGTAGCCCTCACATCAGTGGTGATGAAGTGCTGGTCAGAAACTTAATCATCACCTCACCACCTGACACACTGGATCCACTTCAATTCGCTTACCGTTCAAACCACTCTACAGATGACGCTATTGCTCATCTTCTTCATACATCTCTCACTCATCTGGACAGAAGGGGGAATTATGTTAAAACGCTTTTCATCGACTACAGCTCAGCATTTAATACCATAATTCCCTCCACACTCACCACCAAGCTGGAGCACCTGGGACTTAGCTCATCGCTGTGTTAGTGGATCTCCAACTTCTTAACTGGCAGACCACAGGCTGTAAGGATGGGCGAACATGTCTCAGCCTCCCTCACTCTCAGTACAGGGAGCACCCCAGGGTTGTGTTCTGAGCCCTCTACTGTACTCACTGTACACACACGACTGCCTAGCCTCTACCAACTCCACCACCATCATCAAGTTTGCTGATGACACCATCGTGGTAGGCCTGATCACTGACAACGATGAGACGGCCTACCTGAAGAAGTTTGGAAATCTGGAAAACTGGTGCCAGAGGAACAATCTCCTTCTAAACGTGAGCAAGACAAAGCAGTTGATAGTGGACTTCAGTACAAAACAGAAGAGGAACTACCAGACCCCCGTCATCAACAAGAGCCCAGTGGAGTGAGTGGAGAGCTTCCGTTACCTCTGTGTTCACATCACACAGGACCTGTCATGGTCCTGTCACATCAACACCGTGGTGAAAAGGCCCGGCATCGTCTCTACCACCTCAGACGCCTGAGAGACTTTAGACTGCCCTCTAAGGTGCTTAGGAACTTCTACTCTTGCACCATAGAGAGCATCCTGACGGGAAACATTACAACCTGGTTCGGGAACAGCACCATTCAGGACAGACGAGCTCTACAGAGGGTGGTGCGATCAGCTGAGCGCATCATCCGCCCTAAGCTCCCTGACCTGACCTCAATCTACAGCAAGCGGTGATGGACCAAGGCCAGGAAGATCATGCAGGACCTCAGCCATCCCAACAATGGACTGTTCTCTCTGTTGAGGTCAGGAAAGCGATTCCGCTCTGGTCTCTTAATCAGTACACCACATAGTACTGATCCACTTTGCACATCCACAAGTTTCTGCACTCACTCTGGACATACTGGACATCCACTGATACTAGTGGTCACTGCACACTCATGGACATATGTCATATGTCATAAGTCACTTTAAATATGCACACAAGTCACTTTATTATGACACTTTACAGCATATTTGCACACCCCTGGACATTCCGTTCTATTCTATTTATGTTCACTCCATTCCCACATAAATTTCCCCAATTCTACTTTTTCTCTTGTACAGCTCGGTTTTTCTTATTTTTCTTATATTTTTCTTATGTTTTTCTTATATCTTTCTTATATTGTATATTGTATTTTGTATTATACAGATATTTTATTTTATTCTTTTATTCTTTCTTAGTTAAGTTTATTCTTTCTATAAATAGTATTTATTTATTCTTTTAGTTTAATTTACTTTATATATATATATATATATATATATATATATATATATATATATATATATATTGTTGTGACCTTTTCCCCCTTTGTCGAATCAGAGACCAGGAGACGTTGGGATATCTTTCCAGCAGTCACTGCAGTCATCCAAGTCTAAAAATTATAACTCCATTCTGGAGAGTTTATACTTTACAAGGGGGAGGGATACAAAGAGGTGGAGACAATCTAAACAAAGCATAGTGTAGTACAGAAATCAGCCTGGTACCGGAAGTTCCCCAGCCCTGATTTCATCAGCATAACAGTGCCTTTCAAATGCATAGGTGCTAATCTAATCAGCCTGACAGTATCGCCCAGACCTTCACATTATTATAGGCACAGTCTATATATATATATTATGGCATACCGTTTAGGAAAATATTCATGAGAGAACTTAATGAAAACTCTGAAAATATTGAATGAAACGTGAGAATATTGAATGGATTCCGAATATATTGATTGAAAATATATATATATTGAATGAATTCTGAAGATTGAAAATATATATATATTGAATGAATTCTGAATATATGGATTGAAAACTGATATATTGAATGAAAAGTCTAAATATATTGAATGAAAACTAAGTATATATTGAATGAAACATGACGTGCCTAGGGTTAATTCTAATGTTTATATCATATATCATATTTGATAGCAATAAACCTATGAATTTATGTTGTAATATAATATTTGATAGAGATTATGTAGGGGGGGGCGGGGGCAATCTGTGGCAGGGGAGCATTTTAGCGCATAACACCGGTCTTCCGCGGTGAAATAGCGAATATATTTTTTCATCCGTCGACTGACACTGAGTGCGGCTTGTGCCACCACTTTGGGCCGTACACGCATATATATATATATTTTTTTTTTATTATTTACTTTCTGTTTTGTTCCTAATATACACATGTGGACAAAATTGTTGGTACCCTTTGGTCACTCACAATGGTCATATAAATAACTTTAATCTGACAAAAGTAATAATTAAAAAAAATTCTATGAATGTTAACCAATGAAAGTCAGACATTGCTTTCCAACCATGCTTCAACAGAATTATTTAAAAAAATAAACTCATGGAACAGGCCTGGACAAAAAAGATGGTACCCCTAGAAAATACTGAAAATAATGTGACCAAAGGGACATGTTAATTCAAGGTGTGTCCACTAATTAGCATCACAGGTGTCTACAATCAGTCAGTGGGCCTATATATAGGGCTCCAGGTAGTCACTGTGTTGTTTGGTGACATGGTATGTACCACACTCAACATGGACCAGAGGAAGCGAAGGAAAGAGTTGTCTCAGGAGATTCGAAAGAAAATTATAGACAAGCATGTTAAAGGTAAAGGCTATAAGACCATTTCCAAGCAGCTAGATGTTCCTGTGACTACAGTTGCACATATTATTCAGAAATTTAAGATCCATGGGTCTGTAGCCGACCTCCCTGGACGTGGCCGCACAAGGAAAATTCATGATAAATCAAAGAGACGGATAATCCGAATGGTAACAAAAGAGCCCAGAAAGACTTCTAAAGAGATCCAAGGTGAACTTCATGCTCAAGGAACATCAGTGTCGGATCACACCATCCATCGTTGTTTGAGCCAAAGTGGACTACATGGGAGACGACCAAGGAGGACACCATTGTTGAAAACAAATCATAAAAAAGCCAGACTGGAATATGCCAAACTACATGTTGACAAGCCACAAAGCTTCTGGGAGAATGTCCTATGGACAGATGAGACAAAAATTGAACTTTTTGCCAAGGCACATCAGCTCTATGTTCACAGACGGAAAAATGAAGCATATCAAAAAAAGAACACTGTCCCTACTGTGAAACATGGAGGAGGCTCTGTTATGTTCTGGGGCTGCTTTGCTGCATCTGGCACAGGATGTCTTGAATCTGTGCAGGGTACAATGAAATCTCAAGACTATCAAGGGATTCTAGAGAGTAATGTGCTGGCCAGTGTCAGAAAGATGGGTCTCAGTCGCAGGTCATGGGTCTTGCAACAGGACAATGACCCAAAACACAGCTACAAACACCCAAGAATGGCTAAGAGGAAAACATTGGACTATTCTAAAGTGGCCTTCTATGAGCCCTGACCTCAATCCTATTGAGCATCTTTGGAAGGAGCTGAAACATGCTGTCTGGAAAATGCACCCTTCAAACCGGAAACACCTGGAGCAGCTTGCTCATGAGGAGTGGGCCAAAATACCTGCAGAGAGGTGTAGAAGTCTCATTGACAGTTACAGGAATGGTTTGATTGCAGTGGTTGCCTCAAAAGGTTGTGCAACAAACTATTAAGTTAGGGGTACCATCATTTTTGTCCAGACCTGTTCCATGAGTTAATTTTTTTTATAATTCTGTTGAAGCATGGTTGAAAAGCAATGTCTGATTTTCATTGGTTAACATTCATAGAATTCTTATTTATTATTACTTTTGTCAGATTAAAGTTATTTCTGTGACCATTGTGAGTTTTTCTTTCATTGACCGAAGGGTACCAACAATTTTGTCCACGTGTGTATATATATATATGGGCAGTCGTCTAAGCATTTCATAAGCATCTAAGGCACACGGGCAGTCGTCTAAGCATTTCACTGCATATTGTACTGTGTATGACTGTGTATGTGACAAATAAAATTTGAATTTGGAGGGTTAGTTTGTGTGAGAGCGAGGGAGAGAGGTGTGTGACGTGTGGATGTGTCAGTCTGTGTGTGACGAGTAAATGTGCTTGTGTTTGTGCATGTTTGTGTGTATGGTGTATGAGTCTATGTGTTAACATTAGTGATGTGTGTGATAGCTTGTGTTTGGTGTGTGTGTGTGCTTGAGAGTACTGTAAATGTGATTGTGTTTG
This sequence comes from Clarias magur, assembly GCA_013621035.1. NCBI lineage: Eukaryota > Metazoa > Chordata > Actinopteri > Siluriformes > Clariidae > Clarias > Clarias magur. The sequence continues at coordinate 548,024 of QNUK01000239.1, read as the reverse complement.
TGCATGTTTGTGTGTATGGTGTGTGAGTCTGTGTGTTAACATCATAATACAATGTGTTCAATAGGCCGGAGATGCTGGAAAATAAGCATCACACTATGATGTTCCTGAATGTGATGTCACTGAACGTGATGTCATTGAAGATGCCACTGAATATAATGTCACTCAATATAATGCCACACAAAAAGTTATTAATTATTTTTCAATGTATGTTTAAGACATTATCACGTCTGACCCGGTTGAGATATCAAAAAACCCTCTGCAATTTTCACTCACTCATCATCTAGACCGCTTAATCCTGTATTCAGGGTCACGGTGGGCCTGGAGCCTATCCCAGGATACTTAGGGCACATGGTAGGGTACAACCTGGACAGGGTGCCAATCCATTGCAGGGCACAGACACACACACATACACTCACTCATTCACACACAACGGGCAATTTGGGAACACCAATTAGCCTAACCTAAATGTCGTTGGAATGTGGGAGGAAACCGGAGTACCCGGAGGAAACCCACAAAGCACCTGGAGAACATGCAAAATCCATGCACACAGGGATGGGAATTGAGCCTGGCCGGGGATCGAACCCGAACCCTGGCGGTGCAAGGCGACAGTGCTAACCACTACACTATGGTTTGGAAGCGATTGTATTATTGCAATTATTGCAATCGCTATTGCAAATGACCCAAAATAACCAGCCGTAACAAGAGGGTCCTATGCACCTTATAGTGCTTGGACCCTAATAATCCTTAGGAAAACAAGAGGGTCCTGCGCACCTACAGTGCTTGGACCCTAATAATCCTTAGGAAAACAAGAGGGTCCTGCGCACATTTAGTGCTTGGGCCTTAATTAAAACCATTCATCAAGTAAAACATTAAGGACAGAGAGTCTTCATCATCCAATTTATGAAAAAAAGAGCTGACCACACACAAAGCAGGAGCCTTGCCCATCATTCAATTTTCTTACACTAATCTGTTAAAAATCTTACACTAATCTGTTAATTTAATTTTATATTTTTTCAACTTCATTGTTCTATATCTGAATATCATTATCTGAAATATTGATCGTGTGGTGTGGAGCTCCTCTAAACTATAAAAATGTAATGTTGCTTTAGGTCCAAGTAGACATAAGCCCATATCAATGGCAATATAGCAATTAAGACATTAAATAAAATTGTATTGTTATGTGACTGTCTTAGAATAATATTGGACATTGCACTGCAATATCTGATCTAATGCTGCATTAACCTTGTGGCACTGAACTAAAAAATTACATATATTCTGACCTCAATGCATTCAAACTATAAAAAGTGGGCAAAAAACATGATTGTCATTTGTTAGCTTCAACCTAGCCATCTAATTTTAATGAGTTATGTATATTTACCAATAAAGTCTATTGTCAGATTTAACAAACTAATATACCTGGATGTTGCATGATCTAAAATAAATACTGTATTATATGCAACATAATGTTGTTAGTCTTGAAGGGTCGCCACAGCAGACCAACTGATCCACACAACAACTTGGCATAGGTTTTACACCGGATGCCCTTCATGATGCAACTCTCATTTTATCCGGTCTACAGACTGGCACTGCATCAAGTGCCTGGGGTTTGGGCACTGGCTGGGAACCGAACCCGGGTCGGCAAAAGACCTACCACTGAGCCACCAATGCCCATTGTATTCAACATAATACTTTGCCTAAAAGCACAAAAAAGGTAAATAAGTACTACTTTGTTTACCATCGGCACCATGTTGCATCTCAATAAACTGGAACAATAATATAATCAAAAAGTTGATTTATCATTATGCTAAACAATTATGGCCAAGACTGTTGACTAGTTGCTGACTTGACACCCTGAACATATAGGGTAGTAAAAAAAGGTTCCCAAAAAACAGGGATAACCGCTGTCTTGGGAGGATTGTGAAACAAAGCCCATTCAAAAATTTGGGTGAGGTTCACAAGGAGTGGACTACAGGTGGAGACAGTCCTTCAAGAGCCACCACACACAGACGTATCCATGAAGGTATCACACCTGGGCTAAGAACAAAATTACTGAACTGTTGCTCAGTGGGCCAAAGTTCTCTTTTCAGATGAAAAAAAGGACTTTTGCATTTCATTTGGAAGTCAAAGTCCCAGCATCTGGAGGAAAATAGGAGAGGCATAGAATCCAATTTGCTTGAGGTTCAGTGTAAAGTTTGCAGTCAGTAGTGCTTTTGGGAAGCCATGTCATCTGCTAGTGTTGGTGCACTGTCTTTTATCAGATCCAATGTCAGCGCAGTCATCTACGAGCACTTCCTTCCCTGTGCTGACCAGCTTTATGAACATGCTGATTTCATTTTCCAGCAGGACTTCTAGTACAGGACTTAGTACTAATACCTGGTTTAACCATACCCAGAGGAAGATGTGAAACACAAGACACAACAAAGCAGAAAAGCTGAAGACCGCTATCAGAGCAACCTGGGCTTCCATAACACCTGAGCAGTGCCACAGACTGATTGCCTCCGTGCCATGCCTCATTGCTGTAGTAATTCCTGCAAAAGGAGCCCCAACCAAGTATTGAGTGCTGAACATGTTCATACTTTTCAGTAGTCCAACATTTCTGTGTTAAAAATGTATTTTTTATTTGTCTTAAATAATGTTCTATTTTTCTGAGATACTGAATTTTTGGTTTTCTTTAGCTGTAAGCCATAATTATCCAAATGAAAAGAAATAAAAACTTGAAATATATCAATCTTTGTGTAATGAATCTATATAATATGAGTTTCACTTTTTGAATTGAATTACTGAAATCAATTAAACTTTTTGGTAATATTCTAATTTATTGAGATGCACCTGTATGTCTGGCAGATGAATATCAAGTTACATCATCCTCATATATAAGGTTATGTCGGCAAGATGTACCACGGAGAGCGGTTGCTACAGTAATTGGAAAATTCTCTCCAGATGATGTTTGGGCAAATCAAAGCTATTATATACCCCTTCACCTTCCTCTCTTACCTTGTCCTCGCAGATCATCCTGTACTTTGGTTAGTCCCGTGGCCTTGTTTAGTGGCAGGAATCAAACCTCGACCCTCAAAACAGCAACCCACAACCTTGGGGGCCTGAGGCACCACTGCCTAATCCCAATTTTGTGTGTGTATAATGACGGGACACGATTCAATTTAAAAAAACTTTAATGTCAGACTGAATGACATAAAAAAGAACTCCAGCTCAAGAAAAAACACAAACAATAAAAGTAAACAAAGGTAAACATTATTTTCTTCATGGCAAAAAGCAATGAGCACTTCATTAAACAAAAAACTTGTTCTGGTCATCGCATATGCAGGACTGTAAAATTTTAAATCAAACAAAAAATAAACAAAATAAAAATAAAATGAATAAATGAATAAAACATCTAGATAAGATCCAGACAACCAAACACTAAAACCCTAAACACGGACTGAAACATGGTTCACGCAAGTACACAAAAGCTTGTGGGTCTCCTGACGCAATGCCAGCGAAAGCTGCAATCTCAGCATTGCCACTGGGAAGCTGTAGCATGAAGTAACATTAAATAGCTGACCTCTTTTCCTTAGGTTAACTTACATTTAGAAACATTTAGAACTGAAGTTTTTTTTAATGCCATTCAGTCGGACATTAAGTTTCTTTTGCCCATATAAGCGTCACAAGAGAAAGCGTCACTGATTGATAAGGATGATCCATGAGAATGGTGAAGTGGAAAGTAAAAGAAGGGAGAAAAGGGAAGTTACTTTTGGATGTCAGTAGTTATTTTAACGTCCATGGTATTAGCTTTGATTCATCATTCAAATGTCATCTGGTGAGCATTTTGTTTCAGATGTCGCTGCAAAATATTGCCACTTAACAAATGCTTTTCTGTGCTACATTTTGCCAAGGTAACTTTAGATTCAGGTCAACATTGACCAGACTTTTCTGCGCTTTTGTCCAAACATATTGCGGATGCTTGTCAGATGCTGGAAATAGCAGCTGGACATGCCACTCTGAGACCGATTTATTGCTCTGAGGCTTAAGTGGCACTCTGAGGCTGATGCGTATGTGTGCTGTCTGGGTAGGAATTGACAAGAACTTTCCAAAATTCTTGACAGAAATCCTGGTTAAGTTGAATTCTGAGTTACAATCTTTGGTTGAACGCATTATTAGTCTAGGTCTTTTTAAAGAGGTTTTGCAAGTACCTCAGTTTAAACAACAAATATCTCTATTTATATACACATGACCACATAGTCTTTGGGCAATTATTTATTTAAAGCAGTGTAGGGCACATACATGGCAAAAGCTTATGCAAGCGAGGCTGGGCAGAAGTTGCACAAGCAGGCACTTTTAGGTGAAACCTCAGACTCAGGATGATTTCAGCTGATACTATACCTGGAATAGGACGGGGTGCTGCTGAGACTGGAAGAGTAGGGCTGTCTGAAGCCACACGAGGAGAGTGGATAGACAGGCTGACTTTGCCTGCAGGTAATTGGGAGTTGGGGTTGGTAAGGTAAGGTTCAGGTGACCTTCTGACCAAGCTTTCTGAGATTTACCAGCTAATTTTATATATTCACTGATTAACTGATTAACCTTATTAATAGTATTTCCTGTTTTTTATGCATTTATCTAATAGATCAATCATGGGGCACCAAAGTAATGCATAAAATCATGCAGATACAGGTCACAAGCTTCAGATAATGTTTAGTTGAAGAACTCTGACTTCAGTGACTTTGTGATAAATTATTTCAGAAATTGTGAGTCTCCAAGGACACATAACAGTCTATAAAGCTTACAGACAAAATTATATGAAAAACATCTATTGAGTAGCAATTCTGTTGGTGGAAATGTTTAGTTAATGAGATAGTTTAGAAGATAAAGGCTAAACTGGTTTGAGCAGACAGTAAGACTCTTTAGTTAAATAGTGCTAGTTACATTTTTATCCCTATCCAGAAGCACTTACAAAAATGTTCCATAGTCATCTCCACCCGATTCTGCTTTGTATTTGAGTTGCTTAGTGTCACACTGGTGCCAAACCCTGAAATGAAGCATCTCATAGTTGTTTCACAGATATTCAAGCCCTCCTGATGGGTGAAGCCCAGCAACACTTTAGGCACTGGACAGCATACCTATAAAGTCCAATAGGTGGGGAGCACACCATTCCCAGATTAATTGCCATATTGCAATTCTGAGTGGTATTGCTTGATCCAGTGGGGTGGGAGCAGTGAAAAAGGCAGCATCTTATACAGAAAGCCTTTGGCCATTCATGGTCTATTGTGTCATGTCCCAAAAACATGCTTGACAGCGAGTTGACTCAGCCAAAGAAGACCACATGTGCTTGAATTTTTGCACCAACTTCAGATAGGTCACTTTCCTGATCATATCCATTCTCTGGATAGCCCATCAGCTGCTCCACTGTGCAAACCAGGCAGATAAAATACAGTCAATGGGTGAGTCCAGTTTAGGAGTTTCTGTATATGGTAGAGGTTGGAGTTAGGAGGTTGTATTTGTGGCTGTTTCTTGCTTAAAGTGATTCTCATAAACAGCGCGAGGGAGAGTGAGTGAGTATGATATAGCTGACCGACCTTGCGAGACATGCATGCATGCATGCACATAAACAAACAGGCAATGACATGAAGAAAAAGCTGAGAATCAGGAATATAACCATACACTGTTGTTGTCCTTTTTGTGAGAAATGCAGCGAAAAAAATGTAGCCTGGATAAATGCAAGCCTGGTGCTGAGGCAAATTTTGGCTGCATTCACTGGGGTTCTACAGTGGTCCTGAAACTTGTTTTCGATGAAGACTGTGAGGTTGTCATGAAAATCTTTATACTTTGTGAGATCATGAAGTCTCTTGTCCTCTTTAACCAAACCCACACAAGCACTTCTTGACCTGCACAATGAGCACCAGTCAAACCCCTTCCAAAAAACAGAAACAGCTCAGGTCATCATCTCAACTTGCCATCCAGCAGCTGCTGCCATGGATGCAGCAGGACTATTCAACTGTCATAAGGACAATGTTATACAGAGCATTGGCTGAGAAGCACTGCTTTCGGTCATAATAGCTCCCTTTGGTCAGCCAGCCCTTTGCTTAACTGCAGCAGTTGAAGGACCCCTGTAAACAGGAGTGAGACATGGTACAGATAATCAAGCTAGTTGTACTGGAGCAGTAAGACTTTCAACAGGAACAGCCACTCATCTGGTGAGGTGATCCAGGCATCTCTCATTTCCACATTCTCTTAAAGTGCTTGGTAGGATTGACATATTCTGAAATTGTGTGACTTGACTGGATTTATCCATGAACCTGTGAGTGTTTGCATCTCACTCACACTGGTGTTTACAAGATACGCTGCCCTGTCTAATATGTTACTATGCTATTACGTATAATTGTCAAAAATTCCAGGCAAAAATATGATGTGTAAAGTATTCTTCACAGCCCAAGAAAAGTCCTCTGCCTCAAAAGAAATTGCGCTTCTAGGTTCATTCACACTGCAGAGCCCCAAAGTGGTTATTATAGGGAACGAATAGACAAACCTTACTACACTGATTTCATAAAATGCTATAGTTCATTCAAATTTTGGTGAAATCATGTACATGAGATCACAAGACCTCCTTAATTTTTAGGGTACTCTCTAATAACAATGCACTGACTAGCACGTAGGTGGCACGGTTAAGTTAAATTAAGCCTTTATTTGTCACATATGCAGGTGAAACTCGAAAAATTTTAATATCATGCAAAAGTTAATTTATTTCAGTAATGCAACTTAAAAGGTGAAACTAATACATGAGATAGACTCATTACATGCAAAGCAAGATAGTTCACGTTGTGATTTGTCATAATTGAGATGATTATGGCTTACAGCTCATGAAAACCCCAAATCTCAGGAAATTAGAATATTATGAAAAGGTTCAATATTCTAGGCTCAAATTGTCCCACTCTAATCAGCTAATTAAGCCATAACACCTGCAAAGGGTTCCTGAGCCTTTAAGTGGTCTCTCAGTCTGGTTCGGTAGGAAGCACAATCATGGGAGAGACTGCTGCCCTCACAGTTGTGCAGAGAACCATAATTGACATCCTCCATAAGGAGGGAAATCCACAAAAGGTCATTGCAAAAGAAGTCGGATGTTCCCAAAGTGCTGTATCAAAGCACATGTCACCCCATTGAGGCAGTAATTGCTGCAAAAGGGGCCCAAACCAAGTACTGAGTACATATGCATACTTAAACATTTCAGAGGTCCGATATTGTTCTATGTACAATCCTTGTTTTATTGATTGCATGTAATATTCAAATTTTCTGAGATTGTGGATTTGGGGTTTTCATGAGCTGTATGCCATAATCATCTCAATTATGACAAATCACAACGTGAACTATCTTGCTTTGCATGTAATGAGTCTATCTCTTATATACGTTTCACCTTTTAAGTTACAGAAATAAATTAACTTTTGCACGATATTCACATTTTTCGAGTTTCACCTGTACATTACAAGCATAGAGAAAGTCCTTTTTTGCTATCCCAGGAAACTCTTGACCTGTATCTGCTTGATATCATGGATAATGCTGCTGCCACATTGACTAACAGAATAGCTGCATTTAGCCACATTTTATTTAATATCTTCACACGGAGGCAAAGGACAAAACAAATCACAGAAAACATCTAATGCCAGACATATGGTCACTCATGACAAAATTTGAATTAAAAACAACCATAAGTGCTTAAATACAGTATGTATTTTTTAAAACATTTTTATACATTACTGTTCTTAGAACTAAGAATTTAACTAACTGTTTGTTCTATATTATTGTCTACATTTCAGATGGTAGAGTGAATGTTTTGAGAATTATTTTACTTTAAATATTTCTTTCTCTATAAAATAATACAATCATTGTAAAATAATAAACATATTTATCATTTTCCAGTGTACAAATAAAATTATTATGTAAAATGATTGATAACTAAAATACTGATACATTTCAGAGATGAAAGCAGAATCAACGAGCAGTCAGTATAAATAGTCTGGTTCTAACTACTGTATGTAAGGTATTATAAATGTTGGCCCTGTCATTTCAAAATAATTGGACATGTCACAATTTCACTTATCCCAAAAAGTATTATACATGAGAAATAGACAATATATTCAGAAGGTATTCAGACCTCATCACTTTTATTTCATTTGTTATATTCATTTTATTGTTGTTTATTGTTTTTCATAGAAAAATTGCGACAATGTAAGTTGTTAAAAGCGCTATACAAATAAAATTTAATTTAATTGAATTGAATTGTGGGCTCATAAGATCAAGACCGAAGATTAAGAACATTGGCCAATGTCAAAACCTGTAAATAATATGTGTAAATTGTAGCTTCTTAAAAATTACTTATACATAAAAGAGACAACTTGACTAACGTTTTCTGACTAAGGTTTTCTGTTTTCCGACTGTTGTAGTTTAAAAATCTCACATTTGACAGTGCATAAAGCCAATAAAAAAATTTCAAGAATAAAGCCACAAGGTCAAATTTATTACCAATATACTTACAACACAAAATGCATGTGGCCTGAATAGCTCAGTGACTTCAGTGTCTTGGTTCCACCAAGACATATTCTACTGCAACTGTCCAGCTAATATGAGCAAATGGAGAAGAAGATTTTATTCAGAGGGTTGATAAAAAAAAACTGTGGAGTTGAGAAAACCTGCCAAAGTGACAACCATCACTGTGACATCAATCATGAGTTTCCAGATAAAAGCAAATCTCCTTACTTTAATCAAAAGATGCAAGTTATTTACCAGTACCTAGACTAATAAAGATCTAAAGGTCTAAATGTCTATAAGTCTAAGATTGCAAACACAATGTTTAGATTTTATTTATGCTTAGCCATTTTGATACATCTCTTGTTAAAGGTAACCGCATGTCTTGGATGAGACACTGACAACTCTTGAATTGACATTGTGGCCACAAATAAATACAACCGAATAAATGTCAATCAATGTCTACAATGCCTAACGAAAGGAGCACTTTAAACAAATAGATTGTGTGCTCCAGCAGATCAGTGAGCAGGCAATCGCTGGTGACTTCAACTCAAAAATTGCCCTTTGGACATGTGACACAATTCCAAAAGGACTTCTCAAGCCAGTGGCCCAGATGAAGTACAGCATCAAAATCATACATTAGGAGGTTGCAAACATCCTCAACAATATGTTTAAGAATGATGAAGAACTAGAACTTAGCAAAAGCACTCTGACAGTTCTACAAACATGGAATAGTCCCATGGAGCAGTGAGCCACCTCAGATCAATTGTTCTCAACATGCTGTACAAAACCCTTTTCTTCATCGTGCTCTGACGTGTTGTAGAAAAGTTCATCTCCCCAAAACAAAAGTGGGTTCCTATAGAAGCACATCTGATTCATTCATCTTAAACAAACTTAAATAATTCTTTTGATTGTGTAAAGCTGCTTTGCGACAATGTAAGTTGTTAAAAGCGCTATACAAATAAAATTGAATTTAATTAAATGAATTGTGGGCTCATAAATAGATAGTCTGCACTAGAAGAGATTCAAATTCTAGGTCTAGACATGAGTTCAATGTTTGAAACCACAGCTCCAAAGAAACTACTCAAAAAGCTTAGAACAATCACAGGAGGATGAAAAAAGCCCTACTATGACAAAAGCCCGACTAAACTCCTAGCAAGAATCCAAACTTTCTGTCTCAGACATTCAGCACCAAGATTGGCACACCCCAAGGAGACTCCTTCGGCCCAGTTCTCTTTACAATCTATCATGGACTGGCCATGAAAGCAGTCTAAAACACAAGTGCAACGAGATTATCTTTGCCCACAAGACTGACCTAATCAGCACATCCAGAGGGTACACGTCACTGAACAAGAAGCATTTGCAAATACTCAAGAAATATAATCGAATTTTAAATATTGACATGACAAAGAAAACTATTCTCAAACAAGAACAGACCGAAGATCAAGAACCTTGGCCAATGTCAAAACCTCTACTCTCTCCTTAGTGACATTGAAAAAGTGCAGTGGTGTAAACAACTGATTGGGGTAGCTTTCAACCACTTGCACAACATCTGGAGCTAAAAAAAAACAAGAACAAAGTCAGCACCATAAGATGTATAAGGGTCTATGACTTGTACATCATCGCCATCTTCACCTACAGTATAATGGGTGCAGGTGGGCACACATCATGGTCAAAATTCAACAACTCGATGCATTACGACAAAAAGTAGAGAAAACATTAGGGAGATCCTCAAGGATCCTTATGGTTGGGAACCACTGTAGACTAGTACAGTGCCTACTAATCATAAAGAATATGAGGCTCATACTGAACATTGTTTTAGCACACATTGTATTAGATCCTATACCGACACATTTTCTCAAGCAAATCGTACCAGCAACCCCTGTTGAAAATAGTTAACTCTTTACTCAGCAGTGGGTATGTTCCAAAATATTTTAAATGAACAATTATTAAACCACTACTTAAGAAACCTGACAATGACCCCTGTCAGCTGTCCAACTACAGGCCAATATCAAACTTCCCCTTTATCTCTAAGATCCTGGAAAAGATAGTAGCTCAGCAGCTATGTTCATATCTACATAGGAATAGCATACTCAAACTGTATCAGTCAGGATTTAGTCATCATCACAGCACAGAGACAGCACTTGTTAAAGAAATAATTGGGCAGGGTTGGAAAAAGGTTTCAAACACAAGGAAAGAGACAGCTTTTGTCTCTTTACTTGTGTTACTAGACCTCAGTGCAGCTTTTGACACCATTGATCATAGTATTCTCCTAAACAGATTAGAAAAGATAGTAAATTAAGGGAACAGCCCTCTCCTGGCTCAGATCCTAATTGACTGATCACTATCAATTTGTAGATTTAAATAGTGATTATTCTGCATGTTCTCAAGTGAAGTAGGGTGTTCCACAGAGTACAGTTTTATGCCCACTGCTTTTTTTGTCTTTACATACTTCTCTAGGCAACATATTTCTTCTTCTTTGTCTTTCGGCTGTTCCTTTGTGGCTGTCGCCACAACGAATCATGTGCCACCATCTAACCCTATCTTCTGCATCCGCTTCGCTCACACCAACTAACTTTATGTCCTCTCTGAGTGTATCCATAAATTTACTCTTTGGTCTTCCTCAAGAACCCCTGCCTGGCAGTTCTAACATCAGCATCCTTCTACTAATATATTCACACTCTCTCCTGCTGCACAAACTACCTCAATCTGGCCTCCCTAACATTATCTCCAAAACATCTAACATGGGTTGTCCATCTGAGACTCATTCTTGATCCTATCCATCTTTGTCATTCCCAAAGAGAACCTCAACATCTTCATCTTTGCTATCTCCAGCTCTGCCTACTGTCTTTTTTGCAGTGACACTCTCTATAAGCCATAGAGCCATTACTAGAACCAGAAGATCTGAGCACATTAAGAGTAGTATTTAAAAATCAATTTTAAAATATTACGTGTGACCTTTAAAGCATTAAATGGTCTTGTGCCGCAGTACCTGAATGAACTACTAGTTTCTTAAGATCCGAACACTGAGCACTTATTTATTAAGCCAAGCATTTTTGTGAATAGATTATGGGGAACTGTTATAATTAGATGCTGACTTCCCCACTCTCATTGATCCCTCAGGTTTGTTGACGGTGACGTGATTGGTTGCTTTACATCCCAGACAGCCTTCATGCCTGTGTTTCCTTCTGGCTCTTCCTTTTAGTTAAAGTATGCTGCTAACTATAGTTTGTACTGCCGGAGTCCCTGCTTACATTAAATATACATTCACCTTATACATGATGTTAGTCTGACCATACCTAACTTTTTTCTCATCTCTTCTCTCTCTCTGTTTCCCTCCCTCTCTCTCGAGCTACATATGCCACTCCTGAGCTACCAGTGATCCAAACCCCCTCTAACCTCTTGACCTTCCTGACTCATACTGTTGGCCCACTTCTGTTTGGAGATCTTGTCACATGGAGGCCCTGTGTGGTTGATGGAGGATGCGTGTCCACATGGAGGATGAGTGTGGTGACTGGGGATGGTTCCATTTTACCATGAAGACGACCCTGGCCTCGGCTTATGCAGACAGCTGTTCTCTGAGGAGTTGTGACTGCAGTCACTCAATAGTTTTCCAACACTCTACCTAAGCCTCCAATAAGAAACTGGAGTCAATTATCTGTTATACCGAACTTCTACCCTCCTAACACACTGTATGACTGGACAACAATTCCTGCTATCTGTTATCACCCAAATGAGGATGGGTTCCCTGTTGGGGGAGTTCCTCTCAAGGTTGCTTCCTTTTGCCACCGTCGCCATCAGCTTGCTCATCAGGAATAATATGATCATTTTGATTCATAGACATTTTCTTACATTTCATAAACATTTCCATAATTTTTCTTTGGTTGTGTAAAGCTGCTTTGCAACAATGACCATTGTTAAAAGCAAAACACAAATAAATTTGTTTTCTATATTTCCTATTCAGTCTAATTTAGTGTGTGTTGTCTTGGAAAACAATTACATTTCCAAGTAATCCCAAAAGTAATCCCAAACTTTTGAGCAGTAGTGTATGTTTTTTAGAAATAATTGACCTTGAACTCCTCTTAAACAAAAATAATTAGAGAGAAAAAAATAGCACCCTGATATAATGATCACATATGCAGCTTAAAACAATCAAAAACTATGCCCTGATCTATAAAAATAACTCTTAATGCTGCCAGATCAACATATTGCTTCACTCTACATTTTTTACATTTTTATTACTGTGGCAAAATTAACTAGAAATAAGAGGACCAACATTCCCACCAATAATGCATAGTAATGATGAGAGTGGGGAAGACAGCATCTAAACATCACCAGAATACTCTACGTCCATGAGTCCCCCAGATCTGCTCCTTTACCTAAGACTGATCTATTTACAAAAATGCTTGGCTAAATAAATAGGTTTTTAGCCTAGAGACTGTGTCTGAGTCCCAAATGAAAGGCTGGAATCTATAATCACACCAAGGTCTTTTACTTTTGCACTTCATGGAACAGATAGGCCATCTAAATTTACAGTGTGATCAGAAAGCTTACTTCTGGCTGCTTGTGGGTCTTATGACTAGAACTGTCTTATCAGGATTAAGCAGAAGAAAATTAATTAACATCCAATCTCTTATGTCCTGCACACACTGCTCAATTTTAAGTTTTTCTCATCTGGTTTTGCTAAGACGTATAATTGTGTGTCATTAGCATAACAATGAAAGCTAATACCATGTTTACGAATTATGTTGCCCAGAGGAAACATGTAAAGGGAAAAAAAAACGGTGGGCCTAAAACTGAACCCTGTGGAACACCAAACTCCACTTGAGAACATGAGGAATGGTCAAACATCTAAATCTACGAACTGATAACGATCAGTCAAATATGATCTGAGCCACAAGAGGGCAGTTCCTTTAAATCCTACTACATTTTCTAATCTGTGAAGGAGAATACTATGATCAGTGGTGTCAAGCTGAACTGAGGGCCAGTAACACAAGTATAGTGACGCAACCCTGATCAGAGGCCAAAAGGAGGTCATCTACTACTTTAAAAAGTGCTGTCTCTGTGCTGTGATGAGGCCTAAATCCTGACTGATACAGTTCGTTTATGCTATTTCTATGTAGATGTGAACATTGTGAAATTAGTTCTCTCGCTTCAAGGGGAGTAAAGTATTCTAAGTTCTGATGTGATGTGGTTAGTTTATCTGTATTACTTAAATTGTCTGGTTTCAAAGCCTGAATTTTTTGCCTAATATTTATGATTTTGTTATTGAAAAAGTTCATGAAATCCTCACTACTACATGAGGTTGTTGTGGAGATTTCTGCAGTGGTCTCGTTTTTAGTTAATTTAGCTATGGTATTAAATAAAAATCTCGGGTTATTTTTGTTATTTTCTATAAGAGTGGAGAAATATGTTGATCTAGCATCACTGAGAGCTTTTTTATATTTCAGGATCTCCTTCCATGCTATTTGGAATACTAACAATTTAGTTTTGCGCCATTTATGTTCAAATTTTCGAGCGGTTTGTTTTAAAGTGCGTGTGTGGTCATTATACCAAGGAGCGAGTTTCTTATCTCTAATCATTTTCCTTTTGACTGGAGCTACATTATCTAAGCTATAACGAAGTGTTGACTCTAGATATTCAGTCACCTGATCGAGTTCTGTGAAGTCAGATGGCGATCCAATCAAAGTTGATAACTCTGGGAGATTATTGATAAAGCTCTGTGTGGTATTTGATGTAAATGTACATTTAAGGCGGCAGCACGGTGCTGTGCGTACATTATTACTATGATATGCTTTAATCGAGGCAAGATAGTGATCTGAGATAACTTCAGACTGTGGAATTGTGGTTATATTTCCTATACTTAATCCGAAGGATAATATTAAATCCAAAGTGTGACCTGCTTTATGAGTGGGTCCAATACCCATTGATTTACTCCTACTGAGTCCAGTATGGACATAAAGGCTGTTCTCAGAGGGTCTTCTGGATTTTCTTCCGGAACGAATTATGCTCGTACTCCAACCACTGTATATCAAACTCCTAATCTGTGATAGTTTCATTAACAATAACTGCTTTAGATGTGAGAGATCTAATATTTAACAGTCCTAGCTTCAGATCAGAGGTGCCGGCTGCACATTCAGTGTGATCAGAGTTTGTGGTATCTATGTTAATTAAATTACTAAAACAGACTTTCTGAGTCTTTCTAAATTTATGTTTATGTTTAGCTTGGGGAACAGACACAGTCTCAATATGATGAACCCTGAGTGACGACTCTATGCAGCTAGCAGACGGTTGGTTTCGCCTGTCTGTCTGCTCCGTGGCCTGGTCTCTGGATTGTCACCAATTAACTAGGCCTCTTCTGAGACTATGCGCTATACTGCAAATGAGAGCAGCACCTTCCCGTGTGAGATGGACACTGTCTCGCCCTAACAGGCCAGCTTTGCCCTCATAGGTCTTCCAGTTATCTATGAAGCCCACATTGTTTTCGGAGCACCACCTGAACATCCAGCGGTTCAGCGACCATAACCTGCTGTACGCTATGTTGCCACGTCTCATTGGGATGGGACCAGAGCTAACTACTTCTTCAGACATCGCCTTAGCTATTTTTAACACCTCTGTAAAGTTATGCTTGCTAACCTCTGACTGACGAAGGTGTATATCATTAGCTCCAGCATGTACCACTATCTTAGAGAACCTATGCTGTCCTAGAGCCCTAAGATTACCTGCTATGTTCGGTACTCTGGCTCCCGGGATACACCTGACCACTGCCGCTGGTGCCCCTAAAGGCCTAGCTAATTTCACGTGCCTCAGTATTGAGTCTGCTATAACCAGAGCTCTTTCAGGTTTTTCAGCGGGTGCATCACTGAGGAGAGCAAACCTGTTGGACACGTGAAGCGCAGAAGAGGTGTGCTCCGGTGGGTTAGTCTTAGCGCTAGCTTTGGCTGAACGAGTATGCCGCCGAGTCGTCACCCATTCGCCCCGCTGTGAGGGCTCTACTGCCAGAGTCGGGGGCTGGGTATCTCCGTCTGCGGCACCCAGACTTTCCGCTACAGGAAAAACACTGCTCTCGCGCTCACTAACCCTCCCTAAAGTCTGGATGCGCTCCTCTAATGCTGATATCTTCTCCGTCAGGGTGCTAACTAACACACACCTATCACAAATAAAATTATCACTAACGACGGAGGAAGAATGTCTAAACACCCTGCACTTCACACACTGAACAAGCTGAATGGTAGACATGATAATGTACCTTTGTGTCGGAGTTTTAATTATTTGGTGATGAATTCCGCTTGTTGTTTGTCAGTTCTCCAGTAGTATTAAAGCGTAAAACTAGTTTGTTAATTGAGAGAAAACATAAGACGTAGCCTTGCTGTTTCAATACTTTTAGAGGGGACTTTTTTTTTAAATAATATCTATTGTTAAAAGCACTAAACTTTTAATTGAGGTTGGACTGCTTTGAATGAGTTTGCCAAAAGGCAACAAAATAAGTCTTAGTATGTGTAAAAACATTTTATGAAACAAAACACAAAAAGGATTATCTGGAAAAAGCTAGAAACTGTTCTCTACCATTCTTATGTTAAAGCATAGTGAAATCAGCATTATGCTATGAAAATCTTTGGTAGCAGCAGGCACTGCAAAGTTTGTCAGAATAAAAAGATAAACTGATCATAAACCTTAGAATAGAGTAAAAGTTGACCCACCAAAATAGCAACCTTTGTAAAAATGCAACTAAATGACTAAATGTATCACATTTAGCTAATCAAAAACAGAAGAAGAAAAGCGGTCTGAATACACTTTGAATATATGTATGTATGTATGTATGTACTGTATATATATATATATATATATATATATATATATATATATATATATACAGGGTGGGCCAAAAGTATGGTTACAGTTACTTCATTATCTGCTTCACCTTCACTATCACGTTTTAGATCACGTTTTAAATAAAAATTATTATCAAGAAGGTGGACTCTTTGAGCACTTGAGAGATTAAATGTTCCATGTAAAATGTCTAACATGTAATTATAATATATGTAAATAAAAGTAAAAATTTCTAATAAAGGAAAAAGTGTTAACTGTAACCCAACTTCTGGCCCATCCTGTATACAGAAAGGCCCACCCTGTATATATAAAACACCCACCAAAAACCAAGTTTTGGATGTAGATTTTATAGTGGTACAAAAAAGGATTTTTGGAACTTACCAACCCATGGATGGGGTAATCTGGCCAACTCCTCCTGAAGGCAGGGAATAGAAGCTTGATAGATCATGGGGCTGATGTCTGTGAACACCTAAAATTTAGACGATAAGAGGAACATATGGGATATCAATATAAAAATAATGTTACCTTAGTAAGTACTGTAAGTATTACATATTACTGTACTTATATAAGTACCGCATTTATCCTACTAAGGTGTTTGGCTAATATAACAGGTCTATCACACGTCCTCACAGAAGTGTGTGAATAAGTCACAATCAAAACAGTGTCCATTAAACAGAAAGGTATGAAGGATTTCAAGATTTAATTGGGCATTGGGCATTAGTATTCTTACGTGTTCCAGCCTGCCCAGTCACAGATAACTATTCCTTCACTTGTCAGTGATGAGGTAGTGTACAGCTGTTCGATTGCAAAATATACATACATACAGTAAATAAATAACTGAAATCATTTATAATTCAAGGGGTTTGACAAAAGTGTGACATTCAGGAATTATCATAAATACCCAGAAATATCACAAATAATTAAACAAATGTCTGTGCAGGTAAAGTTGGCCATCATTTCATTTAAAATTCAATGTGGTGGGGTAGAGAGGTCAAATGGCAAAAATACTTGTGTTTCAAAATATTACAATAAACCATACAAAAAAGGAAACTGACTGTCATGTATAATTCTTTAGATCTGACACATTCTGAATCCTGTATCAGATGTGTTATATACAGTGGAATCTTGGATTACGAGCATAATTCATTCCGGAAGCAGACTAGTATTCCAAAACATTCGTAAACCAAAACACAATTTCCCATAAGAAATAATGAAAACTCTAATTATTCGTTCCACAGCGCAAAAAATAAATACATAAAAATAATTAATACAATATATAAAGTAAAAATAAAACTAATTAACCTGCACTTTACCTTTAAAAAAAAGTAAAAAATAAATCTCGACAGATAAGTGTTTCGGTGTGTGTGTGTGTATGTGTGTGTGTAACGAGCGTGCACACACACACATTAACGAAAAGACGGTTTTATCGGAAAATTTGCAAGGAACATCGCTAACGGAATCACTGCTGTAAAGTAAAAAGAAATAACAAATGAACCTACACTTTACCTTTGAAAAGAATTGCGTCAGAGCAGAGTTTCTGTGTAGAGTGTGCGTCTGTATGTTGGTGAAGTCGAGGGTTGGGGGTGTAAAGGCGAGAGAGTGTGTGTGGGGCACAGTGTCAAATTACGTGCGCGCACACATAAGAGGGAGAAAGAAAATGAATAAAGTTACGTTAAAACCAAGCACACCATTGTTTTTCTTGTGAAATTCCCAATAAGTTTGATGTGTCACATGACCCTCTTCCTATTGAAAAAACAAAAGTTGGATCCAAGATGGCCGACTTCAAAATGGCCGCCATGGTCACCACCCATCTTGAAAAGTTTGCCCCCTCACAGATACTAATGTGCCACAAACAGGACGTTAATATCACCAACCATTCCCATTTTATTAAGTTGTATCCATATAAATGGCCCACCCTGTATTTTGGCTCATTTTATTCACTTTGTTCTATATAGCCATCTTGTGGTCATACGTTATAAGTTCACTGGCTTTCTGATCAAGTACATGTAATTGTCAAGTATTTTAAACTGAGGTCTTTGCCCTGAAAAACAATGTTTGTGCCATTACACATGGGCTTTCATTCAGGTTCATTTTTATATGGACTAATATTACCCAAGTGTTTAGGATTACAGTATGAAGTAGCCCTTTGAATAAAGGCTTTTTATGTATTTATTTATTTATTTATTTATTTATTTTTGTCAAAAGAATAAATAAATGGAACATATTTTTTTCTTTGTTTACTTTCTAGTTTGCCAGGATGTGCTGTTGCCGCAGCTGAAGAGTTATCTCTGTCTGGAGTTGGTAAGATGGCTCTGAGAAACGGTCTATAAGGGGGGGTTATAGGATTCATCATGGATTCATAACATTTAAATAACTTAAAAATAAAAATAAAAAAAAAACAGTGCTTTATTGATTCTCAAAATTTTGTTTAAGCAACTTGAACTATGTTTTGGCAGACTACCTGGCCCCACCACCCCAGTAAGAGGCCTGCAATTATAGATTCTTTAAAAAATGCTTTTATAATTATTATATGCTACTAATAATACTATAATTCTATTGACTCCTGGCTTTTTAACTATAAGGAAAAACATGTCTTTAAAGCTGTTAAAAAAAAACATTATATATTCTTTGCATAACATAGAGCAGCTCTTCTGATTTAATAAAATGAAGATACCTGGCCGTTAGACTGCTAACTGGTTTGGGTCATACTTGTCCTGTCATAGACATGCATCAGCCTTTCGCTGATGGCACCTTCATAGGTAGTGACTGATGTTCAAGGGAACTGAGCATTATCAAATGTGTTTTGTAGCTTTTGTTAGGGGATGGGAAGTAAAGTAAGCTGACTCAGTTACATTCCAATCTCAATAGATTTATAGGCTGAGTCCAGAAACATGCCTGAAGCATTGGCAAATTACAGTAATCAAGCAGCATTCTTTTGTTTGAAGCATTCTTCAAACACAAGTTGCCTTTAAGACATACTTATGTGCTAGATGTTTGCTGCTAACAAATGACATCCTTTACACAGAGATCTCTGTTGTGAAAATAACAGGAATTTTTATCGTGGTCTACAAATTATTATTTTATCTCCAGCTAAGATAACAGAATGTTAAGATGTTAACAGTCCTAACATAAGTTCCTATGGTGGTTTGCTGTTATCAAGAATTTGTCCCATGTTTATAAAGATATAAGTTATATAGATATAACTTATTATAAAGTTTATAATTATAAAGATAAGTCTTTTGTCAATATACTCAACAAAATTCACTGGGTTCTCCCTAAAAAAAAATTTTTTAAAAAGGATTTATTTTTCCAATTTGCCGTCATAAAGCAAAATATGGCCAAAAAATAATATCATGAGTAAATTTTAAAGAACAAATAAAAATGGAGCTGATTGTCAAAAAAGTCCAGCCTATCTCAGGATCTCTAGATTTTTCTAAAAAACAAAAAAACAAAAACAAATTTATTTCATTTTGCAGAATGCACAAAAGGAAGCATGTATTTTGAAAAATAAGGTTTATATCTTTTTTTTGTCATGCTTTCCTTCCTTACACCATGGTAATTTGTTTGATATGGAAACCTTGCTTTTAAGAGACTTTTCTTGGATTTTTGCCACATCTTCAGACTTTTTCTATCACATTACTCTGAGTTTTTAAAAAATGGCCAAATGCGCCTAACAAAATGCATGGCAGAGTTAAAAATCATTAAACAGTATTTCACAGGGTTTTCATTAAACTATCAACTCCAAATTTTGTTGCCCATTTCCTACCACTTTCTTTAGCCAGAGGAAATGACCCATAGGTACCTACCTGGATTTAAAATTAATATATTTAACTTTAGGTTACATATTGACAACTGATGGAAATCAGAGTAAAACTTGTCATATTAGCGGAGGCCCCAAGTTATCCTGTGTCTTTTCTGCCATATAGATTAACTATTTTTGGCTGATGCCGATTCTGAGAAATTAAGGAAGTTAAGAAATTTAGAAAATTCTGGTTGCTACAACTTTTTTTAAGCTAGAAAACAAAAGATACAAATTGTCTCTCGTTGAAAAAATGATGTCTGATGTTAAATTCTTAACACGCATGTTACTTTTGAGATTTTACTTTTGATGTTACTGTCACGATCCGAACAGGCGTAGTGGATCCAAGCGCAGAGCGCGTGTGGAATATAGCGCCGATTATCCTGTGATGAACGCGCTGTTTGTTTTGTGAATGAAAGCTCCCGCTGTGCGGAGATGCGGCGGCACGGCGCGAGCCTCGCGTAGAGAATGTGAAAGTGAAGAGCCGGTGCGCGCTGAACGCAACTCAGGTCCGCGGGGAATAATCGTGGTTGTGAACGTGCTTGCTTCGAGGTCATGAAATCCAATACAGTCCGTAATCCTGATTCGTGGTCATGAAACGTGAGCGATGGTCGATATCCAGAAATCCAAAAAAGCAGTAATCCAAAACGTGAAACGAGAGCAAGGTCCGTGAAACAGAGCGTGGGTCGAGATCCAAAAGTCAAGGCAGTGAAAAACGCTGGAAAATTGGGCATGAGGGCACACAATAATCTGGCAAGAGGTGGTGGTTTGTGAAAGAGTTTTATAGAGCGGAGTAATGAATGAAATGAAGAACAGGTGTGCTGAGCCGGTGAATGAGGCGGCAAAATGAAAGCAGCGGACTGGAGTGTGGAGAGGAGTCACAGGTGATCACTTGGCTTGAGGTGTGGATGTGACATGGTGTACCGTGACAGTACCCCTCCCCCTACGGACGCCACCTGGCGTTCTAGAAGGTGCCTCCGGGTGAAGTTTATGGAAATCTGTGATGAGGGAATGGTCCAAGATGAATCTGGCAGGAACCCAACTTCTCTCCTCAGGGCCGTAGCCTTCCCAATCCACGAGGTACTGAAGGCCGCGGCCTCTACGGCGAGACTTAAGAAGTCTTCGGACAGTAAAGGCTTCACCACCATCAATGAGCCGAGGTGGTGGGGGAGGACGGGGGGAAGGTGCCAGAGGGCAAGGTGCCAATCTGCGGATCTGGGATACATGGAAAGTGGGGTTAACTCGACGCATGGACAAAGGAAGGGCCAGTCTGACAGAACACGGGTTGATAATGCGTGAGATGGTGAAAGGGCCAACGAACCTTGGCGAGAGTTTTCTGGACGTTGTCTTGAGAGGCAGATCACGTGTGGACAGCATGACCCTTTGGCCAATCCGGTACTTGGGGGCCGCAGAACGATGGCGGTTAGCCTTACGCTGGAATGTACTCACTGTGCGTTTCAGCTGAGCACGAGCCCGTCGCCATGTTCTCTTACAGCGGCGGACGAAGGCTTGGGCTGACGGGACAGCAGTTTCCTCCTCCTGGGTGGGGAACAGTGGTGGTTGGTAACCAAGGCAGCATTGGAAAGGGGACATTCCGGTGGAGGAAGTGAGGAGTGTATTATGGGCATATTCCACCCAAGGAAGATAACAGCTCCATGAGGCTGCATCACGTGAGGCCATGCATCTCAAGGATTTCTCAAGCTCTTGGTTGATGCGTTCTGTCTGACCGTTACTCTGGGGGTGGAAACCTGAAGAGAGGCTGGGCGTGGCGCCGATGAGGCAGCAAAAGGCCTTCCAGAATTGCGCTGAGAATTGGGGTCCCCTGTCTGAAACTATGTCTACGGGCAATCCATGGAGCCGAAACACGTGGTCAATCATGAGTTCAGCTGTTTCTTTAGCCGATGGGAGTTTGGGTAAGGGAATGAAGTGAGCTGATTTAGAGAAGCGGTCGACCACAGTGAGTATGCAGGTGTTATTGTTTGAGGGGGGTAATCCAGTGACGAAATCGAGAGCGATGTGAGACCAGGGGCGGTGGGGGATGGGGAGGGGTTTTAGGAAACCCTCAGGAGGACGGTTGAGAGTCTTGTTTCTGGTACATGTGTCGCATGAGGCCACGAACTTCCTGACATCTTCCATGATGGATGGCCACCAGAAACGTTGCTGTAGTAGGGATAGGGTGCGGGTTGCTCCTGGGTGGCAGGCTAATCTTGAGCTGTGGCCCCAGTCCAGTACTTGGGGTCGGACGGCAGCTGGGACAAAGAGTCGTCCTGAAGGAACATTACTAGGGCCTGGCTCCTGTTCGAGGGACTGCAAGACCTGGTTCTCCACTTCCAGACGTGTCATGGCCACGAGACATTGTGGTGGTAGGATGGTGTCCAGGATTGGTGTGTCCCGAGTGGTGGAGAACTGTCGAGAGAGGGCGTCGGGTTTAGCGTTCTTGGAACCTGGGCGATAGGACAATGTGAAGTTGAATCTAGAGAAGAATAGGGACCAGCGTGCCTGGCGTGAATTGAGCCTCTTGGCTGACTTGAGATACTCTAGGTTTCTGTGGTCTGTCCATACGAGGAATGGGAGGTCAGCTCCCTCCAGCCAGTGTCTCCATTCCTCGAGGGCGAGTTTGACTGCAAGAAGTTCACGGTCCCCGATGTCGTAGTTGCGCTCAGGGGATGAGAGTCGACGGGAAAAGAATGCACATGGGTGAAGCTTATTATCTTTGAGGGACCGCTGAGAGAGAACAGCTCCGACTCCTGTTTCGGAAGCGTCTACCTCCACAATGAATTGAAGAGAGGAGTCTGGAAAGACAAGAATGGGTGCCGTGGTGAAACGATGCTTGAGATCGTTGAATGCTTTCTCAGCTTCAGTGCTCCACCGGAAGGGGGTCTTTGTGGACGTGAGTGATGTGAGAGGAGTTGCCACCATGCTATAACTTCTAATAAATCGCCTGTAGAAGTTAGCGAAGCCCAGAAAGCGTTGGAGCTCTCTTCTAGATGATGGTGGCGGCCAGTCAGTGACCGCTTTTACTTTAGTTGGATCCATCTGAATGCCTGATGGAGAGATGAGGTACCCTAAAAATGACGTGGATTCTTGGTGAAATTCACATTTTTCGGCTTTGACGTATAGTTTGTTCTCCATCAGGCGTTGCAGGACTTGACGTACGTGTGTTCTGTGTTCCTTTAGTGAACGGGAGAAAATCAGGATGTCGTCAAGGTATGCGAAAACAAAGATGTTTAAAAAGTCTCGAAGGACATCGTTGATCAGATTTTGAAAAACTGCTGGGGCATTGGTTAGGCCAAAAGGAACTACCAGATACTCGTAATGGCCAGTGGGGGTGTTGAAGGCTGTCTTCCATTCGTCACCTTCCCTGATCCGGACTAAATGGTAAGCGTTCCTCAGGTCCAGTTTAGTGAAGAGGCAGGCATCTTGCAGTAGCTCGAAGGCTGTAGACATCAAGGGGAGCGGATATCGATTCTTAACTGTGATTTCATTGAGTCCTCTGTAATCTATGCAGGGACGAAGGGACTTGTCTTTTTTCTCTACGAAAAAGAATCCAGCGCCGGCCGGGGAAGAGGAGGGGCGAATGATGCCTGCGGCTAGGGATTCAGAGATGTAGAGTTCCATTGCCTCTCTTTCGGGGCGCGATAGGGCATAGAGGCGTCCCTTTGGGGGCGAGGTACCAGGGAAGAGGTCAATGGCGCAATCGTAGGGGCGGTGGGGAGGGAGCGAGACGGCGCGTGATTTACTAAAGACCTGTTTCAGATCATGATATTCAGCAGGAACTTTGAACAAGCTGGGGATTTCTTCTTGAGACGTGATTAATTCATTTTTGGGAGAAGCAGAACGAAGACAGGAAGACAAGCAGGCAGGGCTCCATTCAAGGACATTTCTCCTTGTCCAGTCAATGTGGGGGTTATGTTGCTTTAACCACGGGAGGCCAAGGACGACTGGTGCATGGGGCTCTTGATAATTAGGAGAGAGATACTTTCGGCATGGTTACCTGAGAATTGAAGTGTGAGAGGGACTGAGCGGTGTGTAATCGGAGGGAGTCTGCTGCCATCTAGTGCCTGGACATGGAAGGGTCGACTAAGTGGAACAGAAGGAATCTTGAGCTTGGTGATCGTGGAGACAGCTATCAGGTTTTGATCTGCCCCAGAGTCTACGAGGGCGTTCAGGACGTGGGACTTATTATCGTAGGTCAGGGTTATGGAAAACATTGGTCGTGGATCTGGGAATGAGCTGAGTGTGGGGGCCCCCTGTACTCCCAGAATTACCGGGGGCCCAGGGCTTTTAAAGGACAGGTTCGTACTAGGTGACCCGCTTGACCACAGTAGAAGCAGGAGCCCTCGTTGCGGCGTCGCTGACGTTCCTTTAACGAGATATGAGTACGACCAATGTGCATGCGCTCATGTGAGGTTTTGAGGGTAGAGACTGGTGGTTGAATAAGAGCTGGGGTTCTGGACCACTGATGGTCCATCTGATAGTGGACACGCTTGCGAACGTCGATACGTGTTGCAAGGTCCATGAGCTCTTGGATCGTGGAGGGAAGCTCTCGAGCTGCTAGTTCATCCTTAATCGGATCAGAAAGTCCATGGAGGAAAGCGTCGAAGAGCGCTTGATCATCCCAGCCACAAGAGGGGGCTAGGGTTCTGAAGTCAATGGTGTAATCATGTATAGAACAGGTTCCTTGGCTTAGCTTGAGTAATTGGCCTGCTGCCTGGCGACCTGAAAATGAGCGGTCAAATCCCCTCCTCATTTCGGAGGTGAATGTCCCATAGGTGGCACAGCAGGGGACCTGGGCATCCCATAATGATGTTCCCCACTCTCTTGCTTTTCCAGTAAGGAGGGTTATAATGTACGCTACCTTAGACCGTTCCGTGGGGAAGGACGACGCTTGTAACTCCAGTACAAGAGAGCATTGAGACAGAAAGGAACGGCAGGTAAGTGGATCGCCATCATATGTGGGCGGTGCAGGGAGCCGTGGCTCATGGCGTGTGGTGGGTGTTGGTGGTGCCTGAGGAGCAGGAGATGAAATACAGTGCAGCCGTTTAATCTGATCAGCGAGAGATGTCAGCGTTTGCGTGACAGTGCTAAGTGTAGTCATGATGTGCTGAATATCCTGCTGATGAGAGCCTAAAAGCGTGCTTGCTTCGAGGTCATGAAATCCAATACAGTCCGTAATCCTGATTCGTGGTCATGAAACGTGAGTGATGGTCGATATTCAGAAATCCAAAAAAGCAGTAATCCAAAACGTGAAACGAGAGCAAGGTCCGTGAAACAGAGCGTGGGTCGAGATCCAAAAGTCAAGGCAGTGAAAAACGCTGGAAAATTGGGCATGAGGGCACACAATAATCTGGCAAGAGGTGGTGGTTTGTGAAAGAGTTTTATAGAGCGGAGTAATGAATGAAATGAAGAACAGGTGTGCTGAGCCGGTGAATGAGGCGGCAAAATGAAAGCAGCGGACTGGAGTGTGGAGAGGAGTCACAGGTGATCACTTGGCTTGAGGTGTGGATGTGACATGGTGTACCGTGACAGTTACTCTCTCAGTAGCCCAATTCAAAATATAGTTGCATGCCAAGCGGTCCCAAGCACCTTGTGTCATTGCCTCCCAGGTGCATCCCACAACCTGTGTGTTATTTGAGCTTGTTAAGACCTACAAAAAGCCATCACCGCTCGGGTTCACCACACAACTTGCCCACATCACACACTATATAGTTATACTATATGTTAGTTTGGGCCCTAAATATTTGTTGAGTGTGTTTGTGTGTGTGAAATGTCAGTGTTAGTGTGTGTGAAAGAGAGAGAGAGAGAGAGAGAGAGAGAGAGAGAGAGAGAGAGAGAGACGTGTGGGTGTGTGTGAGAGACGTGTGGGTGTGTCAGTCTGTGTGTGACGAGTAGATGTGTTTGTGCATGTTTGTATTGTGTTTTATGAGTCTGTGTTTTAACATTTGTGATGTGTGTCTATGTGTGTGATATGAGTGTGTCTGTGCGTGCATGTGTGTGTTTGTGTGAGAGAGAGTGATGTGAGTGTGTGAGTGTCAACATTTGAGATGTCTGTGTATGTATGTTATATATGAGTTTGTTTGTGTATGTTTGTGTGTATGTGTGTGTGTGTGTGTGTGTGTGTGTGTGTGTGTTTCTGCATGAGTGCGTGTGAGAGATGTGAATGTGTGTATGTGTGTGATGCATAAGTGTGTTTGTGCGTTTATGTGTGTGTGTCTGTGTGAGAGAGCAACAGTGATGTGAGTGTGTGTTAACATTTGTGATGTGTGTGTATGTGTGTGATATGAGTGTGTCTGTGCGTGTGTCCATGCGTGTGTATGAATGTGTTTGTGCGTGCATGTCTGTGAAAGTGTTTACATTTGTGATGTGTGTCATGTATCCGTGTGTCATGTACAGTATGTGTATGTGTGTGATGTATGAGTGTTCTTGTGTATGTGTGTGTGAGATGCTGGAAAAAAAGCATTACACTATGATGTTACTCAATGTGATGTCACTGAATGTGTCACTCAATATGATGTCACACAGAAACTTATTAAGCACTTTCGTATAAATCCCCTAGGAGGAGTATATCAAAATCCATAGAGTGTGTTTTGCGAATGACCTAAAATAACTGACTTCCTGCAGTAGAGAGCATGACATGCAGTGCAAAAGTTGTTCAAACCCAAAAAAAAATAAAATAAAAATAAAATAAAAAAAAAAATAAAAAATATATATATATATTATATATATTTATTGTGTATATATATATATACACACACACACACAGTGTATATATATATATATATATATATATATATTTATATATATATATATATATATATATATATATGTGCTGTCTGTTTTGGGCAAATAAACTCCTGCTTCAAATACTAGAGACCCATGTGACTGTTCTAAAATTGTCAAAAAAGTACATTTTAAATTAAATTTTTATTTGCATAGGACTTTTAACAATGATCATTGTCACAAGGCGGTAGTGTGCTATGAGGCTAAAAGTTCATTATAAGATATTTTAAGATTAATATAATAACATAAGATTATATCCCCTTTAAACAACCATGTCAACCAAGACCTTGGCCTGCATCAAGCAATAAAGACAACTAAGGAGATTGTTGAAATTACTGAAACATGGTTAAGAATTGTCCAAAGCATTATTAACTTTGCATAAGATATGTGGTTGAAAAATTATCAATGAGCATGATATACTTAAATAGTTTGTGAAGCTGCTACATTTAATCATTAAAGTAAGAGCATTTCAATGTCATGAGACCTAACAGGATTGAGACTAAACTGCTGTGTGGCCATAAGGAAGCAATTTGCTAGTAAGATTTATCACAAAAATTCATTATTTCATTCTCATTTATCAAAAGTTACAATGATTTGTTTGGGTATATTTCACTCTTATGTTTTCTAAATTGTAATCAAACTGTTACTAAGTAATAGTTACTTAGTAACAGTTTGCTGCAGAATTTTCTTGAGTTGCAGAAGCAAAATCTTTGCAATGAATAAGTTTATAAAGGACATAGAAAAAGACCAAGGATGTACTGGCAAACAAGCACGGCCTCAGGAGGTACAGACTGCATGTCAGATTTTACTTGTTGTGGATACTGGTAAGCAATAGAAGGTGTACAGTACTCATAAACATAAACATAAACATAAGAGGCACTCCTTAATTCAGTGGACATTGTCTTCAGGAAGGAAGGGCAGAAATATATGGTGTTTTGAGTGTATCCCCGTGACAGAGTAGCATAAACAGCATAAAGAAATTTTCATAGTGGCAAGGCTGCAGGGGTGGATAAGATTCAATCAGGCAATAG
This sequence comes from Clarias magur, assembly GCA_013621035.1. Classification (NCBI taxonomy): domain Eukaryota; kingdom Metazoa; phylum Chordata; class Actinopteri; order Siluriformes; family Clariidae; genus Clarias; species Clarias magur. The sequence goes on along the minus strand of QNUK01000239.1, from coordinate 520,076 downwards.
GCAAAGAATGGAATCATAGAGTTAGCATGTGTCATCAGTGTTCTTTGGAAAACTGGGGCAGTGACCATGGACTGGCAAAATGGGTGGTCCCTATTTCCTAATATACAGTTGAAAGGAAAAATGTGTTCCTATTATATGGTAATTACAAAACCCAGTATCCCAGGAAAAATCTATGCCAGACTTCTAGAGAGGAGACTTCATCCATTCAATCTGGGATTCATGAGAAAGAATGCTGGAACCCAGAACCCAGACTGTGGAACAGTAAACCAGTTTTTACATGGACGAGTCGTTCACAACAGGGCAACATAACCTCACTGGAAATTGTTGAAGCACCCTTCTCTTTTACCCTCCAGAATTGCCCCAAATAGAAACCATGACTGAATCGGTGGAGGGTTGTATACATATGTATGTTTATTAAAAAAATATATAAGCGAGAATCTAAAATGTGCTGGTTCAATATTACGACTGTTCCAATGTTAAATAATTGTTTTTTTTATGCTGGCATCTCTTCAAGTCTAGTCTCTAAATAAAAGTGATTAGCACTCTCTACTATTGCTTAAGATTCATCTAATGCTTCCTGTGACTTATATTACAAACTCAGCCAGGGTTTTTCCCTCTATGTAACACACATCACTGCTGCATTATTGTGCTTAAAGAGACAGATACTATTAGATATATATATGGACATATTCATAGCAAAAGTATTAATTATTTAAAATGCTGATATAATATAGTATCACTGCACTTTTTATTACCAGTATACTGTGCATACTTTAACTATTAATTTTTAATAGAAATACTTTAATAGAAGTACACTACCAAAAGAACTTCATCCTAAATGTGAAACACCACGGTGACAGCATTATGAAATGAGACTGCTTTTCTTTAGTTTTTACGTTATCTTATGTTTGAAGCACCATGATTAGGTGGCAATGATCCACGCACACCTCCAAGTCAACAGGGAGTCAGAAGTAGCTCATTGGTTAAGACATTGGAGTATGGTTTGGAAGGTCCCAGGTTCAAACATCATAACCACCAAGTCTCCACTCTCCTTGAGCAAGGCCCTTAAGCCTCAAATGCTCAGATGTGCAATGAATTAAAAATGCAAGTTGCTCTGGGTAAGGGTGTCTGCTAAATGTAAAAAAAAAAATGGCAAGATCAATATTTTGGAATGGCCCAGTCAGAATCCAGATTTCCAATACAATCAAAACAATAAAATCATAGGTTGACCCAAGGATTTTGAGTTTTAATGCTTTTGCAAGACAGAATAGAAAACAAGGCGGCCAAGCTGATTAACCTTTCCCCAAAAAGATAAAATTCTTTTTATATTATTATTATTGATTTTGCTTTACTTCACAAAGATATGCCACTTTAACTGGGTTGTAAAGACTCCTCTGCTTGGCTACCCAGAGCTGAGTAGTTTTATTAAACTAATAATAAAAGCATACAAATGAGTAAATAGCACTGTAGCTAAAGGTAGCTGGAAGTCTAATGATAGGACTAGATGAGCAGATTTGTTTAAAAGGATTCTAAAGAATGGGAGACTACTACAAAGAGGTGTTTTACAGTACAGATTTTATTTTCAATAAAAATCTATATTGTAAACCTTCTGTCTTTTGCAAAAAAAGAAGAAGGAAAAAACTTTTTAATTCATATCCGAAAACTAAAACCAATCTTCAACAATTGTCATTTTCTCTGTCAATCTCTACTTTTCATGTTTGAAAAGTTTCTAGAGAGCTTGGTTTCCTTAAGTAAATCTGACACATCACATATGCCCTGGGTATACAAAACATGTAAATTTTGTATGTTCTGTGGCATCAAATATTAAAATGCATTATGATTTAGACACATTTTCATTTTTCCATAAAACTACTGTACATTTGCCTGAAGCCATTACTTAATCCTACTTCTATTTTTTATTTCTTGTGTGATTATAAGATCATGGTGGTCTATATGTACTGCATATGTTATTCCAAGATTTCTGCATATTAATTAGATTAATGAGACAGAGATTGTTTGTTTCTAATAGCTAAGAAACACCTGTATCGATGTGTACATACCGTATGACTACTGTACCTAACTTCTACCCTAAGCAGGCTTTTGGTTATTCAAGGACCAGTGTATATAGTGCTCTTTCTCAATTTCTGTGGCCAAGCATAAGTCATTACTGTCCTCTGGCCATGATTTGACTATGCTGAAAATCAAAGGCTTACCATTAAATCTTCAAATGTCAAGTTAGGTGGCTGTCTGCATTTCTCCTTTGATAGTTTTGAGAAAATGTCAGCAACATAAGGAAATGAGTAAGTAACAGAAAATTGAAAACCCTCTGAACTTTGCAATGGGTGGAAATTATTTATAAGGAAACCATAAAATAATTGTTTTGACAGTGAGGCATATACTTGCATCAACACATGAGAACTCATGTACATACCTGGTTTTTGGTTCATATCTGATGTGAGATGTGAAGGGCTGGGATTGAAGTGTTCATTGCTGTATGGCAGAAGTGATGTAAGTGGGTGCATCCCATGAGGCTGCTGCACCACTGCCACTTTGTTAGCCTACAAATATTATACAAATAAGAGAGAGACACTGGTTACAGCCCTTTAGATTACAAAACGGATTATATGATTCCAAAATAATAATAATAATCTAAAAAACTTTCATTTGAAACACGATTACATTCAAAAGGAAATAACACCTTTTTATGTATCAATTTTTTATGAGATATTAAAGCGTAATAAGAGTATTCAAAATTCCGTCGGCCCTTCCTGTTCAACGCTACTGTCTTCTACATTTACATTTAGGCATTTGGCAGACACCCTTATCCAGAACGACTTGCATTTTTATCTTATTACACATCTGAGCAGTTGAGGGTTAAGGGCCTTGCTCAAGGGCCCAACAGTGGCAACTTGGTGGTCATGGGGTTTGAACCATAGTCCAATGCCTTAACCACTGAGCTACCTCAGATTATTTGTAACGGCAGTGCGAACAATAATGGATGCAGGTACCTCTTGTTATTTGCACGACAGCAGAGCGTAGTGATCCATTTTGTTGTCTGAGTGTATCTGGTGCAAAAACAACTCACGGAAGGATTCATCACTACGAGTCTGAGAGCAAGCAGCAGTATGGAATTGAAACATCCTCAATTGAAAAAGTTCAAAAGTCAATCTCAGCTGGAAAATGAATGCTTCAAGTTTTCTGGGATTCTCAAGAGCCAGTATTGGAAAATTATCAGAAAAAAGGTTCAACAATCAACAGTGCTCATTACAGTGAGATGATTAGTGAAGAGATAAAGTCTAAACCAGCGATTTCGTTATCTTGCATGACAATGCACATTCGCACACTTCTGCCTGCACTATAGACACTCATGTCTTTGGACTGTGGGAGGAAACTGGAGGTACCCAGAGGAAACCGACCACTCACAGGGAGAACATGCAAACTCCATGCACGAACCTGGCAAGGAATCGAACCCGGACCCTAAAGCCGCAAGGTGACAGTGCTAACAACTAACTCACCATGCGGCCTAGCAAGGAGAATATGTAAAAAAAATTACATATTTGTCTTTTCTAAAAATGTATCAAAATAAATTATACAGTGAGAGTGTCCATAAGTTTTGTCTCAACCTCGTAAAACCGTTCAAGTCAGAGAGAGAGAGAGAGAGAGAAAGAGAGAGATTACAAACTACAGTGTTAGAAGATATAAGAACTGAAAGATTTATTTATTTATTTATTTTTATTAAACTATAAAAAATCCTTATTTGATGGATTCATAGGAAAAAGAATGGAGACTGCGAAAGTTATGATTTTCTGTCGTATTAGAGGAAACGCATTATCATCTTTATAACCCATCCATCCATTTGTTATACAGTAAAATAACAAATATTGCTTTTGAATTATGAATCTATTTGTGCTTACTGGGCATGCTGAAAAAAAATATGAAAAAAAATATTTATTTAATATAATACACTTCTAGTTTAAAGTTACTTGATATCATTAATGCAATTATCAATTCTTGCAGTGTTTTTTCCATGTTCAGCTCTTTCTTCCCTTACTCAGGCTGAATGAGCAGAGTAGGGTAACGTATTTATCAACCTCCTTTTTAAACATCAGCTTACAATAATTATATTTCCGTAGTTATACAATGCAAAGTAGTACACCCACATAAACTACAAAAAACCTCGTCCTGGTCGATGTGGAATCAAAGCAGATTTCCAGCTACATTGTTACTAAACAAAATCTTCTAACAAAATGTGATTTGCTTTTATCTAATGTTTGTTTGAACAAGAAAACTGCTGGGCAAAAAGTGTAAGACAGATCACTGGAAATTAATTAAGGTCCCATTGCACTGACCACCATGACCCACTTGTGTGCCAATTCACTCACATTACAGATGAAACACTGTGCATCGTAACATATCCTTTGGTTTTAAACATGTAAGTAGGTAGCTTTTTGAAGAGGAAATTAGAGGTCTTTTAGGAACAGAGAGCTGCTTTGAGAGTCAGGTCTTTAATCTCCTATTTGAGCATTGATACATATTACACGAGTTATTTGCACTCTCCCACTTAAAGGGAGAGCAACAATTTTACGTGAATAGGTTTTATCCTTTGATGAATCTAGACTAAGGATGTTAAAAATAATAATAAGCTTCTTATGACTATCCTCTAGGGGGGTGTATGTCCTAACTAATTTATTAGTTGCCAGCAAAATACTTTGCAACGCAATACAGATTAAAGTATATGAAATTATAAACATTATTATAATTATTACAATCATAAATTGTATGAGCAGTAATATTGCCTCCTTTGAGGCTCACCACAGTTTGCATACAGCTTCCATATAAAGACCCTTGTGGCTCTCCTGCTTACGAGGGCACTTGCTTTTTGTCTGTGCAGTGTATGTGGGCATCAGTGAATCTGTGGAAAAACGCAGTTAGTTATCAGCTTTCAAAGCTGCCCACACTTGTTCAGACAGCATTATAAAAATGGGGAGAAAGATACAGGATATGGAAATTGTCAAAGAAAACTATTGAATGATCGACATATTTGAAGAATGTTTTGTGTAACTGTCATAAGAAAAAAGTCAGTTAGGATTATGTTTCAAAGTGAGATTAGATAAAAAATTATGTAGCAGTCTTTAAACCATGTATGTATTTAGCCTGTCTATTATAATCCTACTGTATATAAAAGGCTGCATAGCAAACTAGGGATCTTCTGTTATTGTTTTTTTGAGTGACAACAAGTCCACGTTGGCATTTGTGCCACAATCTGGAAATGATTTGCCATTTCTGAGGGAGAAAAAAGCCACCTAGTTGGAAGTTTGGAGGACATCAAAGACACTGCAGACATAACAAGGTGGGCATGGTCAAACACACTAAAAAAACAATCTTAGCCTCTGCACCCACACCTGATCCTACTATTGCTCCCAACATATTCCTCATAAATAATTTTTTTTGTTTAAAATAACAAAACGTCCTTGCACTGAATGGACTGCTTTATATTAAACAACATTTAAAGTAGTTGCTTTCTTGTTTGTGTACAGATAGCACAATTACAATTTGAACAATTTGCAACCTTACACACTTACCACAGCAATGGCTTGAACCTAAAACAATGATATGATGTGCTCAGGCCACCCACTGCACCACCACACCATGACCAACCTAATTAATAAAGTTCACACTTGGGAAAAAGATCACACTCACTATAACTACCTAAAAGTAATAAAATAAGAAATAAATAAGAAAGTGCTTTTTGAATAATGAATGGGTCAGGTTACTTGTTAATTTTGGATCACGTTTAATTACTAGTAAACTAAACAAAAATAGTTTACATGCTAGCATTTTGAGAAACCTACATTAATTAAAGGACATTCTAATTCTTAACATTGAATTCGTGTGATGTACACTTTGGAAAACCAACCCTGGTTCAGTCATGAAGGACAAAATATGGTTATAAAAAGACTAACAGTGCTTAAACCTGATTATAAGCACTGTGAAATCTGCTACGAAAAATTTCACACCCTGACACTACCAAGATTAGGCCGAGTGCTTCAACAGAAAAGGGCAATTGTTAGAGAATTATCCAACAGTCTAGCAACAGTTGAAAGAGTTACAGAGATCGTCGTCTGAGAGAAGTTGTGCAGACATCAACAACATAATGAGAGCTTCAGAGATTGTGGAGACGTAGCAATTAAGAAGCCACTTCTGAGAAAAGCCATGAAAGAAAATCTAAGAAAGCTTAAAAGTGTAGATGAGCTTATTTTCTCACTTCATTGCTCCCATAAGAACAAGAAGCAATGTCAGCTTAGATAGTATCATTATCAATGAAATTATAGCTTCTTCAGTTCACAACTAATTGCATCTTTAACAGGAAAGACAATAGGAGCATGAAGGTTGTTTGGAGACAAAAGCTCTTTTATAACAGGTAATCTGTTAAAGTGATGTCTTTCTGTCATTCAAACAAATCTTTACTCTGCTCCTCCAGGTTTATTTAAATATACCCACATATTTGACAGAGAGAGCAATGGGACATCACAGTATTTTCCAGTTTCTTAAGATTCTATGGTACATAAATACATAAGTGACCTATAAGCCAACATTGATAGATCACACTGACACACACTTTAGCAGTGCTAAAAAAAAAACTCCAACACAACCCAACCCAACAGTCAGCAAGTCGTTTCTGCAGGTTCCACCTTCAACCAAAATTTTTCTGAAAAAATGGCAAAAAGATCTAAGAGTAAAACTTTAATTTGTTTGAAACTTCATGTCACTTCATGATTTCACTTTTTTTTAAAGACAGAGAGAGAGAGAGAGAGAGAGAGAGAGAGAGAGAGATGGTCTTGAGTTTGTTTGATTTTGTTGAGTTTTGAAATTCTGAAATTCTTTTGTTGAGCTAAAATTCTTCAGAGGATGTAGAGTTTTCTTTGACAGTTTTTCTTTTTTTTCGTTATTATTTCCAAACAATACAGTATAATAACTATTTACATATAATTTATTATGAATTAACTATGAATATTTACCGTATGCAGGAGAATCTGTGTAAGTTAACCTATATGCAAAAGCAGTTTATTTAAGGCACTTGGGCATCTGAGGATTTTCAAATTCAATTCCTGGCATAGACCCAGCTGAGGATGTAAAGCATGGCTCATGGTAGAGAAACATGTTCTGTGCAATTTAAATGTACCCATCTTATCTTACAAAATTTAAGGCAAGTAATCAACAGCATTATTGATATGTGGCCTGCTAGGTCTGTACCTATGTTCATTCCATGCAGTTTTTAGGCATATTTGTCTAGCCTTAACACTGGATACACAGCTTGGGTAGGTCTAGATTTATCATGTTTCAGAGTGATGGACACGTCAGAGTAAGAAGACAGGCAGATACAGTGATGCACCCTTCATGCCTATTGCCTACAGTTCAAGCCTGTGTGAGCAGAGTTGCTCTGTTGGTCAGTTGCTTCTGTTGGTCAGGTCTATGTTCAACTATGTTATGTGCCCAAAAGATTAGGTCAGCTGATGACCTGAATATACTAAATTACCAGGTTTTTCCATCAGTTAATTTTTCCATGCATAATCCAAAATGACAATGATTCATCAGACTCAAATTCTGATGTTCATCTGTCCATGGCAGGACTCTGTGGAACGATTTGTGGCCCCATAGACAGCAAACAATGATACACTATGTGTTCTGACACATTACTATCATAGACAGCATTAATTTCTTCTGTGGGATGAGCTCTGCCCACTCTTGCCCATCAAGCTGGTTTGTACTTTGCTTGGACCACTTTTCGTATGTACCAACCACAGAACATCCCACAAGAATTGCCATTTTTGGGATGCCCTGAAATCACTAAAAGCTAGCATTTGTTCGTGCATCCAACACATCAACTTCAAGAACTAACCTGCTGCTTAATATACCCCACCATCCCACAGATGCCAAGGTAATGGAATAATCAATTCATTCACTTCACCTGGCAGTGATTTCAGTGACATGGTATACTTAGGTGTATGTGCTGTAGTTCAAGGTCAGAAACACACACCTTCGGTATTGCCAAGTAGTTGGCAAGTAAACTGCCATGTCTGAGGCTGAATATCAATGTGAAAAAAATCTTTACATTATATACTATATATATTACATATATTCTCTTATCGTCCATCGGTTTGGCACTCAATTCATAAGAATAACAACATTTGAATCTTGATGGAACATGTTCCGTGCTGTAATCGTATTTAAAAAAATTATAATTATAATTATGATGACTGCTATTAATGGATACTGGAACAGATACAAACATCCTAGCTTATTGGCACATCATAAGCTAATATGTGCATTTTCTTTTCAATAAGGATGATAGGTCTGAAATGCATGTTTACTCATATTACTATTATCTGAACAAGATGTTGTGCCTATGTATTTATTTGTATAGCATGAAAAAAAATGATTTGTTAAATATTAACCCAAAACTAAATTATCAATACATGCAATAGTAAATATTATTGAGCAGATATGTCTGCAAGTCCACAAAACTTGAAATATAATTTAATTAAGTACCTTAATAAAACACCTTGCCTTACAACACAGCCAATGGAAAAGCATCTGATAAGAGAATCACTTTTGAAGTGATCACTGATTTATTTTAAGAACCATGGTTGATTGAAGAATCAGGGCACCCTCTGTGGGAGATACATTATGTTCTAAAGATCTTCAGTGTGCCATTATAACACCTTTATCCACATGCGTATTATATTTCCCTCTTCTATTATACTTCTCTTCATATCAATTAAACTAATGCCCAATGCACTATTAGTACACTGCAAACACCATTTTTTTCTCTTTAATCTTCTGTAGATGTTTCTATTGAGGGAAATATTGATTTAATGTTCAGGCTCTTCCTTTCATCTTGCAGACCTCAAAACACACCCTCATCTTGTCTGAGGTTTACTTAAAATCCTTTTATGTTATGGATAAGATAGAGGGTTTAGGTATGGCAACATTTCCACCTAAAAAAAATCAAAGTTGGATTTTACTCAAATTGATATTTATAAATATGTTTTATAAATAATAATTTATTCCTCATTGATATTAATTTAACTGTTACATCTATTGTTGATTTATTGCTTTTAAAGTTTTATTTATTTAACATACTTCTTGTATAATTCCATATAGATTTCAATCTGTTTTCAGAGTCTGCTAGAATCAACGCATGAGGATTAATTAACTAATACAGTAAGTTATATTCCGATTAGAACTGCACATGTCTGTCTCTGTTCAGAAAGTATATAGTATATATATATATATATATATATAGAGAGAGAGAGAGAGAGAGAGAGAGAGAGAGAGAGTGTGTGTGTTTATCCTTTTGCTAATAGAAATAATAACTATAGCCATAGCCAAAAGTTTTAAGGATGACACAAATATTAACTTTCACAAAGTCTGCTGCTTCAGTGGTTTTAGTACCTTTTGTCAAATGTTACTATGGTATTTCTGAAGTATAATTACAAGCATTGTAATTGTTCGCCCTGGCATGCTGACAGTTAACTTCTGGTGAATTTCCTGGTCATGGCCCCAAAAATCCCATACTTAGTTCCTCTATCCACTTAGTTATAACCTTTTCCTTATGGCAAGGTGCTCCATCCTGATATAAAAGGCACTGTTCGTCACCAAACTTTTCTTAGATGGTTGGGAGAAGATATTCTTTGAGATTGTTTTTGTGCCATTCTTTATTCTTGGTAGTGGTATCCTCTGGCTGAGAAGCAACTCCACACATGAATAGTCTAAGAATGTTTTACTGTTGGCATGACACAGGACTAATGGTAGTGCTCACCTTTTCTTTAGGCAAGCTTTTTTTCAGAAACCCCAAACAATCTAAAACGGAGATTCAAAAGAGTTTGACTTTAACCCAGTCCTCAGCAGTCCAATCCCTGTACCTTTTGCAGAATATCAGTCTGTCCCTGATGTTTTTCCTGGAGAGAAGTGGCTTCTTTGCTACCCTTCTTGAAATGTACGAAAGTGAGTGCTACCATCAGTCCTGTGTCTTGCCACCAGTAACGCATCCTGTGATGACGCAGACGGATTTCTGTAATTTTCTCTTACCCCTTTAAAACACATAGTGATATTCCATTTTCACATTACATTAAAATGTGAGGATTGTCATTTAACTATTAACGAGGTAAGTAACTTTAAATGTCCTGGGAATATAAAACATCCAATTTTTTTGCAGTGAACTAAAATTTTGTATGGACACTTCCACACTGTAGTTGATTTGGACAGCATTAAAGATCGACCCAACAAGCCAGTTGTTCACAAAACTACATTCATTTGTTATATATGAACTGTATCTTTCATACCCTGCCATGCTCCTTACAGAGGGGAGTAAGTTCAACGAGGTTGCAGCATCACAAATAATCAAAGCAGCATCTTAGCTAAAGTTCTGAACACGCATTCAGGTGTAGTCTACTCCAACAAAAATAACATCCCACTTTGTGGTATTATTTACTATGGCGTTGGACTACAGATAGGAAGGCTCCAGGTTCAAACCCCAGCCTCACCAAGCTTCCACTGTTGGGCCCTTGAGCAAAGACCCTCAAATGCTCATATGTATATGTAAAATTTCATTTGTTCAGGAAAAGGGTGCCTGCCAAATGCTATAAATGTAATGTTTAATATGATATTAGATTTCAAATAATAATATAAAAAAATTATTAGAAAACACATCTATGCTTCCCACTAAAGGTTCAATTAAGGTTTGGTCAAATTACCATAAATGATTGAAGAGGAGCTGTGGATATAAGATTTGCTCCTTTGCTTTTGTTATATGTTTAAAAAATCATATTTTCAGAAAAAAAAACTGAAAATGTGCACATCTGGTACACATGCATACTTCCTCATAAAGCTTCTGTTCTGGAAATTAAAATTTCCATGAATAGTTTGGAAGGAGTTGCAGACACAAGACAACAGCTAGTCACCAATATCTGCTGCCAGTGCAAAAATATATATGGTAATATATAAGGCAATACAAAATTAAGTGGCAATTTGTGGAGTACAAACATTTATTAATAGCTTCCACAGTGGATAGTTCTTGGCAAGATAGTTGGCAATATTGGGCATGAGAGGCATTTTTTAAACTGATGTTGTTGTGGGACAGGACATGGCATACAGTATATATTTAATAGAAGAAAAAACCATAAGGACTTGGATCACAAGTTTTGGGGTTTCTGAAATCACCACAGGGTCAAAATTGTATTAACTGCACATCTAATATTTGGTTGAAAGTTTGATCTTTAGCATATGCTTTTGGTAGCCATCAACACGCTTCTGGATGGATATTTGATCACTCTTTTAGGTAGAATTGGTAGTGTTGATTTTGTTCCTTATGTTACAGAGACATAGTTTTTAAGCATGGTCATATTTACTCCGATCACACTGAATGCGCAGCCGGTACCTCTGATCTGAAGCTAGGACTGTTAAATATTAGATCTCTCGCATCTAAAGCAGTTACTGTTAATGAAACTATCACAGATCAGCAGTTTGATATATTATGTTTAAACCTGGTTTAAACAGGACGAGTATGTAGCTCTAAATGAAGCTAGTCCTGTATACAGCTACATACACCAGCCTCGGCTAACTGGTGGAGGAGGAGGCATCTCAGTTATTTATAACGATAATCAAACGATAACGATAAATATAAAAAAGCTCTTAGTGATGCTAGATCAACGTATCTCTCCACTCTTACAGAAAATAACAAAAATAACCCGAGATTTTTATTTAATACCGTAGCTAAATTAACTAAAAACAAGACCACTGCAGAAATCTCCACAACAACATCATGCAGTAGTGCGGATTTCATGGACTTTTTCAATAACAAAATCATAAATATTAGGCAAAAAATTCAGGCTTTGAAACCAGACAATTTAAGTAATACAGATAGACTAACCACATCACATCAGAACTTAGAATACTTTACTCCACTTGAAACGAGGGAACTAATTTCACTCATCTCTTCTTCAAAATCGTCAACATGTATATTAGATCCTATACCGACACATTTTCCCAAACAGATAGTACCAGCAATAATAAAACCCCTGTTGAAAGTAATTAACTGTTTACTCAGCAGTGGGTATGTTCCCAAATCCTTTAAATTAGCAGTTATTAAACTGCTAATCAAGAAACCAGACCGTGACCCCTGTCAGCTTTCTAATTACAGGCCGTTTTACAGGCCTTCCCTTAATCTCCAAGATTCTGGAAAAGGTAGTATCACAGCAGCTATGTTCACATCTACACAGAAATAGCATAAATGAACTGTGTCAGTCAGAATTTAGGCCTCATCACAGCACAGAGACAGCACTTGTTAGAGTAGTAAATGACCTCCTATTGGCCTCTGATCAGGGTTGCTTGTGGTACTGGACCTCAGTGCAGCTTTTGACACCACTGATCATAGTATTCTCCTTCACAGATTAGAAAATGTAGTAGGAATTAAGGGAACTGCCCTCTTGTGGCTCAGATCCTATTTAACTGATCGTTATCAGTTTGTAGATTTAGATGGTGACCATTCCTCATGTTCTCAAGTGGAGTTTGGTGTTCCACAGGGTTGAGTTTTAGGCCCACTGCTTTTTTCCCTTTACATGCTTCCTCTGGGCAACATAATTTGTAAACTTGGTATTAGTTTTCATTGTTATGCTGATGACACACAATTATACGTCTCAACAAAACCAGATGAGAAAAACCAGTTTGCTAAAATTGAGCAGTGTGTGCAGGACATAAGAGATTGGATGTTAATTAATTTTCTTCTGCTTAATCCTGATAAGACAGAAGTTCTAGTCATAGGACCACAAGTAGCTAGAAGTAAGCTTTCTGATCACACTGTAACTTTAAATGGCCTTTCTGTTCCATCAAGTGCAACAGTAAAAGATGCTGGTGTGATCATAGATTCCAGCCTTTCATTTGAAGCACATGTGAATAATATTACCAAGATAGCTTTCTTTCACCTTAGAAATATTGCCAAGATAAGAAACACATTGTCACTAAATGATGCAGAAAAACTAGTTCATGCTTTTATCACCTCTAGGTTGGACTATTGTAACGCCTTACTGTCTGGTTGTTCAACTAGGTGTATAAAAAAGCTTCAGTTAGTACAGAATGCAGCAGCGAGTCCTCACTAAAACCAGAAGATACGAGCACATCACCCCTATCTTATCTACACTGCATTGGCTCCCTGTGAAATTTCGCATCGATTTTAAGATACTACTTTTGACATATAAAGCACTAAATGGTCTCGCGCCGCAGTATCTGAGTGAATTGCTAATTGTCTTACGATCCGCCACGCCTACTTCGATCAAAGAATGCAGGCTGCCTGTCAGTACCACGTATTAGTAAAACTGCAGCAGGGTGCAGAGCTTTTTCTTACAAAGCCCCAAGTTATGGAATAGTCTTCCTATTAATGTTCGAGACTCAGACACAGTCTCAGTGTTTAAGTCTAGGCTAAAAACCTATTTATTTAGCCAAGCATTTTTATAAATAGATTAGCCGTAGGTAAAGGAGCTGATCTGGGGGACTCATGGACGTAGAGTATTCTGGTGAACTGGTATGTTTAGATGCTGTCTTCCCCACTCTCATTGATCACTCAGGTTTGTTGACAGTGAGGTGATTGGTTGCTTTATATCTCAGGGAGCCCTCATGTTTGTGTTTCCTTCTGGCTCTCCCTATTAGTTATGCTGTTATAGTTAGTCCTGCCGGAGTCCCTGCTTGCACTTTGCACTAAATATACATTCACATTATACATGTTTGACTGTGACCATACCTAACTGCCATCTCTCCTTATTTTCTGCTCTCTCCTCTTCTGCTCTCTTCTCTCTCTCTCTCTCTCTCCCTCTCTCTCCTTTTCCCTCTCACTGTCTCTCTGTCGAGCTATACATGTCGCTCCTGAGTTGCCAGTGATCCAGACCCCTCTGCCCTCTGGACCTTTCTAACCCGTCCTGGAGTCCTGCTTCTGGTTGGAGATCTCGTCGCATGAATGTCCCGTGTGGATGCGCGTGGTGGCTGGGGATGGTCCACGAAGACTGTCTTGTCCTTGACTGATGCAGACAGCTGTTCTCTGGGGACCTGTGACTTCAGTTGTTCGATAGCTCAGAACTAGAATTTCCTACCGTATACCTGAGCCTCCAGGAACAAACTGGACTCCTTTTAATTTTAACACATCTCCTGTTATACTGAACTTCCAGTCTTACACATTATTATGCTGATCAATCCCTGCTATCCGTTATCACCCAGATGAGGATGGGTTCCCTGTTGAGTCTGGTTCCTTTCAAGGTTTCTTCCTATTACCATCTCAGGAAATTTTTCCTTGCCACCGTCGCCCTCGGCTTGCTCATCAGGGACAATCTTATCATTTTGATTCATACACATTCACATTTCATACAAACTTACTTCTTTTGATTGTGTAAAGCTGCTTTGCAACAATGTCAATTGTTAAAAGCGCTATATAAATAAAATTGAATTGAAAATTGAATTGAAATTGAATTTATGGGGGTGTGGGTCCAAAAGCTTAAACTTAGCCTGCTTTATTCATTCCCCAACCAGCATGTTTGTTTGGAGTGACTGTCCTACTGGAAAAACAAATTTTGTTCAAGTTTCAAACATTTACATGATGAATTGAGGTTATGGTTAAGAATTTTGAGGTAGTCCGCCCTTTTTATTTTTTCTTTCACTGGTCAGTAAAACTGGCATCAATACAGCCCAATGCTACAACCACCATGCTTAACAGTTGTTACAATGTTCCCAGGGTTGCTTTAACTCCTCCAAACATACCTCTGGTCATAACTTTCATCCAAATGTCTTATTCTTTGTCCAGCTGCAAACTTAAGTCAAGCTTGAAGATGTCATTTTGGACCACATGTCTCTCTTGGATGCAGCCTTTCAGTAGATGATTATGTAAAACTGGCTCAACAGTTACAGTCAGACTACTGTTACAGCAGCTTCCAGTTTGTGGCAGGTCTGCGCTTTGGTGGTTCTTGGGTTGCTCCTTACTATCTGAACAAATTTCCTCTCAGCTGAGCGTGACAGTTTGGTTCTTCTTTCAGACCATGATGATGTGACTCCATCTTCCATTAACTAGTACTTAAATACAATTGGTTGAAGTGATCTTGGAATCTATAGTTGTTTAAAAATGGCTCTGAGAGACATTCCTGACTTGTGTAAATCTTCCATACTGTTTCTCAGATATGCACTGGACTTTCTCATTCTACAGTGACTTCATCAATCCAAGAAGTACTGTCACCCAAACCAAATGTTGCGCAGAGAAGTTACCAGTCAGTCATCACTAACAGGATTCTGAGACACTTTGAACTTGGTAAATTAAATGAATTAAAACATTGAATAAAATATTTCTAGCATTTCAGCACCAATTAATTAATAACCTACAGTATACTTATTAAGTTTATGTCATGATATTTCAGTGCTATTTAGTGAAAGGCCTGCTGAAAGGCTTCTGCTCCTGAGGCACTGCGATTAGAACCAAACCCTTTTAATGCTACAACATGTCTCTCAATTATATGTCAAATCCTCCACTCATGAATTACAAGTGTTTGACTAACCAGTTATCTGAATTTAGTTATCCACCTTTGCATCTTGTTCTGAGTAATCAGTACTGGTATATACTGTATATATAGTATACACTAGTGTATTATATAGTGTGACTATATATATTAGTGTATTATATAATGTGACTTTAGCATGTTTGGAATAATTATTGAGTTTCACATAAAAATTGGGAAAATAGGAAAAAATCCTAGGACTATTTTGCAAAAGTTTGTTTTTGTATACTATGCAAATTATTAAACTATTATTTAAAAAAATCTAAATGGTAGGGGTCAAATGTTTGAGGCCTTTTTTGAAGGTCAGGAATCAGTGGAAAATCTAATGTTTCACAAGACATGGAACAAACATAAAATTCTGCACTATAGTGCTAACAGGAGCCTGTGTCAATTTCCAGATTAGAGTTCTACTAAAATTCTGTGGCATGTAACTTGGACAAACCTAACATTATAAAGATACTTGAAATATTATGCATAACAGATGTTGTCCAATATCCCTCAGATACTTTCTATTCTAAAAGATATTGGACAACATCTGCTATGCATAATATTTCAAGTATCTTTATAATTGATTAGTTTCTAATCATTGTGGACAGTACATGAGCCATTTGTTTATGTTTTGTGAACAAAACTTCACTAAATTTGAAAAACACCTGTATAGAGAAAAACTATATACTCTGATGTATAATGATAGTGTTCATAGGCATGAAATATTACTTGTTAACATAAATTCATATTATTATATGAATTCATATACTGACATAATCATTTTATTCCTGTTCTTGAAGGGTGCCAGTAGCTTCAATGTAACAATAAATATGTGAGGGTAAAAGCTGCAGAAGCTGATGTATCTAATACCATTTCCTGTTTTGTACATCTCTGCTTGTCCTAGAGCAGTCTGATGGCAGTTAAGCTGCACACCTGCATCTGTGACCACAATTCAGTTATCATGTAACAGTTGAATTCAGGTTTATAATTGATTAATTTCAGAATTAATTTTCCTATAGGAGTCTTTATCTGTTCTGTAGTGAGATGGATTATTTGCTGAGGGTTTGTAAGTGTTGTCTATGGAAGGGTTGCCTATGTTAAAATGTGCACTTACCAGCCACTTTATTAGGAAAAACTGTACACATTCATGCAATTACCCATTCACCCATCATGTAGCAGCAATGCAGTGCATCTTTGCAAATTCAGTTAATGTTCACATCAAGTATAAGAATGGAGAAAATATGGGATCTCAGCAACTGCTGTAGAATGTCCCCATTATGACTTAAATAACGGTAATACCGGCAAGAAGTTGTAACAATTGCTTCTTTTATTGCAAAAAAAAAACTGCTAAGGTTTAGCTGCTAACACAAAACTACTTATTTCTGTTTCTGATTTGAGTTCTAGAAATCTATGCATCTAATCCAAAAAATGCGGGAGCGATGACAAACACATTTGTGGAAACTGGATTAATAGATGAAAATAAGAAAAAAAAAATCATAATGTGAACACAAGTCTCCACATTCATATTTATTGTTTTTAATTAACAGATTATCATGAAGTTGTATCTAATTCTCTGTATTTTAGCTGCCTATTCGTCGTAACTGAATCGCTCGCCTTAATAGCAAGTTAAAGGAGGCTTTGTAACCTATGATGAATTGTCTATAATTGTTCACTTGCCATGCATTTTTTGTGAAAGTAGGAAATTCATGGTTATGCTTCATTTTTTTTTTTTTTACATTAGCAAAAAAAAGTGCTTAGTGCATAGTGTTTTCTACTTACTTAAAATGTATCCTTCACTATAGCCTACCTGTTCCATGACATATTGTTTAAGTACAGTATTTGCATGGGCAATACTGATTGGAACAAGATAATAGGTTCATTTCAATTATTAGTATTATTATAACATATTATACAAGAATTATTCATTTTAGCGGTAAGGAAATTACTGTCATTACTTGAGGCAACATTAGCTTGCAAAAGTTATCAAGATTGCAGAGCTGAATATATCCATGGGTTAAAAGAATATGAGTTTGAGTATGAGTCTGTTTTCTTTGTAAGCAGGTCATTTTAAGCTTGCATAAAACATATCCAGTCTTCTTTCACCATAGCACCTTGATTACTAGCTCCAAAAGCAGGCAGCCAATAGCCATTAAGCAAATAATCATTTAGAAGATTTTTAAACCGTATACAGATTAGGCATGGACTCCACTAGACCTTTGAAGGTGTGCTGTGGTATCTTCACACTTCCTCTTCCAGCTTGCCTTATTCCCAGAGTGTACCCAAGTGCCATCTCCTCCACAGGTAAATGATGCACATGCATCTAGCTGTCCACTTGATGTAAAAAAAATTTAATTGATCAGACCAGACCAGGTGTTAATCATGAATCAGCAGGGGCACCCTAACCTGACACAGGCCTGACCGCTTCAAGCTGAGATGAACACTGTGTTCTAATGTCTTTCCATCAGAGAAATGCATTCACTTTTTCAGAAATTTGTACTACAGTAGCTTTTTTTGTCAGATAAAACAGGACTGCTAGCCTTCACTTCCCACATGCATCAACAAGTCTTGGGTGCCCATGACCCTGTGCACTTTTGGAGGGACTAAGCACTGATTACCAGAATCACCCCACAAGACCTGCTGGCTTGAAGATGCTTTGACTCAGTCGTCTAGCAATCATGACTTGGCCCTAGTCAAAGTTGATCAGATCCTTATGCCTGCCTATTTGTCATGTTTGCCAGGTGCCATTGTTTCAAGATAATAAATGTTATTAATTTTCCCTGTCAGTGAAGTAATTTTTTTGTCAAAGAATCAAGGAGTGTCTTCAGTTGAATATCTGATGTTACGTGTCACAGTGAACCAGGGGAAAATTTGTCCCAGCCTGAGGCAAATTCATTGAAATAAGTACTTAATAAATTATTGATCCGGTTCCCATAAAATACTATTTTACAAGCAAGCAAACTCCACACACAGTCTAAACCCTGCCTACATATCCCCACAATTACGCTTTTGCATGTATGTATGTATATTTCACCAAGAAGGACTTTGTGTTTGAGCCATTTGTCTTGAATGACTCTGAGCTTTGGAAATTACATTATATTTAAATATTACACTTAATTATTATTCAATCATTTTCACAACAAAATATATAAAGGTATATTGCATAGTCTATACGGACAGTATTCAGACTTCTGCTAAGCACACAATGTCAGGAGTTAATACTGGAACTACAGAATCTGAAGTCAGAGCACAGATTTAATTACATACTAAGGTTATGCTTGGACATTTGCATGAAAGGGGCAGACTTTGCCTAAAACAGAGCCATGTCTCAGCTACACATGATCCTACCCTTGGACTTAAGCCTATTTTCTTGCAATAGCATGGGCAGTATTAAATCCAACACCACACAGACTAACAGTATGATGTAATGACGGTACAACATGCTGAAATTTAGGTTATGGGCTGTAAATGCACTTAAAAATTAAGGAATAACATAAACTGTAGAAATGTATAGAAAATATTAAATAATAATGAACTGCAATTGTAAAACCTGAAACATTCCTTCATCTGTTTTGTTATAAAAAATAAATATATCTAAGTGACGGAGTGGGATCGCTTAAGTTCAGAGTCATTCAAGACAAAAGACACAAAATCAGTTTAGATTAAATGCAAAAGCTTAATTCACAGCTTTATGTTTGATCAATGTTTATCAATATTTGACACGCCTTTCATGATTATCTGGAAACAAGTTTCATTTCCAAATTTCAGACATTTCTCTGGCTTTTAAAAATCCTTATTTGTTTATTTATTTGTCTGTTTATTTATTTATATAGTTATTTCAAAACACTTACTTCAATGAATTTGTCTCAGCTTGAGTCTAACTTTCCTCTGGCTCAGTTGTGACACTGATATTCACTGATATTCAAATATTCAGCACAGTTTAGATGCTGACTAAAAATATACACGATCATCCATAACATTAAAACCACCGAGAGGTGAAGTACAGTAAATAACATTGATTATCTCATAACAGTTGCACCTGGAAAGCAGGAAAAATGGCCAGGCATAAGGATCTGATAAGCTTATCTAGAGACAGATTGTGATGGCTAAATGACTTGGTCAAATCAGCTTCAAAACGGAAAGTCTTGTGGGGTGTTCCTGGTATGCAGTTCTTAATACCTACCAAAAGTACATAGGGTCATGAGCACCAAAGACTTACGGATGCAGATGGGCAGTGAAGCCTAGCACGTTTGGTCTAAACATACAACTAAATTTTCATACTGAAGTATAAAGTTATATAAAGTTACAAAAATATCTAAGCTATTATAAAACAAATTCCCCAGAGTTTAATTGACACTTAAGTATCCAGTTGGACTCAAATAAACTCTGTCAGACGTCAAAAATCATAACTAAGATAAGCCAAAAAATTTGCCTTTCAACGTATTTCTAATCATAATCAACTGTAATTTCACAAGCAAGCAGAAATAAGAAAAGCAGAAAAGCACAAAGCAACAAAAATCAGAAGGCCAGATTGTAATTCACATTAAAATACAGAGATGAGCTACAATAGTTCTGGAACCCAGATTAACCTTTCAGAATGTGAAGGAAATTCCAAAGTAAATGAAGAAAAAAGGATCTGCTCATGACACAAAACATGTATAACCTGTATATTAGTCCAGCATGGTGGAGGTAGTGTCAAAGCTTGAGCTTACATGGCACGTTCTGGAATGGGCTCACTAGTTTTTATTGATAATGTTACTCATGAATGAATAGCATGTTAGCAGTGAGATATTCTGTCTGCTAATTTACTGAGAAATGCATCCAATCTAACTGTGGGGCGTTTCATCTAGTAGCAAGACAATGACCCAAAACTCAATGTAACACAAAGACTTTAACAGGGAAAAGTAGACGGTTTTAGACCGTCCAGGTAAATCATCAGACTCTAACTAGATTCAGCATGCATTTCACCTCTTGAAGAGGACACACACACACTATATAACCTACATAACCTGCATATATAGTAGTAGCAGAGATGTGACAAAGAGCTTAGAAGTTTTGCTACCCATAATAACAGTTACTTGGTTTCTCAGGTAACAGCTTGCTCTGTTTTCCATGGTAAACCACAAGACCTAACAACTGTACTTGCACAAACCCAACATTTGTGTAGAGCTATACACTCAATGATGTTTAGCCAAAACATACCCTCCTTCATTACAACTGCAAGGTATTTAGATTAGAAATATCAGCACCTTGCATGTGGCCTGAGGCTATATTGACTGTATTTAACTTGTTATATTGCTTATTAAAATGCTATATTGTTACAGAGTTTACTTAATTACAAGACTCATCATTAAACTAAGTTTATAAGAAAATTCTGAATATAAACAATTTTAATAGCCATCTGATAACATATAAATAAATAAAATTATGAATATGTAACATAACCATTATCACCAAAATGTACAACACATTTAATATCCATGATGCTCTGCCATTTAAGGCAATTCCAGTGGATATTCCAAAAAAAGAATAAGGACACTGTTTTTACAACAGTACGTCTTGTCTTTGCATGTACCTTTCTGCACAAATATCAACAATTTCTGAATATGACTACTCTTTCCACTGCATTCGGTTTGGAAACCAGAAACATAAATGTATCCACTAACATTATTTTGGGATCAGGACCACAAACTTAGCTTTCATGCTCAAGGGAACTAAACTTGGTCGCGTTGGCGATTGTGTAGGCAGTGAAGAGAGATCAGCAAGCATTATGAACATGTTCTTCTACAACAGCATTGTGAAACAGTTAAAGCCAAAATAGGACTGCCAAAAGTCACTCAAAGAAAGGTGTGCCAGGTGCAGTGCATGGTTTTTAACTTCTCAGTGTTTACTGCTGACTCCCTTCCGCCACAACTCAGCTTCACAAACTGTTTGCTCCACTCTATTCATCTGATAAAAATCAAATAAGAGAGAAAGAAGAGGCTAACATGTTTTCTCATCTCTCAACATCTTTCCTACTTCCTACATTCATGTGCAATGTTACACTAATCCAGACAAATATACACACATAAACACCCATATACAAACATTCAGACAGTTCTTAGTGTAACCACATTATAGCTCATCACTCTACTCTACTAGCAACTTGGCCTTGATAACACTGAACACAGGATGTAAGACGTATGTGCGCAATGCAGTTACCACAACGCTCACACCATGTGTGTGTTGATCACAGCTGAATGGCAAGGAAAACACACAGAGCTTGAAGCTTACGCTCTGAAATGTCTAAAAGGAACAGACCAACTTAATGATTTTTCCTATGATTTTCATGCTCAATATAAAAATGCAAATAATGAGCCATAGTACTTAGTACTGCCTATGTATGCTGCATTTCAAGACTCCCCTGTTCACCATAGTAAGCAACAGACTACTTTTCTAAGGTTTTCCCCTTGTTGCTATCTACAAGACTTTGTTCTCAATCCCACAAGCATTGCTCTATTTATGGTAGGTAAACGTTTCCAGTTGGACCCCTGATTATAGAGGGACCAAAACACATGGGAAAACCACATTCCATATCTGAAGGGAACAACTAGTCATGTGGGAATCCCCTCCTTACAAAAAAATTACTTGGCACAACCGAGTTTCATTTCAAGGGGAAATGCATTTTGAACAAGGCCATAGCATTGAGGTCGACCACTTGGATTTACCAAGAACCACGCACTTATTCCTCACTTCTGCTCCCTTGAGGTAGAAACGTTTTCACACCAACATATGTGAGACCTTCAGAAGCAACAATGCTGATTTCCAACAATTCTAAACATATAAACATTTTACGTAAGACTAAGACAACGTTGGGAACATCAAACTGTTCTTCAGAAGTAGGGTAGTTTATTTTTTGCAATATTTGGAGACAATTAAACAAATGTAACAACTTAATGAACATTCTGTATGATAACTTCTGCTTTTTTATTTCCTTTGATGAACTACTGTTCTGTTTATTGTAGAGGAATGCCTTAAATTATGATATTGTGTAAAACTGGTACCTTAAATACCACACAAATCCATATAAAGTCTTAATACCGTTTAATTCATGGTTCAATTCATCAAATATGTGCTAAAATAAAAACACAAAAAACTGACAAAATAATCTAAAGTCTTTCTTTGGCATTATGGAATATCAGGAACATATGCCACCCAGGGAGATCAAAAACATCCAATCTGGCTTCATCTAGAAATCTGTAGAAATATGCTCCTATTTTACCATTAACTATTATTTATCTGCTTGCTGGCTGGATGTAGGAAAATTTTTAATTATTGTATGGTATGATGGTGTGGTGAACTTAAATATTATATGGAACTGTGAGATACAAATATGGAGAAGGAAGAAAGAAAGAAAGAAAGAAAGAAAGAAAGAAAGAAAGAAAGAAAGAAAGAAAGAGAGAGAAAGAAAGAAAGAAAGAATGAAAGAAAGAACGAAAGAAAGAAAAGATGGTTCTAGACTGGGACATATGGAGAACTTCTTCCACTTCTTTCTGCTATGGTCAGCCAACACCACACACACCCTGAATTAGTGTGGCCTAGACCCAGCGGAGCCTCCCTGGCCACATGGGGCCACAGCAGCCAAATCCCACTCCCATCTGATACCCATTGAGTCACACATATGGAAACAGACATGTACATGGGCGTACAAAAAACGTATGTAGTCTCTGGTTGAATTAACACATGTGTAAACTAAACTTATCAGTTTTCTTTTTTTGTGTTCTTTTTTATGGACTGCCGAGTCAACACTATGCTTTTTGGTATAATTAAATATAAAGGCATGTGGCCGATCATGCTCACTGCAAGTCAACACAGCAAATGATAAAATAATAATTGTTATAAAATAATAATAGCTATAAAGAATAATCAAACCCGGCCCAGTAAAAATAGATTTTTTTCTAGCCCACATAACATGCTACAAGACTGTCTATTATACCATTTTATATGGTAATGTGGCATCCACTTGTTAATTGTATACAATTCTTTCTCACAGACCCTAGCAAAAGCTAGAGATGAAAGATTTCTTATTATAAATGATAAAAAGAAATGATCATAGGTCTCTAAAACATTTTTCACATCCTATATTCACGTGTGTGTGAAGGTAAACTACATGTCAACAACCACACCAAACATCTGCAAACATCTCAGATTTTTTAAGTTATGTGTTCTTTCCTCTATGCTGTAGTCAGTACAGCATATACAGTAGCATGACCACATGAACTTTTCGATGAATGGCGAGCAACGCAGATGAGGAAAACGATACAGTTTGTGTTACATATACATATCGGACCAAACCTGGTCTTTTTATAGGGCAAAAAGGGGGCGAGTGATATTATTAATTCTACATTCCCATTGTGTCAGGGCTTTCTTACTACTAGGATGTTATATATGTTCTATTGTACATAGTGCTACTGTGCTAAGATAAGCATTATACTCATCACATCTCCAGCCTTCTCCTTGCCCTACCCCCTCAGAAAACAGGAATTTCTCAGGAGTGAGGCTAACAAATGGGGAAAGTAAGTTTCACCACATACTTGTACCTGGGAGAGGACAGAGTAGATATACAGTACATTTGTTATTCCATCCTTGCTTCTTCAATCTATAGGCACACATTATGATGGTTGGACTGCAAGCACCGTATTATAATTTTTTTAGCATTCATTTATTCAAAAAGCCTTTACTTTGAAGACTGTAAATGTGTCATCGATCTGGCCTTACTGACATCAATCGTTTATGATCTGGGAGCCATGGTTACCTTCAGGTGGGGGATTTTCTTTCATTTTACATCATATAAGTAAACATGACAGACTGACTCACTTAGTGAAAGTTTTTTGATGACATAAGATACAGTAGGTGAGAAAAGTACAGAAAGATGAAACATAATGGGGTTACAAGTCTCCGGACTGCTAGAATTTAGTCACTGGTAAAAAAAAAAAAAAAAAAGATCCCAGACAGGAACCTCTGCAACTTTCTCTCTTGATGTTGTGCCCTATATGAATTAAATTCAGCTTATAGTCCAATGCAAAAATGTTTTTTTGGTTACTGTTTGTATGTTTTTTTTACATTGTATGTTTTTTGTTTAATGTTTACTTTTTCATTGAACATTTCCATCGGATGTAGGCATGATTGCATGTCAGGCTGGATCAATTGCTAAACTCCATCTAAAATACACACATAGTAATCAAACAATAATAACTAAACAATAACCAACTTCTTTACATATGTAGCCTTCTCATTATATAATTTATTTGTATGGAAATTATACATATAATGGAGGGCTACATATCTAAAAGAGTTGTTTATTGTTTTTCTAAAAGTATCTTTGTAAATCTTTAATGTGCAATTGTCTTCTCTGCAACGTATTCACTTTCTTTGTTTCCTGCATTTAAGTGACAAGTCCTTTATTAATCAACAGACAAACAGTCTGGCAGGACAGATACTGTCTTTCACTTGTTCATGATTTTTTCATTTGTTGATGCCTATGCTTGTCTTGTCTCTACTTATCTTGTCGTAACTTATCTGTCTTTACTTCAACGGATTCAAAGCACTCTTTATGAAATAAACTTAATGCTATTTGATTCTACCTTTCTGAAGTGCATCACAAGCAGAATCAAAAAATGTGTTCCTTAAATTATTAACCCTTTACCTACTGGTTATCTGTGTCAAAAACATAAAGTTTCTATAGACCGCATACAGCAATGTTGGACAGAAACAGACTTTGACTGGAAAAGCCAGAGTCAAAACAAGCCTCACAGTACAGTACAAGGAAGACCAATTTGGAGAGATGATTGTGGGAGAAACATAATTATCTATGTACACCACATTTCCAAAAATATGTGGATGCCATTAATCCAGTGTTGGGACTCCCCATTCCATTGCCACAAAGTTTGATGCACTGGCTTTCTAGAGCGGGGGGTCTTCAATATTATCCACAAATGGCCATTATGGTTTCAAGCTTTCATTCTAACCAAACAGGAGTGACACCTGGTTCCACTTGCTGAATAATTTAATTTTGGTCTCTAATCACCTAGCAAGTACGCTTCTATCTGGCTAAAATAGAAGCCTATAGCCACATCAACCTTTGTGGATGAGATTGAAAACCCCTGTCCTATGATGTTTTTTGTGCTGTAGCATAAGTTCCTTGTCTGGAGCTAACAAGCAAATCTGTTCCAGTATGGCACTGCACATGTGCACAACGCAAGGTCCATAAAGACATGGTGTGTAAAAACTCATATGCCCAGTAAAAAGCCCTGACCTCAACCCCACCAAAAGACCATTCAAAATCATTTTAATGCCAACTAAGTTACTGCCCTCTTCACAAGACATTAGTGCCTTTCCTCTCTAATGCTCTTCTAGCTGAACAACTGACTTTCAACAACCAAAACTGGATGAGATTAGTCCATATACCTTTTACCACATAGTGCACATAAATACGAAATTCCAGATGAATGCTAATAGAACATCTGACAAGAATAAGACGTTTTTTTACATTTAAAACAATTATATTTCTTAATAACATGCAGGGGCTAAAGCTTAGTGAACAAAATAGTGTGTTTATCAAAATAGCTTTTTCAATACTTCAAATATCCTTAAATTATATATTATAATATATATTGCTTATTATTATATAATATTTTAATATAGTATTATATTATTGAATATATTCAATAAAATAAAGAGACTACCGTATGTTATTGTTGCAAATAACACACATTGCTTAATGCTTTATTTCTCAATGCATTTTTTAAAGACAACTAGTAAGTTTAGTGTTACTGATATCCAATAAAAACTATTTTCTGTAAATCTTTAACAATCATGATGATAGGCCCTTGTATTTCTTGTTGTCCACTGTAGAAAGCTGAGAAAAGCATAGATGCTGCTATCTTTATACAACTTTTATTTGCTTTGTTTCCTGCATTTTAGTGAGAGCTTATTTACGGATTAACAGATCTATTATCTGTCAAAATAATTTTTATACTTGTTCCTGATGTTTAATATGCTTGTCCAAGGGAAGTTTTTACTTATTAACTATCATAGACAAACTTCACTTTAATATAGTTTGTCACTGGTTAGTCATTCGTCCTGGGATTGTATAGAGAATGAACATTCATTTTACCGTAATATGAGTGCAACCACGAGGAATCCAAAAGTCAAACATAACAACGTGAAAGACAATTTGTTATAGATAAATATTAACATCCTTATGCTATTAACAAGACTAAATGTTTGTTTGTTCAAGTAATGCAAGTAGAAGAACGACAAAAACAAATCTCTTTAGTAAAAATCATTCAAAACAATGTAATTAAGCTAGCATTATTTTAATGACCATAGCTTACTAAATTAATATTAGTGCTTCATTCACTCTTTTATATATGACATATAATTTTTAAATTGATATTAGCATAAAATATGCAAAATAATTACAAGAAAAAAACACTAAACGGTAAGCTATATGTTTACTTGGAAAACCTTCATTTGACAAACATAGCTTAACTGAAAGAAAACAAAAAAATGGCTCCAATCCAACAGCTTTATATGACACAACTTTGTTCACGAAAAAATGTGTATGTGTGTGTGTGTCCATGTGTGTGTGCATGTGTGTGCGCGTGAGAGAGAGAGAGAGAGAGAGAGAGAGAGAGAGAGAGAGAGAGATTTGTAAACAATGCTTAAAAATGTATGTATATTTGCATGTACAAAGGGGCCCAAAAGTCCACTAGTAAAAATGCTACTGTTTGGCATTCTTCTTTAATTTAATACAAATTAATTAAAGATTTAAAATAATATTCTCAGCAACAAATTAGGAAAGGTACAATGTAAGAAATATTAATATATAATACTCAGTATTTAATAGTTTCCCCTTTTAGGCTTAGTTTAATAGTGTGACACCTTCATGTAGTAGAGCACACCTTTATGAGCTATGTTAGATGAAATCTAGCAGTGTGTCATCTAAACATGTGCTCCAATAAAAGGGCTAAAATAACTTTATAAAAATGAGGGGAATATCTTTAAACTTTTTAAATGTGAATTAGAAATTTTTCAATTCTTTGTGTGTGTGTGTGTGTGTGTGTGTGTGTGTGTGTGTGTGTGTGTGTGTGTGTGTGTCTTTGTGTGTGTACATACACACACACACACACACACACACACACACACACACACACACAAGGTTTTCAATGTGGCCTTTTGGACTCTATAAAGGCAAATGTATATCCGGCTAAACATCCAACACACATACCAAGACAATAAGGTTTGTCACAAATTATTATTCAAAGATTCTTTCTCAAGCCACATACAAAGCTGAAAGGGTTGATATAAAAATGCTACAGAAATGTTTATAGCTTTGTATATCCAGTGTTCTGAAACCAATGCATTAATGGTAAGGCTGCACTGCAGTGTATGTACATGAAGACAAACATCTTTAATTTAAATGTACAATTGTATTTTTAAGGCTATAGCATACAATGTTAACCATATGACTCAAGAGTCAAATAAATCAAGATTTTTTTTTCTGACCAATAGAAAACAGGTCTGGTCAGTTGATGTCGCCAATGTATTTTTAATTGACTCCACACAGCAAAATAAGAAGTTCAAAAAGAAACTTACAGATGATGACACTTGTCCATTGGGATGATAGGGATCTGGTAGCATCAGGAACGGGTATCCAGTATATGCCGAGGATTTGTACATCCCTCCATCTTGAGGTTTTGGTACTAAAATATTAAATGTTATAATTCCACAGTTGCTGTGATTACAGTAAAATAATTTTTACTTTCATACATAAAATGAATGCCCCATCAGTCCCAGTGGACAGTCTATGTGTGCTGAACATAAATATGTCCAGAAACTATCCTTTTCAACCACCAAACTTTAACAATTCCATCCTAAATTACTTAATAATCAAAGTAAACCATACATCTTAACTTACAGCATAACAATTCTGTAATCAGAAAGCGTTGTGCAATTTTCTATTTAAACATAGACTGTCATTCTGACAGTCATTATAAACACTATGTTTACATTAAAACTACCTTCACAGAGACTTGAGGTGCACAAATTTGCATTATCTAATTAAAGTTATAAATAGCTTTTTTATTGTATTGTTATTTAACAAAATAAAGGAAAACGTCTTATTGTTATTGACTTGTCTATCCCATAAGATTAAATCTACCCAGTGGTCACATGTACGACCAGTATGACTATACATACAAAAGACTTACTGGGGACATCTTAAGGATCCAGTAAAGCCCAAAATACTAATACCACAGTCTTCATCTTTATGACTAATTTACTAAACGTTCTCATACTAGAGCCGTCTTTAGGGCGTCTTCATATTATTTTCAGGAATACGACCTGAAAACCGATTAACAGGCAAGACCTTTAACAGACAAGCTGAGGACTAGGCTGCGTCCTCTCAGGATATTATATATATCATTGACTAAGAATTTTTCATTTCACCCATTAACAAATCACTTGTGTATTCTTGAAATATAGTCTGTATGGCGTGCCGCTTTTTTATATAAAAAAAAACAACCCATATCGTGCCTGGCCGGGATTATTTTCATATTAAAGACACGGCCCGTTGTTTGTTACTCCTTCCATATACTACGAGATGCAGAAAAGAAGAAACTTTTCGACGTCACTTTACCAGGTGATAACAATAACAAACTGAGAAAAGTGCGCGTAAGGACATTCCAAAGTTATGCGCGCACGAGCGCAGAAGCACGAAAGAATATAATTAAACTACAGACTGATGGCTGCAATAATTTCCGTTATGGCTCCCCTTCTTCAGTGTTGATTTCGACTACTAGCTTACTAAAGACTATTAGACTCACCGCTGTCAATATGTTCGAGATGATCCCTGTGTTTCTCTTCGTACACTCTCTGCTCCTCCTGCTGTCCTGTTCTGACCACCTGCACGAATTCGAAACAATCGAATTCAATGGAATAAACTTTATACTAAGATAAGCAACTTGTGGTTATTAACAAACCATGAACTTAGTAGAAAAAATATTTCCATCAACAACAACAGAAAGTACTTTGCTACCGACATGTGGCTTCAAAACATGAAGCAAAGAGTTAAAAACGTGATATCAAATAAACACAAGACAAAATACTACCGGCGGGTGTAAGTTTTGACTGATCTCCGATTCATTCACCAAGGACGACTTCAAATCGGCCAAGTCCCGCTCGGTAAACGCGTTCTCTTGAATTTTTTCGTCTTGTTCTCCTTCATCTTTGAAGGCAATCATTTCGTCGTTGGCTCCGAGATCATCTCCCCCTCCGCTATTGAGCTGCGGCATTTTTTTTCTTTGTAAAAAACTTCCACTTTCGTGTCAGAAACTTTTGTGATTTTTTTTTTCGAAATTTAAAGGTTCAAACTTTCCGAGAGAAAGCAGAGAAAATACGAAGGACCTCGGATGAAAAGTGTTGTAGTCACGGCCTCCAACAAACACTGCTTTTGAGCAGAGGACAAGTCGGGTAGCGCGAACATCAAAGGGCACCACGCGCTGATTGACACTTTCAATGACTGTTGGGGGTTGGACAATAGAGTTCCAGCCAAGGTTTCCGCTCTTAAAGAGACATTGCTTATTTCTGCAAATAAGAAATCGGCTGGAGATGTTCGTGAGGCAGGCAGTCAAAGAAGAGCGTGTATATGTTTAGTTGAAAAGTGGAAATACTCAACACTCAGTTTACTGTGTTTAGCTATGTACGCCCTCTATACAATAAGTTTTATGTTATTGCTGATTGAATACCACACTGGAAAAATGCATATAAAATTGTATAAACTAGGTACACAAGCCCAAAATACCTAGCCATTTTTGGGGTAGATTTTACCCCATGTTTTATTCCGCAAGGTTTATCCTATTTTAGTAAGAAAATATGCAAATCAAGTGTAATAATTCCTGTCAATGCCTAATCAATACATTTTACCAATTTACTCTAAATCATCGGTAATCGTAAGAATTCTTCATGAGTTCTTCATGAATGAAGGTTGGATCTGTACATTTAACAGGCACGTCCCCAGCACAGTCCAATATAGTGGTTTTAGAGAAATCCAACTGTGGTTGAAATAAATACTGCTAGAGTCACAAATTATGTGTTATAACAATATAACACAAGTGTGGAAATTTTACTGGGTTAGGAAAGGCTTCATAATGTTTTCTTCATGTGTTGCTGTCAAATCAGAACTGATAGTATGTGGAACTGAACACATCTGAAATCATACCATATGCTTTGGTTATTATGCTAATAAAGGTTGACTAAATTCAAAATGTTGGTTGGAACAAAAGGACTCAATATTCAATACTCACAGTGCAGTAAAATATTGATGTCAAACTCAATATTCAAATGACTTAAAGTCATTACAAGATAATGTAGCACTTTACTACATGTATATGTTACAATAAACACTTTGAAATACACTGACAAATAAACACTTCCTACCCAAAACATTTTTAATGTATCAAACACACTGTATATCAGTTGGGTACGGTTCCATTTTGGCTAGGAAGTATTCCAAAATGGTTTAGCTAGGAAGTGTTTACAAGTAAGGTACAAGATAAACCACAACTATTTTACAAAGGCTCATTGGACATCTATTTAGAACAGTGTTTTTTCAGCCATGGTCTGGACGACCCCCGATCCTGCAACGTTTAGTGTTTACCCTGCTCTATCACACCCACGTCCATTTAGAAAAGTCTGTTAATTAGTTGGTTAATTAAATCAGGTCTGCTGAGAGCTGAGAAAACACTACAGAGTGCAGGGAATTGAGTCCAGGGTTGAGAACTGCTGATTTAGTGTACAACTATGATTGATTCTTAACCTTAGCATTTATCAGAGT
The DNA here is from genome assembly GCA_013621035.1 of Clarias magur. NCBI lineage: Eukaryota > Metazoa > Chordata > Actinopteri > Siluriformes > Clariidae > Clarias > Clarias magur. The sequence continues at coordinate 488,627 of QNUK01000239.1, read as the reverse complement.
AGCAGTGCAGAAATGTTGATATGTCAATTTCTCTACTCTAACTGGTATGCTAAATGACAGCAATTACATTTAACCACCAAGTTCGTATTAACATAGCAACAATCCAGCTAGCCTTAATGTACCAATAGATCTAATTAGAAATGTTGTACTTTATAATATCCACAATGTTAAGCAACAACTAATAACTTTTCTGAATTCTGTTTTTACTTGGATAATTTGTGTTAAATCTGCCTAAAATCATACACAGCAGATACAAAAATCACAAACTCCATATTAATTATTTTCCTGACAGTGTGCGAAAATGTGGGACCAATTTAGAGCAGGGTAAAAATACAAAGAAACCTTCAAGCAGTTACTGTACTTCATTGTCTAAGGAAGCTTACTATCAGGGCACCACTCACAAAAATCCTGTAAAAAATCCTGTCTGGCGACATAACTTGTGATTGTGGAAGAATAACGAAGATGAAGGTATATTAACCATACCATTTATTTAATCTACTATAGTATGATTCATTGGTCTGTATAAGTAAAATTAAAATTTCAATCCTACTAATTTATCTGGGAGTAATCCAACCACATTTATTCACATGACATGCAATCTGTCTTCTGCATTTCAAACCTAGAATAATATATGTTTTAAAAAGCTTTAAAACATTTTTAAGTTTTTCATTAAAAGTCATATTGAAGTAAAAAAGTAATTAAATTGTATCTTTTAACTAAGTTCAACTCATATCTGAAGTAACTCAAGGCACATGCATGCACAAACCTCAAACTAAAAATAAATAAGAAAAAGAAATTATATATACTGGTTAAATTATAGTTCATAAAACTTTGCCTGTTGCATTTATTGTGTCTGCAATTAAAATAAAATTAATTAACCCATATACTTCATTACGTTATGATAACAAATTTTATTTAGTTCATTCAAGTATTTTACTGCTGAGAACAGTAAGTAAACTCTGATTACAACTACTTAAGACTATAAGAGATAACAATTGCTGAAACAGTGAATTTGGATATGAGTGTAGTTATTGGATACTACAGAATCTGGGGTTAATGCATTTGTCTACAGCAATATACACAAACTGAACAAAAAATAAATTCAACTTTAAACATATTATCTATTTTCACCAGTTGGGAAATCGTATTTCTTGCATTTTTGATACAATATGCAACCATTGATTGCAGACACAATCATTTGCTGCAAATGATACACAATGTCAAATTCCTTTCAGAGCACACTTATTTTTATGTAAAACTTCTTTTGGTGAAAACCTTTAAGCAGTGATATTAGTTGCCTTAACAGCAGGTAACAGTCAATATAAAAAAGAAACAAATAAAATAATAAAAAAACTTGATAAATTAAATAAGTGAATTGGTTATAGTCATAGACGTAAATCTTTTATACTGCCCAGCCCCACTGTTCCTACACCGTATGGGTTGATCTATATTAATGTTATATATATTATGATATTAACACCTCTATACACACACCTTACTATTCTGAATATATATAATATGAGACATATTTAGATAAAGAAGCTTGTAAAGTAACCTCTAATATATTGCAAAAAAATAACCCCCAAATAAACCCCAAAATATTTGTAACCTCTTTCATGTTACAGCCATAAATGTAAATGTAATTTATTGGGATTTTATATAGACTAATACAAAGACCAATACAATGTGGCCCATAATTATGGAGTGGAAGGAAAATGATAAGTGGTTTTCACAATTTTTTTACATGTAAAAATATGAAAAGTCTGGCATGCATTTGTATTCAGCTCCCTTTACTCTAAAAAACAAAAAAACAGTGGAACCAGTTGCCTTCAGAAGTCACCTAACTAGGAAATAGAATAAACCTGTGTGTAATTGTCCTGCTGGAAGGTGACCCTCTGGCCCAGTTTCAAGTCTTTTGCAAACTCTGCCCTGTATTTGGCTCAGACTAACTTCTGATCAACTCTGACCAGTTTTTCTCTTAACCTAAAAAAAAAAAAAGCATCCCCACAACTTGATACTACCATTACCATGTTTCATTGTGGGTCTGGTGTGTTCAGGGTGATGTGCAGTGTTAGTTTTCCACCACACATATACAGTAGCGTTTGGCATTTAGGCCAAAAAGTCAAATTTTGATCTTATCTCACCAAAGCACCTTGTTCCAGATAACCTCACCTGGATGAAACCTTTACAGACATTTATAAAACAATTTGAGTCCCATAGCCTACATAACGCATTGTGTACACCATATTTTCCACCTGAAAGCCTAATTCAGAAAGCCGAATGTTCATAAGAATTAATGTTTGTTTCGCTTTAAAGCATGATTACTTTGCTTATAATAAATGATATTTAAACAAGCATATAATCTGCTACCTTGAAATATTAATAATTTGGACACTGGTCAACCCATAAAACCCATCAACCACCAAGCAGCAAAGAGGCAAACTCTATACACAGAGACTGGATGCATGCTTCAAACCTCCAACCCTGAAGATGTGAGGTGACTGTACTGACCACTATGCCACCCTGCCAGGGTATTCTTTTTTCGGGATAAATAACATATAAAATAAACATACCACAATTCCAACACCAGTTTTTCCATAAATGATTCCAACAACAGTTGACAGCAAAAACAGTCCAGCTTAGTCCTTGCTTTTAAAAGGTCTAAATCCTTTTAAAAACGCAAGTTCTCACTCACTTATTGTCTATAATGCTTTTATCCTGTATATGGTCATGGGAGGCCTGAAGCCTATGCCAGGGGACTAAGGGATTAGGCAGATAACCTGGATGGGGTGCAGGTCCATAGCAATGCACAAGCACACATATTCTCACATGCTCGCTTACACACTACAAGGAATTTGGAAACGCTAATTAGCCTATTTTGCATGTTTGTGGTAAAAAAAATTCACTGAGCACAAGGAGAACATCTCCAAACTCAGCAAACTCCACACACAAGCCAACTGTTAAGTGGAAGAAACTATTTAATTGTGAGTGTTTTGACTGACATTAAGACGCACACACATCATCATCACTCACTCACTCATCATCTATACCGCTTAATCCTGTATTCAGGGTCACGGGGGGCCTGGAGCCTATCCCAGGAGACTTATGGCACAAGGCAGGGTACACCCTGGACAGGGTGCCAATCCATCGCAGGGTACAGATGCACACACATAATTTTTATAATTAAAAGCTTAATAGTAAGCATTACCCACTAACCCCATAAATAAATTATTTTAAGGAATGTGCTTTTCCACTGTTAAGTAAAGGCAAAATACTTATTTGAAAACGTACAATTAATTAACAGTGGTTTTAAATCATATACATACATATCCCAATGACAATATTAAAAACACTTTATATAATATAGGTCACCCTTGTGCTGACACTGTTCTGACCCTTCAAGGCATAGTCTCCTCACAAGACCTTTGAATATGTGCAGTTTTATCTGGTACCAAGATGTTAGTAGCAGATACTTTATGTCCATAACCCTGCTTTAAGCCTCTCCACAGCTTTATCCCTGACCTGTCTGGTGTGTTCCCTGGGTTTCATGATACTATTTTTTCACTAATGTTCTCTAACAAACCTCATAAATTACATAAAAGCTGTTTTAAAACCTATTTATTTATTTATTTATTTATTTATTAGAAAAGATTGGAAGGTGGGAATATGTTCCACTGGATTTTAGTAAGGTGTATCAGAATAAAGGGTGCTGAATACAAATGCAGGACACACTTTTCATATTTTTAGTGGGATTTTTTTTTTTTTTTTAACCATTTATTATTCTCCTTCCACTTCACAATTATGAACTTTGTGATGGTCTATCACATAAGATTCCAATAAAACACATTTATGTTTGTGATTGTAACTTGACAAAATGTGGGAAAGTTAAAGGGTTATTAATACTTTGCAAGGCACTGTAGGCCTTGTGGCAGATGCATCATACTGTAGAAACCACTGTCTTAAGGGAATACTGTTGTCATGTGCAATTTCTCCTTTGTCAAAGTCCCTCAAATACTTAGGCTTACCTGTTTTTAACTACTTTCATCAAATCAACTTCAAGAACCATCGGTTCACTTGCTGCCTAATGTAAAAAAAATTTGAGTTTTGTTTTAAAAATGTATTTACTGATGGTGTTACAAATGAGTAATGTTTGAGACTAAAATTTTTGAGAATAAAAGTAAAGGCTTAAACAAAGAAAAACTGTGTCTCGCATTACCAAGCAAGGTTTTCTGTCAGTCTTGACAAAGAACTAAGTCAAGTGTCTTTCAATTCTATAAACATTTTCCCTCACATTTAGATTTTTTCTTCTAAATATTGGACATAAAACAAGATTAGCTAAGCAAAAGCTGAGTGTCTGATAATTTCAGTATGGAATAGAACTAAATTTTAAATTACATCTGGTTACATCTTTCGTCAGGAATGGCAAAGGAATGCTTTTACATTTGTAAATGAGAAATATTTCTGATACAAAATTTCCCAGAAGATAACCAAACAATTTTGATGTTGGTACTTGGGTGTATTTTAGTCACTCTGTCAGTTGACCAGTAGTTAATTGGTTCAAAAGTAGTGTTTGATTAACAGAAGAGAAGTTACAGAATTTTAATTACTGAAATTCACAATTATATATGTCATCCAAGGATTGTATGGTATTAATTAATGTTGTTTAGTTTAAAGAGTAAATGAACATACTGAATATTTGAACATCATTTGTAATCTAATTTTACTCTTCTCCTAAACAGCATTTATAAGTAGCATGAGCAATCTCTCTCTCTCTCTCTCTCTCTCTCTCTCTCTCTCTCTCTGTATATATATATATATATATATAGTTAATACATTAATATAATTTAATATATGATAATTTCCCCTTTTGTTTCAAATAATTGAAAATGTTTTGTTCATATTCATGTAGGTGTTATATTCCACATGAAGAGCTTTTAAGTAGGTCTATAATGTGTGTTAAACGTAGCATTAAACTTAGTGCTGGTAAATGAACAAGTGTTTGAATTGATCTAATGTGTTAAATTGTACAATATTATTATTTATTGGCAAATGTCAGATGTTAATAATTGAAGGTGGATTTTTTTCCATCAGAGCCCTTTTGTTCCTTTGTAATGTTAGACTGATGATAAATGTATATAGCACAAGTATTTTAAATGAAGCATGATAATGCAATGTCAATGTGAAGTAATTTCTTAAAAAAGATGGTCAATGCTGTTTTTTTATAGATTTAAATGTAAATATTGATATATTTAATATTGTGGAAAAAGCATTCTTGCAATGTTAAGAAATCAACATTATTCCAATATTAATTCATGCCAGTATTGTTCTGTCTCTAGACACACAACTGTTTAGAGAAAAGATTTTTTTTCTTTATTTATTTTAAACTATTCCCAACTTGTGGCACATATGACAAAAGGTTGCATTTCTTTTTTTTTTTTAGATACTTATGTGACCTTTAAAAACAGGTTAAATTTGAACATGCTGTAAAATCCCAAGAGCTTGAATGTGAGTTTCTTTGCCATTAGCAGCCTGGGCTGTTAAGGCAGAGACCTGCTGTAATTGATATGGAAGGAAACAAAAGGTCTCATTAATGCAAATACTTACAGGGCCCTTTGATGTTAAACCAAGTCATTCACTCCTGTTTTTACACACACACACACACACACGCACACGCACGCACGCACACGTGCACAGAGAGAGAGAGAGAGAGAGAGAGAGAGAAAGAGAGAGAGAGAGAGAGAGAGAGACCATACTAAAGCATGGTCTCTCTCATGTATGCATACATGCATACATTCTTGTGTAATGTAGTGTAGTGTAGTGTAGTGTAGTGTTTTTTTTTTTTTTTTGCATGCACTCCAACCCATGGCTTCTATTTAAAGACATGCAAGAGCAAATAAACCCGCTTGTGCTGCACTGTTGCAGGTTTCCTCAGTGGAAAAAAAAAACATGTGTCTGTTATGTGTGTCAGAGATATTCTGTGTTTATAGTTTCATTACTGTAGCAGGCTTCTTATCTACAGTGGTTAACTGACATGAAGAGCTGTGTATCATCTTGTACATTATTTATTGCTCTTCTGATTAAAACGGAGTTGAAAATGTAATTCTTTACTTTTATCATACCAATGTAATTAAAATTGGTGTTTTGTTCATATAAACACACACACACACACACACACACACACACACACACACACACACACACACACACACACACACACACACACACACACTTTTTTTGTTGACTTTTGGGCCCCTTTGTACATGCAAATATACATAAATTTTTAAGCATTGTTTACAAATCTCTCTCTCTCTCTCTCGCTCTCTCTCACTCTCTCTTTCACACACACACGCACGCACGCACGCACGCACACACAGGGACAAGCCTCTCTAAGCCAGACCTCTCCTCTGTTATGTTTTTGGACAGCCCAAGTAAGAAAACTCTGAGGGAATCCATATGGACATGGGAGAACACATAAAGTTTCACACAGGCAAAAGCCAGAGCTCAGGTTTTAAACCATCATGAGTGAAACAATAAATCACAATTTATTAATAATGTAAAACATTAATTGTATCATAACTACAACTAAGACAAATAAGTAAGGAATAAATCACAATTGTTGAATTAATTAACAGGCCCAGGGCAAACTAGCAATGTCCATTTATAGTTACTTTTTAAAAAATCAATCCCATAACATCTCTTTTTCAAGACTTTAAAGACTTTAACAATACTAAAAACATGTTGAAGTCACCTGCAATGAAAGATGAGCCAAATAAATTCTCACCATAGCTCATTATCAGTAATTTTTCTTTTAAAAGCAAAGAAAGAACAAGGATTTTTGAATGTTGTTTTTAAATCATCTGATTGAAATAGGCAAAGACTCATTAATTAGTAGTTGACAAATTTCAAATTATTCATAAACAATAATGAATCTGATTTGAAACATTAAAATTAAAAAGAAATTTGAGGGCTGCAGTTAAAGTTTTTTGTCTTGGGACTCTTCATTTCTGCACATTTTAAAAATAATAATTTTTGGCCAATATATTATTTGTGTCAGGACAATGTATTGCATGATCTATCATTATATAATGGCAGGAATTTCATAACATAGAGGTGCTGGTGACAGTCTTTCTCTCTTTTATATGTCTGTGTATTTATTCAGTTTTGTATAATATACAACCTCATGATTCATGATTCATATTGAGGGTATTGATGGTACGTTTTGCTACTCAAAATCCAGGTGTAAATTGCTTGCTTTCATGTATGTAGAATGTATGATTTCCAAGAATAGATATATGTGTATGTGTATAACTACATGTGAAAGGTGGTGGAACATTTGAAAGACAGTTCAGATTCAATTAAAAATCATACAAAGAACAAAAAATCAAAACATATAGTCCAATGTTCTGATATCTAGATCAAGTGCTCATGTCACAGCATACACAAACACACAGGGAACATTTTTTTTTATCTTTGTCAGATAGGTTATTTCAGATAAAGGAAACAAATTGGCACCAGCTGAATCATTTCCTAATATAAGATAAATACTTTTAATTAAAGAGACAGTGAATGTTAGCAGACTACACTTAAGATGAACCATGCTCACTCCTAATCCCTTCCTCCATACATCGGACATGAAAAGTGTACAGCTCCCATATCCCTAAACATTTTACATTCATATACACTTGGCTGACAGATTAAACACTTTGAGCAGCAACAAAGTCAAGAGTTTGAAAAGTGTGAGAAGGTATTTCAAAACAGGAAATCATAAAATAATATGTTGTGTAAAAAAGCACAAGAATTCTTAGAAATTATACAATTTAGCATTTTTAGTGTAACTTTTGCCATTTCAAGAACATGTCTACACAACTACAGTAAACAAGACAGGGAAAACAGCACTCTTGCTACTCAAGTTGTAAAATATATTTTTGTTTAAATATATGACAAAAAAATTCAGGTAAGCAACTTATACACAAACCCATACAACCCACAGTGCAGAATACATACATACAACACTCAATGTAGTTACATTTATTTATATGCACTGATCAGCCATACCATAAATAACACTGCCAGGTGAACTGCCAACATTGATCGCACCAAACATGATTAATTTCCCACAAATAGTTTCCCACAATAGTTGCAAACAATGTGGCACAACCGCACATTTTCTGTTAAATTTGTGGACAATATATTATGTTTGTGGGGTTATTACATTAAAAGCTGCAGATTTGTATTAAATTTGTGGTTTATTACTTTGTGGAATGTTATCTTGTTGGCAGGGATTACATAGCCATCAACTTACAGCACGTTTTCTGTTTCTGTCTGGACTGTCGCGTGAAAAATCCCAGAAGATCAACTTTATTAAATCTGCCATCAACAGCCATGCAACTGGTAAAGCTGATGCAACATTAATCAAAGCTCTTGACCTATATCTGCATGATTTTATGAGGTGTGCCGCTGTCACTTTATTGTTTGACTGGACATCCAATATCATGCAGATGAAGATGGGTTCCCTTCTGAGTCTGGTTCCTCTTTTTCTCATGTCATCTCAGGGAGCAATTTCTTACCATTATCTGGAGGTTTTATGTCTGTAAAGCTGCTTTGTGACAATTATCATTGGTAAAGCATTGACATTTCAGTGCCAAGGAGAACTCGGAAGAAACTAGAAATATCCACAGCCCAGATGGAAGAAACTGTTCACAGGATTACCGCAATCTGGACACTACACAAAGTTGGAATTGCAAAAAAAAAGAAGTCATTATTGAAAAAAAAGCCTTATGAAATCCTGTTTGTTAAAAGACATTTTGTAAACTCATCAGACATCTGGAAAATAAATAATTTTTTGGTCTACAAAATAACTTGTATACACACTCAGTGACTAATATTTTCAGCCTAGATATATTAGTTCTAAACATAGTTTTTTTGTCACTTGGAAGATATTATTTCCTCTAGTCAGTCTAGAAAGTCAGCAACAGCTTATCATGTTTTATCCATAGTGTTGTAGCAGACGCCTTTAAATATGTACTCTTTGTCTTTTGATAGAAACATTTTCTAGTTTAAGCAATTTTCCACCATTTCTTTTTTTTGTTTTTGTATGTCAGTTTATAGATGGCAAGTGGAAAATGTTAGTTTGAAGAGTGTTTTATAGTGAGGAGCTGTGCAGAGGTGAAATATGTGTGGGTGGTGAAGCCCTCCACGTATGCAGTCACTCAGATGGTTACCTGGCACTAAGCATTTCCTGATTTTACGCTGTAAGATGAAGCAATAGCATGCAGCACTTTGTGGCTATGATGACATGAAAGTGCAAAGCGCTAAGCAGCAATGGAAAATATTCTTGCTTCACTTCTGCTGATATTCGACTAGTACAGACGATTACCAAGAAAATCTAACAGTTAAACACAACGAGGTGCATTTAATCTATTCAAATCATGCTATTCACCAGCATACAGAAAGTCTCAAGAATCCTCCCTCACCTTAATTAATTTATTTTGTAAATGTTAAATACATTTAAAATTATAAGTAAAAAACAGTTAAACAGTTTAAAAATGTAATTCTATTATTTTGGTGCACCTTGTTAGCAATGAAAATATTTGGGTACTTGTTATGTATTATTGAATTACTAAATTACTGCAAACATTGTTTTTGTTTTCCTTGTCAGTAGCTGTACTATGCACATTTCTGTACTTAAATATAAACATAGAAATTAGGTGTAAACTGTCAAACATGCATTTCACATTATGATGTGTATATTTATATGTAAAATAGAGCTTTTTCAGAAATATGTCAGAAATATGGCTGCTTTATGCAACAATATCTGATCATGCAAAATATGTACAAGAATGTGCGCTACTAAGAAAATAAATTATAAATTTTTATATGTCATGTGTGAATTATTCAGAATTAAACAGGCTAACCGATCCCTGTTGAATACAAACCATCAGTAATGAAAATTAAGTAATAATAATAATAATTAAGTAATAATTGAAGAATTATTTCTTTTTGTTTTAAAAAACATTAAAAATTATTTTTGCCAAGTGGTGAATAGACAAGAGCCCATGTTTCGAAAAAGAAGGCAGATTTTGGCAGCTTTTTATGATTTTTGGATTTTGTTTGTGGGCCATCCAAATTAAAACAATATTTGGATCAAATTTGAAGCATGCGTTAGCTTCCTAATAAGGGATTAAAATAAATTATTAATATTGTTTGCAAATCAATTGAATTTGTTTGGCAAAAGGAACACATTAGATGATACATTCAATTTTCAGATATGGGACCAAGCCTATTGCTAAAATCTTTAAATAAATGTTAGCCTAATAATTTCCCTTGACAAAAACTTTTTCTTCATTAGCAAACAAGATAGTATTAAGGTATTAAGCATATTCCAGAGAATAAGACAAAAGTAATTATTTACATAATATCTTGTGTGCTTATTGCCTGAATCACTGCTTATTAATTGTGTGATTACTATAATCAGTACCTTGAAATATATACCACTTTATTACCCCATTTGAGAAATGTGCTTTTTTGCGTTGGTTTTCTTTAAAAAATGTAAAATTCAAGCAAGTGTTTATTAATCCATAGTTAAATATTTTAACTTTGAATATTGTCCTAGAGTGAAAGTGAAAGTAATTTGTCCTATGATAATTATTGAAAAACAATTCAAGTCATACAAGTATGAAATTCATTCATTCATTCATTCATTCATGTGTAACTTGCTCCTTCCATCAGGATAGAAATGATTCATCACAGGGTAGTGAAATTTTAACATGAAATGGCAATATCTTTTGGTTTTTACATTACCCAACACTCCATTCCAAAAAAAAAAAGATAACACTATTTCTTTGTAAAAAAAATTTTTTAAATAGTGAATGCACAAAAGATTAAAAAAAAAAAAGATAATCTTGTTACAGTACTTAAAGACTACTGCTAACTATATAATAAAAAAAAATATTTGGATCCAATCACTGCCTATATTGTAGTATGGAGTCAAATACTGTAAAACTGATAGGAAGATGCTCCACAGCGCAGATGGGTAATGACATACCAGAAATTATTGGAAAGAAATGACAAAAGAAATTTAATGTTTTTAAATGGCCAGGTCAGACTCCTGATCTCAGCCCAATGGAGCTGCTTTTCACTTACTGAAGATAAAACTGAAGGCAGCAAGACTTACAAACAAGCTCTACCTTAAGGTTGGTGCAGTAAAGCCCTTGACAATCAGCTCAGTGGAGAAAACTCAGCATTTGGTGATATCCATGGCGTTATGTAAAAAAAAGCTTAGTTGCTTTTTGCATGAAAGCAATTAAAACTATTCCAAAAATCAGTCCACATTGATTGCTCTTGTTCTAACTATGTGAAATTTAAAAGATCAAAGAATCAGAAAACTAGTATATTTTAGTTGATCCTTTTTTTCCATAAGGATCCTTGTTTACATGAAAAGACACCAAACATTTTTTGTTGTTCATAAGAATCCCAATTACACTTTAAACACTTAAAGCTAAGGTAAATGGTATAGAAAGTAAACATCTTTATCATACGGTTCTTGTGTATTAAAGGCAACAAAACAACATCAAATAAACATTCCTATTTTTTCTATAATTGTGTTTGTGAAATTGCTTTTTATTTTAGCATGCTGACAGCTGGCAGTAAAAGTTCGTTAAAAACTAATGTTTACACAAAGAGGAAAATTTTACTGGTCAAAACTTGTTATTTTATAACACGGGAAACAAAATTCTCATTTCAGTCTCAACTTAGTTTCTATATGGTCTGATATGTTTCTCTCTTAAATTAGGAGAAATAGATGAGACAAAATAATTATCAACAGGAGTCATCCTTGAGATGTAAAGAAGGCTAAACTCCACTCAGTGTTATTAATGGCTCATTTTTCTCCTTCGAAAAAGGTAATTAGCAATACTAGAGCTAATATGGGCAATGTGTAAGTACTTTATATATAACATATAAAGTAAGAGTCTGTCCTCATGCCATTAGATGACAAATAACTGAATAGAACTAATACCTGAAATAACTCTCAGTAAATATATTAGCTATTTCAGGTGCAGTGTCTTAAGTGGTCAGGATACCAGCTTGACACAGAACTGTGTCTGAACTGGTTATGAGTGAAATACATAGCTCAAGGGCTCAACAGTGGAAATTCAGCAGCTCTGGGGCTCAGCATCAGCATTCCACTACCTTAAGCACTGAGCTACCTCTGTCTGGATCATTTTTATATACTCCCTCATTCAGCTCCCCTCATTCAAAAAGATTTGTTATAATGATTGACTAATAGAATTGTGTTGTGGGGAGGTTTAGCATACAGAAAACTAAAGATTTAAATAATGAGAAAAGTTTTTATTTTGAAATAATGCATGATAAATACTAACTACTACTACTACTGTATATACACTACAGTACTCAATAAATCACTTTTGTTTTTCTTTTTGCAATGAAGAATTTATAGACTTAATACATAACACGTTTTAAATAAACAATCATAAATTAGTATTAAGTGGTACATGATTCAAAACTACATAATGTCTAGAATATTAAGTTATTCACAGAAATAATTTGGGTAAAATTAGCAAGAGCACAGCTTACAATCAATCTAGTTCAACCTGTTCATTCAAAAAATAATTGATAAATATAATGCAAAATGAATAATTAAAATAAATTTAAAACATGTGTAAATAATAATAAATTCAGATATCACTTGAAAAAAAAAATTAAGACTTGATGAGAATTCAGTGAGTACTTATGGAGAGCTCTTTATTTGCTCTTTCAACCTCTGCATGCGATATATGAATGAGGGTGGATATATGATATATGAATAAATCTGATTTCACTGCCTGAGATTTAAAAGAGGTGCAAAAGCTGATAATTATTTAAAGCTTAAATAAAGCTTATATAATAAAATAAAATAAAGTTATTCTAAAGACAAAAAATTGGTTACATGAGAAAAATGCCATAGTCTCATTTTGGTTTCACACAGACATCATAGTTGTCTAGGAGACACAACTGATATATTTTTAAGAGCTCTTCTCAATTAATTTTCTTCAGGGTTGTGCTATTCATGTGCATCTTGCTGACGTAAATGGCTAGTACAGTTTTACTATGACTAGTAGAGGTTCTTAGATAACTCTGCAGTTATTGTGTGTTAATAGTGGTCAGGAAGCAGAGTACAGTGGACTGGTGGACAGTTTTGTGGAACGGAGTGAAAGAAACCTCTTTATCCTGAATATGGCCAAGACCAAGGAGTCTTTGGTTGTGGACCACAGGAGGACCACAACAAACACAGTCTACATTCCGGGTGAGTAGATGGAGGTGGTGGAGAGCAGCAGAGCTACACAAACAAACATCATGCAGAACACTTCACATCCCCTACACGACCTTCTAACGAAACGTCAGCTCTGCTGTGACAAAGAATGCTACAGGATGCATTTAATGACAACTGCGATTAGACTTTATAATAATTCAGCTCTGTGTCAGGAGAGGGAGCTGCTTCTCTGAAAAGGGTCATATACAGTACATTTTGTTCTGTATTTATTAAGCATAATGTTAATCTGCTAGGATCTCATCAATGCATCTTAATCAACACTCTCTTATGTTGTCCAGCTGATTACACTGTCATTATTTACTGATATACTGTAACTGATACTATGTTAACTGATATTAAGTACATTATCGTGTACTCATATTAGAACTTGCAATGCAACTTATGTACAGTTACTTTAGTTCCCACCTGTATATTAAATCATGACATACATAAAAACAGTATATTAAAATTTTTGCACTTTAATGTGCAGTTTTCAGATTCCCACCTGACTGCAGTATCCTAAACAGTGCCTCATAATTTTCTTTCTTAAAATTTTAACCTAACCTTTATATTCTTCTACCCCTTGTTGCTTATACATTATTGTATAATCTGTGAACTGTCTGTTGTAACATTACTATTTCCCTTTGCAATTAATAAAGTATTTTATTGTCCACAAAGATAAATAAATAGATAGATAGATAGATAGATAGATAGATAGATAGATAGATAGATAGATAGATAGATAAAATAACATGTAACCATTTGGGTTGATTAAATGTGTGAGTGGGAGCTCTGATTCGGACGTGGTCAAAAGTCTTGAGAATGATACAAATATTAATTTTCACTGAGTCTATTGCTTTATGTTTTTAGATGAAGTAAATCTGAAGCATAATTACAAGTATTACAAGTGTCAAAGTCTTTTACTGACAATTACATTAAGTTTATGCAAGATTTTGATGTTTTGATTCTCAGAGCCACTTATTAATTATTTTTGCCTTATGGCAAGTTGGTCCATCATGCTGAAAAAAGCAGGATGCTTTACTGTTGGCTTGACACAGGCCTGATGGTACGTATTAGCATTAGTTTACCATGTATAGACAGAGTATGTGGAAGAGACAGAAACAGCAGGAATGCAAATACAAGCCAGCACAATCCTCATGAAACACACGACACAACATGGCTTACTCCAAAAAAAGGCAAGTAGACTACAAAAACAGATTCTTCAAAGATGAATGGAGAGATCGATGCATGTTTATTCTTTCTACAGGAAGTGTAAAACCAGTTTGTCTCAGATGTTTCAAAACTGTGGTGCCAGTAACAAGCAGTTATGTGAATCTTCACTATGAGATAAAACACGGGTTATCTGCATGTCCGCAGGAGTTCAAGGTAAGTACATGTAAAATACCTGAAGTGAGAGCCCAGTGTTATGCGCTAAAATCGAAAATGTTGAGTAGGAGTGAAGTTATGAGTACTTTTGCAGTACTTAGCACTTTGCCTGAAGTTTAACCTGCACCATACTGAAATCAAAATGGTAAAAGTAAAAGGGATGTTACGAAAAGTTTTGTGCCAAATTAATAATCTACTTTAAAATGAGCTACTTGCTAAATGTAAATAAATACCTGCACCAATAGATATAAATTACAAAGGCTAAACTGAATATTTTTACTGGGATTGCTTAATATTTTCACCCCTGAAATAACAGCACTGAAGTGATAAAAGTGAATTTTAATGCACTTGTTTTAAGACAAAACTTTTGAGGGAGGTGGGTGGGAGAACTCAACATGAGTCTCTGATGTCCTCTAGTGGCTGGGTGCAGTACTATTTCTGTTTTTTGAGATGAAAAGACACAAACATTATAATTGCAACTTGAGATTATTGTTTGAGAATGGTACATGAGAGTCTCTCACGCTACGGAATTTTGGGGAATGTGCTTGTGCATCACTCGTATATAGTGTGTGTGTGTGTGTGTTGTGTGTGTTCCTTTCCTTTCTCTGGTCTCAATCACTACAGCCATGATTCTTTTCAAAGTTAAGGTAATTTGTTTTATTATTACTTTAGATTTTTTAAAATTAATTATTTCATATTAAAATTAATTAGATAGAAAGGGTTTATCTAACAAAAATATTTCATGCATATTCTGTGTTAGCCATCTTCCATGCATATTTCCAACATGAACTACTAAGGTGTACATCACCAGTATTGGCGGACAAGATGTAGACTACTTGTCTGGCTGGATGTGTCTACTGCTGATAAGACCTCTACTATAGAGACCCTGTTCAGATTTTCCAAGATGGCGTCTCCAATTTAAAAAATGCTAGTGTTTAAACACACAGTGGCAGTAAATGTCCAATTCTGGACATAAAGGCCTCTTTTAGACCTCTTTCAAACCACCGATCTTCCATGTGGGCGCTGCTGTCTTCAAAAGATTGCCCATTGTCTTTCAAATGCAGATAAACTGCTGATACTTTTTCTTAGGAACTGGCTCTGCTGTGCTGTGTCACACATGTGTGATGCGGTAGTTTGTTTTCTCCGAAGTACAAATCTGTGCACCCGGACCCTGGAGGTGCAAGGCGACAATGCTAATCACTAACCGTGCAACAAACCGTGCCGTCTACCATATAATCAATTCAATTTAATTCAATTTAATTTGTATTGCTTTTAACAATTGACATTGTCGCAAAGCAGCTTTACACAATCAAAATAATTATTTTAGTTTGTATGAAATGTGAATGTGCATGAATCAAAATGATAAGATTATCCCTGATGAGCAAGCCGAGGACGATGGCGACAGTGGCAAGGAAGAACTCCCTGAAATGGCAGTAGGAACAAACCTTGAGAGGAACCAGACTCAACAGGGAACCCATCCTCGTTTGGGTGAAACAGATAGCAGGGATTGTGTTTAAGTTGATATGGATTCCAGTTCATTATTGGAGGCTCAGGTAGACTATAGGAAACTACAGTCCCAAACTAAGTTCCTGAGGCAGGACCAGCTTCGCAGAAATTTGGAACCATCCCCAGTCACCACACGCATCCCAGGCAGACCACATGGGGCCTCCATGCGATGAGATCTCCAGCCAGAAGCAGGACACCAGGATGAGTCGGACAGGTCCAGGGGGCCGAGGGGGTCTGGATCATTGGCAGCTCAGGAGCTCGACAGAGAGACAAGGAGAGGGAAAGAGAGTGCAAACAAGGACTCCGGCAGGACTAACTATGACAGCATAACTAAAAGTCCCCCAGATCTGCTTCTTTAGCTAAGGCAAATCTATCTACAAAAAATCTTGGCTAAATAAATAGGTTTTTAGCCTAAACTTAAACACTGACACTGTATCTGAGTCCCGAACAATAATTGGAAGACTATTCCATAACTTTGGGGCTCTGTAAGAGAAAGCTCATCCACCTGCCGTAGTTTTCACAATACGCGGTACTGACAAGCAGCCTGCATCTGAAGTAGGCGTGGTGGATCGTAAGACACTAGCATTTCTCTCAGATACTGCGGCGCAAGTCCATTTAATGCTTTATACGTCAATAGTAGCATTTTAAATTCGATGAGAAACTTCACAGGGACCAAATGCAGTGTGGATAATATAGAGGTGATGTGCTCGTATCTTTTGGTTCCATCCATATCACCAATTCACAAAGTTCTTTCATCATTCCCAAGGTGGTTGGCAACCACTTAACAACATGACAGAGGTTATGTATAGAGGTGGATAGTAATGCGTTACATTTACTCTGTTACATTAACTTGAGTAACTGTTTGAAAGAATAATACTTCTACGAGTAGTTTTACTGCACTATACTTTTTACTTTTACTTGAGTAGATTTGTGAAGAAGAAATGCTACTCTTACTCCACTACATTCGGCTACACTCGACTCGTTACTTTTCTTACCATTTATTCTACACATGCAGCCGGTGGATGAACCACATGACTCAGTTTGACCAATCAGCCGCAATAACAATAACCATAACCATATGTAGTCAGATGCCATAGCGGGAAAAAAATCTTGAGCCGACATCCCTGGCATCATATACAAAGGATGTTTCATTTGCAAAAAAACAGCTTCATACTGTGGTGTCTTTTCAATCTGCCCAAACAGACACACACTTCAGCATATGAAAACTCGAGTTCTAGCCTGAAGAAACATGTCACAATAAGTTTAGCTGTTTCATTGAATGTTGCAATGTCAGCATACAGTATATAATTATTATAATTACAGTGGAACCTCGGATTGCGAGTAACGTGGTTTACGAGTGTTCCGCAAACCGAGCAAAGATTTTTAATAAATTTTTAATTGGAAACCAAGCAAGTATTAGTTTACAAGCGCCGAGTTAAACGTATCACGCATGCGACTCTTATTTTGATACCGAGCGTCACTCTCTCACCTAATCATTGTACAAATGTACAGAAAGTATACATTAGAATACAAATTGAAATATACTGTAGTCTCAGTATATTTTCAGTTAAATTTAAATGTACTTATTCACATGTACTTATTAATGCTTATATTTAGTGCGCCCTTTAACTCGTTTGTGCGCACCGAAACTCATATTCATAGTATATTACTTTATTATATTATATTGTTATATTAATAATGTATTTGTAACACAGTAAGAATCGCTGTAATGCACTTATAATACATTAAATATATACTTAAAGTTCATTAATTACTGTCAGGTATGTGCGTTAGCACACACACAGCCATATACTTTAAGTGTACTAAGTATACTTAAAGTTGTTCCACTTTAGCACACAAAACTATATTTAATACACTTAAAATTGTGCTTTTGTACAATTTAATTACAACTTAAATACACTTAGTACAAAATTAGTTGTTCCAAAATAGCAAACCTCAAGTATACTAGTCATTAATCTGTAGCAAGTACACTTAAGTATGCTTTGGCACACTAGGATTTAATATACTTAGCATACTTTTTTTTTTACTTGGGCAGTTGCAGCTGAACAGCACTTTTGGGATAACCATGACCTGGAGTGCCGAGAATCCTAAACAGAGATAATCAGCCAATTGTGTGGCAGTAGTGAACTGGATAAATTCGTGGAGATATGGAGCAGCATGTCTGTGAGCAGTCTGAACATGGCATGATTTCTGGTGCTAGATAGGCTGGTTAAAGTATTAACTGGTCTCCTGGGATTCTCACACCCAACAGTGTATTCAAAATGGTACAACAAAGGAAAAATGTCCAGTGATGGGTTATCAAATCCCTTCTCTGTACATTTGTGTAGAGCAGAAAAGCATATCGGATGCTAACTAACTTCTTTCTTGGATGCTAACTAACTTCCTTCTGCTTAATCCTGATAAGACAGAAGTTCTAGTCATAGGACCGCATGCAGCTAGAAGCAAGATTTTAGATCACACTGTAATTTTAGATGGCCTTTCTGTTCTATCTAGTGCAACAGTAAAAGACCTTGGTGTGATTATAGAGTCTAGTCTTTCATTCGAAGCTTATGTAGACAATATCACCAGGATAGCATTCTTTCACCTCAGAAATATTGCCAAGTTAAAGAATATATTGTCACTAAACGATGCAGATAAACTAGTTCATGCTTTCATCACCTCAAGTTTGGACTATTGCAACATTTTACTGTCTGGTTGTTCAACAAGGTGCATAAACAAGCTTCAATTAGTTCAGAATGCAGCAGCCAGAGTCCTCACTAGAACCAGAAGATATGAGCACGTCACCCCTATCTTATCTTCACCTCATTGGCTCCCTGTGAAATTTCGCATTGATTTTAAAATACTACTTTTGACATACGAAGCATTAAATGGTCTCGCGCTGCAGTATCTGAGTGAATGTCTACTTCGATCAAAGAATGCAGGCAGCTTGTCAGTACCGCGTATTATAAAAACTACAGCAGGGGGCAGAGCTTTTTCTTACAAAGCCCCAAAGTTATGGAATAGCCTTCCAAATAGTGTTCGGGACTCAGACACAGTCTCAGTGTTTAAGTCTACACTAAAAAAATATTTATTTAACCAAGCATTTTGTAAGTAGATTTGCATTAGGTAAAGGAGTAGATCTGGGGAACTCATGGACGTAGAGTATTCTGGTGAACTGGTATGTTTAGATGCTGTCTTCCGCACTCTCTTTGATCACTCAGGTTTGTCGACGGTGAGGTGATTGGTTGCTTTACATCTCAGGGAGCCCTCATGTCTGTGTTTCCTTCTGGCTCTCCCTTTTTGTTATGCTGTTACCCTGCGTCCACACCGAGCGCGTCGAGAGCGTCAAAACGGCCGGAAGTCATTCATTTTCAATGGGAGCCGGCGGCGAAGAGCGGGCGAAGGGCGGCGCGGCGCGGTGAGAGCGGCGAAGGGAGTTGAAATCAGCTCAACTTTACAATCGACATTCGTTCCCAAGGAAAAGTTAATTATTGCGGTAGCAGATTTCCCGGTTATTTATGACATGTCCCTGTTTGTGTACAGGGACATTAATAAAAAAAAATTATGTGTGGACAAAGGTGTCTGAAATTGTTGGTGTTTAAATGTAATATGAAATATAATATAATAATAAAAAAATATTAAATTAGACTAGCAATTCACAATGAACAGAAGCCACACCATACAAATGCCTTATAATTTGTTTGTTTCTACAATACAGTTCTTTCTATCAATCAATTTCTTGTTTTCTTCCACATTTTTGTAAGTCTCCATAAGATCAATAAGATTGATTGCTTTGCGGCCCCTTTAAATACAAGAAAGGCATCCGGTCTACGTCAGAGCGGCGAAGCGCGGCGACAGGCGTCGGCAGCAGGGCGGCGAGAGTGAATTTTGACGCTCTCGCTGCATTCTGTGTGAACGCAGGGTAACGCAAAGGCTGCTGGAGGAAAGGACGCGTCTCTGTGGACCGAAAATGAAGGTATCCATCAATTTATCATTTCCATCAACAATTTTAATTTCACCAAAGCTTGCTTATAAGCAGAAATATTTGTTGGCTTTTTGTTGAGTCCTTTTGTAAGTCTAAACCACATTCTACTATTTAAAACCAAGTAAATTTCATGTCCTGATATTCTAAAAATGTGATTGTTGTTTTTATTTCTGAATACATTTATCTGACGCGAAAAGCTGTTAGAATTGGATTGTGCATCAAGCTCAGTGCTAGAGAGGATAACGTAAGAAGTAACGTTGTCCAAAACCAGTGACCTAACTCCCTTTACACCTTACACTTTACAAACAAAAGGTACATGACTGAGACAAAAGTAAATACATTTACACAATTAAACATCACCATAATCAAAAATATTATGTTGTTAGCTATATAAAAGAGTAACCCAACAGCTTCTAAACTGTACAGTAATTGGTTACATCATGGCCTGTTTAGGGACATGCATATTAAATACGTTCATTGTTGCGCAAGTAGTTTTAATTAATTAATTAATTAAATAAATTTAAGTTATTGATGTTTTATGGCTGATATTGTGGGGGTAAATTTTAAATGTGTCAGGATGTTTATTTTGTCTTACGTTCCAGATTTATTTTATATAACTGTGTTGTTTTTCAAATCAATGGTAAAGTGCGAAGAAGGTTTCAAGTATTTGAACAGTTATATGAATCATGTTGACATGTGAATGTAATTAAACATTATTTTGGAGAGTTTAAAGTCAGACAGTTTAAAGACTTTTTTTTATGTATACAGTAAATGTATAGTATTTATCTAAAAATATTAATTGCAAATGCATTTATTCATGTAGAAAAAATAATAGGTTGTATGTTTAATTAGATTCAGTATATTGTCTAATATGTCTCAGGAATTTCTTATATATTTTCAAATATTAAAAACTACTAAATGTATCTACGCTTAAATGCTGTGTGGCTTGTAACTGTGGTGTTTATTAAAATGTATTAATTACCGATTACAAAAACTCCACTCTGGGACCAACATCCTCTAGACTCAAAACATACAGTTCCACTCTTACTAATTACAAATAACCAATGAAAATCCGATAGGAAGGCAGGATGCTTTAACATCTCAAAACAAAGTTTTTGGAAGAGATTGGGAGTGTCGACATTATATGGCCAGAAGTGTGCAGGTATTCTTGGTTGGAATCCAGGGCACAGTGATTGATTGGTTCACATCTTGTATGTCAAGCAGATGGGGTTTTTTCTGTGAGATGTTTTTTTTTTCAGTGAGATCCTCAAACATCCCTCAACTCTATGGTAATCTACAGGGATCGATACTTGGCGCGGAAATGTCTCATTTCACTTCTTTGCTGATAACATCCAATTATATTTTCCTTTAAAACCAGATTCACTTTGAGAGCTCCAGTCCTTGTCCATTTGTTTAAATTACATTAAACATTGGCTGGCTTGTAATTTTCTTAATATTTTTTCCCCTGATTTTCTCCCTAATTTAGTCATATTCAATTTCTCCCCATCACTAGGGCCCTCCCACATTAAGACTACTACTACCACTTGTAGTACTGAAGACTATCACGTGTTCCCTCCGAACCATGTGACACCAGCTGACCGCATCTTTTCGAACTGCTCGCTCACACACCACTAGGGGCAGTGTAACACACTTGGAGGACAGCGCTATCCGCTCCTTCTGCTTATGTGAGCTCACAGACACCCCTGATTGGCTGTAGTACCATAATGAATGTGAGAGCAATAAATACCTCTTACTCCTCCCCTCTGAGAGAGTTCGGCCAATCAGCTCTCTCTAGGCCTCCTTTACCACTGCGCCACTCATAGGCCCATGATTTTTTTGAAATCGTAATGAGAAGAAAAGTGTGAATGCATTTTTAGTATGCAGGAGCAGCCCAATTTACACCTTAGGGTTCTCATACCAGATTTTAAAAACAGGGTTTCAAAACCTAGGCGTCATATTTTATCATTTGAATTTCATTAAGCAAGTAATGAAAAAAAGACAACCTTTTTTCAACTCTGTCTTTTATCAAAGGTGAAGCCTTTTGTTTCAATGAAAGACATGGAAAAAGCCATTCACACTTTTATAAATTCAAGATTGGATTACTGCAATGCTCTTTATTTAGGCATTCCTCAATTCTCTCTCTATCATCTAGTTAGCCCGGTCCTTTCCTCTCGCCACTGGCTTCCGGTACACTACAGAATTCAATACAAAGTCTTATTTGTTTTTAAATCTCTTTCTCTTGCTTGCCTCTGCTTTTAAGTTTATTCCGTGTGCCCTCAAATGTTTCATTAGATTTGACGTGTTTCCCCCTTTACTAACTGCTGTAAAACATTTGCTGCACGTCGCGGTGTCGGAATCCTTTCTTGTGAAATATAGCCACACTTTCGACCATTTAGTTTTAGGCATTTTAACGAAAGTTTTTAATTTAGCAAGTTAAGATAGCGGTAGACTACCTGCTACCGTCAGAGCAAGTGTAACGTTAGTTGCTGCATTCACGCGCATCTCGGATGGTCTCATTTCCTGATGATTTGTGCTTTTAATTTTTTAATCTAATCTAATAAACTTTTAATCTACCAGAATAAAATGGACAGTAACATTACTGCAACAATGTTTTGGATTTGTATTATCAAAGCTTCCCGAAGTCCTCAAGATTTTTCTAATTAAGAAAATTATTTATTTTTCCGATCATTTCTGACACCCCATGAATGCAGTATTTAAATTTTACTAGCGATCATGTGTGTTGATGAATCTAATGCTTATTACAACTGTGTCATCATAGCTCCAGAGAACAAATATTTCAAGCGATGGTTCAGGCTTTAAAGTGCCATATTGGCAACGGTTTTCTGTACCCAACCCTATTTATGATATTACTATATTTTATTACTCTTATATTAATTTAAATTTTATTTGCATTTTGCACTTTGTTCAGCACCTTGGTTCTACTTGGTAGTTGTTAGGTGCCACAGTATATAAAGTTTGAATTTAATTCAATTGAATTGAACATGTAAGCGATGTGCAAATGTGAGTAATGTACCTTAATGTGTAAATGTGCAGTGTTATACAGTGTTAAACAGTGGGTTTCATCCTCACGTTGTGTTAGCAGGAATGTAGGGAGAGTGTTTATTGTATGAAAGAACAGAGAAAACAGATCAGATTGTTTAGTCCTATGTGATATTCTGGTTGATGGCACATGTAGCCTGCAGGTTGAAGCGCCTCCTCAGACTCTGTGTTGGACTTCAGGGGGCAAAAGTGCTTTCCTTATCATTACAGCTTGGTGGAGAGTAAGGAGGGAATTATAGTATTAATCGCTGAACTTTAGTCATCAAAAAGCTTTTTAACATAATGGGTCTTCTTAATGTCCAGGTGAGTGAGTGATGTGTGATTTGATGAGGTGAGGGATGGCATCATATGTTGATCGGTTCAGACAACAAGCAAACTGTAATGTTTGCCCAAATGCTTAAAAAGTGTATAAAAAGGGTTCTACACATTATCAAACAGTCAGCTGTCCCAAATTTTTTGCAGGATGTTGCAGCCACCAGATTTTAAATAAGTGCATATGATCACTAAGAATTAAAATGTACAGTACATGGTAAATCTTCAAGTAATGAGTTGTTGTAGAGTTTTTGGTCCGGTGACTCTGGCAGTCATTTAACAGCAATTCTCTCGTCTCTTCCTAATGCAGTACACAGCTTGCCTTTCAAATTAAATCCGTACTGTTCTATCATAATCTACTGGATTTCTGTTTCTCTACAAGGTGCAGACATAGTGATGTATTTGCCTGTTTTGCAGATTGTGGAATTTCCTCCAGCATATGTTGATCTGGGCAGGTTTGCCAAGGATGTCTTTACCCAAGGATATGGTAAGTGTTGGTTCCAGATTATACAAAGTTTTATAGTTGGGTTATATTTCTGGAAAGTGATTTGTTAGTTGTCAGATTGAATAAAATGAAGACTTAGTCTAATCTCTTCACGGCTACAGTAGCACACTATTGTAGAAAAAGTTGCAGTCATATACAGTTTGTTTATATTGCCATACGGCAACATGGTAAATATGAAATAAAAATTGTTTACCCACTTTGAAGTGATTAACATCTTCTATTTGCAGGTTTTGGTTTTGTCAAGTTGGAATTGAAAACAGTGTCAGAAAATGGACTTGTAAGTAAAACAGTATATTTTTCAAAATCAATCAACTATTATACCATATGCTCCATGAGACAATATACATGTTTACATTTCTATATAATCATAATAATGTGAAGAGCAATATTAATTTGTCAAAAATCTGTGATGCCCCAAGCAAATACATTTCAGATTTCATGACCAGGTAAATATAGTGTCACTGTCACATACAGTAAATAAGACATAACAGTTACAGGTTTGTAGGGCATTTATGACGCATCTATCTTACACTTTCCTTTTCTTTAACCCACCCTTAGGAATTAAAAAGCACAGGCTCAGCAAACACAGAAACCAACAAAATATTGGGTGCTTTAGAGATGAGGTACAAATGGCTTGAAAATGAGTTTACCTTAACAGGAAAGTGGAACACTAACACTTTAGGCACAGAACTCATCCTAGAGGACCAGGTGAGATGTGTAGCATAATGCTAATAGTTTGCATACAGCATTATCACCCCCATGGTACCACAGATTTATAAACAAAGAGATAACGTAGCCCTAAGTAATGAGTATAGAACCGTCTAGTTTCTTTTGTGGAAGGAGGTGTTACCAGGTGTCATATCAGTTGAAAACCTTTGAGAAAGATGGTATGCATTGTAAGTCCATTGATGGATAGTCAAGCATAGGTGGTTTTGTCTAATTTAAGCAATAAAGAGGAGAAATAAGTTGCATCTGTAAGGCTG
Organism: Clarias magur; assembly: GCA_013621035.1. Lineage (NCBI taxonomy): Eukaryota > Metazoa > Chordata > Actinopteri > Siluriformes > Clariidae > Clarias > Clarias magur. The sequence continues at coordinate 463,581 of QNUK01000239.1, read as the reverse complement.
AATAGGATTTTGGAAGCTACGTGCTGTCACGGCCTGGCTGTGACTACAGGCCAGACCGGCTGATGTTGCAACAGTGGGCATATAGGGCAGGCATGAATGCAAAGGGGTTGTAAACAGAAAATCTTTATTTAAACTCGAAAACAGACACAAACAAACAAACTAAAACAACAAATGTAAACTAAAACTAGGGCTTAGTGCTACACACAGGCTAGGAGCTAATACAAGGAACTGGAACTGAACACAGGGAACTGAGCGCTAACACAGGGAAACATGGAGCTGGAGACTACCTAAAACACATAGGGGAACTAGACTGGACTGGAGAGACAGCGCTAGACAGGAGACCGGACTGGAGAGACAGCGCTAGACAGGAGACCGGACTGGAGAGACAGCGCTAGACAGGAGACTGGACTGGAGAGACAGCGCTAGACAGGAGACTGGACTGGAGAGACAGCGCTAGACAGGAGACCGGACTGGAGAGACAGCGCTAGACAGGAGACCGGACTGAAGAGACAGGGCTAGACAGGAGACAGGACCAGGGGCACAGAGACTAGAGACAGGACTGGTTAGTTAGGTTAGTAGCTACATGGAGTATGGATGTAGGGAATGATGACTTAACCAAGTTAGTATCTAAGGGAGTTAGTGGCTAACCGGGTTAGTACTGACCTAATAGTGGGGAACTGAACACAAGAGGCAGGGCACACATGAGGCTATACCAAACTAGCGGCTAACCTACTAGCAAACAGAACCACCAGCAGTCAATCCCACTAGAGGCTAGCCTACAGGAGGCTAACCCTACTAGGGGCTAACCCTACTAGCAGCTAAGCACTCATGGAGTTACAAACATCTAAACAGAAAAGGGACACCACAGACAAAGAACTACAAAAAGGCTGACACTGGGGATACACAAAAAAGTACTTACACACGAGGAGACACAGCCTAACTAAATACTGAACAAGGCAGCTCCATGAATCCACAAACACCAGGAATCTAAAGAAAACTAATAATAGAGCCCTCTTGGAAACAGTTTAAACAATATAACTAAAATATAAAACTCAAAGAAACAAAAACCAAACAAAAAGGAATGCCCACATGACAGTATAAACAAAACATATACACAAACAATGCTCGACTCAGTTTCCCAGAACAAACTGCTATTTATAGAAACTTTAATGAGCCACCTCGGTTCAGGTGAGCACTCATCACCTGACCGAGGTGCCTTCTGGGAAACTCAGTCGACCAACAAGAACTACAAACAGACAGACATGAACACAGTGCCCTCTAGTGGAGGTTCCTAGCACGTGCGGAGTAGCGATAGAGTGAAGTTTTTAATGAGTGGCAAAGTGGTATGGGTATGCATGGTATGTTGGAAATACCAGGGGATGGTTTAATATGGGAAGTACTTTGGCATTGATGTCTATAGCTGGGGAGAGTTGGATGATGAGCACTTGAATATTTCCTTCCTTTGTGTATTACTGTAGCTTGCAGGATACAATATAAAGAGTTTAGTATTCATACAAACCTTGATCATTTTATAATTGTTGGGCCCTTCTGCTGTCTCTAGCTGACCAAAGAGCTGAAGCTGGCACTTGATGTCACATTTTCTCCAAACACAGGGTATAAAACTAAATATTATGTGCTGTGTTTTTTTCCAAGTTCTCCAAGTTATATCATCTGTGGCGGGGAGGCTCGTTCGTGAGTCACTACATGGCGGATTTCCGAACCCTGGCTGTCCAGACCGACTGGGGAGACTCCGCCCTCCGGACAGCCTACTACGTGGGACTGGCTGTGCGCATCAAGGACGAGCTCGCCGGACGGGAAGTTCCAGTTACGTTGGAGGGCTTAATTCAACTCGCCCTCCGAATCGACCAGCGCCTGCTCGCCCAACCCAAGCTAACTCCTCGCACCCTGCTGCCCATCACGCCATCACTGCCCCATTTCACCTCCCGATCCTCCTCCTTCTTCTCTCACACGCCGGTTCCTGAAGCGCGCTCCTCCTTTGCAACTGCACCTACCGGATCAGTCGGTTCTCCACCTCCTGCCGTGGTTGACACCAGAGCCGGGGAACCCATGCAATTAGGATGCGCCTCCTTAACCGCTGCAGAACGGGAATGCCGCTTCAGAGAGGGGCTATGCGCATATTGTGGATCGGCAGCACACCACAGAGCCATCTGCCCTCTGCGTCCGGGAAATGCGCAGGCCCGGTGAGCCATCCACCTCTCCGCTACTTTGACCAACCTTTCCCGTCTCACGGCACGAGCACGCCTCCAGTTTGGCTACAAACGGGTCAAAGTACCGCGTTCATCGACTCCGGTGCCGTGGGTAACTTTATTGACTTTTTACGGCAAAAAAAAAATCGAGGCGTTATCCCAGCCCGTAAACATTACCTCTGTTGACGGTCGGCCCCTCTCTTCCAGCCCTATCACCTCTCAAACACAGCCCATCACCCTCATCATCAACCAGTCGAAGAACAAATTCAATTCTATATCATCTCCATCTCATCTCCTCCCATCATCCTTGGTCATTGCATGACCCACTCATATCTTGAACACAGAACCGGATTCTACAGTGGGGGCCGACCTGCACCGAACTCTGCCTACAGACCCGGGCTGGGAGCCCGAGGCCCCCGAAGTCGACACCAACAGCATCCCGACGCCTTACCGGGACCTGGCTGAAGTGTTTTGTAAAAGACGAGCCACCCACTTACGTCATCATCGTCCCTACGACTTGGCAATTGACCTTCAGCCGGGTTTCGTCCCGCACCGCGGCCATCTCTACTCACTATCTTCCACCGAGATGCAGGCAATGGAGGAGTATATTTCCAGTGCTCTTCGCCAAGGTACCATCCGGCCCTCCTCCTCACCTGCCGACGCGGGGTTTTTCTTTGTAAAGAAAAAAGGTGGTGACTTACGTCCATGTATCACCATCAAGAACCGACACCCATTGCCGCTTACCAACTCTGCCCTGGATGCCCTCTTTGGTGCCACCATTTTTACTAAGTTGGACCTCCGGAGCGCCTACAACTTGGTGCGCATTAGAGAGGGCGATGAGTGGAAAATGGCCTTCATCACCCCCACAGGACACTATGAAAGCCTGGTCATCCCTTTTGGACTCTGTAACGCACCTGCTGCATTCCAGCAATTCATCAGTGATGTTCTCAGAGACATGCTAGGCCGCTGGGTGTTCGTCTACCTAGACGACATCCTCATTTACTCCTCGACTGTTGACGAACACACCCAAAAGTCAGAGCGGTTCTCAAGAGATTGCTTGCCCATCAGCTGTAATGTAAATTGGAGAAGTGCGCTTTCCACGAGCGCTCCACCACGTTCCTGGGTTTTGTTATCTCGTCCCAGGGTGTGGCCATGGACCCGCAGAAACTGGAAGTTGTGCGTCATTGGCCCCTACCCAAGACCCTCAAACAACTTCAATGGTTTCTCGGGTTTGCGAACTTCTATCGTCGCTTTATCCAGGACTACAGCACAGTTGCAGCTCCTTTAACCACACTGACTCACCCATCCTCTCACCCTTTCAACCTCAACCCTACTGCCATTTTCGCTTTCCACAAGCTTTGCCGCCGGTTCACCTCTGCTCCTATCCTTCTCCACCCCGATGCAGACAAGCCATTCGTTGTGGAGGTGGACGCATTGGATGTGGGCGCCGAGGCCGTTCTCTCCCAACGAGGTCCAGACCAGAAGCTGCACCCTTGCAGTTTCTTCTCCAAAAAATTTGGCCCCACTCAGCAGCGATACGGGGTGGGGGACCGCGAGCTGTTGGCCATAAAGTGGGCCTTGGAGGAATGGCGACACTGGCTCAGGGCGCCAGAGAGCCGTTCATCGCCTGGACCGACCACCAGAATCTAATCACCATCCGAAAAATGAAACAGCTGAATCCTAGACAGGCGCGGTGTGCGTTATTTTTTGAGAGTTATAACTTCCATCTGTCATACCGCCCGGGGTCCAAGAACACCAAGGCCGACGCCCTCTCCCGACAGCATGAGGAAGACGACCCCCGGGCGGAGCCCGCGCCTGTCCTACAATCCACCAAGATCATCGCACCACTCCGTTGGGATCTGGAGATGAGGGTACGCCAGGCACAGGCTGCAGAGACCGAACCGGCAGGTGTGCCACCTGGTCGACTCTATGTACCCGACCCCATCAGGACGGAGGTCATCCAATGGGGACATTCCTCCCTTCTCGCTGGACATCCTGGAATGCGTCGCACCCTCCAGTTCATCCAGCGCGCCTGCCAGAATGCGCCAGGGCCAAGGATGTAAATCAGCCATCTCCAGGCGAGCTTCAACCACTTCCTGTTCCCCGTCGGCCCTGGACTCACATTGCCGTCGACTTCATCACGGGCCTGCCGGTTTCCAAAGGAAAGAACACCATCCTCACCATCGTCGACTGGTTCTCCAAAGCTGTGCACCTGGTGGCCCTCCCCAGGCTCCCGTCAGCTAAGAAAACAGTCGAGCACTATCTCACAACCTCCATGTATCATCCATCCACCGCTTAAGCCCATTTGAGGCATGCTACGGTTTCCAGCCTCCGATGTTCGACCACCAAGAACCGGAGGTTGAAGTACCGTCGGCCCAACAGTTGGTCCCACTGGGGCGATTGTACCACGTAGGTGACAAAGTATGGCTGTCCACAAAAAATCTACATCTGCAGACAGAATCCAGAAAATTATCACCTCGATTTTTCGGTCCATACCGCATCACCCTCCAAATCACCCCCGCACCTACCGGCTCCAGCTGCTTGCGGCGCTCCGGATAAACCCAGTATTCCATATTTCCCAGCTCAAACCCTTCATCACTTCACCTATGGTTTCTGGAAAGCAAGACCAAAACCTACCTCTGCTGCAGAGGAGAAGTTTATTTAGAGATACCAGCCTCAAACATCACCAATTAACTGCACCTCAGATTTGAGTTGTTACAGTATGAAGGCTCTATATAGCATAAGTAGAAGACATATCTCAATATCAACAGTTCAAGGAAGATTATTGCCTTTTTTTTTGGATGCCTTCAGCATTTCTTTATAATGAAGAAAGTAATCAGGAAAGACCATGTACTTAGAAGGCGTATCCAAACCTTTGACTGGTAGTATATGTGTATATGAGATATTCACAAAATTTAACTGTTTCAATGAGATAATTAACATAGATAATTGATGTAGAAACTACCTTTTGCTGAATATTGCTAAACTTCAACATGGAGATTAATGGCACCCTACAACATTTTAAGGAGGACAGTATGGCTCCCTTTAATTGAAATAACTTTAATGAAATTGTCATGTTGTTAACCGCTATTATACTTCTATAAAAGTAAAAAATAAAATATCACAGATTGTGAAAATACTTAATTTTGGTTGACAATTTTGCCAACAATAGGATGATCAAACAGTGATTACAAAGCAGGACCTCTCAGTGGGTCACGTCACTCTGATACTCCTAAAATGGAAAAATCAAGAAAGCCAGAATTTGTTTTATTAAATGTCAGATTGTGCTGCTGGTTGTCAGAATTGCAAATGTTGTAAATATATTCGTAAACTATTAAACCAAACAAACAAATGTATAAAACGTTCAGCAATGGGTCACTGGCAGTAGGTTTAGGAAGTCTATATAAATAAAAGAAAGGTTTGTCTGTACATTAGTAAGAATTCACTCTTTCAATTATCTCTTTGTTTCTTACATTGGAGGACCCGAAACCAGTCTTTTTGACATAAATTACATAAATGTGAAGCACCACTATGGGATAAAACATTCCGAGGTGAGGGCGTGCAAAATACCCGAAATGAGAGCCCAGTGTTTCACGCTAAAATCAAAATGTTGAGTAAAAGTGACGCTATGAGCATTTCTAAGCAGGTTATGTCATACGTAGCATACCACAAACCTGGCTAGATATCTGTCTGAAATTAACCTGCACCATAACTGAAATCAAAATGTTGAGTAAAAGCGATGTTATGGAAAGTTATGTGCCAGATTTAATAATCTACTAAATAAACTACTTGCTCAACGTAAAAAAAACAACAACTGCACCAATAGATTTTAGAATTAGTTCATATTTTCACTGCTGAAATAACAGCAATGAAGTGGTGTGAATTTTAACACACTGGAGTTGTTTTAAATTAATTTTATCCAGTCTTCTTTGTTGATTTCTTATCTGTGATTCACTTTCTGATTATCCAACAGGGAGTGTATTTGGCTGACGAAGAAAGAAGTACAACTTAGCATAATTAAGGCGCAAGATACTCACCCTTAGAAATTTAATTTCAGTTGTATTAATAAGTTGGGAGTTCTGCCGTACAGAAAAAAGGCAGACATGTACACACTGTAAAAAATCCAACTAGCAAAATGTTGGCATAATGAGTATTTATTAGTAATCTGGACGATAAGACATGAAAAAACTGACTAAACTAGTGAAAACAAGTTCATTAAAAACTTGCTGGGTCAACTAAGGTTTAATTACTGAACAGACGTTCTAATGCAAGTTAACACACACAGAAGTTGGTTCAGAAGTTGGCGCATGCGCACTGTTACGTTTCTAAAATTGACGCATGCGTGCTGATATGTTTTTGAAGTTGGCGCATGCGTGTTGGGTGCAGCAGGTATTTTGAACATCATCTGGATTAGTATCCCGTTTCTCTACCTCACAACGGACAACTTCTTTTAAACTTTGGTAAGTGCACATATTTATATCAAAGTCCTTTGTAGAAATTGTCTTAACATAAATGAGTGCTATTATATGTTGTTCTTTGTGAAGTACATAGAGCTTGGTGCAATTGTTTATTTAACGTGAGAAAGATGCAAGTCATCCTGTAACCTGAGTTCCTACAAACAATATATTTTGTATTATTTTGAGTTTACTACATTTATGTTATTTATTACAGGTGTTGCATATTATGAAGTATATTTAATTGTATTAGAAATATAAAATTTAGAATTTAATATTATTAAATTATTATTTACAGCACATTATTATTTTCTTTATATCCCTGCATGTGTGATATTTGATTTATTGGTTATGTTGCTTATGTTAAGAGGAACTAACAAGTCACCTGCCTGGGGTAGAACCTGTGAGAGAAGCCCATGAGAGCAGTTTGTCTTGCAGTTTGGCTTAATAAAATAACTTGTTGCAAACTTAATTGTAGCCGTTTATTACCCGCAGCCAAAGAGACTGGAGAACAATAAGACAAGTCTAGAAAGTCTGGTTAAATTCATAATAACTCTTCTACACTTGGTATTTAAAATATGCAGTATTTGCACCACAGTATTTGTAATCTTTGCATTTAACATTTCAGAACACATTCTCTCAATATCCTCCTGGATAAACACATTTCCAGACTTCATCACAAACTTTACCATTTCATGTAAGTAAACATTTACAATGCAGTATTTTTTTAAATTATTTTAAGAACAAAGTATGAAGTAAAAAATAATTCTTGTTATACCTTACTAGTTTACTTTTTATGTAAGACTATTCATGTTCCATTTCATTAAATATAACAAAAAAAGTAAAAAGAATATTGAATATTTTGGTCAATATAATTGGTCAGATTAGCTCTGCACTAACGTTCAAAAGTTTTAGATCTGTATTATTTTTTGTTTTTAAAATAGTTATGTTAATCAATGCTACATTTATTTGATCAATATAAAATACTACATTTATTTGATATAGTATAGTATAGGAATAAGGTGAAAATGTTAGACTTCAAAATTTCTGTTGTCTACTGGAATGTACTGTGCTTAAAACTGTAATTTATTGCTGTGACATTAAGCTGAATGTTCTGCATCATCACTCAAGTCTTTAGTGTCACATGGTCTTCAGAAATCCTTCCAATATGAGGATCTGATCATGGGAAAATTTCTTGATATTTTTGTATAGAGAGTTATAGTTTTTTTTTTGCCAATTTTAATAATAATAAGAGAGTGTGTGTGGGGGGGGTATTGTTGTGGTATTGTTTTAAAAACATTTAAAACAATAAATGTTTCTTGATCATTATGAATGAATTAAAGAAATAGTGATTTCTGCTGATCATGTGAACAATCATAAAACAATTTAAATACATTCCAATGGAAAAAAGCTGCTATATTTCACATTATTCCTGTTTTACTGTATTTCTGATCAAATAAATGTAACCTTCATGAAAACTTGTGCGAGTTCCGTTAGATCTGCTCTGAAGCACAGTTCTTCTCTTGGAAAACATATAAGAAATAGAGAGATCGTATTTTGCCCCTTACAGAAATGTAGATTCAAGCTTTAGCAGCCATCAAAGATTTCAGATTAATGCATAAGGAATCAGAGAAAATCTTGAAAGAAACAGAACCTGAGCTGAAGAGTGAACCTGAAGCTGGGAGTTGACCTTGTTCACATGTACTGTACAGTCGTGGCCAAACGTTTTGAGAATTACATAAATATTGGAAATTGGAAAAGTTGCTGCTTTTGTTTTTATAATACTCCAGAATGTTATGAAGAGTGATGAATTGCATAGTCCTTCTTTGCCATGAAAATTAACTTAATCCCCAAAAAATTTCCACTGCATTTCATTAAAGGACCTGCTGAGATCATTTCAGTAATCATCTTGTTAACTCAGGTGAGAATGTTGACAAGCACAAGGCTCGAGATCATTATGTCAGACTGATAGAGTTAGAAAAGCAGACTTGACATGTTAAAAGGAGGGTGATGCTTGAAATCATTGTTCTTTCATTGTTAACCATGATGACCTGCAAAGAAACGCGTGCAGCCATCATTGCATTGCATAAAAATGGCTTCACAGGCAAGGATATTGTGTCTACTAAGATTGCACCTAAATCAACGATTTATAGGATCATCAAGAACTTCAAGGAAAGAGGTTCAATTCTTCTTAAGAAGGCTTCAGGGCGTCCAAGAAAGTCCAGCAAGCGCCAGGATCGTCTCCTAAAGAGGATTCAGCTGCGGGATCGGAGTGCCACCAGTGCAGTGAAGCAGGCAGGTGTGAGCGCATCTGCATGCACAGTGAGGCGAAGACTTTTGGAAGATGGCCTGGTGTCAAGAAGGGCAGCAAAGAAGCCACTTCTCTCCAAAAAAAACATCAGGGACAGATTGATCTTCTGCAAAAAGTATGGCGAATGGACTGCTGAGGACTGGGGCAAAGTCATATTCTCAGATGAAGCCTCTTTCCGATTGTTTGGGGCATCTGGAAAAAGGCTTGTCCGGAGAAGAAAAGGTGAGCACTACCATCAGTCCTGTGTCATGCCAACAGTAAAGCATCCTGAGACCATTAATGTGTGGGTTTGCTTCTCATCCAAGGGGGTGGGCTCACTCACAATTTTGCCCAAAAACACAGTCATGAATAAAGAATGGTACCAAAACACCGTCCAACAGCAACTTCTTCCAACAATCCAACAACAGTTTGGTGAAGAACAATGCATTTTCCAGCATGATGGAGCACCGTGCCATAAGGCAAAAGTGATAACTAAGTGGCTCGGGGACCAAAACGTTGAAATTTTGGGTCCATGGCCTGGAAACTCCCCAGATCTTAATCCCATTGAGAACTTGTGGTCAATCCTCAAGAGGCGGGTGGACAAACAAAACCCCACTAATTCTGACAAACTCCAAGAAGTGATTATGAAAGAATGGGTTGCTATCAGTCAGGATTTGGCCCAGAAGTTGATTGATCTTTGCATAAATGTCATGTAAAGTTGATAAAAGCCTTTGAAACGTATGAAGTGCTTGTAATTATATTTCAGTACATCACAGAAACAACTGAAACAAAGATCTAAAAGCAGTTTAGCAGCAAACTTTGTGAAAACTAATATTTGTGTAATTCTCAAAACTTTTGGCCATGACTGTAGAATTGAGAGAATAGGACACCGAAAAATTTGATGCTGAGACACTTGAGCACAAACCTGAACATATTTTTTTCCATGCAAACAGTATTGCATATTTCTAAATCTTTTTCTCATAATTAGAGTCTCCCTAATGTTAAATGTTATGAATACCTGAAAGTTTATCAAAGGTGACAATGCATAACATTAGCGCCCTTTTTTCAGACTTCAAATATTGTGGCTCGCTGAATGAAAACTGTCCTGGAAGATCTCGATGTGTTTATCCGTGATGGATCATCTGCACTATTCAGAACATGTCTGGTGAGGATGTTGCATTGATTCTCTGCAGGCACTTTGACAAAAATACGGCTGTTAATATTTGTGTTGACATTATTAAGATATTTAAATTCTTATTCATTTGAACTCCGGCTCTTATTTTACTTTATCTGATCATCTCAACTGATTTTAAAGATTTATGAGGTGTTTCTTTCTGTACATTTTGTCTACATTAATCTAGTAGGATCCAAAACGTTCATGGAACAAAAAGAAATATAAAAACATAGAAAAGATGGATGTCAAAAGTGATTTTTTTTGTTCTCTTTATTACATTAGGACAGTACTCCAGATGGTGGACAGACCAGAGGGATGAAAGTGGGAGTTCCTATTGTGATTGAAGATGATGACTGCTCTACGACTTTTACCCAGTGTCATAAACTTTACTCTTGTGTTGGAGGAAGGGATTGTCTTGCAAGATGCTCCAGAACAGTTTGGCCTTTGACCTGTTTGCCTTGGATTTCAGTACCAAAAAATCTTAAGTACACTTTTGAGGTGATTGAGGTGTTCCCTTAAGACTTAACTTCTCCTATGACTTTGCTTTTGTGAGCTGTTCTCAGACTTCAAATTATTATTATTATTATTATTATTATTATTATTATTATTTTGTACTCATTTCCTTGTTTTGTGAAGTTTAGACTGTAAAAGTTCAATTCAATTCAATTCAATTTTATTTATATAGCGCTTTTAACAATTGACATTGTCGCAAAGCAGCTTTACACAATAAAAGTTTTTATGCAATGTGTATGAATCAAAATGATAAGATTGTCCCTGATGAGCAAGCCGAGGGCGACGGTGGCAAGGAAAAACTCCCTGAGATGGTAATAGGAAGAAACCTTGAGAGGAACCAGACTCAACAGGGAACCCATCCTCATCTGGGTGATAACGGATAGCAGAGAATGATCAGCATAATAATGTGTACTGGAAGTTCAGTGTAACAGGAGATGTGTTAAAATTAAAATTAAAAGGAGTCCAGTTTGTTCCCGGAGGCTCAGGTAGACTGTAGGAGATTCCAGTCCTGAGCTATCGAACAACTGAAGTCACAGGTCCCCAGAGCATCAATCGATGATAGGACAGTCTTCATGGAAACCATCCCCAGCCACCAAGCGCATCCAGGCAGACCACACGGGGCATCCATGCGACGGGATCTCCAACCAGAAGCAGGACTCCAGGACGGGTTAGACGGCTCCAGAGGGCAGAGGGGTCTGGATCACTGGCAACTCAGGAGCGAACATGTATAGCTCGACAGAGAGACAGAGAGAGGGAAAGGAGAGAGGGAGAGAGAGAGAGAGCAGAAAAGGAGAGAACAGAAAATAAGGAGAGATGGCAGTTAGGTATGGTCACAGTCAACATGTATAAGGTGAATGTATATTAGTGCAAAGTGCAAGCAGGGACTCCGGCAGGACTAACTATAACAGCATAACTAAAAGGGAGAGCCAGAAGGAAACACAAACATGAGGGCTCCCTGAGATGTAAAGCAACCAATCACCTCACCGTCAACAAACCTGAGTGAACAATGAGAGTGGGGAGGACAGCATCTAAACATACCAGTTCACCAGAATACTGGTTAATCTATTTACAAAAATGCTTGGCTAAATAAATACGTTTTTAGCCTAGACTTAAACACTGAGACTGTGTCTGAGTCCCGAACATTAACAGGAAGACTATTCCATAACTTTGGGGCTTTGTAAGAAAAAGCTCTGCCCCCTGCTGTAGTTTTAATAATACGTGGTACTGACAGGCAGCCTGCATCCTTTGATCGAAGTAGGCGTGGCGGATCGTAAGACACTAACAGTTCACTCAAATACTGTGGCGCGAGACCATTTAGTGCTTTAAATGTCAAAAGTAGTATCTTGAAATCGATGCGAAATTTCACAGGGAGCCAATGCAGTGTAGATAAGATAGGGGTGATGTGCTCGTATCTTCTGGTTCTAGTGAGGACTCTCGCTGCTGCATTCTGTACTAACTGAAGCTTGTTTATACACCTAGTTGAACAACCAGACAGTAAGGCGTTACAATAGTCCAACCTAGAGGTGATAAAAGCATGAACTAGTTTTTCTGCATCATTTAGTGACAATATGTTTCTTATCTTGGCAATATTTCTAAGGTGAAAGAAAGCTATCCTGGTGATATTATCTACATGAGCTTCAAACGAAAGGCTGGAATCTATAATCACACCGAGGTCTTTAACTGTTGCACTTGATGGAACAGAAAGGCCATCTAAAATTACAGACTGATCAGAAAGCTTACTTCTAGCTACTTTTGGTCCTATGACTAGAACTTCTGTCTTATCAGGATTAAGCAGAAGAAAATTAATTAACATCCAATCTCGTATGTCCTGCACACACTGCTCAATTTTAGCAAACTGGTTTTTCTCATCTGGTTTTGCTGAGACATATAATTGTGTGTCATCAGCATAACAATGAAAACTAATACCATGTTTACGAATTATGTTGCCCAGAGGAAGCATGTAAAGGGAAAAAAGCAGTGGGCCTAAAACTGAGCCCTGTGGAACACCAAACTCCACTTGAGAACATGAGGAATGGTCACCATCTAAATCTACAAACTGATAACGATCAGTCAAGTAGGATCTGAGCCACAAGAGGGCAGTTCCCTTAATTCCAACTACCTTTTCTAATCTGTGAAGGAGAATACTATGATCAATGGTGTCAAAAGCTGCACTGAGGTCCAGTAACACAAGTATAGTGACGCAACCCTGATCAGAGGCCCATAGGAGGTCGTTTACTACTTTAACAAGTGCTGTCTCTGTGCTGTGATGAGGCCTAAATCCTGACTGATACAGTTCATTTATGCTATTTCTGTGTAGATGTGAACATAGCTGCTGTGATACTACCTTTTCCAAAATCTTGGAGATAAACGGAAGGTTTGATATCGGCCTGTAATTAGAAAGCAGACAGGGGTCAAGGTCAGGTTTCTTGATTAGCGGTTTAATAACGGCTAATTTAAAGGATTTGGGGACATACCCACTACTGAGTGAACAGTTAATTACTTTCAACAGGGGTTCTATTATTGCTGGTACTATCTGCTTGAGAAAATGTGTCGGTATAGGATCTAATATACAGGTTGACGATTTTGAAGAAGAGATGAGTGAAATTAGTTCCCTCGCTTCAAGGGGAGTAAAGTGTTCTAAGTTCTGATGTGATGTGGTTAGATCATCTGAATTATTTAAATTGTCTGGTTTCAAAGCCTGAATTTTTTGCCTAATATTTATGATTTTATTATTGAAAAAGTTCATGAAATCCTCACTACTGCATGATGATGTTGTGGAGATTTCTGCAGTGGTCTTGTTTTTAGTTAATTTAGCTACGGTATTAAATAAAAATCTCGGGTTGTTTTTGTTATTTTCTATTAGAGTGGAGAGATACGTTGATCTAGCATCACTGAGAGCTTTTTTATAGTTCAGGATGCTCTCCTTCCAAGCTATTTTGAATACTATCAATTTAGTTTGGCGCCATTTACGTTCGAATTTGCGAGCGGTTTGTTTTAAAGCACGTGTGTGGTCATTATACCAAGGAGCGAGTTTCTTATCTCTAATCATTTTCCTTTTAACTGGAGCGACATTATCTAAGCTATAACGAAGTGCTGACTCTAGATATTCATTCGCCTGTTCGAGTTCTGTGAAGTCAGATGGCGATCCAATCAAAGTAGATAATTCTGGAAGATTATTGATAAAGCTCTGTGCGGTATTTGATGTAAATGTACGTTTAAGGTGGAAGCGCGGTGCTGTGCGTACATTATTACTATAACACGCTTTAATCGAGACAAGGTAGTGATCTGAGATAACTTCAGACTGTGGAATTGTGGTTATATTTCCTATACTTAATCCGAAGGATAATATTAAATCCAAAGTGTGACCTGCTTTATGAGTGGGTCCTACTACACACTGATTTACTCCTACTGAGTCCAGTATGGACAAGAATGCTGTTCTCAGAGGGTCTTCTGGATTCTCAAAATGAATATTAAAGTCTCCAGCAATTAACGCTTTATCTACAGAAACAACAAGGTTTGAAAGGAAATCTGCAAATTCGCAGAGAAACTCCGAGTACGGCCCAGGGGGTCTGTAAATGATGATTAGCGGGATTGACTGAGCTGACTTTATGTTACTATAGAGAACTTCAAATGCATTAGATTTAAAACTGTGTTTTTGTACGAGAGACAGATTAAGGCATTTTGCCATGTTTCTTTTTGTGTACTTTTATTTGAAAGTCATGGAATGTGGTTGTAGTGTGTTCCTTTTGGTTTAAAATAAAATTTGGACGAAACTTTCAAGCATTCAGTTACAGCTTTTTTCATTATATTGTATTACAGAAAAAACCTGCTTCAGTAAATTTAATCACATATTTTGAACCCAATATAAGTCTTTGAAACTATCAAATCACTTTTAACTTAACAAAAGAATATAAGTTGGGAGACCTTACTCAGTAAAAATGTATAAAATAGTTATAAATTTATAAAAAATTACTAAATAGTTAAGTCAACAACAAGTTGACTTAACTCAAAAATTCAAGGCAACTTGTTGCACAGCTTTTTTGAGTTAAGTCAACAAGTTGGGTTAAAAGTGGAGTTAACTCAAAAAAGCTGTGCAACAAGGTGCCTTGAAATTTTGAGTTAAGTCAAGATTTTATTTTTTACAGTGCATGGGCTTCAACTTCAACTGATTAAATTGAAGCTGATTAGCTTATGTTTAGTTTTAACCTTATAACGCTTTTCAATGACTTGTACTTGCACTAGATAAAAATAAAACAAATTGCTATAATATTTGTCTTGGTTTAAAAGTATGGTTATAGGCAAAATAAAGTGTGTGTGTGTGTGTGTGTGTGTGTGTGTGTGTGTGTGTAAAATATGTGTATATATACATAGTACAAAAATCGGGGCATTTTTGTAACCTGAGACATCTATTAACTTTTTTACAAAAATTAATTATAAAGAAATGTGATTACGTTTTTTTTTATTTGCATCCATATACAAGCTACATAATCAGAAGGTGTTTTCCTCAATATTTGATTGCCTGATGGTAATTTATTAAATGGCTTTTTTTTTTTACTGGCAGCAACGATGGAGCTGAATTGGGTGGATCGATCTACCAGAAGGTGAATGACGAGTTGGAGACGGCAGTTAATCTGGCATGGATTGCTGGAAACAGTAATGCCCAATTTGGGATTGCAGCGAAGTATCAAATTGATAAATTCTTCATTCTCGGTATGTATTTGATTTGTGAAATTACTTTCTGACCAGTGTTTACATAATGTGTTCCAGTCGTGGATCATGGATTTTAAAAGATGAAGCACCTTTGTGTGTTATTAAAATATATTCTAATTATAATCAGCAATAATTTTAAAGTCACTGACGGGTGACTAACAATAGGAATAATTATCTCATTACAGTGGCACATGTCATGGGGTGGGATATATTATTTAGCTGACAGTCAGTTCTTCAAGCTGATATTTTGGAAGCAGGCAAAATGGGCAAGCATAAAGATATGTTTGACAAAGGTTCAAAATGTTTACATGTATAGGTCAAAGCATCTTCAGAATGTCAGGATTTGTGTGGTCCCTGGTATGCAGTGGCCACTTTCTTCCAAAAGTGGTTCAATAATGGATATCCACTGAACCGGTCATGTGTGCATAAGGATCAGTGGTGCATGTGGCCAATTTCTGCTCCAAATACAAAGAAGAGGTTCTATAGAACAAATATCACAAAAGGTTTTGCTGGCTACACATGGTCAGAACACACAGTGAACGTGCAAGACAGCTTTTCATCATTGGCCATGGTGAGGGTGCCCATGCTGTCCCGTGTACACCAACAAAAGTTCCTACAATGGACATATGAGCATCAGAACTGGAACAGTGAAAAGAAGGTAGCCTGATGTGATGAATCATGTTCTGCTTCACATCATGCAGATGGCCATGTGCAGGTACACTGCACTATTTAGGGAACGGTTGGCACCAGGATGCTCTGTGGGAAGATAGCAAGCTAGCAGAGGCAGTGTGATGCTTTGGGCATGTGAAACCTTGTCTGATGCTCTCCTTGGGCCTCATTATTCATGTCGATGTTACGTCGACATGTAACAGGTGGTTTTAATGTTATGAATGTTTAGTGTACATGTGTGGTCTGTTTTCTCTGTTTCATATGTTGGTGTTTCTTTACCAAAAACCAAAATGTCAACAAAATGAACAGTGGAATTTTAGCTACCAACTAGCTCAGTCTAATTCAATAAGGTGGTGACAGCTGGAAATGTGGATATCTAGATCTGGGGGAAAAAACTTTTTGTGCAACTTTAGTTGTGTACAACCGTTTGGGAGTTTGTTTCTTTCTGACAGTTTCATGGCTGTCAGCCCTCTGTTGGACTGGCGTATATGTAGAGGCCGTGCTACTTCTCAGTGTCATTTAACATATAACAAAGAAACATTTTACTGATTTCACAATCGGGGCTACCCATGTAATCTTGTGCTATGTTGCAACATATGCTATGTATGAGACTCGCTATGTATGAACTGGTGTTGTGACTCAGCTGCTAAATATTATGTTAAAAGTATTTTGTATGTGCTAACACTTTCTGATTGTTCCACAGACCAAAGCAAACAACTCAAGTCTTATTGGCATGGGATACACTCAGACATTGGTGCCAGGTAAAAATCTTATAAATTTCAACCTCAAAATGTCACAGGTTGGAAACAATCTTCTCCTTATGGTATTTGTATCTGTTGTAGTTGAACCAGTTAATTTAATGACTACATATAAGATAAGAAGGAATCAATTTCAATTAATAATAATAAAAAAAATTATTCGTACATTTAAATTGAGCTATACAGAATGTAAGGTTTGTTTCCCATAACTACATCTCAGATCTCAGAACTGGACTAAACATTGACCTGAAACACCTGACCTGAAATTTTTTTGCATAACTCGACAACAGATTATTTGTTATTATGTTATTTGGATATTCCTATAACTATATAACAGTATTAAGACAACGTATGCCATTATTATAGTTCTTCCTATGCACAAAACTGGTGATGTCACTAATTACTTCTGGCCTATCTGTCTGAAGATTTGTGCTAATTAGAATCAGCTCATTTAGTTTAATAAGTGAAACATATGTGGCAGGACTTTCTGAAGCCTGAGTGTCCCTCTTTTGTACAAAAAGGCTAAAACTAGAGGATTCTCAAGTGAATTGTGAACAAATTTCTGTACATGATCTTCCGGAAACAGTTAAACAGGGATGGATTGAGCAAATGACACCAGAGTACTTCAAATGTTTTTTTTGACTCTATGCCCAGGCAGATCCAGAATATTTCATTTTGTTTGTTGTATAGCAGTTTCATTGCATAAAATAAATTATTCTTGTAATCTTCATTGTCATTATTTAAAAAAAAAAAATAGAATGTCATTAAAACATTTCACTTGTCTCAATACTGCCGGTCACCACTGTACATTGCTTATGCTTGCTTAAACAAATGTCTCTGGTAGCAATTTGATGCTTTCCCAGAACTTTCACTTGTGACTTTCACATTCTTGACTTTCACTATGTCAAGAATGAGAACAGTCTTACATTAATTTCTGTCTTAGGAGTTAAGCTGACCCTCTCTACCCTTCTCGATTTAAAGAACATTAATACAGGTGGACACAAGCTTGGCCTAGGGTTGGAATTTGAAGCATAGCAAAGAATACCATGGTAAGAAAAAATATAGGCTTAATTCATAGGGTTTTTTCCAATCCATGCTGAGGCAATAAAATACTGGAGGACATTTTATATGATATAAGATATAAAATTTACTTATAAATTAAACAGTAAAGTACAATGCAAAAGTACAACTTTTATTTGTCACATGCAAACAAAAAGAGAGGAAAAAATGCATAAAATAACAGCAATATTTGATGTAATCATTTCATAACTTTTTTTGCATTAATATTTTGTTTCATTCAATTCACTAAGGACTGATTCAGGCCCATCACATCCATAATGACATTTAATCCTAAATTATTTATTCCAAAAATGACAAACATTTTCATATTTATATTTTTTGTGTTTATCAAGTCTCTGTCCTGAATCAAGTGCAATGCTTTCTGCAGCTGTTTTTAGTTTGTAGAAAACCTGTACTCTCTCATAAAAAAGTTTCTTTTGAATGTCATATCCATAATACTGATAAAATGTTGTATATTTTCAAAATGTAAATGATTAAATTAATTTGAAGATTTTTTTTTTATTTTTATTTTTTTAAAGACTACTTACATGTATACATTGTGCAAATTAATTCAAAAATACTGAACTTGAAAAGGCTTTCTGTTTACCGATATCAGCAAAAATATCCATAACACTGGAACCATCTTGAACACTTCTTAATGTATCAGAACTGATGATGTTCCACACAGAAATTATTTCCTCCTTTAGCACACTAATAGATCTAGGCTGATTATGTTTAGTTCTGTTAGATATTTTAATCATCTTTAAGTCATCTTAGGTGTGAAATATTTAAATTACATTTAAGGGATGTCAGATGATTAGATGCGTAATGAGATACTGTAATTAAGTCGCTCCAGATAAGGGTGTCTGCCAAATGCTATAAAATGAACTTTATCTGACTTGTCTGTGAGCCAAATTACTCCTCCTTTTCCAAAGAACAACGTAAAAGCAGTGCCATTATATGTATGCTATTTCCAACCAATGTTTCACTGGAATGCGGAGAAAATGTGTGAAATTAAAGGTGTTTCTCAGTTGAAACAGATATAAACAGATTATTTTAAAAACATATATTGTCAAATATATTTGTATTTGTTATTGATGTTAAATAGTTAACATCCAATCAATAAACCATTTAAATATGAAAATACTACAATCCGCTGAACATGTGCTTTTGTGTGTGTGTGTTATAAATTTATGCACTGTAAAAAATAAAATCTTGACTTAACTCAAAATTTCAAGGCAACTTGCTGCACAGCTTTTTTGAGTTAACTTCACTTTTAACCCAACTTGTTCACTTAACTCAAAAAAGCTGTGCAGCAAGTTGCCTTGACATTCTGAGTTAAGTCAACCTGCCTCTTGAGGATTGACCACAAGTTCTCAATGGGATTAAGATCTGGGGAGTTTCCAGGCCATGGACCAAAAAATTTCAACGTTTTGGTCCCCGAGCCACTTAGTTATCACTTTTTCCTTATGGCACGGTGCTCCATCATGTTGGAAAATGCATTGTTCTTCACCTAACTGTTGTTGCATTGTTGGAAGAAGTTGCTGTTGGAGGGGGTTTTGGTACCATTCTTTATTCATGGCTGTGTTTTTGGGCAAAATTGTGAGTGAGATGAGAAGCAAACCCACACATGAATGGTCTCAGGATGCTTTAATGTTGGCATGACACAGGACTGATGGTAGCGCTCACTTTTTCTTCTCCGGACAAGCCTTTTTCCAGATGCCCCAAACAATCGGAAAGAGGCTTCATCCGAGAATATGACTTTGCCCCAGTCCTCAGCATTCCATTCGCCATACTTTTTGCAGAAGATCAATATGTCCCTGATGTTTTTTTGGAGAGAAGTGGCTTCTTTGCTGCCCTTCTTGACACCAGGCCATCTTCCAAAAGTCTTCGCCTCACTGTGCTGCAGATGCGCTCACACCTGCCTGCTGCCATTTCTGAGCAAGCTCTGCACTGGTGGCACTCCGATCCCGCAGCTGAATCCTCTTTAGGAGACGATCCTGGCGCTTGCTGGACTTTCTTGGACGCCCTGAAGCCTTCTTAAGAAGAATTGAACCTCTTTCCTTGAAGTTCTTGATGATCCTATAAATTGTTGATTTAGGTGCAATCTTAGTAGCCACAATATCCTTGCCTGTGAAGCCATTTTTATGGAACGCAATGATAGCTGCACGCGTTTCTTTGCGGGTCACCATGGTTAACAGTGAAAGAACAATGATTTCAAGCATCACCCTCCTTTTAACATGTCAAGTCTGCCATTCCCATTCTAATCAGTCTGACATAATGATCTCCAGCCTTGTGCTTGTCAACATTCTCACCTGAGTTAACAAGATGATTACTGAAATGATCTCAGCAGGTCCTTTAATGACAGCAATGAAATGGGTCATTTTTTTCGGGATTAAGTTAATTTTCATGGCAAAGAAGGACTATGCAATTCATCACTCTTCATAACATTCTGGAGTATATGCAAATTGCTATTATAAAAACAAAAGCAGCAACTTTTCCAATATTTATGTAATTCTCAAAACCTTTGGCCACGACTGTACTGTACATGTGAATAAGGTGAAGTCCCAGCTTCAGGTTCACTGTTCAGCTCAGGTTCTGTTTCTTTCAAGATTTTCTCTGATTCCTTATGCATTAATCTGAAATCTTTGATGGCTGCTAAAGCTTGAATCTACGTTTCTCTAAGGGGCAAAATACGATCTCTCTATTTCTTATATGTTTTCCAAGAGAAGAACTGTGCTTCAGAGCAGATCTAACGGAACTCGCACAAGTTTTCATGAAGGTTACATTTATTTGATCAGAAATACAGTAAAACAGGAATAATGTGAAATATAGCAGCTTTTTTCCATTGGAATCACTATTTCTTTAATTCATTCATAATGATAAAGAAACATTTATTGAGTTTTGTGGAAACAATACACCCACCCAGGACTAAAAGACAGTATTAGACATTTTTATAGGCTAACATTCTTATTATTATTAAAATTGGCAAAAAAGCTATAACTCTTTATATAAAAATATCAAGAAATTTTCCCATTATCAGATCCTCATATTAGAGGGATTTCTGAAGACCATGCAACACTAAAGACTTGAGTAATGATGCAGAACATTCAGCTTAATGTCACAGCAATAAATTACAGTTTTAAGTACAGTACATTCCAGTAGACAACAGAAATTTTGAAGTCCATTTTCACCTTATTCCAGTTTTATTATATCAAATAAATGTAGTATTTTATATTGATCAAATAAATGTAGCATTGATTAACATAAAACTCTTTTAAAAACAAAAAATAATACAAATCTAAAACTTTTGAACGTTAGTGCAGAGCTAATCTGACCAATTATATTGACCAAAATATTCAATAGTCTTTTTACTTTTTTTTGTTATATTTAATGAAATGGGACATGAATAGTCTTACATAAAAAAGTTAACTAGTAAGGTATAACAAGAATTATTTTTTGCCCTAACTTCATACTTCGTTCTTAAAATCATTAAAAAATACTGCATTGTAAATGTTTACTTACATGAAATGGTAAAGTTTGTGATGAAGTCTGGAAATGTGTTTATCCAGGAGGATATTGAGAGAATGTGTTCTGAAATGTTAAATGCAAAGATTACAAATACTGTGGTGCAAATACTGCATATTTTAAATACCAAGTGTAGAAGAGTTATTATGAATTTAACCAGACTTTCTAGACTTGTCTTATTGTTCTCCAGTCTCTTTGGCTGCGGGTAATAAACGGCTACAATTAAGTTTGCAACAAGTTATTTTATTAAGCCAAACTGCAAGACAAACTGCTCTCATGGGCTTCTCTCACAGGTTCTACCCCAGGCAGGTGACTTGTTAGTTCCTCTTAACATAAGCAACATAACCAATAAATCAAATATCACACATGCAGGGATATAGAGAAAATAATCATGTGCAGTGAATAATAATTTAATAATATTCTAAATTTTATATTTCTAATACAATTAAATATACTTCATAATATGCAACACCTGTAATAAATAACATAAATGTAGTAAACTCAAAATAATACAAAATATATTGTTTGTAGGAACTCGGGTTACAGGATGACTTGCATCTTTCTCACGTTAAATAAACAATTGCACCAAGCTCTATGTACTTCACAAAGAACGCCATATAATAACGATCATTTATGTTAAGACAATTTCTACAAAGGACTTCGATATAAATATGTGCACTTACCAAAGTTTAAAAGAAGTTGTCCGTTGTGAGGTGGAGAAACGGGATACTAATCCAGATGATGTTCAAAATACCCGCTGCACTCAACACGCATGCGCCAACTTCAGAACCATATCAGCGCGCATGCGCCAACTTTAGAAACGTAAACCTTAATTAAACTTTACTTGACCCAGCGAGTTTTTTATGAACTTTTTTTCACTAGTTCAGTCAGTTTTTTCATGTCTTATTGTCCAGATTACTAATAAATACTCATTATGCCAACATTTTGCTAGTTGGATTTTTTACAGTGTTTATGTGTAATAGATCTTGTCAGTTCAGTTCATTTACACAATTGGTTTTACACAGAGCTTTTAAAAATTGTCATTTACAGGATAAAAAATTTATTGTATTCCCATATATCCCATCCCACCAGACCAGACAGGCCACCATTAACCCCCACGCAGAAGCGGAGCACCAGGAAGAAACGGAGAAGTCTGGGTCACTGACAGCTCATGAGCACCAAGTGTAGCTCGACAGAGTGAGAAAGATAGAGAACATGAAAGTTTATTTAATGCAGAGTGCAAGCAGGGACTCCAGCAGGACTAATTTAAGATTGAGTGCAGGTCAGGGAGCTAGGTCTAGTTGATGATGCGCTCATCTGATCGTACCACCTTCTGTACAGCTCATCTGTCCTGCACGGTGCTGTTCCTTGCCTTCAGGGTGCTCTCTGTGGTGCAGGAGTAAAAATTCATTAGCACAGTCTAAAGTCTCTCAAGCGTCTAAGGTACTATTCAATTCAATTCAATTCAATTTTATTTATATAGCGCTTTTAACAATTGACATTGTCGCAAAGCAGCTTTACACAATAAAAAGAAGTAAGTTTTTATGCAATGTGCATGAATCAAAATGATAAGATTGTCCCTGATGAGCAAGCCGAGGGCGACGGTGGCAAGGGTGGTACTAGAGACCGGACCTTTTTCAACCCGGTGTTGATGTAACAGGACCATCACAGGTCTTGCGTGATGTGAAAACCAATGCACAGTCGTGGCCAAAAGTTTTGAGAATGACACAAATATTAGTTTTCACAAAGTTTGCTGCTAAATTGCTTTTAGATCTTTGTTTCAGTTGTTTCTGTGATGTACTGAAATATAATTACAAGCACTTCATACGTTTCAAAGGCTTTTATCGACAATTATATGACATTTATGCAAAGAATCAGTATTTGCAGTGTTGGCCCTTCTTTTTCAGGACCTCTGCAATTCGACTGGGCTGCTCTCAATCAACATCTGTGCCAAATCCTGACTGATAGCAACCCATTCTTTCATAATCACTTCTTGGAGTTTGTCAGAATTAGTGGGTTTTTGTTTGTCCACCTGGGTGTTTTGGTACCATTCTTTATTCATGGCTGTGTTTTTGGGCAGAATTGTGAGTGAGCCCACTTCCTTGGCTGAGAAGCAACCCCACACATGAATGGATTCTCAGGATGCTTTACTGTTGGCATGACACAGGACTGATGGTAGCGCTCACTTTTTCTTCTCCGGACAAGCCTTTTTCCAGATGCCCCAAACAATCGGAAAGAGGCTTCATCCAAGGACATGACTTGCCCCAGTCCTCAGCAGTCCATTCACCATACTTTTTACAGAAGATCAATGTGTCCCTGATGTTTTTTTTTTTGGAGAGAAGTGGCTTCTTTGCTGCCCTTCTTGACACCAGGCTATCTTCCAAAAGTCTTCGCCTCACTGTGCGTGCAGATGCACTCACACCTGCCTGCTGCCATTCCTGAGCAAGCTCTGCACTGGTGGCACTCCAATCCCGCAGCTAAATCCTCTTTAGGAGACGATCCTGGCGCTTGCAGGACTTTCTTGGATGCCCTGAAGCCTTCTTAACAAGTATTGAACCTCTTTCCTTGAAGTTCTTGTTGATCCTATAAATTGTTGATTTAGGTGCAATCTTAGTAGCCACAATATCCTTGCCTGTGAAGCCATTTCTATGCAACGCAATGATGGCTGCACGCGTTTCTTTGCAGGTCACCATGGTTAACAATGAAAGAACAATGATTTCAAGCATCACGCTCCTTAACATGTCAAGTCTGCCATTCTAACCCAATCAGCCTGACATAACGATCTTGTGCTCGTCAACATTCTCACCTGAGTTAACAAGACGATTACTGAAATGATCTCAGCAGGTCCTTTAATGACACAATGAAATGCAGTGGAGGGCCTCCGAGTGGCGCAGTGGTTAAAGAGCTCGTCCTATCATCCGGAGATCGCTAGAATCCCGGGTGGTGCTGTAACCTCTCGCAGCCGGAGGTCTAGAGAGAGCTGATTGGCCGAGCTCTCTCAGAGGGGAGGGATGAGAGGTACTTAGTGCTCCCACATTAATCACGGCTCTACAGCCAATCAGGGGCGTCTGTGAGCTCGCGCAACGGAGGGAGCGGATAGTGCTGTCCTCCGAGTGTGTTACGCTGCCCCCAATGGTGTGCGAGCAAGCAGTTCAAAAAGATGCGGTCGGCTGGTGTCACGTGGTTCGGAGGAAACACGTGATAGTCTTCGGCCCTCCCGGCTGAGTGGTAGTAGTAGCTTTAATGTGGGAGCCCCCTAGTGACGGGGAGGAATTGGACACGACTAAATTAGGGAGAAAATCGGGGAAAAATCAAAAAAAAAAAATGAAATGCAGTGGAAAGTTTTTTTTTCGGGATTAAATAAATTTTCATGGAAGGAAGGACTATGCAATTCATCTGATCACTCTTCATAACATTCTGGAGTATATGCAAATTGCTATTATAAAAACTTAAGCAGCAACTTTTCCAATTTCCAATATTTATGTAATTCTCAAAACTTTTGGCCATGTGGATAGTATTACAGTGGATAGTATTACAAAGCAGCTTCATAGCAATCTTTGTATAGATTTAAGATGGTCCCCAATGAGCAAGCCAGAAAAAAAAAACTTTCAGACCCATCAGTCCACATGAACTTTTTCAATT
Source organism: Clarias magur (assembly GCA_013621035.1). Lineage (NCBI taxonomy): Eukaryota > Metazoa > Chordata > Actinopteri > Siluriformes > Clariidae > Clarias > Clarias magur. The sequence continues at coordinate 438,577 of QNUK01000239.1, read as the reverse complement.
GCTCCAAAGTCCAACCGTTATGGTCCCTAGCAAGTTGGTTATTTAAAAAAAAATTTTTTTTTTTATAAAATGTGCCTCACTAACAAGTGATTTTCTTATGGACACACAGCTGTTTAGTCAAACAGGTGTGTTGTCATCATAGTGTGTGGAAATTTTCTTTTTTTACTTTTTCTGACTGTATTGAAAGCTGTCCAATGTCTTAACTGGGTTGTCGTTGATGATGGATGTCTGGTAGTTCCTCTCCTGGTTTGTACTGAAGTCCACTATCAGCTCCGTTGTCTGGCTGACGTTCAGAAGCAGGTTCTTCCTCTGGCACCATTTCTCCAGATTTCTAATCTTCTCCAGGTAGGCCATCTTATTGTTATCAGGCTCACCACAACAGTGTCATCAGCAAACTTAATGATAGTAGTGGACTTGGCCATGATGTAGTAGAGATGGCCATGCAGTTATGGGTATACCTAAAAGACTGCTTAACTAAAAAAGAGAGCCAGAAGGAGAAGTAAAACAGTCCAGTCACACCAGGGTCAACAAAGCTAAGTGATCATGAGAGTGGGGGCAGACAGCATCCAAACATCTGTTAACTATAATATTCTGTCTAAGTCCCCCATATCTTCACCTTTGCCTAATATAAATCTATTTTGTATATTGTGTAGTACATCACAAACACTTGAAATTGCATGGTTAAAAAAAACAATAGCAAAAACCATAGTTGTGTTCAATAGTGAAAGTAAGAAAATTTCCACACACTATGATGACAACACACCTGTTTGACTAAACAGCTGTGTGTCCATAAGAAAATCACTTGTTAGTGAGGCACATTTTATAAAAAATAAAAAAAAAATTTTTTAATTAACCAACTTGCTAGGGACCATAACAGTTGGACTTTGGAGCAATTGAAAAAGTTCATGTGGACTGATGGGTCTGAAAGTTTTTTTTTCTGGCTTGCTCATTGGGGACCATCTTAAATCTATACAAAGATTGCTATGAAGCTGCTTTGTAATACTATCCACTGTTAAATGTGCTATACCATATAAATGGAAGTGAATTGAAATTTAGGCTAACTAATAACTGTTAAGAATATATAGCAAAAAAAATTCAATTGGGCATAGTCAAATAAACCTTAATTTGGATAGGAGTAAATAGAAATAAAGAAGGCTTAGTGGTTAGCACTGTTGCCTTGGACCTCTACGGACTGATTTCAATTCTCGGCCACGTTCGAGTCCTGTATTTGTGTGCATGGAGTGCATGTTTTCCCCGTGCTTGGTGGATGTCCTCCGGGTACTCCAGGTTCCTCTCACAGTCCAAAGACATGCAGATTAGGCTAATTGCCATTCCCAAATTGCCGATAGTGTGTGAATGAGTGTGTGTATGTATCGGCCCTGCGATGGATTGGCATCCTGCCCAGACTGTACTCCTAATTATGAATAAATTGCACTAAAAGAAGATTTCCTGTATGTTATGTAAACCATAGTGAACATAAGTAGACAAATAGACAATGGTACAAGATGTGCCTGGATGGATGGATGTAAGTTTAAATTTTTTAAAAGTTTTTATTGTAGTCAAAATGCCCCTTTGACATAAATTTAGTCAAAAAATTACTAAAACCTTGTTGGATTTATTTTCATTAGTAGGGTTTGTATTTAAAAAAAAAAAAAGATAAAAATCTGAATAAACATTTTCAAGTACAAGGAATCGGAAAATGGCTGTAATTCCTGCATGGTTAAAGCCACACTCTTGTTAAACGCCTTTGGTGAAAGCCTTTTGAGCATGAGGCATGGACTCCACTAGACCTCTGAAGGTGTGCTGTGGTATCTGTCACCAATATATTTGCACCAGATCCTTTAAATCTTCAAGTCACAAGGTGGGGTTCCACCGAATAGAGTTGCTTGTCCAGCAAAATAATGGCTGTTTAGAATTAAAGATGCTATCCTTCTTTAAACCACTTTTGGTAGGTATACCACCACATACCAAGATCTGCTCTTTTGGAGTTGCTTTGACAGTCATCACGACATTACAGTTTGTCCCTTGTCAAAGTCATGCAGATTCTTATACTTGACCATTTTTTCTGCTTCCAACACCTTAACTTAGAAAAACTGAAAAATGACTGTTCACTTGTTGCCTAATGTATCCCACCTTTTGATATGGGATACACAATGTTATTCATGTCACCTGTCAGTAGTGTTGGTTGTAACACATTAGAGTACTTTGATTACTTTTTTGATGTAACGAGTAATCTAACGCAGTTAGGTCCGCCATTTATGTACTCATTTATTCAGTTTTTTTTATGTAATCCGTTATTCAGACAATTTATGTAATCCGTGAGCAAGACAGCAGTAATTCCCAATCCATTAGTGAGTGTGTGAAAGTCGCCAAGCCTCCAAGCCCCGTCCCTGATAACCCACCCCCCTCTGTTATTCGTGCTGTTATACCCCTATCTCACCTACTGTATGCCATTTGACTATGCGAGGACTGACGCGCGGTAAGATGGAAATCTAATCGCAGCGCCAAAACACGCGGTGAATCATGATGAACCGTACTTACGGCCACCGTGTGAAACCCCGTAGGTGAGATAGGAATGATGGTAGAATAATTATAAAAATCTTGATTAAAACAACATGCACGAGGAATCACAAAGGAGTTTTCTTTTTCTGCAGTGGAAAAGTACTCTATTTGTATCAGAAAGTACACTCTAAAAACTGCTGGGTTAAAAACCAACCCAACCTGGAAAGGGATCCAAGATGGCGGAGTGAGTAGCAAGTTTGTTGCAGGCTCTGGAACTTTTTTGTTGTTTTTTCCTGGTATTGTGACTTTAAAAAGAAAAAGAGCGATAACCCAATATTTGTGGTCGTAAACTAGTACCAGAATAACCAACTGGTCACCAAATTCGCCTTAATTATTCTGTCTTTTCTGATATTTGCCTTGTGAACAAAATGGATCATGACTACAACTTGTCGGTGCCAAGAGAGGAGTGTGACGATGATGATATTGAGGATTTGGAAGTAGACAATAAGACCTCCAAAGACGACAAAATCAACTGGGCTCACACTCCAACAAAAAGTCAGAACCCGAAGAAAGTAAGAGTGGCACGAGACCGGTCACTGGAGGATGAAGACACAGCAGCTGCTATCCTGCAAGCAGTCAATGCCTTAACACAGAAGATGGATGAACAGATGGCGCTGCTGCGAAAGTTTGAAAAGCGTATCAATAGAAATACAATGGAAATAAGGAAGAATAAAGAAGGTATAACAGTATAACTCCAGGAGAAAGTTATTGAGCTGCAGAAAGAAAATAAATCCCTGCGCAGCTCCTGTGAAGAACATGCTCTACACAATTGGAAATTCAATAACAGCCTTCTGCATAATGACAACTTCTGTACTGAAGTAAAAAATCTAATTGTGGAAATTAACCAACTTGAAATGTCATGTTTGAGCAAATGGGAATGGTTCAAATTCAATGTTAAACAGATGGCAATTCAAATAAGCAAATCTTCCAATAAAAGGAAAAAACAGGAGCATCAAAACATTATTGAGGGCATAAACAAACTGTGCTGCAAACCGGATTTATCAATAGAAGAACAAATACAATTGCACAATTTTCAATCTCAATTGGACAAACTGTTTTTGGAGAAAGCAAACGGTGCGTATGTTCATTCTAGAGCCAGATGGATTGAGGAGGGGGAGGAAAAACACTTCCTACTTCTTTCATTTAGAGAAGAATAGACAAGCTAAAAAGAAGATTCAATCACTGAATATCGAGGGGCTTACAACCGATGACCAAGACCAAGTAAATGAGGAAATATGTGAAGGATCTTATGGAGGGTGAACTTGTGATTGAAGAGCTGGACGAGGCAATCAAACGGATGCCCACGGGGAAATCACCAGGAATTGATGGTTTAACGGTGGAATTTTACTCCTTTTTCTGGCAAGACATTAAATCAATGCTCTTCAAGATGTATCTAGAATGTATCTCATCAAATAATATTTCACCCACAATGAAACAAGGTCTCATCACTTTAATCCCAAAGCCCAACAAAGACAAACTTCTATTGGATAATTGGAGACCCATAACCCTTCTGTGCAATGATTATAAATTATTGTCTCATGTTTATGCAAACCGTTTAAATGAGTGTTTAACACATTTAGTGGATGAGTGTCAGTCGGCGTTTATAAAAGGAAGAAATATACATAATCATATTAGTCTGATTCTTGATATGCTTGATTATCGTCACTTAATCAAGACTGAAAGTTTGGTGTTGTTTTTGGACTTTTATAAGGCCTTTGATACTGTTGAACATCCCTTTTTGCTTAATGCCTTACATTACCTGGGTTTTGGGACAAACTTTTGTAATGTGATCAAAATGTAATATCTATAGCTCTGTTTCTCTTAACCCTGGAATGACGTCTAGGTTTGAGGTGCAGTGAGGTATTCATCAGGGTTGCCCCATTTCCCTAAAACTGTTCATCCTGACCACTCAATTGCTGGCGCTGATCATACAAAATGACTCTGATCTGCAAGGTATAAACATTTTCGATAAACAAAATTCGATAAATTCAAAATAAGTCAATTTGCGGATGATACAGCTCTGTTTTTAAGAGATAAATCCATGGTAGTTAAGGCTCTCAACATTATCTCATTCTTCTCCCAGCCTTCAGGACTGTGTCTGAATGTTAAAAAATGTGAATTGCTACCTATTCACACATGTTCTGATTCCAATATAGCTTCAATAAGAGTAGAACCAGAAGTGAAATATTTAGGTTTAGTGATATCTAAAAACATGATTAAAAGAGAAGATAATAACATCTGTAGTCATATTGTTGACATGAAGAGATCTCTTAGTCGTTGGCTGACTAGAGATATCACTATATTTGGTAGAGTCATTCTTTCTAAAGCTGAAGGTCTTTCTAAATTAATTTACCCATGTCACTCTCTTTCTTAATGTTTCTCCCCAAAACATTAAGAAAGCCAACTCAGTTATTTTTCAATTCTTTTGTTATTTTGTTATATTTTTCAATTATGTTAAGGGTGGTGTTAGAGCCTTAGACTTTGAATCAATGGTAGGAACTTTTAAGATTAATTGGCTCAGAGCTTCTTTATCTCAACCTGATTCCACATGGTTTCATATACCCAGATCTTTATTTAAGGAATTAGGAGGAATTGATTTTTTATTAAAATGTGACTTTGAGATCAGTAAAATTCCTGTTAAATTATCAAATTTTCACAAACAGATCCTTTCTTTCTGGAAAATGTTGTTTACACACAACTAACACTATGGAACAACAGAGTGATAACTGTTAACAGAAAGTCAATGTTTATTAGAAATTGGTTTGAGAATGGTATTTTGTTTGTGACTGATTTGTTGGACTCCGATGGTACTCTGTTGGAATATGTATCCTTTTTGAAGAAATATAATTTAGGTTGTCCGCAGAAAGAATACAGGAAGGTTTGTCGTGCTATCCCATTGGTTTTAAGGCAGCTAATATGCAACATAATGTTATATACAGAAATCAAACCAGTGTTGCCAAATTTAAAAATTGGTAATTGTAATCTAAATGATAGCAAATGTAACAATAAGGTTATTAGCGTGAACTTTAAATTCATTCTTTTCCATGGCTTTGATTCTGGTGGGCATTTGCAGGCTTTTCATGGGGATCAGTCACTCATGGAAAAGGCGTTTTCTAAATTTAAAAAGTGGCCTGTTTCCCCACAAGTTAAAGAAACTCATTTCAAGATAATTAATAATATATACCCAGTGTCTGAATTTCTAAAGAGAAGGTTTAGATTTGAGGTGGACCTGTGTTATTTTTGTGCTTCAGCCTGTGAAACGTTAGAACACCTGTTTTTTTTATGTCCTGTGTCAGCTAAATTTTGGTCAGAAATACACACTTGGTTATCACTCAAGATCAATGATATTCCACAGTTTGATAAATCTGATGTTATCTTCTACATTGATAACTTACACCCCTCTGTTGCTACTGTAATTAACATTATTATCCTTTTAGGTAAATACCATATAAATTGCAGTAAGTGGAGAAATAGTAAACCGTCTTTCATATGGTTCATAAATGACTTTAAACAATACTTCATGTCACTTAAGAAACTGAAATCAAGCAAATCAATAAGGATCTGTGATGACATTTCACTTTTGTTATAGTTTTGATCTATGCCTCCAGTGCCGTCCGCTGTTATTCTGCACTCTTTTTATTACTGTGAATCCTTTTAGCTCCCCTTTTTCTTTTCTTTTTGTTCTTTTGCTGTTGTATTGTAGTCCTTGTATGTTGATTTGTTTTATCCTCTGCGAGATCTTGTACTGTAATGTTTCTATTTGTTTGTTAAATAATAATAATAATAAAAAATAAAAAAAACAACCATAACCCAGCTGCTGGGTCACTATTGGACAGAACGCGCGCTGGGTTTTACCATTTTACCCAGATTTCTGGGTTGTTCGTCTGACCCAACCAGTGGGTTAAATTGACACTCTTCATGCTGGGTCAAAATTCTGGGTTATTTCGGGGACTTTAAACACATTGTTAGGTTGGCTAATGCTGGGTCATATGAGATGCAGTGGGTCATTTACCAATGAACACCTGGTTGAATGCATATGTAGCTGTACGTCCTTAACAAAAATGCTAAACGTAAATGTTAGTTATATTGCAACACTAAGTGATGCTGTATAATCCATAGGTGGACCAAAATGATGAGGATGATATCTGCAAAATATGGAGATGACTGGAGCATTGTTCCATGTTTTGTTCCTTGGGGATGAGGCAAGAGGGACCTGACAGACCTTTTCCATTGTTGGAGGCAATGCTATTGATACAGACTCTTTGGTGAAGGCTGTTCTTTTTTGTCATTGATGTAAAGAAGTGTCTTCTCACCTGGGAGTTTCTCCAGCATACTGTAGATCAGATTGATGGACACGAGTACTCATCTCGTGTCATTAAATTTTTGAGGACAACAGTTTTTTCAGCCAACATTTAATCAATAATATTTTAAAAAGTTTTATTTATATTCAAGTTAATATTTTAAAAATTTTTTACTGCCATTTTTGAAGGAAATTAAATAGTAATAGTTAAATAATGGATAGTTAAAATATTATGATGGGAAATGTTTGTCATGTGGGCATTTATAAGATTTGTATTGAAAATGTCTATATAAAAAGTTTTTTAAACATTGTAAATTTAAATCAGACTTACAGGGGTCTCCTGTTTTTGTTTTAGAGAGTGTTTATGTTACAGTACATTTATTTTATGTTTAAAAAATGGTCAGCTTGTGATTATATGGTTATGCCTCACATTTTGGTCAAAATTAAGTTATTCACATTTTCTTATTCTGTGACAATCTATTTACATTTTGTAAAGTTGTGTACATTTTGTCTTTTTTGAAAATAAAAAAAAAAATCTAATGAAATGTGTCAACCCAGCAAGAGTGTCAATTTAACCCACTGGTTGGGTCAAATAAAATAACCAAACACTTTAACATTTAACCCAGCAACAATGTGTTTACAGAAACAACCCAGCATTTTTAGAGCGTTACGCTGTAATGTAACTAATTACTTTTTAAAGACAGTAATTTTGTAATGTAATTAGTTACTTTAAAAGTATTGTTCCTCAACACTGCATGTTAGTAGTTTTAATCTTATGGTTGATTGGTGTGGGGTTAGGGTTGTAGGTTAGAAAATAAAAACTGGAATTTCCTATAGTCTACCTGAGCCTCTAAGAATGATCTACAGTCGTGGCCAAAAGTTTTGAGAATTACATAAATATTGGAAATTGGAAAAGTTGCTGCTTAAGTTTTTATAATAGCAATTTGCATCCAGAATGTTATGAAGAGTGATCAGATGAATTGCATAGTCCTTCTTTGCAAATTAACTTAATCCCGAAAAAACTTTCCACTGCTTTTCATTGCTGTCATTAAAGGACCTGCTGAGATCATTTCAGTAATCATCTTGTTAACTGAGGTGAGAATGTTGACGAGCACAAGGCTGGAGATCATTATGTCAGGCTGATTGAGTTAGAATGGCAGACTTGACATGTTAAAAGGAGGGTGATGCTTGAAATCATTGTTCTTTCATTGGTAACCAGGGTGACCTGCAAAGAAACGCGGGCAGCCATCATTGCATTGCATAAAAATGGCTTTACCGGCAAGGATATTGTGGCTACTAAGATTGCACCTAAATCAACAATTTATAGTTTTAGTTATGCTGTTATAGTTAGTCCTGCCGGAGTCCCTGCTTGCACTTTGCACTAATATACATTCACCTTATACATGTTGACTGTGACCATACCTAACTGCCATCTCTCCTTATTTTCTGTTCTCTCCTTTTCTGCTCTCTCTCTCCCTCTCTCCTTTCCCTCTCTCTGTCTCTCTGTCGAGCTATACATGTTCGCTCCTGAGTTGCCAGTGATCCAGACCCCTCTGCCCTCTGAAGCCGTCTAACCCGTCCTGGAGTCCTGCTTCTGGTTGGAGATCCCGTCACATGGATGCCCCGTGTGGTCTGCCTGGATGCGCTTGGTGGCTGGGGATGGTTTCCATGAAGACTGTCCTATCATCGATTGATGCTCTGGGGACCTGTGACTTCAGTTGTTCGATAGCTCAGGACTGGAATCTCCTACAGTCTACCTGAGCCTCCGGGAACAAACTGGACTCCTTTTAATTTAAATTTTAACACATCTCCTGTTACACTGAACTTCCAGTACACATTATTATGCTGATCATTCTCTGCTATCCGTTATCACCCAGATGAGGATGGGTTCCCTGTTGAGTCTGGTTCCTCTCAAGGTTTCTTCCTATTACCATCTCAGGGAGTTTTTCCTTGCCACCGTCGCCCTCGGCTTGCTCATCAGGGACAATCTTATCATTTTGATTCATACACATTGCATAAAAACTTATTTCTTTTTATTGTGTAAAGCTGCTTTGCGACAATGTCAATTGTTAAAAGCGCTATATAAATAAAATTGAATTGAATTGAATTGAATATAGGATCATCAAGAACTTCAAAGAAAGAGGTTCAATTCTTGTTAAGAAGGCTTCAAGGCATCCAAGAAAGTCTAGCAAGCACAAGGATCGTCTCCTAAAGAGGATTCAGCTGCAGGATCGGAGTGCCACCAGTGCAGAGCTTGCTCAGGAGTGGCAGCAGGCAGGTGTGAGCGCATCTGCACGCACAATGAGGCGAAGACTTTTGAAAGATGGCCTGGTGTCAAGAAGGGCAGCAAAGAAGCCACTTCTCTCCAAAAAAAAACATCAGGGACAGATTGATCTTCTGCAAAAAGTATGGCGGATGGACTGCTGAGGACTGGGGCAAAATCATATTCTCGGATGAAGCCTCTTTCCGATTGTTTGGGGCATCTGGAAAAAGGCTTGTCCGGAGAAGAAAAAGTGAGCGGTACCATCAGTCCTGTGTCATGCCAACAGTACAGCATCCTGAGACCATTCATGTGTGGGGTTGCTTCTCATCCAAGGGAGTGGACTCGCTCACAATTTTGCCCAAAAACACAGCCACGAATAAAGAAATTTAACCAAAACACCCTCCAACAGCAACTTCTTCCAACAATCCAACAACAGTTTGGTGAAGAACAATGCATTTTCCAGCATGATGGAGCACCGTGTCATAAGGCAAAAGTGATAACTAAGTGGCTCGGGGACCAAAACGTTGAAATTTTGGGTCCATGGCCTGGAAACTCCCCAGATCTTAATCCCATTGAGAACTTGTGGTCAATCCTCAAGAGGCGGGTGGACAAACAAAAATGCACTAATTCTGACAAACTCCAAGAAGTGATTATGAAAGAATGGGTTGCTATCAGTCAGGATTTGGCCCAGAAGTTGATTGAGAGCAGCCCAGTCGAATTGCAGAGGTCCTGAAAAAGAAGGGCCAACACTGCAAATACTGACTCTTTGCATAAATGTCATGTAATTGTCGATAAAAGCCTTTGAAACGTATGAAGAGCTTGTAATTATATTTCAGTACATCACAGAAATAACTGAAACAAAGATCTAAAAGCAGTTTAGCAGCAAACTTTGTGAAAACTAATATTTGTGTCATTCTCTAAACTTTTGGCCACGACTGTAGACTCCCATCTTAACTTAGACATCATCTATTGTGGCTAAACTTCCAGATTCAACAGGGAAGCCAACTTCAATTGGGTGATAATGGAAGTTGGTTCCTCTCAAGTTTCTTCCTAAGGCCATTTCAGGGAGCTTTTCCTTGCCACTGTAAACCTCAGTTTGCTTGGACAATGTGATTATTTTGATTCATAACCATTTTCATAATTTTCTTTTGATTCTGTAAATTTGATTTTGCGACATTACTATTGTTAAAAACACTATACAAATAAAAATAAATGTAATAAAAACTCATATTTCCAGTACATTGTATCAGATAGTCAACACATGACCCAATGTTTATAACCTTTACATAAATCTGAGCAAAATAAGCTCATTACTACTGTTGTCTTATGAAGCTGTTTTGCTGGGGTTTTTTTTCAAATAGCATTTGTTATTAAGTTATTAAGACACCAGTTAAGACAAGTTTGACTCAGCATCTTGAACAATGCTAGTAAGGTGTATTAGCAGTGATAACCTTCTGTGCCTTATGAACTGTGTGGATATGGAAGCATGTTGGTGCACAATGTTTTTGGTACATCACCCACACCACCCTTTAGTGGCAACGATTTACAGTGAGTTACATTTATCATGTCCAATTACTCAAACGCAAAACTAAGCAAATGAAATAGTAAATACATTTAATCATGTCACAAGAAAAATAAAATAAGGGTCCAGCCCCAAAACTGCATAATAGCCTAGAGACTTTCCTTTTTCTTGTGTCTTTTTAAATAATTATTTCATAATGAAAATTATTAAAACATTTTTTATATCAATGAGCATAAGCAAATCTGCATGTCAGCAAATTACAGCTAGGAAAACAAACAGAACTATTATTTCCATTCACTATAAAATTGCTGCAGTTCCTCCCGGTTCTCTTTGTTCATGTTAATCAGTGGAATAAAATGATTGCTTTCATGCTGATTACATTTTATATTCAGTACATTAATTAAACAGTGACCTGGTCCCTCTCAAAAGCCATGGAAAAACATTAGCAGGTCATATTCCTGAATATCTAAAAAAACTATAAAGAAAAGTAAGATAAAGGAGAGTGCCCAAAGAGGACTATCCCAAACTGAATAAAACATTACTTAATTACTTCTAAATACATAAAAGTATCCTTGTATTAAATAAAAACTCAGCAGTTTGCATTCACAAGTAATAAACCCAGCTCTTTATATTTAAAGAATATTATATGAATATACGGTTGATTTAAAAGACATAATTGTTGGTCATCTTCAATGAAGGCATTGCCTCATCCACATTCTGGTCAAGCCGATGGTATTCTATGCTCCGGGTACAAAGGCCTTCCCTCCAGCGCCGACTCTGAGCCAAGAGCCTTATCTGTATAGACAAAGCAATAAGCAAATTTTAAAAAATTATTTATTTATTTAATCGGCCCTTCAGCTCTCTTTAGGCCTCCGGCTGCGAGAGGTTACAGCATCGCCCGGGAATCGAACTTGCGATCTCCGAATGATAGGGCGAGCACTGCACCACTCGGGGGCCCATAAATTTTTTTTTTTTTTTATCCCAAAAATGACTGTGGTCAAGATGTTTTTGCACATTACAATTAAAGCAAAGCAGACTGCAAACTGCTCAAGTAGCATATGTGCATGCATGTGTGCTTTTGTTGGCCATTGTTTAAATTGGGAAAAAAATACAGAGCTACATATTAGTAAACTTGTACAATAGTTTGGGCTACAGTAGCCCTTCAGTGGCATTGAACCAGTTGAGCTAGCCTTCTCTGTCAGTGAGCATCAATGAGCCTTGCAATCAATGAGCCTTCCAATCCAGTAGCCACTTAACAGACTGTCAATCCTTGGACCACTTTTGGCAGGTACTAACTAGTGCACTACAATGTCAATTTTTTTGTTTCCACACCAATACTATAACTGAAATATATTCACATTCAATGTTAGGTCTACCTCAGGCTTTACTGTGGCCATCTCTGTCTGGTCTCTGAATAATAATAAAAAAGTACTCCACTCTCTATGCTGTTGTTAGCTGTTGTTGTTGGTGGGAATGTAGGAAGGTAGCGAGATAGATTGGATGGTTGTTTTATTTTATTTTCATTTGCTATAAGCTATTTCTTTTATGGTGATAAAATTTTCTGTTTTCCTGAGTCAGTTTGCTACTCTCCACAACCATGAACCAAAACTGGGTATGGTTACACCATGAATGACATACCTTTCTTTTATTGTGGTAGGTGATATACACTATAGCCACCAGCAAAGCAATGATCACCAGGTGAAAAAAGAAATGTGAGTCTTCATCTTGAGTGGTATAGATGGTGGTGCCTTTAATATGGACATCAATATTTCCAGTTTCGTCTTTATCTTGTGGACTTATGTAATCACCATCACCGTCAACAGTGAAGTTAGGGTCTGATGTTTTGGATTCAGAAAGGTTTGTTGAATTTGGCACACTTGAGTTCAACACAGTAAGCTTAAGGACTTCTGTGATCACCGCTGAGGCATTTATTGGTTTGGGAGCTGTTGATGTCGTGTCTGCTATTGTAGGGATGGTAGAGAGCTGAATAGTACCAACTTTGGTAAATTTTTGGTTTTGCGTTTCTGATGTATTCTTGTAATTGCTTGATATGGATGAAAGGAAGCTGGAGGAAGTAATATTTTCAATGTTTTCTACTTTATTTGACACAGGAGGGACATCTGCAAAAGAAGACAGGTCCAAGATAAATTATATTTACAAATATAATAGGTCCCTTACACATTCATTAATACATTTATTTATTCATTTAGTCATTCATTTATTAGTCGAGTAATCTAACTATAATTTTTCACAATTAATCTAGTGATAATTTTCTGAAATAGACCCAAATATTAGTCGTTTTTAGGGTGAACAGAAAAATAATGTGTAAGTAGCTTTGGTGTACAAGTTACATTTATTTTTTTTATTTGGTTCATAAGTAATCGTGTGCTTTTTAGTAACATGGAAACAATATACAGTGGCCTACACAGCAGCCCACTTCCTCCTCTCCTCTCTCTGGTCTGAATCACTGCAGCTAGGATTCTTTTTGCAGTAAAGTGGGTTTACTAGATGGCAGTAGGAGTAATGGTAAGGATTTGCATGTTCAAAAAGAGCAGAGAACAAGCAGCTGAATGCGGGAAGCAGAGAGCGTCATTAGTTTTTTGTTATAACTATTTCATGCCTTTCTGTTGTTATCAATAAAGGCATAAGTAACAAAACTGTCAGCTCTGAGTTACTACACTTTTCAAAGGTAAAGTGCAGTTTAATTTACTTTATATTATGCACGCAATCCAAGGTTCCACTGTAATGGAAATCTTTTTTTTCTTCTAATTATTCAAGTTTAAATTTAGCCTAAAAAGAATATGCAGGCTAGGCATAACAACAAACAATATTAAGAAAAAACTTTACTCCTCATTTGCATCACTGAATCAGTTAGGAAGCAACCACTTTAAAATGTAGTCTACATCACTTGGTTTTAAATGTCTATATGCCCATGAACAAAGTGTTTACAACTTGCTAATGGGCTGAAAAGTAACGTTGCCAGACTAGCCTTTAGCATCTGCTCTGAAGAATCTTCCCTTGAGACTTCCGCTGGAACGCAATTGCTAAGAGTGCTGGGACTTCCAAACACAGACACCCAACAATACTCAGACTACATTTTATTAGGTTTTTCTGGTGGGTTCAGATTTTTGAGGATAAAGTCTCATATTCCACAATGTGCCAGAAAAACTGGGGCCAAAAGTAAATACTGCAACACAGTGACACACTCCATGGATGTCCACCATAATCAATTATGTTGTTGCAACTGTGCAGCCCTATACATATCTGAACTAGAGCTATTACTAATGGTGTATCATAATTTTCTTGGAGGATCTTGTTTTAATGTCAGTGTATCTGATGTAAATTCAACAGACTGTATAATAAAGGATTATTAAATAACAATAACCATTTTAACTTACTCAAGCCAACAGACACTTCTCTGAAAAAGTAATTCAACCTCCTGTTAATTTCAGACATGTTTTAACTGACCAATACATTTTTTTTTGGAATGGACTAAACGTTTTACGTGTAACCGTGAAATGTTTGGAATGAAAATTAGAGATCACGTTTATTAAGTAGATACCAACTGCACACTCATAAGTGTGTATTAAAAAATGTACAGCTCCATCTGTTCAATTTTCCAATGGGCCAATTGCAACGAAACAAAGCCTATATTATATCAAGCTCGGCCAAATACTGTGAAAACCCAATTAAAATTCGTTCAGGAGTTTTTATGTGATGCGCGCACAAACAGACAGACAAAAATTCCAAAAGCCATCTTGATTATTACTCATCTTATATCCCCCTAATTATTTTTTCGCAAATATAATCAACGTACAAACACACCAACTTTACAGTTTGTAAAGTCAGATCACTGCACAGAACAGGCACTTGCAGACACTTTGCTTTTGACCACGGAGGTACGATGCACATGCGGAATATGTACAGAAGATCAGAAGAGTCTACAGGTTTTGTTTTGGGTGTTTTTTTAAATATGCTTCTCCTAATCATGCTGCTTTTCACATGGCAGTAGCAAACCTGCACTCTCTACATCACTCTTGCTGTCTCTTTGCTTTAAGACAGCATTTCAGTTGACTGAATCTTGGATAAATAACCCTCTGCATTCTTAAAAACAGCCTTAATAGTGTTGGACTTAAACTGTTTTTGCACAACATTGTGTGATGCTGTACTAAAAGTTCTTATGCTGTAGCTACTGCACTATGTTCTACTTACAAGGCCTGAGCATACAACCATTTTTGCACTGATTAAGTAACTGACTAGTTCAATACAAATACAATCATTATATATTATAAATGTAATCTTTACAAAAATAATAATTATAAATATTTTTAAATAAAAATATTCATAATTTATTAAATTTGTAACAAATAAGAAATATAGGTAACCATTCATATCCTGAAGTTTTTCTGATGTTTAAAAAGGTTTTAATGGTCAATGTGTAACAGTCAGGCAGTAATTTTTTTCTTTGCAACATTAAGAGATAGAGAGCAAAGGGAGAGGCTGGTGATTCACTTATGGACTATCGTAACAATAAATGTAACTAAATGGTTTAAGCAGGACATGCTGTACATCATTGGTAATCTATAATCAAGGGTAAATCACCGAAGTATAAGCTCAAGAACACTCTTTGGGAGGCAAAGTTAAGAGACAATAATCATCTTCGGTGTAGACATCACCAAAACAAAACTCATCACATCACCAAAACATTATTATTGTTCAGTAACTTAAAGGTAGGTGATAATCACCCCAATTACCACTCTCTCTCAACACCTCCAGGTAGTTGCTCAATGTCTCAAACCTGCTGCGGGCTATGATGCAGCAACATCTATCTATAAGGGTATTTTTGCTGTTTTACTTTTCTGGAATAAACACTACCTGATGATATAGTAAACATTTTCCATCATCCTTCAATGTTCCAAATTTTCAAACCCATGTAGTACAATCAGTCACATAATATATTCCAAAATAAATAAATATTTAAATAAACAAATAATCAATAATCAAACTCACTGTATAAAAGTAAAGGGCAAGTAAATATGTTTCGGAAACCTAAAACAATAACTTAATTACTAACCCAAAGATAAGAACCAATGACCATTTTAACAATATTTTCTCACAAAAGACACCAGAGTCTGTATTTTATTAAGGAAATCATGACGTTGATCACACTTCTTTTTAAACAAATTACCAACCCTTGTAAACAACAGACTATCTTCACAGTCTGCCAGACAATCTGCCACTTGTCTGTTTAATTGTGACTTTGACTTCTTGTTACATACCTATAACGTAGTGTTAATGTATCATTACTGCACTTACGTTTCCAATGCTTTCGTTGTCAAAGATCTGACTTTGTGAGATAAGCAATATGCCAGTCATACTCTTTGGTGTTTATGTGTGATTATGTAGCGATATATTAACATTCTCTACCAATTTCTTCCAATTGTTTTGATCTGAAGTGTCTTTTGAAACGTATCTTTGACAACGAAAGCATTGGAAATGTAACTGCAGCGAAAAACAGTTAGCAATTACAAACTAGCAAATAAGACTAGTATGTAATTGCTAACTGTTTTTCGCTAGGATCGCACATTAAGTAAAATGTAAAATCTAATTATAAATGGATTTTGGCTAGATTTTAAAATAGCTGACTCGCTAATATTACATGATTAAGTATACACAGTCAGGCTAGCACCTCAAGCTTCTTTAACACCCCAGGGCTGCCACATAGACAAGTCTGACCATTATGAAGTTGCGCTCCAAATTATTTAATTTAAAAAAAAAAACAAAGCTTAATGAAAATACAATGAAGAATAACTCACCGGTGTGTGATAAAGAGCATGTCATAAATGTAAGTTGTAAAACGAACAAAAGAGCTGCTAAAAAGATATTTGAGTGTGGCTGCTCCAGTTTTGTCAACGTCGCCATCTTGAGCCGTGTGTTTTGAGACAAGTGGGCGCGACCAACGACCGAGTACGCGCAGAACAGGCAGTGACGTAATTACACTTTGCTTCTGACCACGAAGGTACCATGGCGGCAGCCGACATGACGTAGTTTTGGTGAAGTTATTTCAATAAATGGCGGTCATACAGTTGTACTCAAAACATTGCAGGGTGCCATTAAATTCTGTGCCATGGAACGTGGTTGTTTGCAATATTCAGTAAAGTGTATACGTATCATTTGCAAATACCAAGGCGAAGGCCACTGATGATTGATGGCTATTAGTCACTTAATGTCACTCTTCATATCGTGTGAATTTGTTACAAATTCATTTGTTTGTGTCAACTAAAATAAGATTTTTTTTCAATCTGTGAGAATATAGGGACAGTTTATATGAAAAAGTTATGACAACATTACTGCTAGACCCCGTGTCTTTATCGCATGGAGGGTCCTGGCCATTTAACCTCCACATTTTTAGACTTTTTTAACGCAGTGTTCCATGTGAAGTTGCACACTCAATTGGTAGCCAACCGTTAATTAGGCACAAAAATGACCACCCCAATTCTTTTTTAGTTATTTATAATTACTTAAAAAAATGAAAATTAGGCAAAATTTAATGTAAAATTTTAGTTTCCCCCCCATGTCACAAAAAAATGAACTGACTATATTAAAAAAGAGAGTAGGTAAAATACATTTGTTAGATATTATTTGTCTCAGAAATAATGTTCTCATGGGGAAGGAGCTCAACAGAATGTGAGATGTCACACTAGTATACTAAAAAAAATGAACAAGGCAGTTGTGCATTTTACATAATATAATTACTTTCAGTATACTCATAATAATCGTATTTGTTCATTTTAAATGTTTTTTTTTTTTTACAACTTTTTGTACTTGACCGTACAAATTCCTAATACGTTGTCTAATCACAAACCAATCATGTTAAGTCAACATTACATACATACAGCAGGGGGCAGTAGCGAGACGCCAGCTGTTATGAACCGCTAATGAAACTGAAGAGCAAGACGAACCAAACTACAGTTAATGGACTCTGTGCCTGTGTGCGTAACGTTCTGTCCGTTTTGACCGAGGGAGGTTAACACTCTAAAAAGATAAGATTTTTCCTCAGTACATATTTTTATATATAGTATTTAACTTTGACCTGCTTCTGTAGTTTTAGAGAGGCCTAGTGTTTTAGACTGAAGTTAGCCAGCTAACGGGTTTAGCCACAATTTCTATTTGATAGCCAAGAAATAGGGTAAATTGTTAATTTTCTTAATATGTTATTAACTAATGTTTAGTTGGTATTATTGACCTTAAGGACAAGGTTGTGCATTTTCCTTTTAAAATTATATATATTTTTAAGATTCATAAAGTAAGAACTTTTTTTCTATTTTTGTGTGTCACATGTTAAACAAAATTTTCCTCCCTCTTTAAATGACAGAAGTTGACAGAAGAAAAGAAAAAAATAATAATATGTTGCATATTGTGTACAGTATGTCTTTTGTATTGTTGGACCATAATAATCGCAATTTCTCGATTTCTGTGTTGCATTTCAAACAGTGCCAATTGTTATTAAAGTGCTTATGACGGTAATCTTGTGAATAAAGGCCCTTACAAATGTTATTTGAGTTTACTAAAGTAATTTGTGTGGAACTTGTTGACAAGAAAAAATTAATTATACCCAACATTAATTTTTTTTGAGTGTGAATTAGATTGTTAGTGTTTTATGAAAGCATGGCACCTGTTGTAAGTTGTTCCCTAATAAAAAGGATGTATTACATATTTACTGCCTCTGGAGTTGTCTTTAAGGGTCACTAAAGCATGGGAAAATAGGGCTGGTATACATTAGTAACATAAGTAGCACTAAGAACTTGTTAGTCAATAATAATGGATTATCATAGACCTAATTCAATTACATTACATAATCAATTACTATTACAGTAAATGATGAAGATTATGTTAAGTCAACATGATTCTTTCACACAAGTTTAATATGAATGAAAATTTTTGGTTTAGCAGCCAAAAATAGTGTAATTTGGTCACATTTTGATGATGTGGGACCAATGTATACATTAAGATCAAGTAAATTCAAAGGATTTTTTTTTTTCAGTGTAGTTTCTAATGATCACCACTCAAATCAGTTATAGCAGCTCACGCTTACTCATAACTCATTAATGATTGTCATTATTGTTAGTCATAAGTAACTTGTTACTAGTAGCTTGTACATAAGTAGCTTGTTGACCAATCAAATGCTTTTTTTCTGACTTGGAAACAAAGTCGAAGGCTGTGATTCTGTCTGTGTAGCAGCTCTGATCTAAAAAACTAAACAAAATTATGATATGTAAAAAATTATGACAATACTTTGGGGGTTTATTATTTGAAGTATCACTATTTACATTATTTATATGAACTTTATGGTAGCACAGTACCAGTGGCACACGGTGGTGTTACTGGTGCCATCAGCAGGAAAGATGGATTTAATCTCAGCTTTCTTAATTTTTTATTTTAACAGTAATAATAATTGAAACTGCCGTCTTCAAATCTGGGCGGTGGTGGCTCAGGCAAATGAGACTCAGGTTGAGCTCCACCACTGTCGGGTTGCCACTATGCTAAGTTATTCACCCTGTGCAGATGCTTGTCTACATTGTTAACAGTGTAAGTATTTCAGTTTTAGTTGCTGAAATTGAGCATTTTATCTAGTTTTGGTTTTTGTGACGAAGATTAATGCACTAAAATGAGCAGTAAATTGCACAAAACTGTTCATTTGTAATGCTGTCAGTGAATTATTTTATTACATGGATTG
Organism: Clarias magur; assembly: GCA_013621035.1. Lineage (NCBI taxonomy): Eukaryota > Metazoa > Chordata > Actinopteri > Siluriformes > Clariidae > Clarias > Clarias magur. The sequence goes on along the minus strand of QNUK01000239.1, from coordinate 419,193 downwards.
TAAAAAATGTTGTTACAGATGCCAGCTTCATCTTATTTAAACTTAATGATTTTTTTTTTTTTACATTTAGGTACAATGCTTGTTAGAAAGCAAATTGGTGACTATATATGCACGAATACAATCGTCATTCAACCCATAAAATCTCAAATAATTTTATTGTCATTTAATTTTGTTGCTTTATTTTATGGTTAGTTAACTTCATTTATCTTACATGTCTGCTTTTTTTTTTTTTTTTGGCAAAACAAAACATTGTTTCCTTCCTGTGGTCATAAAGAACCAAAGCAATCTTTTCAGATCAATTCTATAGAAATTCACTTTGTTGTCAGATGCCCTTCCTGACAAAACCCTCCCATTTTATCTGGGCTTGGGACAGGCACTTCATTCAGTTGTTGGGAATCGAACCTGAGCTTCTCACATGGCAGGTGAAACACCTACCACTGAGCCACCAGTGCCCTATTGCCCTGATGATGTCGGACACAAAATTTCTAGGCTAAAAGATTTTAAGTTGGTGGAACATTGAGGGGACATTTACTGTTACTTGAGTACTTACAGTTACTTACTGTAATATACCAAGTTATCAAAAGCTCTAAATACTCATCAAGGTTTGTTAATTTGAACTAATTATAATAATTTAACAGTACTCAATATGTTTAATTACTTTGAGCATTCAGTGTAAATAATTGATATGTGTTCGGCCCCCCAAGCGATCAAATGCATCAAGTGATGCTACTCTTCTAGTGTAAGCTTGACATCTACCAAGTCTCTGCTGTTTCTTTCAGTGGAAAAGTAAGTCGAAAAAGTAAGAACGGTGCAGCTTTTGTGTTTCACCACGTCATGGGGTAAGGAAAAACACACCAAGAAAAACACAGCAACACGTCAACATGTCTAGAAATATGGTACCTGCAGCTTATAGTTACCATATTTCTAGGCATGTATCTTGACTGACTGTGACTGTGCAAATAAAACTGTTAGGATTCTTCAGCATGGGCAAAGTGGTGAAAGATACTTTAACCCGGGAGAAAGCATGTGTTTCAGTTTTGTCCCACACACTCAAAAAATAGCATATTTTATTATTAAGTATTTGCATCCCTTTGATTTTATCACCTATGTCATTCGGGCAGTGGGTGCTGGATCTGGAGATTAACCTACAGTGGGTGCTGGACCTGGAGATTAACCCTACTTGAGGGTTTGGAGTTCTGCAAAACCTTCACACATGGATGTCATGCTTTTTGGACTCATTTATGCATTCAACCTGCACTACCCTAAGGAACTGGGGTGCACATTTGAAGTGTTACAGAAAATCCTGGTGGAACAAGAGAGTACCAAGCTGTCACCAAAAGTCCAAGCACTGAAAATTAAGATGCTTCTGTGATTAACAGGCATTTCCTTTTTTCAAATCATGTGGGTTGACTTGTTCTGTTTAACTGTTTTTTCTTTGCTTTGTACTGTTTAAGTTAATTTTTATACTTCAATACTTGAAAGTTGAATTTAGTTATTGGTGGTTTTAGTTATTTAATATTTGCTGTGGAATGTTCAATCTATACTACGATCTCACAATTAAACATGCATAGAAAAGTGTATGCATAGAAAAGACACCACTGAGCCTTATGGCTACAGTATGAATGTTATTGTAATGTAAGCAGTGCTGTTAGCCTTAAGTTACCTTAAGTTTCACATTTTTTAATTACAGTTCTTGAGGAAACTAGCCCTGGCTAGTATGTTTTGCTACCAATTGTTTTTGTTTTTGTTTTCAATCCGGTATTTGGTCGTTATTCTTAAAATATGCCTTGAAGCATAAAATCTATTAAATAAATAAAATATGAACCAAGGTGGTCTGTTGTTTTTGTATTGTATATTGGGATTTGGGAGGGCTCAAAAACATATTAATGTAATGAATTGGGTTTATTATTAACAACTATCTGAATGTATTTAAAGTAAGTTGGGTTTATGATGTAATAATACATAATTCTCTTCATTATGAATTAAAAACAAATTGGGCTTATTGGTCCAATATACATAAATCTCATTCTTGCACATTTCATTTACATAAAACTTGCATATAAGGATCACATAAAGTTTATTAGTTTGCTAAAAATATGTAATCCAAATTAATGGAAATTTTTATATAATCAAAATGCATAAATCTTAATTGTTAGGACTAAATATTTTTTGGAGCGCATTGCCCTTGTTGGTCCGATGATCAAGAAGAAGTGACCGGTCCTGCAGTGGAGTTAAATGTTTTGATTAATTGCTTATAAAGGTTCACAAAGCCAAGCAACTTGGAGAGGTGTTTCACCAGAAGACAGACTAATTCCATTGAGGAGTATCTTGTAAGCAATCTTCAAACAATTTATTTAGACGTAAATAAATCTATTACAGTACTTCAGATCAGTCACATAAGTAATCAAATATTCAAATATTTGTTGGCTTTATACAAATATAACCATAAAATATTTTGCTACACATAATATAACTGGCTAAACTTGTTTTAGGGCACTTGTTAGCAATTTAGCTCTTGGCAATGTCTGCAGGGCAGTAGATACTGAACAATATTAAACATCTGGATTACACTCCTTGTTTCATCATGCATTTTTCACTTATGTATAATGAAAATGTATTACACTTCTGTGTTGAAATTGATTGAGAATCAAAGAAACGTAGACTTATACAAAGAACACAAAGAACAAACCAAAATGCTATTAAATTTCATTCCAAATGTGCTCATAGTCAACAGTTAGGCTGTTATCTGTTATCTAGCAACAAACTAAATTTTGTTCATCTCCTCATTTTGCACAAACCCTAAAAGCATTCTGTCACAAAGTTCAGCAGAGTCTTCTTTCACAAACGAACCGACACACACCCACTCAACCCGTCAATGACACAAATTCACTGCAGTCAGGATAAATATTTATATCTTGGGAACTGTGTGAGGTATAAATGAGCCATGTTCCAAATATTGCCCAGGAAATACAACGTACCATCTCTCAGCCAGTTCACAATTTTTCCAGTAATTGTCTCTAGTTTATATTAAAATAACATAGAGATTTTAGAAGGCATGTTTCTGATATATTACCAGCATACAACTTTAATCTTTTTTACCAAAATGCATGACAGCAGAATTTTTATTATTTTTATGAACATACATGTAGCCCCCGCTTTTAATTAAACATTTCAAATGAGTTAAAATTTTTATTAATATATATTATAACAGGGTGGACATAGGCATTAAAGACTGGACATAACAGGGTGGACAAATAATAGATATTTAATGATGTAGCTAAAAGTTGTTTTAGCATTTTGTGTTTAAAGATAACCTGAGTAAACTCAAAATGCAGTTTTAAGATTATTCCATTTATTAAGAAACAAAGCTTTCCAAACCTATATACTTGGTCATAAAATATTAGAAAATATGTGAAAAAGTAATAAACCTAAACCTAATAACTGGTTGTGCCATCCTTGGTGGCAATACCTACAATCAAACATTTGCAATAACTGATAATAAGTCTTTCACATCACTGTAGAGGAATTTTGACCCACTTTTAAAAATTTAAATTCACAAACATTTAAAGAGAATATATGAATATAATTAGAATAGAATAGAGTTGTTTTCTCTCCTGTCATATCAGTGGCCTCTGTGTGATTTCATCACATGTGCTGGTTTCTTAATTTTATATTTGTTATTGTAGGAAGTTGGGCACTGGAAATAATTTGTCCTATCTATAAAAACAGGTTACACAATTCTCTGTGGTTACACTCTTCCTTGCACTTTCTGCACAGTTTTTAGCCTGATGGTGGTGGCTGTTGCAAATAAGGGAGCTTTTACCATTGTTTGGTCCCATTGCTATTGAATTAATATTTAAATGAATGATCCATCAAGTATTGTGAGTTGTTTGTTTTTTATTTATTCATTCATTTATTTTATTTTTATTTAAAAAGGCCTCTGTACCATAATTCAAATTGGTCCACACTGTAAACCTTAATGCTCAAAGTAATTAAACACATTGAGTACTGTTTCCTGTTAATCCTGGGCCGGATTGTCTGCAACAATTTATTTGATTTGCAACAAGTTGAACAAACTGTCGTAAGGGACCACCCCTAGAGGGCACTGTGTGCACATGTTTGTTTTTTGTAGTCTCTAGTGTGTTTCCCCTAGTCTCTAGTGTGTTTCCCCTAGCCTCTAGTGTCCCCCTCTCGCCATTGGTGTGTTGCCCCTAGCCTTTAGTGTTCTCCTTATCATCTCTAGTGTTCCGCTTCTCGTCTCTAGTGTTCCCCTTCTCGTCTCTAGTGTTCCTCCTCTCGTCTCTAGTGTTCTCCCTCTCGTCTCTAGTGTTCCCCCTCTCGCTTCTAGTGTTCCCCTTCTCGTCTCTTGAGGTCTCGTCCAGTCTCTAGCCCTGTCCCGTCCAGTCTCTAGCCCAGTCCTAAAGCCTCCGTGTCAGTCCTAAATCCTCCGTGTCAGTCCTAAAGCCTCAGAAAATGCTTGAAGGGTCTGAAAATGCTTGGAGATGCTTAAGGGGTCTGTATATGTTTAAAGAATCCTGTATATGTTTAAAGAAGCCTGTATATGTCTTGAGAGACTGGGTATGTGTTTGTATGTCCAGAGCCCTACGTGAATGTCCAGAGCCCTATGTTTTCTTTGTGTTTTGGTTTAAAATAAAGGACTATTTATGTTAAAATTACCCATCTGCGCATATGCCTGCCCTCTGTGCCCACGGCAATTACATCTGCCCGAACAGCTTGTAATACCAGTTCGTGACAGAATGCTCGACCCAACAAGGCATAGCAGAGGGGACTGACGGCAGTGCCACAGTGACCGAACCTCCCCCCCCTCACCACCACGAAGGTCTTATTTCTTCAGGGAGTGCCTCAATGGAAGCCCTGGCTGTGAGGAGGACCCAGCGCTGCATCGGCCACCCGGCTAGGAGGACTACCCAGCACTGCATCTGAAGCTCTGCTGTCCAGAGTGATACAGTGCTGCCTCCGCCACCCGGCCTACAAGTATTCAGCACTGCCTTACCAGCCAGGGCCGTGGAGAGGACCCCTGACTGCCTCCTCCACCCGGCTATGGCCGTCTGGATTGGGGGACAACCTCCGACTCAGAGGCTCGGGGAGCCACGTCATCTGCATCATAAGCTGAGTGAAGGGACCTTGGACGATGTAGAGGTAGAAGTGATGCTGGAGCTCATCTGAAACAAGGTAGCTCATTAGTATTGTTATAAATAGCTGGTTATTCTGGGAAACTGGGTCGAGCATTAATACTGTCAGTGGGCATGTGGTTTGGTTTGGTTTGATTATGGTTTATTTTACTTATGTTTGTTTATCTGGGCTCTGATGTGTTCTGTGATTTGTGTAATGTGTAAGTGTACCTTTTTGGTTTATTTTGTGTATTTATGTGTGTACTGTGTTGTGTGTTTCTTAAGTTTCCTTTAGCCTCCAGTGTGTTCCCTTTAGCCTCCCGTGTGTTCCCTTTAGCCTCCCGTGTGTTCCCTTTAGCCTCTAGTGTGTATCCCCTGGTCTCTAGTGTGTATCCCCTAGCCTCTAGTGTTCCCCCTCTCACCTCTAGTGGTTCCCCTCTTGCCTCAATTGACAACTGTAACTGATTACCTCATATTTTGAGTTTTGCCAACTTAATCTTGTTTACATAGTAGGTGTTTCGCCTGCCATGCGAAAGGCCCGGGCTCTATTCCCAACAACTGGATGAAGTGTCTGTCCAAAGCCCAGATAAAATGGGAGGGTTGCGTCAGAATGGGAATCTGCTGTAAAATCTGTGCTAAGCTTGTGTGCGGACCGCATTGTCTGCTGTAGTGGCAGCAGCAACAATTTATTTTGTTCAACAAAATAAAAAATTTATAGTTCTGTTTACTTAAAATTGGAAACATCATTACGTAAAAAATTTGATGCAACTGATTACCTCAAATTTTTTGAGTTTTGCCAACTTAATCGGGATTACAGTGCATGGGGTTTGAAAAAGGGTTCACCAAATCTGGAGAAGGGTATTGTTCTATGTCAGTATCCACTACTCTGCCAGTCCAAAACTTAACAATGGTATTTTTAATGTCATTCTATGTTCACCTTAGCTCTCAATTTTTCCAGAACTTATAGGAAAGTTAAAATAATCAGTCAACTTCCATAATGGACTAAAGCTTTGCATAGTTGCAATTCACACTGATTGAAATCCAGTCACCAAAATAAACCCAAGCACACCCACGAAACCCGAGAATTAGTTGATGCCTAAAAGATTCGTGGTTAGCACTGTTGCCTTGCATCGCCAGGTCCTGGGTTCAATTCCCATGACGGTTCTGTGTGCATGGTTTTCATATTTGCATGTTCTCCCCATGCTCAGTAAATCCTCCGGGTTCTCCAGTTTCCTCCCACAATCCAAAGACATGCAGATTAGGCTAATCGGTGTTTCAAATTGCTTGTTTCAAACCCACTTCAGTATCCATGCCAAGAAAACCCCATGGACAGCATCTAGGAAGGCCCAGTGTCCTATGATGCATGTGGTCCCAAAGAGTGGGACAACTAACCGAACAACTAAAAAAAAAACAGATTAGTTGAGGAAACTGTGTTTAAGTAGAACAATCACCAAGCTGTGCAGGACACTAGCCCTTCAAGCCCTCCTATTGCTGTGTTCCATTCCACAGTATACTTTAAGTGTGCTCCCTATTCCCTTCCTCCTCTGCAGAGATTTGCTCCATTCGGAATACCCTGCAGACACCCTACCCTGTTCCTGCAAATGTGAAAATTTCACAGTAATGAAATATAATATTTATTATATATTATACACATATACATTTTGTCTGTATATTTATAGTCAAAAACTATATATTACAAAATTTACTACTGAAATGTATATAATATATAAATGTGATTTGATTCATTTACAAGATGGACAATATCATTCCTAAGAAAATTTATATTTCACAGATGAATAGCCTATGAAATATTAACATAATATTTTGTGCAAATAATATATGTAGATTACTTACAAAATTATAGATTCATTCATTTTCTATACTGCGTAACCTGTAATAATCTCAGGAGTCCTGACGGGACTTTGCACACTGGGCAGATTACACCATGGATATTATGCCAATCCATTGCAGGGTTAATTACAATTTATTAATAAGTAAAAATAATATATCATAATTTAGAATAATTCATGGTTTATTAAATTAATGCCAGGTCTCATGAGATCTCCACGTGTTTTTGTGCTCCAGTGAGGTGGAGTGACTGATAAATGATTTTGCATGTCCATTTTGGCAAATTGATGAACCATTGTTCAGATGTTCCCTATACTGTTCACAGTTCCTTCAGTCTTGCTCCCTAAGGTTTGTAATCTTACTAAAAAATGGGCTACTAGCCGATGTGAGTGCAGCACATTTGAACAGACTTGGTTTAGGGGCTGAGCACCCCTACACGTTGTGATGTTATGTATGACAGAGAAGCTCTGAAGCTGGTGACAAGTAGAAGGAGTGTTTCCAAATAAAACCTTGCTTTGAGGCATGTGTTGTTTCCCTGAAAGTCATATGATCAATGACACACAAGGCCTGTGTGTGCTGGAATCACATGACTAACTCGTTCACCACTTGGTTCCTTAAACTGGTTTAAGTAAAGGCTCATTTACATGGATGTCTCACTGTTGTGAATGATTATATTAGAAACATTTTTTTTTTTTATAAATCAAGATTGAGGAAAACCTTTTCTGCATTTTTACAATGAACTTTACATTTACTTCTTATGTAATACATAAAGAAGAACAATGTACATAACATTTAAAATTAAATTTATAAAACAAAATTTTGGTTTATATTAATGACCTCAATCTATCTCATAAACTCTAGTGTTATTGTATCTAGGTTATATCTCTGTATCTCTCTTGGACTGACAAATCGCTATATTCTGTTCAAATTAGTTCAAATTCATGTTCAGAAACATATGTAAGGACTTCTCTATACTGTATGTTCTTCACATTTGCTTTCTGTTCAAGTTCTTCACTTATCATATCTGCATCTTTGAAAAGTATGTGCATAAACATTTCCTTTAAACATTTAAAAGATTTTCAAGCAACAAGATATACACACAACACACGACTGTCAATGAATGCAACATTAAGTGAAGCTGCATGTCCATATTAATTGTGCTTCTTGCGATGTAGCAAATTGATGCTTCTGTAACCCAACTTTCTTGACTTGTATGAATCGTCTTCAGTCTCCCTCTCTGGCGGTGGGTAAAAAAAGAACGGGCTACAGTTGAGTTGCAATCGCATTTATTTCGGCCAAAACGGCAAGACAGTATACAACATTTTGTGCTGCTCTCCCCGTGTCGCACTCTCACACGTCCCCCGGGAAACCCAAAGCAGGCAACCCAAGAGTTCCCCTCAACACAAGCAACACAACAAAAAAAAACCCAAATACCACACATGCAGGGACACAGACAAAACAACAACGTGCTGCACATAATCAAACACATTAAATTCACAAACTAAGGTTACACTTCTATTTGCTACACAAAATTTGTCCACTATATGTCGGTACAATAAGCCCTTAAATTAAGCTTCATGAACAGCCTTTGCTGAATTTTTTTGGCTGGGAAGCCACAACACCTAAATGAAGATTCATCCCGCCATCACTGCCTGATCATACACGCAGTGTAGATCCACCCTTAGATAGAGGCTAATTAGGATGAAGGGAATCCTTTTGGCCCTTTTGGCCTTACATATGCCAGCCTTCCAGAAGCGCCGTCAGAGTTTATCTCTCGTAAACTCTCTGTTAACTCGCCCGCGTGCAGCAGAGGGCGCGTGCGAGCACTCTTGCTTTCACGCTGCGGTATTAGGGGAAACTACTGGCTTCTTTACAATTCTTTAGAACAATGCAGTACGCCAAGGTGACACAGGCTCTCGTCAGAGTCAAGTTGGATAAACTGATCCACATGAAGTTTGCGCCCAAAAGATTAAGATTCACAGAAGCATCAAAACAGGAGCAAGAGAAAGGCGAAGAGGCGCCAAGGTTTTGTCCCCTAGTTGATCATGAAGCGGACGTAATGAGCCATGCGAAAAGACATGCGGACAGCAGTGGCAAAAAGATCTTCATCGATTTTGAGAATACGCAGGAGGCGTACAGGAGCAAAGACACACTTGAACTGTTGCGAAGTTTGCTCGTGTTTAAACTCTGCACGTTTGACTTTCTTGTGGACAAGAACAAGGAGGTGAGGAAGGGTTTACAGTTGTCTTGCCGAATTACTATTATGACATTCCAACACTGAATTTTCATGTCTCCGTCTTGACCACAATTTTATCATAATTAACATAACATTGTCTAAAAAAGCACCTGTACATGTCACATTCAGCAGCCATTAACCTAAAATATACCAGTACATTAAGGACCCATGTGGGAGACATAATGATGACATATCTTCGGTAACTCAAAAGCTCATGACAATGGTGTACTAATTTAATTTAAAAGATTATTTGCTTTTGGTTAGCCTGTATAACATTTATCCAAGACTTAAAGATTTTAATTTTTTATTATTAATGTAACACAGATCTCAAGTTCCACAAAGTGTGTTAATGTTCCATCTGAAATACAGATGATGATTATGATAATGCATTATTATACAATACACATTCTGAGCTACTGCATAGTCACATCCTGCTAAAGAAGAACATAGCTGAGCAAGTAACTGGGGCTTTTCTTATATCAGGTCACTGGGGTAATCTAATTGAGTTATTTAAGCCCTGTCCAATAAAATATGGAACACCTGACAAAAAAGTATCCCCTCCTTTTTGTTGAAAACACACTGGAGATCAATCTAAATGTGTGGAAATTACTAAAACATGAACTTTGCCTAACCCCAACTCTAGGTGTAACTACTGAAGCCTTTCTTCAGCATATGCCAAAATAACACTATGCACTTTGTCTCTCTTTTCATGTGTGATGCTGATTGTTTAATATATTTGCTAGTAATTGATGCACTACTATATTTCCTTGTAGCTGATGGACTCTGGTAGAATAATTTTAGGTCAGCACCTTTTCGAGAAGTTGATGAAGATGACATTCTATGGGCAGTTTGTAGCAGGAGAAGATCAGGATGTTATTAAGCCCCTGATGCAAAAGAATAAGGCTTTTGGTGTGGGTTCAATTCTGGACTACAGTGTAGAGGAAGACCTCACACAGGAGGAAGCTGAAGAAAAGGAGATGGAGTGAGTATGACAGGGCTATTGTGATATGCTACACAAACCTGACTGATAATCAACTTGATTACTAAATTGCTACCAATAACCACCATTTCAGCTACTTATCGAGCATTTTTTCAAATTTGCCTGTGTGTTAATTTAAGTGGAGTCATGCAGAGAGTTAATATTGTTCTGACTATGAATTTTGGTTATGAATATTTTTTTTTTTTAGTTATTAGTCTGGTGAAAGCATTAGTAGTACTTTAATGAAATTACCAACAACCTCCATTAAAAAAATTACAATACAGTTTATAAACAGAATATGCATATACTGTAATGTGCATTTTTATATAATATGCATCTTTATTGTTTATTATTTAATTTAAATACCATTAGTCTAATTTGCAGTAGGATGGTTGCCATATTAGTCCTGTTCAGTTTAGTTATAATAGATATGTCAAAGAGCTAAATAGTATTTTTTTTTAAAGAGAAATTACTCCAATCAAATTGTTCTTTAAAAAAAAAAGCACTGGAATTAAGGAACACAACATTGGCATTTTAATTATGTTAATAGGTGTTAATCCAATATTTAGCTCTTTGATAACTGTTGATGGGGTCTTTTTGTGATTCAGTGTGATTCTCATATAGTAAAATTAAACTAACAGTGTACATAGATTTGTTTATAGTTTAAATTACTTTAATGTGATCAAATACTTGTGCTTTAAGATATACTGTATCCATTTTATTATGAATGAACAACCTCTTGAAAAAAAATTAGCATCTGTTTTGGCACAGTTCCCAAAGTGATTAAAATATTAATGCTTTGAATAATGTTTGTTAGCTAGCAAATGAAGATGTTTCTTTTGTTAATTTATTAGTATGAGCATATGTTGTTGTCACGAACTGGTATTACTAGTGGTTCGGGCGGATGTAATCGCTGTGCATAGGCATAGACTCTTTAACATACACACACATACACAGTCTCTTGAAGCTTACTCAGTCTCTTTTAATGTTAATGAACATTTGTAATGTTCAGCATGATATCCCATATCCCTTTGACTCATAAAGCTTTTCTGTCCACAGTATGAATTTAAATCTGCTTCTCTATCCTGTTTGGTCAGTTAGGCCAAGCCCCCCAAATGATTGGTCAGCTAAGTAGGAAAGTGTTTACACCCCTTGCAATGGTAGGAGAACATAGTTATGGCACACACAGTAAGACACATCCCCAGGAGGATCAGCAAATGTTGCATAAGATGTTTTGGGTAAGCTGATATGTAGACTTGTTCTGATGGCACAGCATGAAACAAAAACACCTACCATGGGAACATGAAGTGAGAGAAACAAGTTAGAGAAGGAGAGAAAAAGAACATATGGACAGGCATTTCAGTAATTACAAATGAAGAAAATCTTGTAAAAGATTATTATAATTTTTATACTACAATTAAAAGTCACTACAATTAATTTTAGATGATGCCACTAATATAGAAGAGAAGAGAATACCGTCTGAGTTCATTACTGGGAACTGACAGTTTAGCTTTTTATTTTATTTTATTTTTTTATGTGGTGGGGTTGTACCAGGCAGTGTCAGGTGACTGAATGAAAGTTTATTGGCACATTTTGGACCTGTTAATAACAATCAATCAATGATGCATGCCACAGACTATTTTTGAATATTGTAGCTGATAATGTGGATCTTATCATGACCAAAATTTACCATATTCTAATACAGTAGCTACTGCCAGCATTTATACATATGCCTCTTTGTTTGGTTCTTTCTTTCTTTCTTTTTTCTTTCTTTCTTTTTGTAGCATGGGTGTGTGTGCGTATGTCTGCAGATATTTTAGGCAGTTGTGGGCAAAAATGCTATGTAAAGTAAGAATTCTTTCAAAAATAGATTTTACTAGTAAATTTTATCAATTGACAAAATGAAAAGTAAATCTATTAAGAAGAAAAAACTCTATTAAAATTAGTATTTTTGTGAGACCACCCTTTGCCTGCAAAAACAGGGAAAAGCACATCATTCGTACTGTGCTCCCTGACCTGCACTCAATCTGGACCAAGGTCAGGAAGACACTGAAGAACCTCAGCCACTCTAACAATGGACTGTTTTTTTCTGTTGTGGTCAGGAAAGGTGGATAAGTATACGTATTGAAGATGCCATTAATCTTGACCAAATTACCAACTATATTTGTAGAACTGTAACCCCAAACTTGCAAAGAACCTCCACCATTCCTCACTGTTGCCTGCAGACACACATTATTATACTGCTCTCCAGCCCTTTGGCAAACAACCTGCCTCATGCTACTGCCAAAAATTTCACTCATTTCAAAGCACCTACTGGCATTATTTGCTGCCCAGTTCCTATGTTTTTGTGCAGAGTTGAGTCACTTAGCCTTGTTTCCACATCAGAGGTACTGTATGGGTTTTGGAGCATTCTTCCACGACTTCTGGCCTGATATTCTCAGGACAATAGAGGGGTGTACCTGGGTCCCCTATCCGCTAGTTCTTTGTTAATGGCTCTGCTGGACATCTTGCGATAATGAAGGGATGTATGTGTATGATATATGTATGCATGATGTGTCTTTCATTTGCCAAATTAAGTTTCCTTGGCCAACCACTGCATCTATGGTCCTCATCAATACCTGTTTATTTGTCCTTCTTTAAAATAGCTTCAACATCTTCAACACAATCTTGAAGCTCCAGTCTGGTTTGAAATCATTGCGTGGGAGAGACCTTGCTGATGCTGTATAACTACTTGGTGTTTGACCAAGTGTTGTTTGAACTGTTGCATGAATTTGTCTTCCACAATCTCTCCATAGTAGCAGTTTGGCTGTTCCTCACCGCTTTAAAGACTCCTACACAGCTGTTTCTGTTTCAGTTAAAGACCGTATTTCAACCTACATGTAAAATTGATGAACATTAGCACCTTTTTGGTATAATTGGTCAGTCATACAACACCTGACTCTGGTACAGTGATGCTGGTACAGCTCAGTGGTTAAGGCATTGGACAATGGTTTCAGATGGTGCCAGGTTCAAATCCCACGACCACAAAGTTGCCCCTATTGGGAACAACTTCTTCCACGACTTCTGACCATGACTTCCACGACTTCTGGTTGCGATAGTAGACTGGTTGCGATGGGAATAGATCAGGCAGGCTAAGTGACATTGAAAATAAATATGCATGAAGAGGGAAGGCTAGTCTGTCTGGTACAATCCCACAGATGAACCTGAAAATTGGCTCTGACAGGAATGTGTCAGAGCACACAGTGCAATGTAGTCTGTTGTCATGGGGCTGCAGAGCTGCAGACCAGTCAGTGTGTGGTGTGTGAGGCTGGAAATGAAGATGGTAGTTAATGTGTTTTTGCTTCCCTTTTAAAGTTTGTAATTCTTTTTTTCTGCTGGGTGCCAGGGCTTGAGGAAACATCTTTTACCATAAAAACTATATTAAAACATTATTAATTTACCAGGATGTAATGTTGTACCATCCATTCACTTTTCCTCCAGTAATGTTCTCTCTTTATTTTTCTAGTTCCTGTGTGTCTCAAGTTGAAAAGGAAAGCAATGGTAGGTACTAAATATGTGGTAATATTATAATTACACTCACCAGCCCCCTCATTAGGTACATCAGGTCATTTGAATGATTTTGATCATGGCATGATTGTTGGTGCCAGATGTGCTGGTCAGAGTGTTTTCCACATATAACCACCTCTAGGGTTTACAGAGAATGGTCTGAAAAGGGTTTTCTGTTTTCATGCTCAGATATGCCACAGAGCATCACTAAATGCACAACACATCAAACTTTGAAACAGCATCAAAAGACCACACCAGGTGCCAGGTACCAGGTGCCACTCCTGTCAGCTGAAAACAGAAAACTGAGGCTACAATTAGCATGGGCTCACCAAAATTGGAAACTAGAAGATTGGGAAAATGTTGCTGACTCCTGCAGCATTCAAATGATATGGTCATAATTTGGCATAACCAACATGAAATCATGGATCCATCTTGCCTCGTGTCAGTGCTTCAGGCTGGTGGTGGTGTAATGGTGTGTGGAACATTTGCCCTGTGATTATGAAGGCAGTTCTGTACAATTTAGTTTTGAATGCATAATAATCAGTGCAAAGTTATAGTAAAGTCAAATACAAAATAGAAGTTTAAATCTGAGAGGTTTTATATTGTATGATTAAGTGAGATGTGGTGCATTAAGTAATTTTCTGCTGTAAAATCCAGAAGAAAAAATACATTTTATTTATATTTATTTGACTTAATATCCTCTTGGTTAGATATTAGCACCCCAAACTGCTGTTTTGAATCATTCCCACCATTCAGGTACTGACCATCGTGAGGAGAAATACAAAGCCCATCGTCAGTTTGGAGATCGGCGTGGTGGTGTAATCAGTGCTCGTACATACTTCTATGCTGATGAGACCAAGTGTGACCATCACATGGAGACTTTCATCAAATGCATCAAAGCATCTGGTTAGATTTTTGCTGTTTTGGAAATTTAACAATGGATTAAAAACCTGTAAGCACTTAGGCTTTGGTCTGTGTTTTAGCAGGCAGCTCTGCTGATGGGTTTTCAGCCATTAAGATGACAGCTTTGGGTCGACCTCAGTTTTTGGTAAGTAATACATCTCATTGTCTTTCTCTATCAATCTTCCCAGTTCTAAATTTCTGTCCTTGTAGCTGCAGTTTTCTGAAGTGCTGGTAAAATGGAGGCGATTCTTCAGTTGGCTTGCTGCTCAGCAGGGGAAGGATGGGATGGCTGTTTTGGAGCAGAAACTTGAGCTTGAGCAGCTACAGGTGCTTTAACTTCAAATGTTATTAACCTTTTAGAAAAGCGTAATTAATCTTCATAATACTTTTAGCCTTGCTTATTTCTTCAGCCTGTGCATTCATGCATGTTAAGTTGTTTCCCTTTTGCTGATCTTGTTCTTTCTTAGGAAACATTGACTAACCTGGGTGTGGCATCCAAGAATGACATTGAAAACTGGCTTAGTGGGGAGAAACTGGGCTTATCTGGGTAAAACATTTCATGAAATCACTGAAACCCCTATTCCTTTTTTTAAAAGAGCAAAAGAGTGTACATACAAGTAAAGAGCTTAAAACATCTGGGCAATCATTCTGCATCCTTATGCTTTATTTAGTTAAAATTCAAAACTCCTAGGAGGAATGTGTTACGGTTGCTTGATTCAGGCAACCAGCTGATTACATATTTTGTCTATCTGCAGGACTATTGACTTGTTGAACTGGAACAGCCTCATAAATGACAGAACTAAAATTTCAAACTTGCTTGTAGTGCCCAACGTGAAGGTATTTGAATATAATGTAATTTATTTAATAAGTAATCGATAGCTTGTTGTACATTAGGGCTATTCTATTCTAATCATTGAGGGCCAGTGTCCAGAGTTTGTAAATCACCAACACGTAAACACACTCTGGAAGTTTGCAGATTAGTTGAATCACTAGAGTTTCATGAGAAAAATTTATTGTGCTGGCCCTCCAGGCTTGGATTTGATGTACTTCTTTAGTGTAGTGTGCATTTCTGTCTTTTGATCTTTTTTAGACACGTCATTTGGAGCCTCTACTGAGCAGGTTTACTGATGAAGAAGAGCAACAGATGAAGAGGATGTTGCAGAGAATGGACCATCTAGCTAAGGTAAAACACTGCAGATGCTGTAGAACGTGAGCAACCCCATTATATTACGAAGAAAAACCCTATTAATGTATGTTTGTCTATGTACACATGAATACAATATAGTCCTGTAATATATATGTAATATAATAGTGTATAGAATCATCTAATATGAATACCTAATTAAAGCATCAGACCAAGTGCATGCATCGAGGTCCTGATTTACTTTGAATCACTTTTACCCAAATCCCTTGCTGTTTTGGCACACATTCAGTCTTAATGTGTTTACCTAAAAAATCTCCATTATTAACAGAATAGGAATAAAAAGAGAATAGGGAGAAATATAGTAGTTTGAAAAGATTTATATATCGGGATGCAAAAAAATGTTTGGCTTGGTCTTATGATATGTGTCTCCTTTAACCAGCAAGGTAACAGATTGTAAGTGAATCATATTTTTTTACGGAACTTTTGTTAATTTAGGGAAACTTAGGTTAATTTACTCACAGAAATATGTGCAGGTAATAGCACAAACATATGGCTAATATATGGCGTCATATTTGTGAATTATTCTTAATCAAAAATCTCTTAAGCCAATTAATCAAGAAAATTCTTGAGCAAAAAGGTATTTTGCATGTACTTAAATTTTTGGAAGACTTTCGCTCTCTCTTGTACATGCACTCTCTTATTGTAGCAGCTGAATGTTCACTCCAAATTGAGTAGTGTGGAGGGTGACATAAAACCAAAAAAAAAAAAACAATCGCAGACTAAAGGAGGTTAACTTCTGATTGCCTGTTTTAGATTTATCATGCATCTGATTTAAGCCCCAGTTCTTGTATGGGAAAGGCAGCCCAAAAACCTATGCTCCCACTGTGAGAATAGTGTTTCTCCGTGTTTGCAGGAGACAGGGCTAGACTGGAGACAGGGCTAGAGACAGGACTGGAGACAGTGCTGGGGGCTGGGCTGGAGACAGGACTGGAGACAGGACCAAGGGCACCCAGACTAGAGACAGGACTAGAGACGGGACTGGTTAGTGGTTAGTTGAGTTAGTAGCAACATGGAATATGGATACAAGGAATGATTAACTAACCAGGATAGTATCTAACTGGATTAGTGACTAACCGGGTTAGTACTGACCTACAAGGGGGAACTGGACACAAGGAAAGGCATACATGAGGCTATTCCAAACTAGCGGCTAACCTACTAGCGACCAGAACCACTAGCAGTCAATCCCACAAGGGGCTAGCCTACTGGAGGCTAACCCTACTAGGAGCTAACCCTACTAGGAGCTAACCCTACTAGCAGCCTAGGCCTACTAGCGGCTAACCCTGCTAGTGGCTAAGCACTCATGGGGTTACAAAAATCTAAACAGAAAAGGGACACCACAGACAAAGAACTACACAAGAAGGCCGACACTGGGGATACACAGAACAGTACTTACACAGGAGGAGACACAACCTAACTGAACAAGGCAGCTCCATGAATCCACTAGAACAAGGAACATACAGAAAACAAAACTAGAGCCCTCTTGAAAAGAGGTTAAACAATATAACTAAAATATAAAACTCAAAGAAACAAAAACCAAACAAAAAGGAATGCCCACAAGACGGTATAAGGATAATGATAATGCTCGACCCAGTTTCCCAGAACAAACTGCTATTTATAAGATGGCTAATGAGCTACCTCGGTTCAGGTGAGCCCTCATCACCTGACCGAGGTGCCTTCTGGGAAACTGAGTCGACCAACAAAAACTACAAACACACAAAAAACAGACAGTGACCTCTAGTGGAGGTTCCTAACAATGGGTTTCACTTTTTAGAATAAATCACATATTCTAATTTATTGAGATGCACTTGTATAGTCCTTATTGTGTGTATGTGTGTGTATAGCATGCTACTGAGAATGGGGTGAGACTGATGGTGGATGCTGAGCAGACATATTTCCAGCCAGCGATCAGCAGACTGACTCTAGAGATGCAGAGGATATTCAACCTGCACAAACCCATCATCTTCAACACCTACCAGTGTTACCTCAAAGTATGAGACACGTGTACATAAGAATGCTTACTAATATTACTGTACATACTTTAAATTATTGTCTAAGTGTTGGCCTTAGTCAGACTGTATATGTGTTAATAATTAATTAATTAATATGTGATAGAAGGCAGGCTAGTTTAATGTGTCTAATGTCAGGCATAGAAAATATTAAACCATGATTTGGTAATAACATCTGTCATGTTTTACAGTCAGTACTGTGTTTAATTCAGTTTCAGTATAATTTGTATACTAATAATAATTGTCACAAAGCAGCTTTACCGAATACAAAAAATACATATACACACACATACATATTTATGTAAATGAGTTTAGAAAGTGTGAGGAAATATCCATAAATCCTAATCATAAATCAGTTTGTCCCTGATGTGCAAGCCAAGAGCAATGTTGGTAAAGAAAAACCTCCAGAGATGGAAATAGGAAGAAACATTGAGAAGAACCAGATTCAACAGGGACTACATTCTCTTTTTTTTTTACTTTTTTTTTTTTCATTTTACTATCTCCACCGCAAATATCTTCATCATCTTCTCTTCAGTTTCACTTTCTTTTTGAGATCATTTTGATCAGATTATGACCAACCTACACAGCTCTATCATAGGGATTGAAACAGTTGTGAATAGAACTGTCTGATTAGGATAACGTCATGTAGCCATGTAGTCTTGCATGTAAATTTTGTCTATGTGCATAAAAATTGTAACGCCCACTATAATGTGTAGTCTATGATGCGTCTCTTAGTGTTGTAAACAGTGATGTCACATGCTTTCCTAGGCTACTGCTCCCTGAAAGTACGAGTAGAAATGTAATCTAATTCTAGTCTTTCAGTTGTTTTTTTCCCAACTTTCGGTACACCATTTTATGCTTGCTTATATTTAATACCAGTCCAGGGTATTAAATTGGTTCCATTTTTATCACACACACACAGACTTGTCATTGAAGCCTGTGTCATACATTATGATGTAGTATGTTGCAGAAGGATGGGAAAATTTATTGAAATTCAATATATTGAAAAATTTAAATGACACAAAATGTATTGTTGGGCTTGTGAATTGTGGTCTTATTTTGTCATTAGATCTTCATCAGTCATCATTGCTGTCATTGAACTTGACATTGTTTGTATTTATATTAAATTGTGAGACCAAAGCATATTATCCTTATTATCCCTAATGATGCATATTTTGTATGTGTTTAATTTCAACTTTCTAGTGTTTAATATCAATTTTCAAATTATGTACAATTTATTAGTTTAAAAGATAAAAAAATATATTTTTACTGATGTGTAGGAGGCCTATGATGATGTAACAATGGATGTGGAGCTGTCACGACGGGAGGGCTGGTATTTTGGAGCAAAATTGGTTCGTGGCGCTTACATGCATCAGGAGAGACAAAGAGCAGCTGAGATTGGTTACAAGGATCCAATTAACCCTGACTATGAGTCTACAAACACAATGTACCACAGGTCATCTCTTTCTATCTCTCTCATTTTTCCATCTGTAGTCACCTTTTCTTTTAAAATGTTAAAATGTTCAATTTGTCCATGGCAATATAAACACCAACTGCAAATGATATTTAGATATTTTCCCAACTTTTCCCAACTTCCCAATGTAGATATTTATTGAGGTATAAATGAAGGTGTGTGGAAGAAGAAAAGCTGATCTTGTTATGAAAGCAGTATAAATAACAGTGCATGTATTTTTTTCACATAGTTATATGTTGTATGCTCTGATAGATTTTTCTGATTGTAGGATTTACATTTAGTTAAACATTTAATAGAGATTCTTATGCAAAAGGTGTTTGGAGTATATTCTGGAGGAGATCTGCCACAACAGGGTGGCTAATGTCATGGTGGCATCACACAATGAAGACACAGTTAAATTCACGCTGAAAAGGTGAGTATGGACCAACATGCTGTTACTCTGTGGATTTGTCTGACTGAATGATGTGTTATTGGCTTTCTTTGCACAGAATGAGTGAGATGGGACTTTCTCCCAGGGAAAACAAGGTCTATTTTGGCCAACTGCTGGGAATGTGTGACCAAATCAGCTTCCCTCTAGGTAAGAACTCCTACAAAATAAAATAGTATAATCTGTAACTGATGTTCCCAAGTATGAGATATGTAATGTAAGCATTTCACAGGAAAAATATTGTATATACTTCCAGTATATGCTATAAGTATTTGGACTGCAACAGTTTTCATAATTTTGATTGTGTACGCTAGATGGGATTGGAATGTGTCTATAATTTGTTTAAGCAGTATATTATTGCAAAAACATTTAATGTTGTTTTAGGCATGACAAATGTTTTTAACATAGTCAAGATCTATTTAAATTAAGTATCTTTTTTTTTATTTAAATTTTTAAAAATTTCATGGTCTGAGACTTAATATGTTTTTATGTGTGAGAGCAGGTCAAGCTGGCTTTCCTGTGTATAAATACGTGCCATATGGCCCAGTGAATGAGGTGATCCCATACCTGTCTCGCCGCGCCCAAGAGAATCGTGGCTTCATGAAAGGCTCACAGAAAGAGCGATGTCTGCTTAGGAAAGAAATTAAACGCCGATTCATAAATGGCCAGCTCTTCTACAAGCCAGTTTACTAAATCTTTTCTCCTGTTGTTCTAAACCGTGACTTAATTGATCTCTTTCTCACTCACACATATGGTGTCTGAATGTTCTCTGTCCCAGGTGGCAAACATCAGAACTGGTCAGAAAGCATTTGGATACACGGCGGACACTACTAGCAATTCTTTTCAACCAGAGAATCTGAACACTTTGCCATAGTTGTATTAGCAGACTCTGAAATTACAGTCTGCATTATCTGACAGTGTCCTATTAGGGTTTGTGTGTTTATTTGCATGCAATTTAGCCAATAAAGCATGCCCCATGTAAATGGGATGTAAAAATATATTTTCCTATATATATATTTTCCTCTTACTTGTTCTGCAGTCAAGGTATAAGGGCTTCTTACAGTAGATATTTTATTGTTTAACTTTACTGAATCTTACATTTTATTGAAAGTTTTGTTTTTAGCTGAAAAAATTTGTGATAAAATTAATGTTTGCTTTTTAAAAATAAAAATATATAATTATATATGTAATATATTAATATATGATATAATTATAATAATAATATAATTACATATATAGTGCTGTGAAAGTATTTGCCCTTCCTGTTTTTGGTCATTTTTGTCAATTTGTCATTATACATATTCAGAGGTGGGTAGAGTAGCCAAAAATTGCACTCAAGTAAGAGCAGCTGTACTTCAATATAATATTACTCAAGCAGAAGTAAAACGTAGCCATCCAAAATATTACTGTATACAGTATATATTAAGAACGAGTAAAAAGAATTTGGTGAAAAGAGTACTCAAGTACTGAATAACCTTCATCATGATGTCCGATTTATTTTATTTTTTTAGAAATTAAGTAAGTAGCCAGACAAAATGATAAAATAATGTAACATTTCTGACATTTCCAAATAATAAAACAAATGAAATAAAAAAAAATAATAGAATAAAAATAAATATCTTTACAAAATAAAATTAAGGAACAACAAACACAAATTTCCTAATTTCAGCTATATATAGCGGAGTAATAGTAGCATTTCTTCTTCGCAATTCTACTCAAGTAAAAATAAAGTATGGTGCAATAAAACTACTCATAGAAGTTTTTTTTTTTTTTTAAGTTTGAGTAAACGTAACTCGTTACTACCCCTACACATCTCTGCCTGAAATGAAAAAAGTATGCTAAGTATATTATATTTTAGCATGCCAAAGCATACTTAAGTGTACAGCCAGACTAATTAGCTAGTATTCTTGGAGTTAATTAACTAATTAACTAGTATTCTTGGAGTTTGCTATTTTGGAATAGCTAATTTGGACTAAGTGCATTTAAGTTGTAATTAAATTGTACAAAAGCACAATTTTAAGAGTATTAAGTATAATTTTGTGTGCTAAAGTGGAACAACTTTAAGTTTAAAAAGTATATAGTTCTGTGTATATTAACGTACTGTACATACCTGACAGTAATTAATTAAATTAAAGCATATATTTAATGTATTATAAGTGCATTACAGCATAACGATATGAACTTGTGCGCATGCGCGCATGCTTTCAGACTCGTTTTTTGCACACTCACGATCATTTATGTATGTTTGTCTCTTCAGTTCGCTCAATATCATAAAGCTACGCTTGCACAAACTGTAGCAGTTTTATAACTTTGAAACTATTCCAGTCAACCAGAGATTAGAGTACGGGCAATACCAGCCAGTCAGAAACTAGAGGCAGGTAGATTCAGACTGTCTGTTTTCTGATTAGCTCCCCAGTCTTCCGCTTCTACTGTAGTTTGAATTCATGGCTTGAAGCTAATATTGAAGCTAATTTTTATTCATGGCTGTGTTCCTCGACAAAATTGTGGGTGAGTTCATTTCCTTGGCTGAGAAGTAACCCCAAACACAATTTTGTCTAAGAAGCCACCATGAATTCATACACTGACATGAATAAATGAAATACAATTTTATTTGTATAGCGCAACTTTGCCACTCACATTTTCTTCCCCGGGCAAACTTTTTTTCCGGATGCCCCAAAACAATCAGAAATAAATTACACTTGCAGTCCAATCCCTGTACCTTTTGTAAAATATCAGTTTGTCCCTGATGTTCTTCCAGGAGAGAAGTGGATTCTTTGCTGCCCTTCTTGAACTGTATGAAGGTGAGTGCTGCCATCAGTCCTGTGTCATGGGAGCAACTTCATTACCAAACTGTTCTTAAATGGATGAGAGAACAATGTCTTTTCCAGCAAGATGAAAAAGTGAAAAAAAGCAATTGCTTCTACGTCACGTACAACCAAAGTTATCACTACTTAGCACTTTAACAAGTAAATTTTACTTCTACTGGAATATGGGAATGATATTGAAAAGTCATGTTTGTATAGTTAGTATAAATTTAAATCAATCATATTTTTCATGTTATGTTTTATACTCTGTACGCATACTCCATATGCAAAATCTTTTTTTAAGCCAAAAAGGCCATCTTTTTATATATATATATATATATATTATATATATATATATATAAAATTTGACCATCCTGGTGGCCAATCTTCATTGATTGCACATTCCACCAGTAAGAGCAGAGTGTGAAGATTTAATTAGCAGAGTATTAACACAGTTTTGCTTTGCAATGCACACATTATGGGTCACATATCAGAGTTCCAAAGAGGACAAATTGTTGGTGCGCATCTCGCTGGCAGATCTGTGACCAAGACAGCAAGTCTTTGTAATGTGTCAAGAGCCATGGTATCCAGGGTAATGTCAGCATCCCACCAAGAAGGACGAACCACATCTAACAGGAGTAACTGTGGATGCAAGAGGAAGCTGTCTGAAAGGGATGTCTGGGCGCTAACCCGGATTGTGTCCAAGAAACGTAAAACCACAGCTGCCCAACTCACTGCAGAATTAAAAGTGCACCTCTCCTGTTTCCACCAAGACTGTTCCTTGGGATCTCCACAGGGTCAATGTACATGGCCGGGGTGCTATAGCCAAACCTTTGGACACTCATGTCAATGCCAAACATCGATTTCAATGGTGCAGCAGCGAAAATATTACGGCGAGTTACATTATGGAGAAGCCCCA
This sequence comes from Clarias magur, assembly GCA_013621035.1. NCBI lineage: Eukaryota > Metazoa > Chordata > Actinopteri > Siluriformes > Clariidae > Clarias > Clarias magur. Next base: position 395,715 of record QNUK01000239.1, on the reverse strand, counting down.
AAGAAACGTACCACTCATCCTGTTGCATGCCCAGTGTGGGCTGCAATATCATGGCATTCCCTAGGCCCAATACCTATGCTGGATGGGCACTGGATCACTGCACTGCAAAGGAATACAAAACTATGTGCACCCAATAGTTCAAACATTGTATCCTTTATGCTGCGCCATCAGGATGATAATGCACACAGCAAGACTGGTGACAGAGTGGATTGATGTACATGAAAGTGAAGTTGAACATCTCCCATGACCTGCACAGTCATCAGATCTAAATATTATTAAGCCACTTTGGGTTATTTTGGAGGAGCGTGTAAGGAAATGTATAACGGCTCCCAAAGATTTTTTCCTAACCAGAAAAATCACTTTTCAACTGATGCCTCCGATAATTTCAAATTTTAATGACATCTTCTCAAAGTCAGGACAGTCAACTTCACAAACATTAAATGGCCACCATGAAAAAACTATAAACAGGAAAATAAATAATATTACAATCAGAATTACAGATTGTGAAGTAAATGCGCCATGACGCAGTTCAATTAGTCATATAACGTATTTCAAAACCTCTCAATACACACTTTATCATACATTACAAAAGCATGATAATCAAAATATAAACAAACATACCATGTTCCTTCCAATCAGAATTCAGGAGACATTAAGAGATATATATTTAAACAACACTTTTCTTCGTCTTGCACTCTCAACACACTTGCAACCTCATGTCTTATCTGTGTACACACAACTAATACAAAACCTTACATGACTGGTCAGTGTAGCGCTACTCGTTTTCTCCTGTAGATGGCACAATTTCCATATTATTTATAAATCAAATGAACGATTACAAATACGAAATTGAATATTATACACCATTTATAACAAACAAAACAAAGGTGTTTCAAAATGTAACCAAAAAATGTGACAGCTACACTGCCACCAAAATTACAAGGATTTATGGAAGTAGAATTTTACTTCAATCCTTAAACCTGTAATTTTCCTTTAACTGTTACTTCCACCTTGCCACATCCAGTATTACTTACTTTTATTTTACGTTTACTCAAATAATACTAATTTAAATGTTAAAACTAATTAGTCTAATCCCATTTGCTGTTTTCCTCATAGTTTAGGAGTTGTTCTCCACTATTACGACCATTTTTTGGATTGGATGCTCCAAAAAGGATATTTGCATCAATCGTTCACCCTTTGTCCCTAACTTACTTTGTCCCATTTGGAGTTTAACATTCGCACAAACCCATCATCATCTACATTTGTCTCTATGACTCTAGCCAGCCACCATTCATTTCTGGGAACATTGTCCTCTTTGACAATTACTACATCTCCGATGTACATCTGTCTGAGGCTTACATTGGCCAGGTATTCTTTGCGCCATCTGCTCCAGAAATATTCTGACAAATATTGCTTGGCTTCTCCACCTTTTCTGAGCGTACAAATCTTCACTAACAAATTTGCCAGGAGGAGGGAGAGCCAGTGAGGTCTTCATTGTGAGCAGATGATTAGGCGTCAAAGGTTCAGCACTTTTTGGGTCATTTATTCTGTCAGTGGTAAGCGGACAACTATTAACAATTGACATTGCCTCATAGAAAAATGTTCTTAATGATGCATCATCCAATCTTCCTTTGGGTTGCACCAGAACAACATTCATCACACTTCTAATGGTCCTTATTTGGCGCTCCCACATGCCTCCCATGTGGCTCGCTTCAGACACATTCATTAAGAAGTCACATTGTTTACTTGCCAGATAGGTAGATATCCTCTCTTGGTCTAAATCCTTTAAACCTTTCTCCAACTGCCCTGTTCAGATCTGATCTGTCGCACAGCTCCTCTGATTGCTATGAAACATCGCAAAGCATTCAGAAATGCATCCGTGGAAAGATCTTCTAACATTTCTAAATGTACAGCTCTGGAGCTTAAACATGTAAACAACAGCTCATACCTTTTGAATTCCTTCCGACCTTGTTTTGTGTATAAGGGGCCAAAACAATCAACACCAGAGTATGAGAATGGGGTGAGGGTTCTACGCATCTTTCTGCAAGGAACACAATTATTAATGTACTTGGCCACTACTTTACTAGCGCCTAATATCCAGTACACTGTAAAAAAATTCATCTTGACTTAACTCAAAATTTCAAGGCAACTTGCTGCACAGCTTTTTTGAGTTAACTCCACTTTTAACCCAAGTTGTTGACTTAACTGAGGTCTCCCAATTTATATTCTTTTGTTAAGTTAAAATTTTTATAGTTTCAAAGACTTATTAATTTAATAAATGTGAACTTGTAACATGTTTTGGGTTTAGAATATGTGTTTAAATTTATTGAAGCAAGTTTTTTTTATTAACATGTAATACAATGTAATGAAAAAAGCTGTAACTGCATGCCTAAAGGTTTCTTCCAAATTAAATTTTAAACCAAAAGGAACACACTACAACCACATTCCTTGACTTTCAAATAAAAGTAAACTAAAAGAAACATGGCAAAATTCCTTTTACAGTCTAAACTTCACAAAACAAGGAAAAGAGTACACAATAATAATAATAATAATAATAATAATAATAATAATAATAATAAACTAATTTGAAGTCTGAAAACAGCTCACAAAAGCAAAGTCATAGCAGACGTTAAGTCTTAAGGGATTGTACCCTTGCAGAGCAGTGAGTGCCGAGTTCCATGAACACCTTCTCAATCACCTCAAAAGTGTACTTAAATTTTTTTGGTACTGAAAATCCAAGGCAAACAGGTCAAAGGCCAAACTGTTAAGCAACAGCAGATTGCAGATCTGGAGCATCTTGCAAGACAATCTCTTCCTCCAACACAAGAGTAAAGTTCATGACCATGGTCAAAGTCATAGGGGAGTCATCATCTTCAATCACAATAGGAACTCCCACTTTCATCCCTCTGGTCTGTTAGTCATCAGGAGTACTGTCCTAATGTGATAGAGTACAAAAAAAAAATCACTTTTGGCATTTTTTCTATGTTGTTATGTTTCTTTTTGTTCCATGACCGTTTTTGATCCTACTAGATTAATCTACAGATCTGGCTATTAAGAATGCACGTGTCTTGAAAAGGAATCTTGCGCGCTTTCGCGGCAGCTCGCGGGAAGCTGTGAAAATGTCGTTCATTACCTGTTGGGGGAAGTCGTGTTTCAATCTGAAGTATTGCATGTCTACTGAAGCCAAACATGCGTTCTCTCTCTAACCCTAACCTATGCGCCCATTGATAACAAGCGACAGAGCTCATAAACGTGTCAAGCTCAAACTTTAAATACTGATATGTATTTATTCTTCACTTTATTCTCAATGATGATTCTTCTTTGACTTCTCGTTCTCCATTCAGTATTATTATCATTAGTAGTAGTAGTGAAAATTACCGCTGATTAACTATCTCTGCAGTAGTTATAACAGCGGATTAATTTCACTTGGGTTATTTCTAACAGGCAATCCCAGAGGCCGCGCCCAAAGAGAGCTGGGAGGGGCCAGGCCGGCCATCGATAGCGAGGAGGAACTGTCCAGGGAGCGTGCAGGAGCGCTGCCTCACATGCTCCGTTCTGCCACTCCGCCCACCGCCACGTGCCCGCATGCCAGCTGGGCACTGCCTCGGACCATGCACGTGCACATGTCATTCCTTCCCTTTCTTTCCGTTCTCCCTCCTTTTACCCTTTTTCCCTAAGATCTCGCCTCGTGTCTGTGTTTCACGGTGCCACCCGTGCAACAATGGGTCGAACCCGTTACAGTAAGTAAGCATAATAATAAATAATGAATCATTATATTGTCACCCCATGGGTGAACATGACCAAATTACTGCATAAACACTGGAACACAAGGATTTAATAATTTAATTAAACACGAATATCCTTAATGTGTTAAAATGTTGGATTTTTATTTAAAAGCCCAATATATATTTATGTGTGTGTGTGTGAAATGTGTGGCATTTTAATTCAAATCCAACATTTTAATGTCCGTCAAGGTGCATGGGCGTCAACTCGCACTTTCTGTAATATTCCATTGTCCATGCATATTGCCGCTGTTTTAGAGTCCTTTACTAAAGCATTCGCTAGTTATTAAGTTGATATACAGGTCAAAGTATCAACTCCAACTATGAAGTCTGATTTCATTTGCTGGGGAAATAAAATTTAGGCAGAGACGTCTGCTCTGTCTTGTTAATTCATCTAAAACCCCCTACAGTATTTGCCAACAGCACACCCAGTTTGATAAATTCAAACATATCTTGAATGAAAGGTGAGAAGAGATTCAGCAGAATCTACTGACACCGTGCTTGCTCTGAAGGACTATATTCGACAAGAATATAGAGAATAAGAATGGTATTTCTAATAAGATAATTAATTAAATAATACAATTATGTCAAATATGGTCTTTATCTAAAAGCTAGACCAAATTTCCCATTCACCGCTGAAGTAGTTAAATATGCTTATACTGTAGATACGTAGGTTATATTTTAAAAGTACAATTGCAAGTAAATTACAAACTGCATGTAATGTAAAATATGAATAAAACAGTATTAGGCACACATATGATATGGGAGTATATACAATGAAAAAGCTATTTACACATGAGTGCTCAAATGTTAAGCAAACGCAATTATAAATTTATTGTGTATATTTAATTTCATTCAGCTAAATGAATGAAATTCAAGTTACATGAAAAAATAACGTGCCTGCCAGCCCACTATTATTTTCTGTTCGAATTTAAAGATGCACACGCGTGTGCAAAAAGACAAAGTAAAACAAAGAATATAAAAGTGTATAATTTGTATTAAAAGTTGGCCTAAAACAATATTGTCTCCAATGCTTAAGCAAACATTATTTTGTTTTTGTTTTAGTCTTCTCGCTGAATACAGCGCGATCCGAGGTGAACAATTGCAGACCCCCAGTTACTGTAATCCCTCTTCTCACCATTCATCACACAATAGGTGTGAACTTATCAAACCGGTTTCGCTGATGGGGGAATTGGCAGAATTGAGGGGTTTAAAAAGAATTAACAAGACCGAGCAGACGTTTCTGTCTAAAATATATTTCCCCAGCACATTGTACTGGAGCTCAGCACGTCTTCTTTCCTTGTTTTAATATGTAATATTGTGAAATAATAAGTGAAATGTATTTCGCGTATACAGATGTGTGAAGAGGGGAATGTCTATTACCGCCGCGCTCACCGCCACGACAAAACGACAGCGGCCAAAATAAATCAGTTGCATTTCAAAGTAATTCGTGAAATGACCGCCAGGAGGCGCAAAGTGACATTTTCCGTCATTTTGGTTTTTAAAAAATAATTAAGTCATAAAAAAGTCAAAGAAATATGCTGTATCGAAGAAATACTACAGTAATGGTAATTTCCACATCTATATATTTTATACAACAAGCATGAAAAATCTGAATCAGAGCTATTGATATTTGCTGTACAATAGTGTAATGAGTAAAAAAAACATTGAAGTTGAACATTAAAACAAGTACACTACAATGTAAACCCTAATGCTCAAAGTAATTAAACACATTGAGTACTGTTAACCTAAATAATTGAATGAGTAATAATTTTGAGTACGTAAGTAACAATAACTTAAGTAAAACTTCCATCAGAATAAACTCTATAGAGCACTAGTCGTGTAGTGGTTACGTGTCTTGCCTACCATGCAGAAAACCCCTGGTTTGATTCCTGTGTTGGATAATTTGCAATATTTTTTTTATTTGTTCAACAAAGTCAAAAATTCATAGTTCTGTTTACTTAAAATTGGAAACATCATTAATTAAAATTTCTTTTTTACTGTTGACCTCAAATATTTGGCATTTTGCCAACTTAATCGGGTTTACAGTGTAGGGTTTTGGGTCATCTTAAATTTTGTGTTCTTTAAATTTGTAGTAGATAATACCGAAATAAATTAAACTAAATGACTATAAAATTAAAACCTTGTCAGGACGTGCTACTGTGTAAGCAGATGTCGTTGTCATTCAGCCCCGCTTGTGTTTTTGCAATAGTATGGGAATGAAATGCAGTACGATGTTATGATCATAATTTTCTTTAATAAATAATGACCCCCATTGCGCTGTACCACCGCTGGCAAAACCTTATAAAATACAATCACAGTACTAAAATTATAGTAATACATATAGCCGTTTCGTATTTGCATCAAATTTAAGCAAAGTAAATGTATATTTGTTTCACGGCGTGGTGGGCGTGCACCCAAATCAATATCGCTCCTCACTCACTCCTCACTCACTAGGTAGGCGGCCTAGGTATACACTGCAGGTATGCGAAGAAGCGGGGCCGCCTAACTAAGCACAACTGGTGAGCTATCGGCGCTAATGATCCCGAGCTTCTCTCCGCGCTATGAAACATAGCGGGGAGTGTTTCTCGGGGTCTGTTGGGGGAAACTAGACTTTAAAAAGCATCTCGCTGTTTACTTACAATGTAACTGATTACCTCAAATATTTGGAGTTTTTACAACTTAATACCTGGTTGGGTTATTTTGACCCAACAATTGGTTTATTCTTTATTATCTGTTTCCTCCAAACGGCAGCCTGCAAAATATTCGAAATATAATTGTTATTGTGTTACAAGTTGTCACGATGTGCGCCCAAATCAATATCGCTCCTCGCTCACTAGCTAGTTTTAGCATTATTTAGCATTATTTTTACTCATTTAAAATGCTAAACAAAAATAATCTCTTAACAAATAATTTTTCAAATATTTTAAAAGCTTTATTAAAGACAATTTTCAAAGATTTTTTTTCACAATGGCGCCCCCCTCCGTGTGGCGCCCCCATGCACTGCATATATTGCATACCCCATTTTTGCGCCCCTGCCAACAGACCCAGAGATACACTCCCTGCTGTGTTTCAAAGCGCGGAGAGAAGCTCGGGATCATTAGCGCAGATAGCTCACCAGTTGTGCCTAGTTAGGCAGCCCCGCTTCGCATACTTGCAGTGTGCACCTAGGCCGCCTACCTAGTGAACTTCGGAATGAGTGAGGAGCGATATTGATTTGGGTGCACGCCCTTCACAGGCGCACGCTGTGGCAAATATACATTTGCTTTGCTTAAATTTGATGCAAATAAGAAATGGCTATATGTATTATTATAATTTTAGTCCTGTGATTGTATTTTATAAGGTTTTGCCAGCAATGGTACAGCGCAACGGGGGGGGGTCATTATTTATTAAAGAAAATTATGATCATAAAATTGTACTGCATTTCATTCCCATATTACCACAAAAACACAAGCGAGGCTGAATGACAACGACATCTGCTTACACAGTAGCACGTCCTGACAATGTTTTCATTTTATAGTCATTTAGTTTAATTTATTTTGGTATTATCTACTACAAATTTAAAGAACATTTTAACATGACCCAAAACCCTACACTGTAAACCCGATTAAGTTGGCAAAACTCCAAATATTTGAGGTAATCAGTTACATATATTTTTTTTTATTAATGATAGTTCTGTTTACTCTTTACTAAATTTTTGAGTTTCTTGAACAAAAAAAATTAATATTGCAGCCCATCCTGCGCGGGAATCGAACCGGGGGTTTTCTACATGGAAGGCGAGACACGTAACCACTGCGCCAAGAGTGCGCTATAGAGTTTGCACTGGTGGAAGTTTTACTTAAGTTATTGTTACGTACGTACTCGATTATTTCGGTAAACAGTACTTAATGTGTTTAATTACGTTGTACTCAAACAATTACTCAAACAAATAATTGTACTCAATTATTTAGGTTAACAGTACTCAATGTGTTTAATTACTTTGAGCATTTGGGTTTACAGTGTACACGCATAGGCTTTCTAATTACACATGATAAAATCTAAAGGCTCACTGTGTTAACATTTACTTTGCTTAAATTCGATACTAATAAAATTTAATTCTACATTTGTACCGTCGCCGTCAGGTGCGGCGACAAAACTAGAAAACTGCTCTTCACACATCTGTATGCTTAAATATTCCTTTTTTATTTATGGACATGTGTATTGTGTTTGATCTGGATTATTGCGAGACGCAATGACTTTCTGCCATTTTTATCGATAAATCGAACGGGTTTATCAGCCTTTTGATCAACACGCTGCCTTTTGTAAAGTGAAAGTTTACGGACAAATCGGGGTTCACGAACGCCGATGAACAGCTTTATTTCAGTCATGCATTCACATAAAATCTACATCCCAGCTATTATTTCCAGCCATGGTCAAACAATGGATGAAATGCTGGACACAAACAGCAAGAAAACATTATGTTTATTATTATAAAAAGACCGAAGCACTTCGTGTACATATAAGAATATTTACAAAAATATATCGATTTTTTGTTCATTCGTGTCTTCTGATGGTGCTCAATGGCGACACATTTTTACGTTTTAACGAAGATATTTTGTCATATTCACGAATCAGGACATTCGCATAGTTAACACTAACCGAACAACAGGTCTTCACTTCATAATACACCTGTCCTTAAAAAGGAATATTTAGGTAAATACGCTAAATATATTTCACTTAAATATTACAGATTATAAGAAGAAAAGACGACGTGTTGAGCTTCAGCTCATACAAAATGTCTAGGAATTAAACTGTTGTCGTTATTTTACAAAATCTGAACATATTCAAGTAAATTTGTGAATTACACAAAGTATTTGTAACGACGCGGGTCGCGCAAGGGGCAGAGCCGTGCTTAAACTGTTCAGAACGGGTAGATCCACAGGCTGCTACCACGCGAGTTCTGAACAGCCACCGGCGCGGCCATTTATACACGCGACTGCCAGACAGACTAAGCGCGCTGTTAAAAGACGGAGGCAAAGCCCAAGCCTCTGTCTACTTTTTACTAGTGGCCCAACCCCCCTCTCTCTCTCAAATAAATAATGGCATAAGCCCCGAGAGGATACAAGTTTTTGCTTTAGTTTTCAGAGCCCGTCCGTTCTCGCGTAGGGACGGAGGAGCTCTGTTTATTTTGTGTTTTCAGTTTCCTTTTGTTTCCGTTTAAATTGTTAATTATGTCATGCACACTCGTAACACGACCGGCACTAGGACGCGGAAGTAATACGGTCGGGTTTTCAGGAAGCATAAAAGGAGACAAAATGGCGCTTCACATTGCTCAGTCATTGAGTTCGCCCATGCCTTGTCTGACGCTTCGCCGACTATTCTGTGAGTACTCACCTATTTGGGTTGCTTCTTTGATTGAGTGTGTGTTGCTAGAACGCGGATTTATTTGTGTAGCTCCTAGCTCTTCGTGTAAGAGAGTTCTTAGATAAATTGCGTGGTTATCCTGCCTACTCGCGTTGCTTCCGCGTTTGGGTTTACCATGCACGCTACACGGGCTAACTGCTAAGGCTTCTGTGCTTACCCTACGATAGCTTGTGACAGAATGACTGAGCCAAAAGCAGTAAACCCAGCGGAGTTTGCTCGCCTCTGTGATGTGGTTGACCAGCATGGCGAGCTGATCAATAAGCTCCGTGGAGAAGTCGTGTCTCTCCAAAAGGACCTTCAAGACGTCGCGGCTTTGCTGCTCACTCGGTTGTTGCCATGCCCATCGCAGTGGCTGCAGCACTGCCACCCCACCCCCCTTCTGATGTTTTCATAGCTCTACCGGATAAGTGGGATGGCACAGATGGGAGGTGCAGTGTCTTTCTAACCGCATTGGATCTTGTGTTTGAGTTTAATTCCACCAAATACTCCACAGACCGACTGCGTGTTGCGCTTCTCGTTTCGTTGCTATCCGGGCAGGCAGCTGAGTGGGCCACGGCGGTCCTCAGATCAGATTCAGACACGGCCTACTCATACGGAGAGTACACCCATCAACTGAAACTAACATTTGAACATCCTGCTGCTGAGGTGGAGACTGACACCAAATTCTATCATCTGCGGCAGGGAGGGTCGTCCGAGAGTCGCTACACAGCGGACTTTCGTACTCTAGCCGTGCAGACCACCTGGGTAGACGCCGCCCTCCGGACGGCCTACTACGAGGGACTGGCCTCACGGATTAAAGATGAACTTGCCGGGCGAGAGATTCCCGCCACGCTGGAAGGACTGATTCAGCTCGCCCTTCGCATTGACCAGCGCCTGCTCTCTCGTCCGAGGCCAGCCCCCCGGACCCTGCCACCCACTTCATCACCTTCATACCCTCACGCCCCGGTTCCTGAGATTCGTCCCTCCTTCACCACCACCGCCATGGCACCCGTCGGACCTCCACCTCCCGCCGTGGTTAACACCGGAGCTGGGGAACCCTTGCAACTAGGACGCGCCTCCTTGACCACTGCAGAACGGGAACGACACTTCAGAAAAGGGCTTTGCGCATACTGTGGGTCAGCGGCGCACCACAGGGCCCTCTGTCCACTTCGCCCGGGAAACGCTCAGGCCCGGGGAGCAAACGGGGCAGTTCACCGGGCCCCCTCCACCTCTCGGTCACGACACCCAATAATTCCCGTCTCACGGTCCAAGTACACCTCTGGTTGGCCACAAACGGGTCGGAAGTACTGCGTTCATCGATTCCGGTGCCGCAGGTAACTTTATTGACTCTTCGTTTGCCAAAGAACTGGGAGTGGAACTTGAGGCGTTATCTAAGCCCGTTCGTATAACGTCTGTCGACGGTCGGCCCCTTTCCTCCAGCCCCATCACCACTCAGACTCAGCCGCTCACCCTTGCCATCGGCCAACATCACGAACGGATCCAGTTCCACCTCACCTCCATTTCATCGCCACCCATCATCCTCGGACACCCCTGGCTGCTCCAACATGACCCCCTCATCTCCTGGACGCAGAACCGGATCCTGCAGTGGGGGCCGACCTGCACCGAACTCTGCCTGCGGGGCCCGGCTGGGACGTGTTCTAGGGAGTCCGAGGCACCCGATGTCGACACCAATGCCATCCCCGTCATCTACTGAGACCTGGCTGAAGTATTCTGCAAGAGACGAGCCACACACCTTCCTCCTCATCGCCCCTATGACCTGACAATCGAACTTCAGCCGGGCTCGGTCCCCGCTGAGACGCAGGTGATGGAGAGATATGTTTCTGATGCCCTTCGCCACGGCACCATCCGGCCCTCCTCCTCGCCTGCCAAAGCGGGGTTCTTCTTTGTGAAGAAGAAAGGGGGCGACTTACGTCCCTGTGTCGATTATCGGGGGCTTAATAACATCACCATTAAGAACAGACACCCTTTGCCTTTTACCAACTCAGCCCTGGATGCCCTCTCTGGTGCCACCATTTTCACAAAGTTGGACCTCCGGAGCGCCTACAACTTGGTGCGCATCAGAGAGGGCGATGAGTGGAAGACGGCTTTCATCACCCCTACTGGACACTACGAGAGCTTGGTCATCCCATTCGGACTCTGCAACGCACCCGCCGCCTTCCAACAGTTCATCAATTATGTCAATTATGGGACATGCTAGGGCGGTGGGTGTTTGTTTACCTGGACGATATACTTATTTATTCACGCACCACCGAGGAACACACCCAGCATGTCAGAGCGGTACTTAAGAGATTACTCACCCACGAACTGTACTGTAAGTTGGAAAAATGCGCCTTTCACGAGCGCTCCACCACGTTCCTGGGTTTTGTCATCTCGCCCCAGGGTGTGGCCATGGACCCGCAGAAACTGGAAGTTGTGCGTCACTGGCCCCTACCCAAGACCCTCAAGCAACTTCAACGGTTTCTCTGGTTTGCGAACTTCTATCGTCGCTTTATCCGGGACTACAGTACGGTTGCCGCCCCTTTAACCGCTCTGACTCAACCCTCTTCTCATCACTTCAGCCTCAACCCTGCCGCCATCACCGCCTTTCATGACCTATGCCACCGGTTCACCAGACGCAAGTAAACCATTCGTTGTGGAGGTGGACGCTTCGGATGTGGGCGCCGGGGCTGTTCTCTCTCAACGAGGTCCAGACCAGAAGCTACATCCCTGTAGTTTCTTTTCCAAAAAATTTTATCCCACTCAGCAGCGATACAGGGTAGGGGACCGCAAGCTGCTGGCCATAAAGTGGGCTTTGGAGGAATGGCGACACTGGCTCCAGGGCGCCAGAGAGCCGTTCATCGTCTGGACCGACCATCAGAACCTGATCACCATCCGCAACTTAAAACAGCTCAACCCGAGACAGGCGCGGTGGGCACTATTTTTCGAACATTACAACTTCCACCTATCCTACCGCCCGAGGTCCAAGAACACCAAAGCTGACGCCCTCTCCCGACCACACGAACAGGACGTTCCCCGGGCGGACCCCGCGCCTGTCATCACACCCACCAAGATCATTGCACCACTTCACTGGGAACTGGAAACGAGGGTTCGCCGTGCACAGGCGATGGAGACCGCACCGTAAGGACCGAGGTGCCACGATGGGGTCATTCCTTGCCATTATCCGGACACCCCGGCACCAACCGCACCCTCCAATTCATCAGACGTGCTTTCTGGTGGCCATCTATGGCGAATGACGTCAAGGAGTACATCCAGGCCTGCCCAGTGTGTGCCAGGTCCAAGAATACCAACCAACCGACACCAGGGGAACTCCAACCACTCCCCGTTCCCCATCGGCCCTGGACGCACATTGCCGTCGACTTCATCACGGGCCTGCCGGCCTCCGAAGAGAAAAACACCATCTTAACCATCGTCGACCGGTTCTCCAACCAACCAACAACTGGAGCGCTACCTGAGATGCTTTGTTGCTGATCGCCAGCGCTCCTGGGCCCGCTACCTCCTATGGGCTGAGTTATCTCACAATCTCCATGTCTCTTCAGCCACCAATCTCAGTCCATTTGAGGTATGCCACGGTTTCCAACCTTCGATGTTCGATCATCAAGAACCGGAGGTTGAGGTGCCATCAGCCCAACAGTTGGTTCGGCGGTGTCGACGGCTGTGGAACCAAGCAAACGCCGCCATCCAACAGGCCAACAACCGCTACGCCACTCAACATCGCCACCCGCCGGGACGATTGTACAATGTAGGTGACAAAGTATGGCTTTCAACCAGAAACCTTCACCTTCACACGGAATCCAAAAAGCTATCACCCAGGTTCATCGGTCCATACCGCATCACCCTCCGTATCAATCCTGTCACCTACCGGCTCCAGCTGCCTGCGACGCTCCGGATCCATCCGGTATTTCACACCTCCCAGCTCAAACCATTCATCACTTCACCAATGATAGCTCGTGACAAATTAATAATCTCACACCATCTCCAAACGGAAAGCCCTTCCCGTGAGTATCACAAGCACTCTCACATGCTCCTATCTCGTTTACCCATCTAAAGTCCTGCGTATAGGTAACATTTTAAAAGTACAATTGTAAGTAAATTACAAACTGCATGTAATGTAAAATATGAATAAAACAGTATTAGACACATATATATTATATTGTAGTATATACAATGAAGAAGAGTGCTCAAATGTAAAGTCAACGCAATTATTAATTTATTCTTTATATTTAACTTAATTCAACTGTTTAAGTTACATGAAAAAATAACGTGCCTACCAGCCCATTATTATTTTCTGTTCAAATTTAAAGATGCACACACGTGTGCAAAACGTCGAAGTACAACAAAGAATACGACAGTGTATAATCTTTAATAAAAGTTTATTTTAAACTTTAAAAGCCTAAAACAATACAACGGGACTGCGCGCCCGAGGTGAACATATGCAGACCCCCAGTTACTGTAATCCCTCTTCTCACCTTTCATTCATGATAGGTGTGAACTTATCAAACCGGTTTCACTGATGGGGGAATTGGCAGAATTGAGGAGTTTAAAAAGAATGAACAAGACCGAGCAGACGTCTCTGCCTAAAATGTATTTCACCAGCAAACCATAAACATAAATAGAAACAAATAAAATGTTTAATGATATCAATTAAATCAGACTTCATAGTTGGATTTGATACTTTACTGAATATATTCACATTTTGTAAAATAACAAAACCCGTTTCCTTCTTGGACCGCATGTCTACTTTCCTTGTTTTAGTCTGTAATATTTAAGTGAAATACATTTTGCGTATATGCTTAAATATTCCTTTTTATTTATGGTCTGGTGATGTGTGTTTGATCTGCATTATTGCAAGAGGCGATGACTTTCTGGGGGAGTATGTCTGCACCTTTTGTAAAGTGAACGTACGAGCCGCGGGTTCCACGCACGCAGACGAACAGCTTTATTTCAGTCATAAATCCACAATCACATTCCAGCTATTATTTCCAGCCGTGGTCAAATAATGGATGAAATAATTATTCAATGCTGGACATAAACAGCAAAAAAGCCAGATGATTATTTTTTATAAAAAGCTCGAAGCACTTCATATTTATATTTGTTCCTTCATGTCTTCTGATGGTGCTCGACACATTTTTACGCTTTAACGAAGACATGTTGACATATTCATGAATCAGGACATTTGCATAATTACTGTATATGTGCGCGCGTCTAGGTGTATGTGCACGGATAGTTTGTGCACGCGTCTCATAGGCGTGTGTGCGCGCATTTCATATGTAGTTGTGTGAGCAGTTAGTAGTATATATAGATGTGTGACTGTTTCATATATGTGTATGCAAGTGTTTTACGTGTGTGTGCATGAGTGAAGTTTGATTTAAGCCCTATACAGCGCCTCATAATTTAAGGCATCTCTTTTCATCATTATGAACATAATATGAAGCACATATATGCACATTCATCATAAAATATTATTGTAAAACAATATAAAATTCATGTTTGCTTCAGCATTAGAAACAATATTGTTTTAGGGTAAATAATTATACACAATTCTTCGTTGTACCTGTCTGGCTTTTAGATAAAGTCCTTCCATGCGCCATCTGGCGGATATTCAGTGAAGCACAGCACATTTATTTAAATACCCGAATGTTGCTTAAGGGATCTCGCGGCATGTCACGCGCCAAATTGCGGGATCTCGCAGGAAAAAGCGCGCATTCTTAATGGCCAGATCTGTAGACCAAATGTACAGAAAGAAACACCTCATAAATCCTTAAAATTGTCTCTGAGCTATACAAGTTTGAGATGATCAGATAAAGTAAAATAAGAGCCGGAGTTCAAATGAATAAGCATTACAATATCTTAATAATGTCGCGTTCCCAAGGAACTCACTCGAGAAAGTCACTGATTTGGCCCGGCAGGGCGATTTATTAACAAAGTTGGGGGCAACTAAAACACGGGGTTCAACCAAAATATTATATTATAATATTATATTCCCGAACTGTAACACGGGAATAATCGGAAACCAAAAGCAAAACAGAAACTAATAAATAAACAGGGAATAAAGCGGAGCTGGCAGGAGGAAAACCGTGAGTGCATAGGATGGAGCTTAAAACAGATTGGGAGCACGAGAGACACAGAAACACACTAAAACATGGAGACACGGAAGCGCACGGGAGCGCGGAGGGAGGCAGAAAAAGAGAAACTTAAATTCATGGGGATACAATTTAGAAAACAAGTAAAGATCTCAGTCTTTTTAAGGAAACAAGAAAACAAAAGACTTAGCACAAGAGTTCGGGTCGCGTGATTAATCTTGGACGGCGTGCTGCAGCTCTAACTGAACTCGCACAAGTATGTTAATGAAGGGTACATTTATTTGATCAGAAATACAGTAAAAACAGGAATAATGTGAAATTGTGAAAATGTGTCTTTAATTTTTTTATTTATTGTTGTGATGTAAAGCTGTATTTTCTGCATCATTACTCCAGTCTTCAGTGTAACATGATCCTTAGAAATCACTATTTCTTTAATTCATTCATAATGATCAAGAAACATTTATTGAGTGTTGTGGAAACAATAAACTCCCCCCATGACTGAATGACAATATTAGACATTTTTATAGGTTAACATTATTATTATTATTATTATTATTAAAATTGGCAAAAAAGCTATAACTCTCTATACAAAAATATCAAGAAATTTTCCCATTATCAGATCCTCATATTAGAGGGATTTCTGAAGATCATGTGACACTAAAGACTTAAGTAATGATGCAGAACATTCAGCTTAACGTCACAGCAATAAATTACAGTTTTAAGTACAGTAAATTCCAGTCTATTTTGAAGTCTAACACTTACTTGTTTTCGTTACATTTGATGAAATGTGGTGGGGGGAGGGGGTTGTGTGTGAATAGTCTTACATAAAAAAGTTAACTAGTAAGGTATAACAAGCATTATTTTTTGCCCTACCTTCATACTTCGTTCTTAAAATCATTAAAAATACTGCATTGTAAATGTTTACTTACATGAAATGGCAAAGTTTGAGGTCTTACGATGAAGTCTGGAAATACGTTTATCCAGGAGGATATTGAGAGAATGTGTGCTGAAACGTTAAATGCAAAGATTACAAACACATTCGTGGCACAAATACTGCATATTTTTAATAAACCAAGTGTTGAAGAGTTATTATGAATGTAACCCGACTTTCTAGACTTGTCTTACTCTTCTTCAGTCTCTTTGGCTGTGGGTAATAAGCGGGCTACAGTTAAGTTTGCAGCAACTCATTTTATTAAGCCAAACGGCAAGACAGAATACAAACTGCTCTCATGTGCTTCTCTCACACCGTGTCACACTCTCACCTGTCCCATGGTAAACCCAAGGCAGGTAACTTGTTAGTTCTTCTTAACATAAGCAACATAACCAATAAATCAAATATCACACACGCAGGGATATAGACTAAATAGTAATGTGCTGTAAGTAATAATTAAACAATATTCAAATCTAAATTAAAACATAATTAAATATACTTCATAATATGCAACACCAGTAATAAATAAATAAATGTAGGTAACTTAAAATAATACAAAATATATTGATTGTAGGAACTAAGGTTACAGGAAGACTTGCACTGTCTCACGTTAAATAAAGAATTGCACCAAGCTATGTACTATGTACTATGTACTTTGCAAACAGCGCCATATAATAACGCTAATTTATGTTAAGACAATTTCTACAAAAGACTTCGATATAAATAACGCTATGGCAAATTTACCAAAAGTTTACCACTTATGGGAAACCCCTCAGGCGTGATAGCCTATGGAAGCACCAATCACACCACGTCTGCACGCAGAGCAGACCAATCACAGCTAAGATAGTGGCCCACCCACCCCACATATAACCAGCTGTGATGCCCTGAAACGGCATTCTTGTTCTCTTCCCCGTGAAGACTTTCCTCAGCACCCAGGCTGTGCTACCTCAGTTCATAGAGGTACCGTCAAGGTTAACATTGCCGAACGCAGTATAGCCAAATGAAAACCTGTTGTAGGTTTTATTTAATTTCTTTTCTCTTTTCTTTCCACTCATTACTGAGTGTCGCTAGTCCTGGCTAACTTCAATGTTGATGGCTTACCAAGCCGAATTATTGGAAGAGCTGGGCAAGCAACTAGACGCCGGTAACCCAAGCCTATCTGTCTGGGAAGAGATCTGTAATCTAACAGATCTCAATCTGCGTGCTTCGCGCAGTGCAGTGCAGAGCTGTGGCCGCACTATGGCTCTCGCCGTCGCGGGCGAAAGATCGCTATGGCTGAACCTCTCAATCATCGGGGAACGGGAGAAATTAGATTTTCTCGACGCTCACTTGAATGCGAACGGCAGTGGTGATCGGTCAATACGGGCCGCAGGGGCACCACCCCCCTTAAAATTAGGCAGAGAAGAATACTCCATTAACATGTAATTATTTAACAATAATTATTTATTTAATTTAATTAATTATTTATTTTAATTACTTTATAATAAAGTCATTTAGTCGCAATATTCCGCTGTATTTCTTAATATAATTTATTTGCAATTTTAAAAAATCTAAACTGTATTATGTTCATTTGTGTTTGTGTACGTGGGCCGCTGGACAAACGAGTGTCTATGTAGACACGTATGTTTTTGAAAAACATGTGACGTCAGGCTGAGCTCTGATTGGATTTTGCCAAATCATCCTTCAGGTGCAGCTCTGTGCGCCCTGAACCCTCCCACTTTTATTCTTAGCGAATCAATATTGTTTTTAAATATTTGGGCTCATGTGATTGGGCCATTTTCAACGAGTCTTTTCCAGCAATTTTTATGGCAAGCGGAGCTGGCTGACGTGAATCATGTGAGTAATGCCTTTATTTTATGCTAGTACAGTAGTAGTGGTGCTAAATCACCTGATAAATCGTATGGTGGCTGGGGATGGTTTCCATTAAGACTGTCCTATCATCGATTGATGCTCTGGGGACCTGCGACTTCAGTTGTTCGATAGCTCAGGACTGAAATCTCCTACAGTCTACCTGAGCCTCCGGGAACAAACTGGACTCCTTTTAATTTTAATTTTAACACATCTCCTGTTACACTGAACTTCCAGTACACATTATTATGCTGATCATTCTCTGCTATCCGTTATCACCCAGATGAGGATGGGTTCCCTGTTGAGTCTGGTTCCTCTCAAGGTTTCTTCCTATTACCATCTCAGGGAGTTTTTCCTTGCCACCGTCGCCCTCGGCTTGCTCATCAGGGACAATCTTATCATTTTGATTCATACACATTGCATAAAAACTTACTTCTTTTTTATTGTGTAAAGCTGCTTTGCGACAATGTCAATTGTTAAAAGCGCTATATAAATAAAATTGAATTGAATTGAATTGAATAAATGGCTATTTTCAGACGAGCATTAAAAGTTTAATTTAAATTTTGTTTGCGCCCCACCCAAATAATTTTTGCACCAGCCGCCACTGGCGAGCGGGCTGTTTGGTCCAGCGGTGGATACGATGAGACAGAGGTGTGATCTCCAGAAGAAGGAAGGAGAGGCATTTGACATCTGTTTGCCCCCCAGCCCCATCCCCCCCCGCCCCCCCCCCCGCCCCCCCGGAGCTCCTAGCGCTAGGCCATGGGGAAAGCAGTCATTCACAGCAGCGGCAGTGAGGTCCAGGTACTCTAACCCTTCTAGCAAAAAGAAGAAGGAGACGTAGGACAAAAGCTCTACATGGGATAGACAGGCAGCACATTGATGTGCTGCGATGTCCTCTCCCAAGTTCAACACATCTTTTCCCCCACCCGCAAAGAAGCGGAGGATGTGGAGTTCAAACAAAGGAATGTTAGGTTCAGTTCAGTTTTTCCTCAACACACAATGTTCCAAGGAGTGCTTACAAAAATGCCTCAAGTGCAAAGGCAACCACCAGTTCAATGTGGTCTGCTGAGTTTAAGCACAAGTTCTCGAGTGCAGGTTCACGAAGCACTTCAGTTTCTCAGCCCAGAGCAAATAAAAAATCACCTGTCGCATCCAGGCTCAATGCCAAGGGCGCAGGAAGCCAAAAAAACAATAAAATAGATAAAAGAGATATAAGAGAGATAAACCGGTCTCTGAGCCAGACAGATCCTGGCCGTTTTTTTCTTTGCCTGGAATTTCCTACAGTCTACCTGAGCCTCCATCTCCTGTTATACTGAACTTCCAGTCTTGCACAGTATTATGCTGATCAATCCCTGCTATCCATTATCATCCTATTACCATCTCAGGGAGTTTTTCCTTGCCACCGTCGCCCTCGGCTTGCTCATCAGGGACAATCTTATCATTTTGATTCATACACCTTCACATTTCATCTTTAACCAACTTATTGGCCTTCTCGATGGAATCAACACTAACAAGACCATCATCCACGTAGAAATGTTTGCAAATGAAGCTTGCTGCCACAGGATAGTCCTTCTCATATTTGCTGGCAAGATATTTCATACCGTAATTTGCACAACCTGGAGAAGATGCTGCTCCAAATGTATGCACCCTCATACGGTATTCTTTGGGTTCCTTTTCAGTGTACCTGTTTTCCCACCATAAGAATCTTAAGAAGTCACAATCATCTGGGCTGATATGAAAGCGGTGGAACACATTCTCCACATCGCAGGCAATAGCAATCTGATGCTCTCTAAATCTGCACAATACACCAGTCAAAGCATTTGTCAGATCTGTTATCTCATTTGCAACACTGAGCAGGTGATTCCATCTCTGAGCCTTTTTGCAAGTAGGAATGGTCTTTTGTTCCAAGGGAATATATTCTCGAGTGTATGTTGGTGGCAACTCTCTTGCAGACTATAACCTCTCACTCTTAGACGAACTGCTGTCTGACAATCCTCTATTGAAGCTCTATCTGTCATTGTGGACAGTTTAAATTTTACAGGTTCTGTATTTACATTCAATGTATCATAGATGTCCTGACTAATATATGTATTACTGCTTTGTGTATCAAGTAATGCGTAGGCTAAGATTTCTGAGCTGTCCTTCATCACACAAGAAAGCAATACTGGAACAATCATAGATGCCTAGATGCCATAGATGAAGAATCACTGTTTGCCTCCACACTGCATAAGCTAATAGAATCCCCCTGTTCCGGTAAATCAGCTGGTTTTCCATCCTGAGAGTGCTCTCCATGAACTGGAGAGGGGTGACGCTGTCTGCAGATATTACAAGTAGCTCATTTCCTACAGTTTTTAGAGATATGACCATGTCTGAGACACCCAAAACACATCTTGTTGTTAATGATGAACCTTTTCTTTTCTTCGAGAGGCATTGCTGCAAACTTTTCACATTTGTATATAAAGTGATTTTGCTGAAAGCAGACACATTGTATTTGTCTCTTATCCTGAGTAGCAGAAGGGCTGGGTTTTAAACCTTTTTCCATTGCATTCAAGCTCTTTGCAATGAGTTTAACATTTTGCACGAAAGCGCTTGCTCTGAAACGTTTATGTTCCTTCCCAGATTTTTCACCTGCATGTGTTAAAGCATGAAGAGAGGAGACTGGATTACATGCGAAATGTGCCTCCTCTGCTACAAAGTCTGAAAATGTAGCAAAACTCGGATATATCTTCTCTTCATCTAATACTTTAGTGACATACCTATTCCAGCGGGTCGTTACCCAGTCAGGAGGTTTCTGCAGCAATTTTTGGTTTTCTTCACAATCGTCTAAAACTCCTAGACCTTGTACATCAGGCATCGCATTTTTGCAGGAAATGAAAAAAATCACCAAACTCCCTTAACTTCAGAGGCTCTCTAGGTCCAATTTTTGGCCAGCTACTCAGCTTTGCTCTGAATGCTCTCTGGATTAAAAAAAGGGTGTCCATAGGGCTTGTTCAGAGCATCCCAAGCTTGTATATACAGTATGCCTCCTCATCACTCTTATAAAAGGTTCCCTCTAGCACACTAAGGTCCTGTCCACACGGAGACGCGTTTCGCTGTATACGTATCAATTTTTTATCGTATTGGCGTTTCGTCCACACGGATCCGGCGTTTTAGGAGACTGAAACCGCTATTTTTTGAAACCGGGTCCCAAGGTGGATAAATCTGAAAACGCCACCCTTGCGGTTTCGTGTGTACAGCCAATCCGTATATTTTGTGAAACGATGATGTCATGCGCATGCTCAAAGTCTTCTTCTCCATGTATAGTGTATCTCTATGGCAGAATTACAGCGCCCCATACTGGTCTGGCATATATGTACTACACCGTTTTCAGTGGTTTCGTATGTACGCAGATATTTCTTGAGACGACGCCGAAAGAGGAAAAAAAATGATCGGATAGAGAACGCACTGGCTTCTTGTGGACGGAGCCTTAGTGCGTCTCCACATATGTACCTTTTCAAATAGAACAACCTATGTGCTGAGGTAGTACAGTTTGTTTCAATCAACGCCTTAAAGCAGGTACGCTATTCACTGAACTTGAGACGGTCCCCTGTAAACGTGAATGGCTCTGGAGCTGGAAGCTTGGTCATTGCCAGGGATTCCTTTAGTGCATTCACCAGAAAAACGTCCTCTACTTTTGCCTCTAACTCATGTTCAGAGCTTTTTTGAGCTAAAGTTTCTTGGGAAACATGGAGAGTTATTGTGTTGCAGTGGATGCTGACATGGATTCAAAGTGCCCTTTTCTTTTGTATCTCCTTTTTCAGCATTCAATTTTGATTCCTCTTCTGCATACACAACGTATTCAGTTTCTATGACTTCCAGATTCCTTTGATCCTCCAGCATCTTTAACTTCTCTTGTTGAGCTAGCACCTCCTTTTTTGCGCAAAGATTTCCTTTTCTCTCTTTAGATCTGCACGTTTGGCTGCTAGGAGTACCGCTGCTTCTGCCCTTCATACTGACATATGACTTCCCTCCTAACTAGCTCTTTCAGCTCTTGATACTGTTGACCCATAAACTGACCTAGAGTCATCTCTTCGCAATAACTGGAGAAGTGATTCTTTTACAGCTTCTGCATCAAACTCCTTACTATCAGCTTCTAAGCATCGACTTTTCAGCAACGTAATCAACTCACTGGTAACTGAAGTACAGCTATCCATTCTCTTTCTTGTATCTTGAGAAGGGACGTTTAGTGAACGAATGCGCTCATGTTTGTTTTAACTCTGCCTCCCGTTTCTCTGCAGTAGCCATCATGTTATCTAACTCTGTTTAGAGCACTCTTTTTTCAGTTTAGATCTAATAAATTGAGCTTCAGCTTTGAAGTTTAATTATATGAACATAAACTTACGTTCTCTTTTTACTATCTCTTCATGTCTCAACTCAAGCATTTTTTCTGTAGGACGCCTTTCTCTTTTAGATCACCTAACGTCTTGCTCAACTTGTAAGGACGATTCCTGAAGTCTTGCTTTACTAGCTTCCTATCATGGGTCTAGCTGGTTGTTTGGCTAGACCAGCTGATGGTGTACTTGCCGTGGGCATATATTACAGCAGGCAGAGGGGTTCAACAGAAAGAGTCTTTATTTGAAAGACATAAACTCAAACATTGAAACAAACCAACAAAGGAACCAAAACAACAAACGTAAACTAAAACTAGGGCTCAGGAAAAACACAACAGGAACCAGGAGCTGACACAGGGAACCAGGAGCTGACACAGGGAACCGACACAAGGAAACATGGAGCTGGAGCTAACTAAAGGCACATAGGGGAACTAGAGACAGGACTGGAGAGACAGGACTAGCCAAGAGACAGGACTAGCCAAGAGACAGGACTGGAGAGACAGGGCTAGCCAGGAGACAGGACTGGAGAGACAGGGCTAGCCAGGAGACAGGACTGGAGAGACAGGGCTAGGGGCAACAGAGACTAGAGACCAGATGGGTTAATGGTTAGTACCTACATGGAATACTGGGGACACTGGATGCTGACCTAACCGGGTTAGTGGCTAACCGGGTTAGTACTGACCTAATAGGGGGGAACTGAACACAAAAGGCAGGGCACACATGAGGCTATACCAAACTAGCGGCTAACCTACTAGTGACCAGAACTACTAGCAGCCTAGCTAAACATGAAACAGGCCAGCTCCAAGAATCCAGTAACACAAGGAGTATAAAGAAAACTAAACTAGAGCCCTCGAACACAGGTTAAACAATATAACTAAAATAGAAAACTCAGAAACAAAAACCAAACAAAAGGAATGCCCACATGACAGTATATACAAAAACAAACAAACATACCAACAAATAATGCTTGACCCAGTTTCCCAGAACAAACTGCTATTTATAGAAACTACAGTGACCTCTAGTGGAGGTTCCTAACACTTCCAGATCTGCGTTAATTTCAGCTAAACGCTTTTCATATTTTTGCAGGTGTGAGACATCAATTTCAACTTCTATTTTCCCCTTCTAATTGAGCCTTTTCATCTTCAAGAGCTTAAATCACTTGGTCAAAGACGTCACTGTTTGATCTGTTTTGATTCATGCTAATTACTTAATTAAAACCTCACCATACATCAGCTGTAAAAACACTGCTAAAGTACAGCATAGAAAGAGCACAATGTGACTTATTACAAATAATTAAACTATAATGTATAATATTTTTAACAAATAACAAAACTTTATCACCTTACAAAATCAACCAAATGCAGTAATTATTTGAAATATTTACATACAGCTTAAACTAGAATAAACTTTAAGTTACCACCCATCAAGGAATGAAAATTAAAACTGAAAAAATACAGTCTGGCCTGTTATCCAAGTGTTTCAAGGCTTATTGACAACTAAAATGTCTAAACGTCGTAATGTTGCCCCTTGTGGTTGTCCGTTATTACTGCAACACCATCAGGTCAACGGAATAATGGGCTCTTAATCCAACAGAACCATGACGTTCTCTTAAGTGGCGACGTCTTCTGATCCATTAGCGGCCGTTTTCCCCCAGGAGAGCTTCACTATGCACATCATAGCGAGGACAGGCATCAATCATTCTCTTCTATGGAAGGATGTAAACACCTTCTTCGACTAACGTTTTTCCACTATAACGGCGAATATTTTTTCCTGACCAGAAAAATCACTTTTCAACTGATGCCTTCGATACTTTCAAATTTTAATGACCGTGAAAAAACTATAAACATGAAAATAAATAATATTACAAACAGAATTACGGATTGTGAAGTAAATGCGCCATGACGCAGTTCAATTAATCATATAACGTATTTCAAATTTCTCAATACAAACTTTACCGTACATTACAAAAGCATGATAATCAAAATATATACAAACATACCGTGTGCCTTCCAATCGGAATTCAGGAAACATTAAGAGATATATATTTAAACAACACTTTTCTTCGTCTTGGACTCTCAACACACTGGCAACCTCATGTCTTATCTGTGTACACACAACTAATAAAAAGCCCACATGACGGGTCAGTGTAGCGCTACTCGTTTTCTCCTGTAGATGGCACAATTTCCATCTTATTATGTAAATCAAACGAACGATTAAAATACGAAATTGAATAGTATACACCATTTATAATAAAAAAAACAAAAGTATTTCAAAATGTGACCAAAAATATTCAGAACAAAAATACACTTTATCTTTGGCAGCTACAAAATGTTTTCATCCACCAGCATCACGTAGTGAGTGACCTGGTCAATATTCTACGAGAAAAATGCCTCAAAATCCCTCTGGCCACTCTGCAAAACATGTATCTGTCATTCCCAAGACAAATCGATGCTGTATTGGCTTCAAAAGGAGGCACTACACCATACTAATGAATTATTGTGGCCTTTATATACTTTATATATATATTTTTTTTTGTTTGTTTGTTTTTGTTTTTGTTTTTTTTAATGTTGTCTATTTCATACACTTTTAAGATGGCTGATTCCATCTATATATATATATATATATATATATATATATATATATATATAGTGCCGGTAGCCAACATTTCTGAAAGACTAGTTCTAGCAGGATTTACTGAAAGAGGATGCAAAAGTATATGTTTATATTTATCTGAAAATAAATACGCGTATTAAATTTTTTAGGTTTGAATCAGAAGAGGAAAAGGAAATCGCGAAACCAACTATATTGCGGTGGCCAAATGTGGAATCGGACGTTATGACGTCATTGTCTATTACGTTTGAATGCGAGAGCAATACGCTGGAGAAATCAATTGTTTGATTAGCATACGGATTGATCTACGTATTCGGCGTGGAGTTCATGTCAGTTTCAAAAAAGCGATCGAACTTGGAGAGGGAATAATGAGGGAAGAAGACGACCATAATTTTAAACAGTCCGCCGGCGCTGGAAGCACCCGTGGCGATCAGCAGATCAGGGTCGAAGCGGCTACCGAGCGCTTAAACCTCACTCAGCTTCCTTCAGGAACAGGTAGGGTTAAGCGCAATAACACAATATTATGCCAAATGCAATAGTCATATAGGAGCTGTGGAGCAATGATGATGTGTGAGGGCAGAGAGGAAACTTTGGCCATGCAGAATCCTGAGGGAGGATTGCCTGCAGATCTTGTGCGAATGAGAGAGAGTGAGACAGACTTCAAAGAGTGCCTGTATAGGTAATAATGAGAAATATATACATCCGTATTGCAAAAAATCGTAGTCAAGTCACAAAATAATAACAGACAAATACATTAAAACATACAAATGCACATGCATTTAACTGTGCAGTAAAAAAAGTCACACTAGTCATGAAAACTACAGAAAAAGGAAAGCAAAAAAGCAAAGGCAATAATAATAATAATATTAATAATAATAAGTGTAATAAACGGTTAATAATTGATTCTAATTTATTACATATGCAGTTATAATTATATAAAAGTTAATAATAATAATAATTATTATTATTATTATTGTTATTATTATTATGATATTTTTATTATTGTTGTTATGAATCATGAAGAAATCCGCCACACTCCAATTTTTTTGTTGTTACGTTTATAATAGAGATAAACTGGTCCATCGCACAGTGAACAGAATTGGCTGGTTTCCGTTTGATTTCTCGTGGCATTGACCTTAGACATAAACGATTCTGTATCGAGCGCAGAAGCTTCCTTATGGCGCAACATAAACGCATTTTTTATTATACTACATTATCAAAAATCGTGCGAGTTAAAAGCCTCAGATCTACTTTTTTCCTACAAATTCTGTGTGACATTCATTACACACGCTTACACCAGTCTCAAAACACAGCGAGCCTGCGTGCCTACGTTAGAAACCGCGCGCTCTCTGTCAAGTATAGTGTTTGACTTCAGACATTTGAGGAGGTAAAACGACGTTTCTTTATAATATCTTCATAATATGTATTTATAACCCTTTTTACACTGCCATCTGTATGTATAATACGCAATGAATTATTTGCTAAATTTCTTTAGAAATAACAATTATGGTGGATGACAGGTACGTGTTATTCTATGTGAAAAAAACGAATGCTTAAGGAACAGTTTTGTAAGAAACATTTGTTTCAAAATTTTTGCAAAAGTTTAATCTTTAAAAATTTTTGCATTGTAATATTATATAGTGCAAAAGTCTTAGGCACCATATTACCTTAAGCATAAATGCTGTTATATTTGTCTATATATGTCTGTATTATTAGTGTTATATGTTTGTATTATTAGTGTAGAATAAGCCAGTGTTCTTTATTTATTCATACTGTAAATTTATAAGGTATGTTTGGAAGTAGTGAATGGTTTTTACATGACAATGCAGGCATGATATATAAATATAACAACACTTGGACTATAGATAACAGGGTGCCAAAACCTTTGAACTGTTATGTATATATACTTTGAAAACACTTTCTAATGCTATGATACACACATTCTTATTCCACTTTCCTGCTTTTTATTTCATTCTAAATTGTAAAACAATGCTGATGGCATCCAACATATACAACAATCTCATTTGAACCATTGATATTGAGATGTGTTTTCTACGTATGCTCTGGTAAAGCCTTACTAATCTCTCATCTGAGGTGCTAGACTTTTGACTGAATTGTCCAAACTTTTGATTGGTACTGTATATAATTGACAATCAATGTTAATATGTTAATTTTATGTGGTGTTTATATCTTGGCTGATCAAATTGATCAACATTGCTGTAGATGAATTAAATATTAGTTAATAGTGAACAAATCTTTTACAAGTCTTTCATTTGAGCTCCGTTAAACAAACAAGACCTAAAAAAAATATTTCTGTACCTAAAAACATATCACCCAGTCCTGTGCACAACTGATGGGTTAAAGCATTTTTAATTCATCAAATAAAATTTATTAAATGGCTACATGTTGTGCTAAACAAAACTATCACATATGCAAGT
Source organism: Clarias magur (assembly GCA_013621035.1). Classification (NCBI taxonomy): domain Eukaryota; kingdom Metazoa; phylum Chordata; class Actinopteri; order Siluriformes; family Clariidae; genus Clarias; species Clarias magur. The sequence goes on along the minus strand of QNUK01000239.1, from coordinate 368,253 downwards.
AGAAAGGTTCATTCGAACTAAACATTAAAACCTATACATGCCACATACCATACTACCCAGCCACTGCAGACAGGCCCATCCCAAGCCCGGATAAAATGGGACAGTTTTTACAAAGCTTGGGCAGTAAAAACTGTGCAGATTAATGGTCCACTGTGGTGACCCCTCGACTGAAACAGCCTCGACATACCTATCCGTGTGTGACTGTGTGTGTGAACATGAAAATTACATTTATGAAATTTATGATCCCGAAGGCTTACCCTATGCAGAATGTGTGTACACGTGGGTGATTTTGGGTGTCTAAAACACCAGCCATATGTATGCCTTACGGGATCGGTATAAAAATATAAAAACATAAATAATTCACCAATGCGCCTATACAGCTAACACCCTCAAATGTTAACCCCACTTTTGTAATTTTTGTATGTATTCATACATGAATGTCAGAGAGAGGGATAGAGAAAAAGAGATAGATGTGAGGTGGAATATCACATCAGCAAATTTAGACAGAAGATTAAGGACACAGACACATCACAACAAAGCAAGAGATTTTATGTCAAAAGTTGCTTCCTAAAAGAGAGAGATGAAAGGACAGAAGATAAAGGATACAGACACATTAATGTGTAGACCACATCACCACAGAGCAAGAGCTTCTGACCCCTCTGGCTAAAAGTCACATGGTAATCCTAAAACCCAATGCATTTTATGCCCAAATACATGTTTACTCGCGGATCCGCCCGTATGCAGATCCTGATGCTTGCATGCTACCATTTACAAGTAAACGCGATTGGAGTTTGCAGTCAATTCGCTGCCACTCCTCACTCTGTAGACACATCACCACAAAGCAAGAGATTAAGCTTCTGACCCCTCTGGCTAAAAGTCACATGGTAATCCTAAAACCCAATGCATTTTATGCCCAACTACAGGTTTACCCACAGCTCCGCTCGCATGCAGATCCTGATGTTTGCATGCTACCATTTACAAGTAAACGCGATTGGAGTTTGCAGTCAACTTGCTGCCACTCCTCACTCTGTAGACACTGTAGAAGTCTGATCCGGGGTTTCATTACCTGCTTTTGCCATAGACAACACTGCCTACTGTTACATTTAGTGAGGTAATCAAAGTTGACAAAGATGCTGGCCAGTCGGTGCAGAACCTCTGTGACATGCCCACAAAACAACATAAAAATTAATGATGACGCTGCCTCCTGTTACCTGCCTGTGACGCGCCTGTGATAAAGCTACTACCTTACACACAAACACACAAACAATATGTTATATCATTGGAAAATAAAACTAAAACACTGGCCAATTTAGTGTTGTAGGTTTTATGGCTAAATTTGACCAGCCTGGTGGCCAATCTTCCTTGATTGCGCATTTCACCAGTAAGAGCAGAGCGTGAAGGTTTAAGTAGTAGGGTAATTTAATAAAAAGCATAAAAAAATAAAAAGCACAGTTTTGCTTAAAATATTCCAATGCACACAATGTTATGGGTGACATATTAGAGTTCAAAAGAGGTCAAATTGTTGGTGCTCGTCTCACTGGTGCATCTGTAAGGTCTTTGTAATGTATCAAGAGCCACGATATCCAGGAAAATGTCAGCATACCACAAAAAAGGGCGAATCACATTCAACAGCAGGAACTGTGGACGCAAGAGCAAGTTGTCTGAAAGGGATGTCTGGGTGCTAACCCAGATTGTATCCAAAAAAAACATAAAACCACAGCTGCCCAACTCAATGTAGAATTAAATGTGCACCTCAACTCTCCTGTTTCCACTAAAACTGTTCGGCTGGAGCTCCAAAGGGTCAGTGTACATGGCCGGGCCTGTGGAATGTGAAACATGTTTTGTTCTCTGATGAGTCCACCTTCAATGTCTTTTCCACATCCGGGAGAGTTACGGTGTGGAGATGCCTCAAAGAAGCGTACCACCCAGACTGTTGCATGCCCAGACTGAAACATGGGGGTGGATCAGTGATGGTTTATCATGGCATTCCCTAGGCCCAATACATGTGCTAGATGGGCGCGTCACTGCCAAGGACTACCGAACCATTCTGGAGGACCATGTGCACTCAATGGTTCAAACATTGTATCCTCAAGGCGGTGCCATGTATCAGGATGATAAAGTACAAATACACACAGCAAGACTGGTGACAGAGAGGTTTGATGAACATGGAGGTGAAGCTGAACATCTCCCATGGCCTGCACAGTCACTAGATCTAAATATTGAGACACTATGGGGTGTTTTGGAAGAGCGAGTCAGAAAACGTTTTTTCCTCCACCAGCATCACATAGTGACATGGCCACTATTCTGCAAGAAGAATGGGTCAAAATCCTTCTAGATACAGGACTTTGTCTTTCTGTCATTCCCAAGATGAATTGATGCTCTATTGGCTAATGTCTACATACATATATATAAAAACAGAAATAGTTTTTTTTTTATTTGCAGAAGTCGTTCCATCACATGGGTGGAACAGGCATTCCTCGCTGAATGTAACAGCAGACAGCGTCATCATCAACTTTTATGTCATACTGTGAGCATGTCACAGACATTACAATGGAGCAGCGTGAGGAGTGGCAGCAAGTTGACCGCACACTCCTTTGATAATGGTAGCCAGAGCCATCACGATTTGCATGTGGTAAGAGCCATGGGTAAACCTCATTGTGAAATGGTACGGCAGCAGGATCTACCTCATGGACGCAGACACAGTCGCAGGCAACCTCTATTATATAAAGTATAGGATGTAGTATATATATCTATATACTAGTCTATCTGGTATACATTAATGATATAGATAATTGTGGTAGTAATAGTGGGTGCAATGGTGAAAAGTTCCCCTATTCAATACAGAGCTTAAGTTAACATGTGCCTGTGGGATTTGTAATAGAAACCCAGAGACATGTATTTCTTTAAATTCATTTGTTATTTTTATTCCTTTCCTTTTTAATGACTAGAGTGAGATCAAAATAACATGAAAGAATAAAACAATTAGCCACAACATGAACACATTAACAATTATATACTAGTAAAATAGTGACAGAAAAAAGCTAATTTATCCCTGTTGGGAGCAAAGATTAGCCTGTGTACACCCAGGTACAACCAGTCCACAGTCTGCCATGGTTTTAGATCCTGTTTGTAGATGTGTTGTATTTTTCATAATACGCTGTACTGATAAGCAGCCTGCATCCTTTGATCAAAGTGGGCGTGGCGGATCCTAAGACACTAGCAGTTCACTCAGATATTGTGGTGCGAGACCATTTAATGCTTAATACGTCAAAAGTAGTATTTTAAAACCGATGCAGAATTTCACCGGAGCCAGTGGATAAGATAGGGGTGATGTGCTCATATCTTCTAGTTCTTACTGCTGCATTCTGGACTTTATGCACCTAGTTGAACAACCAGACAGAATCTGAATCATTTAATTACAATAAATTCCTTATCTTCGCAATATTTCGGAGGTGAAAAATGCTATCCTGATAATATTATCTCCATGTGCTTTAAATGAAACTGGAATCTATAATTACACTGATGTCTTTTACTGCTGCACTTGATGGAGCAGAAAGACCATCTAAAGTTACAGTGTGATAAAAACTAGAACTTCTGTCTTATAAGGATTAAATTCAGTGTGCAGATACAAGTTTGAAAGTGCGAGAGAGAGAGTAGTGCACTAAATATGAGCATTAATCAGTACATATGAATGAAGTACAGGTACATTCAAATTTAACTGAAAATATGAGAATAAAATTCATATTCTAATGTATGCTTTCTGTACATTGCTACAATGTTTATTCCATGCACATCCCCCCCCCCCAATTTTCTCCCCAATTTAGTCATCCAATTCCTCCCCGTCACTAGGGGGCTCCCACATCAAGGCTACTACTACCACTCAGTTGGGAGGGCCGAAAACTATCCACGTGTTTCTGTTTCCTCCAAACCACATGACACCAGCCAACTGCATCTTTTTCGAACTGATCGCTCATGGGACTGGAGCTATCCTCTCCTTCCACTTGGGAGAGCTCACAGACGCCCCTGATTGGCTGTAGAGCCGTAATTAATGTGAGAGCACCAAATACCTCTCATCCCTCCCCTCGGCAAATTAGCTCTCTCTCTAGGCCTCCGGCTGCAAGGGGTTACAGCATCACCCAGGAGGCACTTATCTCTGTTTTTGTTCTAGATCAATTATAGACAAGTACAGGGTTTGCCTCTAAAATGGAGGCATTTGCCTTTATATTGCCTTAGAACTAACCAGGTTTTCTTGCCCAGGTAATGAAAAGCATCCCCACATAGCTTATGGGTACGGTCCTCAGGGTGATGGATTAGGTTTCTGCCAACTATAGTGATTTGTGCTGAGGCAAAAAAAACACAAAAAAAACAGCCATTATTGTTTGTGTGTGTGTAAAAATGTTCAAGTGTGAACTATGAAGACTTTTTTCAGAAAAATTGGACTATGTTTGACCTGCTAGTTTGAGGTGTTTATTTTCCTTTAATTAATTGTCACGAACATTATTTATTAAAAAAGGGGGAAGGTAAATTAAATTATTTATTAAATTAAATACGTTTAATATATTAAATTAAATTAAGTTTTTTCATCAAATTGAATTTTCTAGGGCAATAAAATCATTACATACAATGACTTTTTGTTTGTCAAAATGTTGTGTCCATTTTAATTGGTAGTGTTTGAGGTGGTAGTTATGGTAGTTATGGATATGGGGGCATAATTGGTATTAGGTTGTTACTGAAAGTTATAATTATGAGGGTAAGTCAAAAATTATATCCACTCTGTTTATCATAAAACTTCTGTTGGCCACACTGTTTTATCAGCACTATCTGTTCAAGGCTATTAACTGATTAGTCACTGCTACGCAGGTGTAAATGTGTTATATCAGTTCATTTGTAACTGCAGTGTGAACAAAAATGCCCCACTTGTGATATGCATGAAAGAAGAGCAGCGTGTGCAGTGATTTGTTTTTTGTGGTCTGATTTTGACAGTGGGCGATGAAGGTTTCTGCTGAAATGCTGCATTGTTTCCCCCAAACATGGCACTGGGCATTAAGGCCAAACAACTCCATATTGGTCTTATCTGTCCATAGGACATTGTTCCAGAAGCCTTGTGCTTTGTTCAGATGCAGTTTTGCAAACCTCAGTTTTTAGACAAAAGAAGTTTTCTTCTACTGTGCTGTCATGGACTTATGAACATCTAATATGCTTTAACTTTATAGTATTTTTATTTATTATTTTAAAACAGCAAAAGGCAAAGATAACAAACGCCGCATTAAAAGGCCCATGAATGCCTATATGATTTGGGCAAGGACACACCGACCAACCTTGACGAAAGCCAATCCAAATGCCAGCAATGCAGAGATCAGTGAGCAGCTTGGGATTGAGTGGAGGAAACTGAGTGAAGAACAAAAGATGTTGTACTATGCAGAGTCACGAAAACTTCACTGGGAACACAGACAGCAGTTTCCTGGTGAGGTGAACAGGTTTTTCAGATAATTAGGCAAATAAACACTGACTTTTGTTTTTTACTGTATAAGCCATGTTGTGTTACTCTTTAAATTTCTCTGTCCTTGAATGTAGATTGGGAGTATAATCCACGTCCACGGAAGGGAAAGCAAGTTGGCCAAAAAAAGGCAGCTTCAGAAACTATAGACATGCAGACCAATCTCATGCTCTCTGGTAAAGAACACTATTTATTTTATTCTTCCCACATACAGTACCAACATTTGTTGCAAAAAAGAAAAATGAATGTATACTTATATTCAAGTGAAATTTCCTTATTTTTCTTTTTTGAGGCCAATTTGAATGATTATAGCTGGTTTACCAGATATGGTAGTAGTATAGAAATATAACAGTGCCAAAATTCCAATTTAAAGCATGTTGAATTACATGAACTGAAAAAAAGTCTTGTTGCAATAAAAATGTTAGAATTTTTCTGCATTGCATTTTCATATGAATTGAAAAAATAATTTCAGCATTTATTGTACAATGATTGAATTTTTTGGCACTGCAATTTATTTTGGTTGTATACTTAAAATGAAAATGTATGTAATTCAAGCATTTTAAATTCAATGCAATAATATTCAAGGTAGTGAATTGCTGGTCAATAAATACAATATTTATTATTTTTCAACCTTACAAATTCAGGTAATAAAATTCAGGTTGACAAAATTCAGGTCTTCACACCTGAGATATCACAGGAAGAGCAATGGATTGCCGATTGCTGCGGTCCGTGACGCAGTGTACTTTAAAGTGTGGTTTTTGTGGTTTCTGCTCCCTGTTCTCAGAAATTACTTACTGATCAGAATGCAGCACTTTTAACTAACAGGCTGGATTGCCAGTTGCACAATAGATGGTGTTACACGCTAATACAGTGGAACCTTGGATAGCAAGTAACCCGGTTTGTGGGCGTTCCGCAAGACAAGCAAAAACATTTTATAAATTTTTAAAAACGAGCAAGTCTTGATTTGATAGGCTAATGGTTTATCTTAATAGTGGAATCCTTATGAATAGGCTTGTTTATTTTACCATGGTTTCAGGTTTACCTTTAAGTACAGCTGTCTGTTAAATAGTATGTCATTGTATACTAGCAGATAAAATGCACACAACCTTTGCTTTTTCTTTAAGGAATGATGAACATGATTTATTATTTATGCCACAGGCTAAAAGGCTAGTAGTCAAAAGTAAATTGCATCATGATTTATAATCAAATGGCAAGTTCCTATCGTTTTTATCCATGAACGCAACCCTGCCTCTCATCACAATCGAACAATGTGTTTTCAAATGGGGGTAAGTTAAACCACATGGCTGATATCTTTGTAATTTTGCAGGCAGTTTGCAGAATACACCCTCACAGAGAAGACCGGATCCAGACCCGATCTCTGCCCTACCTCCCTTTCCTGCTCAATTATCCTGCATGCCTGAGCCATTATTTACCCAGACGAGGTGAGCTGGTTGCTGTGCTGGAACCGTTTTAGAAGTCAAACGGTTGCAAATTAAGTGTTCCTGTGGTACTTAAAATAATTACCAGAATTCTGTTTCATTTTATTCACAGCACTTTGGATTATCAGGACAACACAAGCAGTATAGTCTTGCAGAATGACGTTTTTCAGGTCTGTGATGACAGTTCTGCCTCAGACCAGTATCTGTTCTGTAAAGAACCTGTGCCACAGACTGACAGAAAAGTCATGCAAAGCACTACTGATGTCCTGAATTCACCATCAGCCCTGGACAAACATGCCATGGTGGAAGTATCGGACCACCTTCCTGTGAGGAGCAACATTTTAAAAGTGGAAGATGGTGGAGAAATTAAACTGTTTACAATGCTTTAGGGTGAGTCGCCTTCAAGGGAGATTGTTGAAGATGTGCAGCAGTGCTATCAGCAAAGAACTGTCAGAAACCAGTGAGACCCCGGTACACCCAGCTGCTGTCCGGAGAAGTCTAAAAGTGGTCTTCATGGAAGAATTATGGCTGAAAAACAAGTCTATGTGACTAAACCATGCATGAGAAATGGCAGCAAATGCCCCAGGACTGATGAGGATAAATATTTTAAATATTTGGCTGTAGCAAGAGACAGGATGTTTGGTAAAGGGGTGAAGAGCTGTACAACAATGAGTGTCTGTAGGCAACACTTAAGCATGGTGGAGGTTCCTTGCATGATTGGGGCTGCATTTCTGCAATTCGAGTTGGAGATTTGGTCAGGATCGATAGTGTCCTCAATGCTGAAAAATAGAAGCAAATACTTATCCATCATGTAATACTATCAGGGAGGCATCAAATTTATTCTGAAGCAAGACAACAACCCCAAACATACAGCCAATGTCATTAAGAATTGTCTTCAACTAGAGAAGAACAAGGAGTCCTGGAAGTTATAGTTTGGCCCTTCCGGAACCCTGATCTCAACATCATCACATCCGTATTGGATTCACATTTCTTAAAAAATCTTTTGATTGTGAAAAGCTGCTTTGACAATTCGACGATGACAATAGTTTAAAGCGCTATACAAATCAAATTAAATTTAATTGGAATATACAGTATGTCACAAAAGTGAGAACACCCCTCACAGCTATGCAAATATTTAGTTATATCCTTTCATACACTGTAAACCCTAATGCTCAAAGTAATTAAACACATTGAGTACTGTTAACTTAAATTATTGCAATTAGGTCAAATTAATAGACATTTTTGAGTATTTATGAGTTTATAGAAATGACACTTTTCAAGTTAGCTGAACAAATTTTATATTTTATGTAATCGTAAGTACTTACGTAACAGTAACTGTCACCTTAAACTTCCACCAAGGTAAACTCTATAGAGCACTGGTGGTTCAGTGGTAGGTGTTTCACCTGCTATGCGGAAGACCCAGGTTTGGTTCCCAGGCTGGATTGTCTGCAAAAATCTATTTCATTTGCACAAGTTCAACAAACAAAATTTATAGTTCTGTTTACTTAAAATTGGAAACATCATTACTTAAAAATTTTATGTAACCGATTACCTCAAATATTTTGAGTTTGCCAACTTAATCGGGTTTACAGTGTAGGACAACACTGCATAAATGACTCTCTGACACAATGAAAAGCCCCAGATCATGACACTCCCACCACCATGTTTGACGGTAGGCAAGACACACTTGTCTTTGTACTCCTCACCTGGTTGCCGCCACATACGCTTGACACCATCTGAACCAAATAGGTTTATCTTGGTCTCATTAGACCACAGAACATGGTTCCAGTAATCCTGGTCCTTAGTTTGCATGTCTGAGCTTTCTTGTGCATTATCTTTAGAAGATGCTTCCTTCTAGGACAACCAACCAAGCAGAGCAATTTGATGCAGTGTGCGGCGTACTGAGCACTGACAGGCTGACCTCCCAGCCCTTCAATCTCTGCAGCAATGCTGGACGCATTCATCCGTCTGTTTTCCAAAGTCAATCTTTGGATCTGACACTGAGAATGTGCACTCAGCTTCTTTGGCCGACCATGGCGAGGCCTGTTCTGAGAAGAACCCGTCCTCTTAAAGCTCTGGATGGTCTTGGCCACTGTCCTGCAGCACAGTTACAGAGCGTTGGCTATCTTCTTATGGCCTAGGCCATCTTTATGTAAAGCAATAATTTGTTATTTTCAGGTCTTCTGAGAGTTGTTGCCATGAGGTGCCATTTTAAACTTTCAGTGGCCAGGTTGAGAGAGTGGAAGAGCTTTTATACCAAATTTAACTCACCTGCTTTCTGGTGAAACCTGAGACAGTGTAACACTAATGAGTCACATGACAAAGGGAAAGGAAAATGACTAATTGTGCTCAATTTGTACATTTTCACTTAGGGGTGTACTCACTTTTGTTGCCAGGGTTTCAGCTATTATTGGCTGTATTTTAGTTATTTTGAGGGGACAATAAATTTACACTGCTATACAAACTTTACACTGACTACTTTTCATTGTGTCAAAAAGTCATTTATGCAGTGTTGTCCTATAAAAATATATAACTAAATATTTGCAGAGATGTGAGGGGTGTACTCACTTTTGTGACATATTGTATATACCTGATGCTGTATAATATGCAGACCCACTTTTTCATTTTGGCTTCAGTTTGTCAAATAAATTATGGCACAGTGAATTAGTTGTAGAATTAGAATTAAGACACAAATATAATTAATATTGGGGAACTGACTTTCACACATGTAAAAAAAAAAAAAAAAAAAAAACTCTGTGAAACAGTAGATATTTTTTGCATATTTGTCACACTTAAATGATCCAGATCATCAAATAAATTTTAATATTACAGTAAGATAACCAGAGTAAATACAAAATGCAGTTTTTAAATGATGATTTTATTTACTAAGGGAAAAAAAAACTGTCCAAACCTGGCTTTTTGTGAAAAAGTAATCGCCCCCTTGCTAAATCATGAAGGAACTGTGATTTTTTGGAAAACTGAGTTTCCCTTGCCTGATGAGAGACCTGTTTAATCAAGATATCAACATCACGCATGCTAAAAATCTAACAAAGCAACTTGATCTAAAGAAATTCAAGAGTAGATAAGAAACAAAGTAATTTGACATGTATCAGTCTGGAAAGGGTTACAAAGCCACTTCTCCAGCAAACATTTATGGAAAATTATCCATAAATGGAGACAACTTGAAACAGGAGTGGCAAGCCTACCAAAATTATTCCAAGAGCACAACAATGCATCATCTAGGAGCTTATAAGGACTCAGAACAACATCTAAAGAACTGTAGGGCCTCGCTTGCCTCAGTTAACGTCAGTGTTCATGATTCAATAATAAAAACAAGACTGGGCAAAACTGGCCTCCATGGGAGACTCCCAAAGCGAAAAAATAACACAAAGGCTTATTTCACATTTGTCAAAAAAAATGTCTTGATTATCATCTTTTGGGCAAAAATTCCTAGGACTGATTCTTTACTTTTTGTAAAGTGTGCATCCTGTTACATCTAAATCTAACAGCATTTCATAAAAAGAACATCATACCAACAGTCAAACATAGTGGTGGTAATGTGATGGTCTTTGCAGCTTCAGGACCTGGACAACATCTTGAAGGAGAATGTCTAGTTATCCAATCTTCTTAACCACAAGCTCAAGCAAATGTTATGCAGCAAGACAATGATCCAAAACACACAGCAAGTCCACCTCTGAATGGCTCAAAAAAAAAACTAAAAGAAATGAAGGTTTTGGAATGGCCTAGTCAAAGACAAAAATCCAATTGAGATCTTAAACAGGCACTGATGCTTGAAAACCCTCCAATGTGGCTGAATTTAAACAATTCTGAAAAGAAGAGTGGGACAAAATTCATCCACAGCAATGTGAAAGACTCATTGCCAGTTATTACAAATACTTGTTATTTTTAGGGACAATTACCTTTTCACATAGGTAATAAATATATGTGATTCCTTGAGAGAAATGTTGCTGTTATATTTTCAGGGAATTCATTGAAAGAGGAAAGAGAATTATGCTTGTTCAATAGCTGACAGACTATTTTCTTCTCAAATAAACCTAAACCCTCATGAAACAATGTATTTCTGCTGTTTTTAATATTGCAATAGTTTCAAATCTCACATTTATGTATGCAAGTGGCAGCATGAAACAAAATTTTGAAAAAAAAATAATTAAATTAAACCATAAAACTAACATAATTTACAGGATAACCTGTTCATTCCACATCCAAACAGAATGTAAACTTTCTCAAGGCAGGTCCCTTTTTACTTCATTATCCTGAATTACTCTTGTGGTTGTGGCTTATTGCCTCTCTTTATACTTCTCATCTGACTTAACACCATCCACTTCATCTAGGAATGAGGCACAATTTTATTCTAATCTATTCTTTTAATAACCATGATTAAAATCTCTTGCACCTAATCAATAGTAAACCCATCCAAAGTAATGATAGAAAATGTTCAATAGTGAAAAATGAAAAATTAATAGATTGCAATAAAATATCTATTACTGCTATTATCTAAATAAATTCATTTGCCATGTAAACAACTTGTCAGAATAGTGTAATCTGTGATGGAGTCAGGAGTGGCCATAGACTCATGAGAGGGCATCTGGCTTGGAGTTATTTTGATCCTGGGTGATAGGGGAGGGTGAAGTTGAACCTGGAGAAGAAGAGGGACCACCGAGCCTGGGACATGCATAATACAATACAATTTTAAAAGTGTATATAATTTTAAACAGCCTTGTTGTAACATAAGAATCTTCAACCCAGATACTTTGCGCATCATAGAGGCTTGCCCTATTGAGTCTATGTACACGTTAGAATCAGCCTGATAAGCTTTTGAGTTACTCTCCACTGGTCCAATCCATTATTGACATTTCTTGAATTATCCGTACTCTAGCACAGATCCCTCTCTAACCCCTTGGAGATGTGGCCCTCAACAGTGTTCCCCCACAGAGCCAGAAGAAATCAGCCACTGGTACTGATTGGTCATCATAACGGAACTTAAATGGAAACACCAATGTCTGGTTCATGCAGCTATGGGTTATAGTCATATTCTCTTGCACTGTTACTGTTGCATGAAGTATAGTTTTCTTATGGACTTCGGTTCGTTGAAAAGAGTCAGGTGCCACATCATCATACAATTACCCTGAAATCCCCCATGCTGTAGTTTCCTACAGTCTTATTAAAGCATTCATACTCAAGTGTATATTCTATCTCATAATCAGAAAGGAACTCTATATTTGAAGTTTCTATTCATACTGTATGTCTAACTGCTGGCACCATTCTCCCCATTCAGGTGTATGGTAGTTATTGAAGTAATCTGGACTAGTCAAGATTGCTAAACATTCTGCTGGACACAATGCAAATGAGAAAAATGCTGAGTAAATTCTGCCAATGTCTAAAGTCATATTGATTGGGTACTACTAAATCAAACAACTAGGTAATTTCTTTTCCTGGGCTGTGTAGGCAGTCCACTTATACCACTCATTACTTTGTGCTATGCTTAATAGTTTCTCTTTTGTTTTCCTCTCAGCAATTTTATTATTAGGTACTTTTTGACTAACATTTAACTGCTGTAAAGTTATTTCTTGGGAAGTCTGGTTGGAGCTGTGTAGGGGTGAGCTGACTACAGTTTGATTTAATTCCTGGAATATAATGATAATTAGGTATGTTATTTATTTTATTTTCCACATCTTCTTGCTTTATTTCCTCCACACCCTTGACACAGATTGCAAGACTTTGTATGATATCACTGTCGGGTGGTGGGTACTCTTCTTCTGCACTTTTTCCCTTACTTACTTTAGGGACTCTTGTGCAATCGTTTAAATGATACCATGTGGTTTTGCCTTCTACTTGGACCACTGTTGGTGTGGCTGCTACAACTTTGTGGGGCCCCTCTCTTCGTGGTTCGTGCCACTTCCTTCTGAACACTCGCAGATAGACCAGGTTTCCTGGAGTGATGGGACATGGAGTGTCTTTTTCCTCCTCCGCCTCCTTGCTCTTTTCCTGCACATAGATTGCTTTCTGTATTGCAGTTAGTTTCTTCATATATGATCTGAGTTCTATTTGTGATTGGTCTAGTGGTGGGCCTTTATACAGAATGGCACAGGCATGGGTCGACCCGTAAGCATTTCATACGGGGTTAAGTGTGTATTCCTGTTAGTTTGCATGCGATAGCTCATTAGTGCAAGGGGTAAAGCATCAACCCAATTAAGCTTTGTACTAGCACAGATTTTGTTAAGCTTAGCTTTGAGAGTACAGTTTATTCTTTCTACCATCCCCTGGGACTGTAGATGATAGGCACACCCAAATCTTGTTTTATTCTCAACTGCTGTAGTACCTGCCTGACAGTTTTCTGAATGAACGCTGATCCATTATCTGAACTGATTTCTGACGGAGTTCCAAATCTAGGTATCACTTCTCTTGTAAGGAATTTTATAACTGCTCCTGTCCCTTCATCTGCAGATGGCATTGCTTCTACCCATCTAATAAACCTGTCAATTATTACAAGCATGTTCCTTTTGCCTCGAGCATACTTTATCATGTCGACATAATCCATCACTAGGTGCTTAAATGGTCCTTCGGGTACCGGTATATGGCCAATATGTGTCGCTGTTCCCTTTCTGACATTATGCTTAGCACATATCGCACATGAAGCTAAGACCGCATTAACCATAGCATGCAGATATGGAGACCAATACCCTTGGTTTTTAATTTTTTTCACAACCTCTCCTCTGGCACAATGATCAAATCCATGAGCATCTGAAATGAAAATGTTTAACACTGCTGTGGGTGCAATGATTAAATCTTCATGTGAATGCCAACTACCCTGTGCATCCTTCTGAGCTCCCCTCTGGAACCACATTGAGTGCTTGTAAGGACCTGCTTAATGTTGAATCCAAATAATATCCTTCATCTGAGGCTGCGGTTCGATAAGGACTACTGGCCCCTCACTGCTACTTGACACCTTGATGCTCACTTTGCTTCTAAGTCTGCTATGTTGTTACCCTTAGTGACATAGTCATTTTCTTTTTTATGAGCTTGTGAGAGCTTTCAGCTCGGCTAACTGAGCAGAACACAGTTGTGAACTAGTTGAGATAGGACAGGTTCAAAGTCTTCTCCATCCTTCCTTATTACTGAATACCCAGTATGACTCCTTAAATGGTCTCTGAAACTAGACCCATAAACAAAGTAAGTAACTTCTGCTTCAGATATAGGTTTAGACTACACCCAGCACGTCAGAGCGGTCCTTAAGAGATTACTCGCCCACCAACTCTACTGTAAGTTGGAAAAATGCGACTTTCGCGAGCGCTCCACCACATTCCTGGGTTTTGTCATCTCGCCCCAGGGTGTGGCCATGGACCTGCAGAAGCTAGAAGTTGTGCGTCATTGGCCCCTACCCAAGACCCTCAAGCAACTTCAACGGTTTCTCGGGTTTGCGAACTTTTATCGTCGCTTTATCCGGGACTACAGTACGGTTGCTGCCCCTTTAACCTCTCTGACTCGACCCTCTTCTCATCACTTCAGCCTCAATCCCATCGCCATCACCGCCTTTCATGACCTATGTCACCAATTCACCAACGCCCCAATTCTACTGCATCCTGACGCAAGTAAACCATTCATTGTGGAGGTGGACGCTTCAGATGTGGGCGCCGGGGCCATTCTCTCCCAACAAGGTCCAGACCAGAAGCTATATCCCTGTAGTTTCTTTTCCAAAAAATTTGACCCCACTCAGCAGCGATACGGGCAAGGGAACCGCGAGCTGCTGGCCATAAAGTGGGCTTTGGAAGAATGGCGACACTGGCTCCAGGGCGCCAGGGAGTGTTCATCGTCTGGACTGACCATCAGAACCTGATCACCATTCGCAACTTAAAACAGCTCAATCTGAGACAGACGCGGTCGGCACTGTTCTTCGAACTTTACAACTTCCATCTATCCTACCGCCCGGGGTCCAAGAACACCAAAGCTGATGCCCACTCCCGACAACATGATGAGGATGCCCCCCCGGGCGGACCCCGTGCCTGTCATCACACCCACCAAGATCATTGCACCACTTCACTGGGACCTGGAAATGAGGGTTCGCCGTGCACAGTTGTGATGGGGTCATTCCGCGCCCTTATCTGGACATCCCGGCACCAACCGCACCCTCCAATTTATTAGACGCGCCTTCTGATAGCCATCTATGGCGAGTGACGTAAAGGAGTACGTCCAGGCGTGCCCAGTGTGCGCCAGGGCTAAGAATACCAATCAACCGACACCGGGGGAACTCCAAACACTCCCCGTTCCCCGTCAGCCCTGGATGCACATTGCTGTCGATTTCATCACGGGCCTGCCGGTCTCCGAAGAGAACAACACCATCTTAACTATCGTCGACCGGTTCTCCAAAGCCGTACACCTGGTGGCCCTCGCCGGACTCCTGTCAGCCAAAAGAACAGCAGAGCTGATTTTGGAACACGTAGTCCGACTGCATGGGTTCCCAAAAGACATCGTCTCAGACAGGGGGCCCCAGTTCACCGCCCGGTTCTGGAAAGCCTTCTGCCGTCTGATCAATTCCACCTGTAGTCTATCCTCTGGTTATCATCCCCAGACTAACGGTCAGACGGAGCGGACCAACCAACAACTGGAGCGCTACCTGAGATGTTTTGTTGCTGATCGCCAGCACTCCTGGGCCCACTACCTCCTATGGGCTGTTATCTCATAATCTCCACGTCTCTTCAGCCACCAATCTCAGTCCGTTTGAGGTATGCCACGGTTTCCAACCTTCGATGTTCGATCATCAAGAACTGGAGGTTGAGGTGCCATCGGCCCAACAGTTGGTTTGTCGGTGTCGACAGCTGTGGAGCCAGGCGAACGCCGCCATCCAACAGGCCAACAACCGCTACGCCATTCAACATCGCCGTCAACACTCGTCGGGACGTTTGTACAATATAGGTGATTGTGAAGGTTTTTGGTTGAAAACCATACTCTTTCACACAGAATCCAAGAAGCTATCACCCAGGTGCATCGGTCCATACTGCATCACCCTCCGTATCAATCCTGTCACCTACCGGCTCCAGCTGCCTGCGGCACTCCGAATCCATCCGGTATTCCACACTTCCCAGCGCAAACCCTTCATCACTTCACCAATGGTTACTCCCTCTCCCCGAATCATCGAGGGTTGTCCCGCCTATACTGTACGCCAGATCCTCGACTCACATCCTCGGGGCAGAGGTATGCATTACCTAGTTGACTGGGAGGGCTATGGCCCCGAGGAATGGTTTTGGATTCCAGACCGGTTCATCCTTGACCGCGAGGGATCCCGGGTATCCTCCACCCCAGGACCGTCGAGAGTTGGTCCTGGACAGGGGGGTACTGTCATGCACACTCGCACCGCGACCTGCACGAGGAGCCGGAAGCAAGATGGTCACGCTTTCTGAAAGCATAAAAGGAAACAAGATGGCGCTTCACATCGCTCAGTCACTGAGTTCATCTATGCCTTTGCTTTCGCTTCACCGACTATTTCGTGAATACTCACCTATTCAGATTGCTTCCTTGATTGTGTGTTGCTAGAATGCGGGTTTATTTGTGTAAATCCTTGCTCTTTGTGTAAGAGAGTTCTAAGAGTAAACGCGTGGTTATCCTGCCTACTCGCGCTATTCCGCGTTTGGATTTACCATCCACGCAACACGGGCTAACTGCTAAGGCTGTTGTGTTCGTCCCTCGGTTGCTCGTGACACAGAGAGTGAGAAAGGGTGGATGAAGATTTGAAGCTTACTTTTTAAGCATCAAGGGCAGATTTTTCTTAATAAATATAAGCATCTCCACATTTTTGCCTGACAGCTTGTTGCGTTTCTCATCTATAATATTTCCTGCTGTGCTAAAAAGTTGCTCACTATCAACACTTGTGCATGGGGCACAGAGGTAGGTTTGTGCTGCTTGTGCAAGCGGCTTTTATTGTTCTGCCAAAAAACAAGTGGCTGTCCATTTTGTGGGATGACTGGCTCTGATAGGTAGAGGTTCAACTGCAATGATACTGAGCTGCTGATTTCACTGCCACCATGTTCCTGATCTGACCATGGCTTTGAAACCAGACAATTTAAATAACACATATGAACTAACCACATCACGTCAGAACTTAGAATACTTTACTCCCCTTGAAGCGAGGGAACTAATTTCACTCATCTCTTCTTCAAAATCATCAACCTGTATATTAGATCCTATACTGACACATTTTCTCAAACAGATAGTACCAGCAATAATAGAACCCCTATTGAAAGTAATTAACTGTTCACTCAGTAGTGGGTATGTCCCTAAATCCTTTAAACTAGCCGTTATTAAACCGCTAATCAAGAAACCTGACCTTGCCCCCTGTCAGCTTTCTAATTACAGGCCGATATCAAACCTTCCCTTTATCTCCAAGATTCTGGAAAAGGTAGTATCACAGCAGCTATGTTTACATCTACACAGAAATAGCATAAATGACCTGTATCAGTCAGAATTTAGGCCTCATCACAGCACAGAGACAGCACTTGTTAAAGTAGTAAATGACCTCCTATTGGCCTCTGATCAGGGTTGCGTCACTATAATTGTGTTACTGGACCTCAGTGCAGCTTTTGACATTGATCATAGTATTCTCCTTCACAGATTAGAAAAGGTAATAGGAATTAAGGGATCTGCCCTCTTGTGGCTCAGATCCTATTTGACTGATCGTTATCAGTTTGTAGATTTAGATGGTGACCATTCCTCATGTTCTCAAGTGGAGTTTGGTGTTCCACTGGGTTCAGTTTTAGGCCCACTGCTTTTTTCCCCTTTACATGCTTCCTCTGGGCAACATAATTCGTAAACATGGTATAAGTTTTCATTGTTATGCTGATGACACACAATTACATGTCTCAGCAAAACCAGATGAGAAAAAAAACTGTTTGCTAAAATTGAGCAGTGTGTGCAGGACATAAAAGATTGGATGTTAATTAATTTTCTTCTGCTTAATCCTGATAAGACAGAAGTTCTAGTCAAATGACCACAAGTAGCTAGAAGTAAGCTTTCTGATCACACTGTAACTTTAGATGGCCTTTCTGTTCCATCAAATGCAACAGCAAAAGACCTTGGTGTGATTATAGATTCCAGTCTTTCGTTTGAAGCATATTTAGATAATATTACCAGGATAGCTTTCTTTCACCTTAGAAATATTGCCAAGATAAGAACATATTGTCAAATGATGCAGAAAAACTAGTTCATGCTTTTATCACCTCTAGGTTGGACCATTGTAACGCCTTACTGTCTGGTTGTTCAACTAGGTGTATAAACAAGCTTCGGTTAGTACAGCAGCAAGAGTCCTCACTAAAACTAGAAGATACGAGCACATCACCCCTATCTTATCTACACTGCATTGGCTCCGTGGGAAATTTCGCATAGATTTTAAGATACTACTTTTGAAATATAAAGCACTAAATAGTCTCGCGCCGCAGTATCTGAGTGAACTGCTAGTGTCTTATGATCCGCCACGCCTACTACGATCAAAGAATGCAGGCTGCCCATCAGTACCACGTATTATTAAAACTACAGCAGGGGGCAGAGCTTTTTCTTACGAAGCCCCAAAGTTACAAAGTTATGGAATAGTCTTCCTATTAATGTTCGGGACTCAGACACAGTCTCAGTGTTTAAGTCTAGGCTACAAACCTATTTATTTAGCCAAGCATTTTTGTAAATAGATTAGCCTTAGGTAAAGGAGCAGATCTGGGGGATTCATGGACGTAGAGTATTCTGGTGAACTGGTATGTTTAGATGCTGTCTTCCCCACTCTCATTGATCACTCAGGTGTGTTGACGGTGAAGTGATTGGTCTCTTTACATCTCAGGGAGCCCTCATGTCTGTATTTCCTTCTGGCTCTTCATTTTAGTTATGCTGTCATAGATAGTCCTGCCAGAGTCCCTGCTTGCACTCTGCACTATAAATGACCCCTCTTTCCGTATGATCTCATCTCATGTCTGTGGTCCCGCCCATACAAGAAGAGTGAACCCATTACAACATCAAATGTAAAAAATCAAAGCGCATGCACGTTAACTTATGCTGGCACGCAAAATGTGATTTTTAAATGCATTTTGATACATTTTTAAACACTACATTTGTAATGGTAGTAATATAATGTTATTGACATTGATAACTGTAATCAAATTACATGCATTTAAAATGTAATGCATTATGTAGGACTTCAGCTTTGGTTCAGAGGTGAATCGAATCATTAAGGATTCGGGTCAATTTTATTAAAACTGAATTAAAATTTATAACTTTACCAGTTCTGCTTATCACGTGGCCACCGATGATAACAAAATCTAGTATTTGACAATTATGAGCAAGGTAACTTAGGATCTGGACAAATGTTTAACTTAAAATTACTGGACCAGGACAACAGATCTTTATCAAGAAACAAGAATTGACTATACTACGATACATGGAACTAAGCTATTAAACGCACACACACACAAAATGCAGTTCAAAGGATGAAGTTAACGTAATTTTCTAGTAATGTTCACTAGACCTGAGAGTCACAAGAGCAGAGCCTTGGGTTTAATCTTACGGTTTGTTATGACGTGAGCACCAATTTCAGCAAGGTATGAAGCTTTTGTTTGGTTACTTGCGTTGCGCTGCGGTCTTCCTCTGTGATTCGTGTTCGGTGTTAGGGAATCACGGCGTTGCTGATTGGTGCTCTGGCGCTGTGATGACATCTCTCTGGGAAGCCCTTTGCTGATGCGCTGGTTGCTCGGTTACTGATGGCGGAGCTCTGACGCTTCTTCTAGCGGAGCCTTTGTGGCGGATTTGAAGTTCTGGCACGAAGTTTCGTGACGCCGTGAAGAGCAGATGAGCTGTTAGCTTGCCGGTCAGACGCAGGACGAGAGTTGGCGGTGGACGAGCGACGAGAGAGAGAGCTTGCTTCAGATGTGCGAATAGTCAGTCGTTGGATGACGTGACGTTGGAAGATGTGACGATGTGCTCGGACCGTGGCGTTTTAACCCTTTGTTATCGGTCCGTCCCATGAGTGATTGCTCCAATCAGAGGGCGTTGTGGGATTATCCCCGCCTCACGTGTTTCCTCCCCTTGTGCATACATTAGGCCAGGTTATGTGGCCATCACGTGGTGGTCATCCAGTTGGAAACTTTTGATACCTTTATGAATTAATTTTACACATGCTCTGTTCATGTTACCAGGAATTTATGTACATAAGCATTCTGAGAATCGGATAAGCTTTCTGTAGACACCACCCATCCCATAACACACACATTCATTCATACCTTTCTCTAGTTAAAAGACTCTATTAATGCGGCTTACATGTTCTACGACAGGTAGAGTAAACAGAGATACAGGTAAACATTAATCGATCAACTGCGGAGCTTACTTCGTGCAGCATGTCGGCCATTAGGGTAGTTAAGACTAGGTCACCTTGTACAACCGCAAATAGTTTATTTATAGATTTGATGGTTTGGTTCAGGAGGGTGCTGTGAGTGTTTAGAACCGTGATGGTGCCATTCAGGGACTTTCCAAAGGTTTGTAGGGCTTGGCTCTGTACTAACAACTGTTGCTCTGGCAACATCCCGGGCATTTATCCGGATGTACACCCTTTGAGTGTAGGTTTTGCAGTTCGTGATCAATAACACCCGGTTGTTCCCGAAGCACTATTCCCGCCTCTGGTCCCGGCGACGGCACTTCGGGTTGAGGTCTAACCCTCAATATGCAGAGTAACGCGGCAGCGAGCATGAGCATCGTCCGGGTGATGGAACAGAGAGAGAGGGAACAATTAGCAGGAAGCTCATCATCTGACAAGTTACGCAGGGTGACTAATCGCGGCTCTCGCTATAGCTTATGATAAGATTCTCGTGTTGTGAGCATCCTAGTTCAGTGACAGGACACCCGGCTTGGCTTTGGGTTTGCATAGGAGCAATGGGCGGGGAAACCAAAGAGAGGCAAAAGAAAGAAGAAAGTAAAACAAAAGGAAGAGGAAAACATACAAACAAACAAAACAACAGGCCAACTCGCGCTAGGCCGGAAAGAAAGACATTACTTAAGTATTTAACAACTACTACTCTGAGAACTAATGGTAATAGTGGTAAATATGACTAGTAAAAATTGCGAGGGCCCTGGATGGGGTTAAGCCAGCACCCATCAGTATTGCAGGCATGGGGGGCTCCTCTCTACTAGAGGTTAGACCTAGCAGGGCGGCAGAGGAGATTGTGTTAAAAGTGGTGTTAAAGAGAGGGTATGTGTAATCCTAATTCTCTAGCAGGGTAGTAATCATGTCAATGTGGTGGGCTAGTGAGGCTGTTCGTCTGTGTCAGGGGGGTTCGTTTTCTCCCTTTTTCTTTCTTCTCAGGATCAGCATGTCTCTTTATTTGATTTCGATGTACCCATCGAAGGGCTGGTTCGTTGCACCCTTGTTTGACCCTGATTCGGTAGGCGACAGGTGAGAGTTTGTCTACGATCTCATGGGGTCCGTTCCAGTGAGGAACAAATTTCTTGCACAGACGATGGGGGGGGGGGCGTTCTGCCTTGGTTGGGCAAAGCTGTAGTACCATACTTTGTCTCCGACATCGAGTTCATGGCTAGCGGCCTTCTGCACTTTTCTGAAGTTGTTGCAAAGGCGAACGTCGTTCTCAAGTGCTGATGCAACTCTTCCAGGTACTGGTGTACGGTGTAGGCCGTGATGAGGTTTGCGTCGCCAGGTTGGTAGAGCAGGTGCAGTGGCAGTGTCATTTGCCGTCCCATCATTAGTTCAAACGGGGGTACTCCGGTAGACCAGTGAGGGGTAGCCCTGATGGCCATCAATACCAGGGGAAGCTTCATGTCCCAATCCTTCTGATTGGCGGCCACATACTTTTTCAGCATGCTGGTCACTGTTCAGTTAACCCGTTTGACTTGTCCCGACAAGATGGGATGATGACTTATGTGCAGCTTAGCTTGTATGCCCAGGAGTTTCCACACTTCCTGCATGACCTCGGCAGTGAAATGGGATCCTCGGTCAGAATTCACCTTTAAAGGTAGTCCAAATCTCGAGAAGATGTGGTTCATCAATAAGCAAGCAGTGTTGTTCGCGGTAGGGGTCCCACCCAATCGATTTGTAGATCTGACCATGGAAAGCTCAGTCCCTTTCGTTGCAGTGGTGCCCGGTGATTGGGGCTTGCTGGTTGGAATTGGCAGCACACCAAGCACCCCTTTACATACTCTGCGACGTCTTGCTGCATACCAGGCCAGTATATGAC
Organism: Clarias magur; assembly: GCA_013621035.1. Taxonomy (NCBI): domain Eukaryota; kingdom Metazoa; phylum Chordata; class Actinopteri; order Siluriformes; family Clariidae; genus Clarias; species Clarias magur. The sequence continues at coordinate 346,087 of QNUK01000239.1, read as the reverse complement.
CTATTTCAGCACTTCGTAGGTGGCTTTGGCACCGTGATGGCTGGCGTATGGTGCATCGTGGGCGTATGTCAGCATGACCCCCCTTTGGCCTTGAGGGACCACAACCTTCGGCGAAGTGTGGGGCTCAGGGACATATGTGAGGACGCCGTCCCGGACATGCAACATGTGCTTGATGTCGAGAAGTCGGCAGAGGTTGGGAAACCTGGCCAGGTCGGCCGCGGAGACTGGATGGGCCGCCCACATCTCTGACACGGTTTGGAGCACAGGATCTGATGCCTGTAAGGTGAGTAAGTTGGCCCCAGTGACGTGGACTGAGGTAGCCATGTGGGAGGTGGCAGGGGAGTGCCTGCCGGAGGCATGCTGTTGGCGGGTTATAGCTGCCACGGATGGGGTAACTGGGAGGTTGTTGTTGTCCAGGGCTCCCCGTGCAATGCACCAGCTTTAGCGAGGGCGTCGGTTTGGTCGTTGAGATTCTTGTCCTGCACTGGCTGACGTGAGTGTGCCCGGACCTTCTTCCAATAGATGATCAGGTGATGTTTTTCGACGATGGCATCACATGCTTGGAAGAGTTCCCGGTGCTTGACAGGCTTGTTGTTAGCTGTCTTGAACCCGTTTAGTTTCCATCCTGGTAGATAGCACGTGAAGCTCAGCCGGGCATAGTTTGAGTCTGTACAGATCAGGAGTTATCTGATGCCATGGGACGCCGCCAGTTGAAGGGTAATGTGGCGTATTGTGAGGAGTGAGCTCCTAACTTGAACTGCTGTGGTGGGCAGGGGTCGTCATTGAGCCAGACCATGCCCGCTACAGCGTTAAGGTTGCCTTGGTGATTGTACGAGCAGCCGTCAACGTATGCCGTGGGCATCCCGTCGCACACATTTTCCTCGAAGGACTTGTGGTTGGTTGGCTGTGGCTGGGCTGTATCGTCGACTTCTGTCAGTGGGGCTGATACGTCCATCGAGCAGTTCTGGCAGGCAGCTAGCCTGTTCCCCAGAGCTGATTTATGGTTTTGGGCGTATCTTGCTTCCACCTCTGGTCCTTGGAGTGCCATCAGCCATGTAGCTATACGTGCATTGGTCACTATGCCATCCATGATTCTCTGACTATTGAGGAAGGTGACCGGTTGGTGACATGTCTCGATGATGACCTTCTGTGCGCCGATGTTTTTTGAAAAGCGCTGGATCGCCCATACTGTGCAGAGGAGGGCCTTCTCACAGTCCGAGTATTTGCATTCTGGAGGAAGTAGCGTTTTGCTTGCGTACACAATCACACGATTATCTTTGTCATGAAGCTGGTAGAGGCCTGCGCTGAGGCAGTGGTTAGAAAATCCAGCATCCAGGTAGAATTCCTTTTCTGGGTCTGGGTATGCCAGGCATGGGGCAGAACACAAACGCTGCTTGAGTTCCTTCATAGCTGTGTCTTGCGCTTCTGTCCACATGAAGGGTTCATCTTTTTTCAGGAGGGTGGTCAGTGGTCGGGCGAGGTCTGCGTAGTTCTCCACGAATTGTCGTGAATAGTTACACACTCCCAGGAAGCTCCGCAGTTTGGAGACGTTAGTGGATGTTTTGGATGGCCTGGGTACGGCTGGACTGGGGTTCGAGGCCCTCTCGTCCCAAGAGTAGGCCCACATAGTTCACCTTGGTCTTGCACCACTGACCCTTGTGAAGGGCAATCTTTGCTCCTGCTTCTGTCAGCTGACTTAGCACATGATCGATTTCTGCCAGGTGGTCTGCTACGTTGGAGCTCTTGAGCAGCACGTCATCCACATAGATCAGGTTACCCCGGGCTCGGGCATCAGGGCACGCTTTATTTAGGAAAATGTTGAACTCTGCCAGTGAGTTGGTAGCCAAAGGGGCATCGCGTGAAGGTATACTGTCGGCTGCCGAAGGTAAATGCCAGCTTGTGTTGGTCATCAGGGTGGACCGGAATTGTCCAGAATCCAGAGGCGACATCCAGTGTTGAGAGGATCATCGCGCCCTTGATTTTGGGGGTCTCTTGGTCCAGCTGAGTCATGGGCCAACATGACAGAGGTGTCTGCTGATTTAATTTCCGGTAATCGACAGTAGGGCACCATTTGCCATTAGGCTTTAGGACTGGCCATATTGGGGTGGAGTATGTGCTGTTGCACGGGTGGATGACCCCCTTTTCTAACATTGAGTCGATGATTTCTTGCACCGGCTCATATGATGCTATGGGAATCTTGTATTGTCGTACAAACGTGGGTGGCGCATTTGGATAGGTTGGGATGCGCATCGTATGGATGTTGGTCAGGCCGCAATCCAGGGTATCCTTTACAAAGGAGTTCTTATATTTGCACAGCACCTCTTTGAGTCCTTGGCGATCCGCTTCACTGCGGAGGGCGTCCGCATCGTTCAGGATTTGTTGTATCTGTGCATTGAATCCGAAATAGGGTTCTTCCGCTGCGGTGATTGCGTGAAATTTGTCATCGGCGAGTTCCGATCGGCAGACGCTTTCTCTTGGAACTGGCAGGACAGAGGTGATGGCGATGATTTCGTTTGGTTTGGTGAAGGACACGGCGTCGTCGTAATCATCTGTCGTGAGTTCAGCCGGTATGGGGCCTATGACAGGGACCATCAACTCGAAATCGTGGAACGCTTGGCTGATGAGCCATCCCATGTGACTGGCTTTGGGAATATCGATGTCTGTGGCCGTACAGTTGTTGAACAGCACATATACAGCACGAGACGATGCTTTGACGACAGGCGTGGCTTCCAGGGTTAGTCCTAGTTTCGTGCAGGTTCTGGAGGGTTGGAAAAAGCCTAATTTGTTGTTGAGGGTGTGGCCAGGTCGCATATTGAGGCGGATGCTGACACTTTTGCTGTATGCAGGTATTGTGACATGTTGTTCACTGATCATTGCACATGCATCTGGTATTGTCTGGCCTGAATGCAGATTCCTGTGAGAGGTGGACCTTGTCAGTTGAAGTGATGGGGGGGCCCAGATGACATCGTTCAGCGTATTCACGCAGGCGTTGAGTCTAACCATGACGTCTGCTTCCACATAGATATCGTGTGGTAGGTTCGGGACGACAAGGAAATAATGACTCAGTTGCCTGTTATTCCATGCCATATCCATGGCACAGATGATTTTGGATGTAGCCATGGTGTTTGACCCTGGGCTGAGGGACAGGCGACGTGTGTCAAACTGGAGTGCCTCCGTTTCAAGGCCCAGAAGAGTTTCTGACTGATGGCCAAGTTTTCTGCCCACAAGGCTAGTACTACGTCGGGTACAGGTATACCTTGGACATTGATTTCGGTCGTGATTCGACGGGGACCAGAGTGTGGGTCATCCACCTGTAGTGAACAGAGGAAGGGGTCTGGGCCACTGTGGCTCGAACATACGTCTGGTTCGGAGCTCTGTGTGGACGTCTGGTCGTTTGCCCATGACTCGGTGGTCGTTTGCCCATGACTCGGTCTGTGGTTTGGCACTGCGACTCGCCGGAGCCTACTGCTTGATGGGGCAAAGGTTCGCAGACTTGGGTCCATATTTTCAGCTGTTTAAAGTCTATGGGTGGTTCCAAACAGTTAAGCAGGTCTTTGCCAATGAGGAGTTGAGGGGTGAAATGTATACCAGGTGCACAAGGTCCATTGGTCCCACCGTCAGGTGGGTGGGAGCCACGTGTTTCAGTTGTAGGCCGGTATGGGAGTATGCCTGAAGGTTCAGCTCGCACCTTTGCAGTCAGAAAGCTCCTCAGGTCCCAGTTTTCCATTCAGTGATTTCGCTGAGGAGTTCCGTGGACATTAGGGTAATGTCAGCTCCGGTGTCTAGGAGGGCTTCGATGTGGATGTGGCGTTCGAGGATGATGGAGAGGTAGAATTTCCTCGCTACCCCTCTTTCGACGAGATCGCCCAGGAGTTGAGGGATAGTAGTTTGTGCCAAGACAGGTAAGGTGTCACGACTGGGCTTGGGTTCTTCTGCTCGTCGGCCATATTTCAGTACTGCGCTTTCTGGGACGTGGGGATTCTCATTGACAGCTGTGGGGTCGGTGCAGTGTTGCTCTGGCCTATCAGATGTTGCGACGCTCTCCTTCTCGGTCGTAGGTTGTTCGGGTAGCTCAGGTTGAGCTCCCTTTGTGCTTGGGGTTATTGTGGTTACAGTGCACTGGGAGAGTGGTGCTGCAACGCTGTTCGGTGATTTGCTGGGTATTTCTTTGGGTACGGTGGTCGTGGCCTTTCGTTCTGTCAGCTAGTCAGGACGACTCTGGCTTGTCTTTCTTTTCCCACTTCCACTCCTCCTTTTCTCATTGGAAAAATTATTTCATCATCATTTCCATCAGTTTCCGAGTACTGGGGTGTGACGATGTTCTTTGTTCTTGTGGTAGTTCACGTTGCCCTTGGTTGGCTTGAGATCTGTAACGGTTCCTCTGTTTCTTCCCTTGGGAGTTTCGTTGGCCTCCCATGGGCCTTTTTCTTTTTGGTTTCCGGAGGAGTTTGACGGGTTCCATGACTGTTTCCCTTGGTTCTCCAAGGAAAATTTTGATTGTTCCCAGGATTTTCCCCGGTAGCCCGCAGGTGAGCCCGGTTGTTCCCAAGTCCCCTCCCAGTGCTGGTTCTTCTGTTTGGGTCTGGTGCCAGCGTAGGGGTCTCGTTGTTTGTTGGACGAGAACCGGTTCCACTCTTTGGGTGGTGGTTTGGCTTGGTCTTGGCATCGGGCTCCTTCTAGTGCTAACCCGGGACTCTGAGTGCTGAAGTCAAGAACCGCGGGTGATTTAGCATGTTTTTCGGAAGCCGCCTTCTGTTTGCTGTAGGCCTTTTGTGCCAGATCTCGCAGCTGCTGGACGTCCATTGTTCGTGAACAGACGAGAACACCGAGGTGGTGATTAACTCCTGGATGGAGATTTCTTAAGAAGAGAGTCTTAAAGTTAAAGTCTTCTTCCATGTCAGGTTCATTTCGAGTCATTTCGAAGTATGCCTTCCAGAGTCGACTGTAGTACGCCTGTGAGCTCTCGTTGCGACCTTGTTTGGTTTCCAGGGCGGCTACGAGTCCCTGCTCTGACTCAGAGTTTGCAAACTCTCTGATGAGGGCCTCACAGATTAACTGGTAATTAATCTTAGTCTGAGCAGGCTGGCGGTCTAGGAATCGGCGTACTTTGGGACTGGAGGTGCTCCATAGCAGATAGAGCCTGTCTTGATCGGTTATGTTGGGTCTTAATTCCAAGTGGAAGTCTATGTCTTGCAGGTAGGCCTGGACTTCTTGACCCCCCGCCATGTGTGGCATGAATTTGCCAATATTCCTGGCGAGTTTATCCAGGTCCCTGAGCTCCAAGCCATGTGATTCTCCGTGGCTGGGTGGACCTGTTCCTCGGGGTCCCGCCACACCATGGGGTTCTTTATATGCTGGGGCTGAGAAGGGTTTCGGCATCGCCTCTTCGCTGCTCCCGCTGTGTGCCGTCCCTGGAATGGGTGACTGGGTTCTGCTCGGCAAGCTTGAGACGAGTGCCCGCTGACTGTATGACGGGTCGTGACGCAGTTCATAGGCGTGTTTGCGCTCTTCCTTCACACTGTCCGACTCCTCTTTGACGTCGTCCAGTCTTTGCCTGAGATGGCTGATCTCATTCCTCGCCTCGTCCAGGTGGTGTTCGAGGGCTTTAATTCGGCTGTTCCGGTCTTTGAAGTCGCTTTTGGCCTTTTCCAGCAGTTGTTCGGCATACTGTAGTCGGTTGGCGAGCCTGTCGCTTATTTTGAGGGTAGCGATGAGCGTGTGGCTTAAAGACCCTGTGACCTTAGCTAGTTCCTTGGGACTGTAGCACTGGCCTGGATCTTGCTTCATGAGGCTTGTCAGATTTTCATCCAGCTGGCTCTGTGTCTGGTTTTGCAGTATCTCGGTGGCCTTCGGTAGGAGGCCCTCAGTTGCAACACTTAGCCAGGTCTCCAGATCTTCCCAGTGACTAGTGGGGTCTGACGTGCGAGACATGTTTCAAAGGGGACTCTAGAACTACAACTGACACAGACCTGAAGAGGAGGAGGATAAATGAAACAAACAAGTAAGGCAGACAGGTGTGTAAGTGTGCACTATCAAGGGTGGCTGAGGCTGGCTGTATCTCAGACGCCCGTGCTCCTCTGGTGAGTGTTCTACAGACTGCGCGTCTAGGTACAAGGAACTAATAAAGACACACAGATGGCATGGTTAGGCAGGGTCAGAACAGTAGAACAAAACACAAAGTAAGGTTAGAGAAGTAACGGCCTGCTTTCACTTTTCTATAGGAGGAGGTCCCCCTTTTGTAAGGAAAGGTTGGAGCTAACAGCGAGTTAAAGAAAGACGATGCAGACGATTTCAATGAAATTTTATTAAGGTTTTCCTTTTGTTTATTTTACATATATATATATATATATATAATAATAAGGGAAAAGAAAGTTTTAATAGAGTTGGCGGTCATATGCACAAGAAACGCCTCTAGTAGTGTGTTCGCGTTTTGGTGGGCGCCTGTTAGTCCCTTAGTTAACCTGTTTAGCCTTAGCTGGGTAGGATCCCAGCAGAAAAGGGAAAGGTATGGTGATAGTCGGATGCTTTTGAACTTAAGAATTCACATTTCACTACTGTGTTAGTTTCTAAAGTTCTCTGCTTTTGTGACTTTCCCGGGTATAATCCAAATATAGCAGCTGTAGTCAGGTTTGCGGAAGAAGCTAAAAAGAGAGAAAGAAGGAAGTGCGAGGTGATGATGCTTAACAAGATGGCAGAGTGTGGTCAATGTGCCTGGGAACTTGGTTGTGGTGTTCTAGCAGGGAACAACTGGTTTAAGTATCCAAAAGGGGCCTAATTTCCCTCAGGGTTTTGCTAACCAGATGGCTGATGTGCTTATACCCTCGGCTCAGTGATGAGCTGGGTTGATCAGTTCAGTCGGAGCATAACAGTAGGGTCCACCGCCTGAGCGCACCAGGTGAGCTCCTGTAAGGTCCTACCGAACACTCTGTCCCACCCTATTGCAGTGAACCTCTCAAACAGCCGGTGGCTTTTAGCACAACCGTGCACAGTTCGGGGAAGGTATGTCAACGACTAACTGGCCTGAGAGCAAATGGACTACACCTGGGGCTACCCATCAATAGCCACCAGGTGATATGCCCAAGTCTTCGCCCAGCTAGTCTTTGTTGACTTCTTCTCCGTTGCACGATTGCTGATGCCTGCTGCGTGCTCACAGTGCAATAATGAGGTCAAGATATTTGGTTATACCCCCAGCCAGCACCAGTGGATGACTCACGCCACTGTAGCTCACCTTGAGGACAACCGTCACTGCACCAATTAAGCACTAGAGCATCGCTATCAACTACCAGGCTTAAACGAGAGGAAACCTATGAGGCTTGGACACAGTTAGTTAAAAAACCAAGTGGTTGCAGAAAGAAATTTTTAATTGAAATGTTGCAATTTGAATTAGACAAATATGAATTGTGGCTAATTACTGAGCTTTAATTAGCACTAAAGTTGGTAGCGACAATTGTAATTGGCTTAATTGATCATCAATAAGGATGTAATGGACAATTACCTCAACAACACAAAGGAATCTAAGATTAATAATGCTAGGTCACTATTGAAATCTGCCATCAAGATCACATGTAATTACAGTTGGATCAGTCCACCAGTCCCTGCACGGTAGAAGCCAAACTGTGATTAATCATGAAATGAATTAAGCTTACATCCAAAATAACACTACGACGCTTATAACTACTAAGGGTAGTTATGGTTAATCGCCAAAGTACTAAAGGGGTATGTATTAGGCGAAAAGAGGGAAAAAGAACATACTAGAGTGAGTTAAAATTTGAACAAAGAGGGGGTTAGATCACTTAAACACTTTCGAACAGTGCATTCACAACCGAAAGATGCTATGTGCTAACCGCTAGCCTTCGATGCTTGTAGCATGTATGCTACATGCACATGGGCTACCATGTAAACGCGCTAGCCTTAACTAGTTTAGCTTACGCTAGGCTCTGTTTACATTCAATTCAAAATGGCGCTGGCAAGATGACCGCGCATGCACACTGAAAAATTATTCCAGAAAAGGTTGTTTTGTGTTTCTGGGTCACAGTCGTAGCTATGGTGACATGTACCGCTTAAACGAGCATGCTACTTCAACACAGTTGTTTGTAATCGGTGAAACGGCAGCACATTTAACACTGAACAGCACGAAAACATTAGTTAGCTCCTTATAGCTGAACGACCTCGAGTTCACTCGTTAGAGTGAGGCAAACAAATTAGTTATTACTATACTTAACACAACAACGTTGTTGAGATCTCTGTGGATCCCAGTCGTTGCTGGACAAGACACACATATAAATACATAAAACACGCGTAGGTTTTAACTACACAATTTCCCTGATCACACTTTAATGGAACGCGCGTGGATGCTCTCTCACTAGTATCAGCGAATCAAGAGGTACCGAGACTTTAGTTAGCTACTCTAAGCTCGGTACCGGGACATAGATGAATTTGAAAGTGGAAAACGCACAGACAGATTCACTATGGGAGGCCTCTTTAAAGAGAAAGAGCAAGGAATTCGCTTACTCCTCTCTTGGTGCGCTTCTCTATAGCGACATATATAGTCTCAGCAGACAAAAGTTAACCTTTATAGCTGAGTTTGAAAGTGGAACATGCACTTCTCGCTCGCTATGAAGACCTTATAAGAGAAAGAACTTGCTCTTCTCTCAATGCGCTTTTTGTAGCGACTTAAACATTCACTTCTACTGTAGTTTCGGTTTCAACACAACTCGCGTCGTATTTCATTAATTCATTCATACGCCAACGTGCCGCGATAACCATGCCGTATACAGTTAAACAACTCCGTTTCTCTGTCTCTAAACTATTTCCACTCAAATAGCAAAGATACAGTAACAATGCCTTGGATTTATGGAATTTTAAGTCAAACAATGCCCGCTTTTATTCTCCACCATTTATGTAGGACTTCAGCTCTGGTTCAGAGGTGAATCGAATCATTAAGGATTCGGGTCAATTTTATTAAAACTGAATTAAAATTTATAGCGTAAACTTTATCAACTACCCGACCAGCGTTTAGTATGATTTAGTGTAACTTTACCAGTTCTGCTTATCACGTGGCCACCGATGATAACAAGATCTAGTATTTGACAATTATGAGCAAGGTAACTTAGGATCTGGGCAAATGTTTAACTTAAAATTACTGGACCAGGACAACAGATCTTTATCAAGAAACAAGAATTTATTTGACTATACTACGATACATGAAACTAAGCTATTAAACACACACACGCACACACACACACACACACACACACAAAATGCAGTTCAAATGATGAAGTTAACGTAATTTTCTAGTAATGTTCACTAGACCTGAGAGTCACAAGAGCAGAGCCTTGGGTTTAATCTTACGGTTTGTTATGACGTGAGCACCAATTTCAGCAAGGTATGAAGCTTTTGTTTGGTTACTTGCGTTGCACTGCGGTCTTCCTTTGTGATTCGTGTTCGGTGTTAGGGAATCACGGCATTGCTGATTGGTGCTCTGGCGCTTTGATGACGTCTCTCTGGGAAGCCCTTCGCTGATGCGCTGGTTGCTCGGTTACTGACGGCGGAGCTCTGACGCTTCTTCTAGTGGAGCCTTTGTGGCGGATTTGAAGTTCTGGCACGAAGTTTCGTGACGCCGTGAAGAGCAGATGAGCTGTTAGCTTGCCGGCCAGACACAGGGCGAGAGTCGATGGTGGACGAGCGACGAGAGAGAGAGCTTTCTTCAGATGTGCGAATGGTCAGTGTTGGATGATGTGACGTTGGAAGATGTGACAATGTGCTCGGACCGAGGCGTTTTAACCCTTTGTTATCGGTCCAACCCACGAGTCATTGCTCCAATCAGAGGGGGTTGCGGAATTATCCCCGCCTCACGTGTTTCCTCCCCTTGTGCATACATTAGGCCAGGTTATGTGGCCATCACGTGGTGCTCATCCAGTTGGAAACTTTTGATACCTTTATGAATTAATTTTACACATGCTCTGTTCATGTTACCAGTGTGGGAGATTTTTCTCCTACACTAGTTACAGTTGCCTTAATTACAAATGTTACACAAAAACTTTAACTTTAAAAAGAACCAAAGAAAAGACTCCGGACTCCTTGTAGATCTGGATGAAGTAAGGCAGGATTTATTGCAGCAATAAAACCAAGTGAGGCAGCTTGGCAATGCCTAGGATGTAGTCCCATGCATGTCCAAAATCTGACTGAAGTGTACTGTGACATGGGCACTTTTATACAGTTTGCAAGGTGAGGAGCGCTCACCTAGCCCCCTCCTCTGTACACTTTTTTCTTATTTCTTATCAAATTATTAACCCATTATAATCCAACTTTTTCCCATATTGTCACCCATTGTAATTACATTTTCTCTTATCTTGTTTGCTTACGTCATATACCTCGTCATCTGACTCCATATCTTTTCCCCATTATAGTCTATTTTTCTTTCAAATAATTTTCCATTATCTTTACAATATGTTTGTTTATTACTAAAAAAATATAGGGACGGCGCTTATTTTACTTCTTAGTTCTTCCGGGTTTCTCTACAGTTCTCGACAGACAGGCCATGGGTAAGCATCTCTCTCATACTCATTTTAATTATTTGTCTTATTTTCCTAATTTGTTGTATTTATGTATTTTATTTTATTGTTATAGCTAAGCGCAACTGCCCAAGCACTGAATACATCCCTTTGGACGATTCGGACAGCCAGGACAGTCCAGAGCACAACTCCTTTGAGGATTACACGATTACACTCCTACTGAACCTGTTGCGGACCGAGCCTCAGTGAGTTTTTGACAAAATGAGTCTGATGGATCATTGACAATTTCTTCATAAGAACGATCTTACTTATGTCAGGAAGGATGACTCCAGGCCCGGTCCTTCTAAGAGACCACGTCCGGAGGCACATAGCTCTCCTTTATTTTCTTTCAGGCCTGTGCGACCAGAGTCTAGTACTCCAGCCCAGTCTCTCTTAAGGCCTGTTGGTCTAAGAAGTGTCAGTACTCAGACTGATTTTAAAGTGTCTGTTGGTACCCAAACTGACCTTCCTGAAGCGCCTACACCCCTTTTGAATCGTGGTATTTCTGTTTTTATTCCTCACACTGATCTTCCCATCAATGTGGTTCTGGGTCAGAGAAGGCTTGATATTTCATTTCTTATGCCTTTTGTTATTTGATGCTTACCCAGGCACCCTATTTTACTGTACTTTTATATGTTGGGCCTTATACTTTGTATTTTTATGTAGGTGCACATGCCATTTTATTTTGTGCCTACTCTTATTAAACTGATTATTCATTAAGCTGAGTGTGTGTCTTTTGGTTATTTGTCTGTGTCCCTTTAAATTTGACATGTCTGCACATGTATCCAGCCCCTGTTACATCACAGTTAAGATCACCCCATGTCTGAGGAGATTACCTCATGTCTGGGGCTATTGGCATTACATAATGTCTAGGGCTACATAATATCAGCTGACATTACATCATGTCTAGGAACATCAGGTATTTTTGGATGCTCAGGGTACAAAGATTACATCATCTCTAGGGTCTGTTTGGTACACACTGTCCAGTAAGCGTCTCACTTCCAAGATGGCTGCCTGTCTAGAGTTCATTTGAGTTCATGCTGCATGTTCTTGCTACTGTGACATCACACTGTCCTTAGCTCACCTCTGTCTCCTTACCTTACCTCTATGTTCTTTTACTAAGATTAATAGTTTCTATCATATTGTTGCATGCACAAGTACATTTAATTAAAATATGCTCACACCAGGAATTAATGTACATAAGCATTCTGAGAATCGGATAAGCTTTCTGTAGACACCACACATCCCATAACACACACATTCATTCATACCTTTCTCTAGTTAAAAGACTCTATAAATGCGGGTTACATGTTCTACAACAGGTAGAGTAAACAGAGATACACGTAGACATTAACATGATAATATAGATGATATGATATAATGTGATACATATATATAGGTTCAGTTTGTCCCATTGGTATACTTTTAGAGTTGATCGGCAGCAGTGTCTCTGCCATGTGTCCCTTTGTTCGCGGAAAGGCCTGGTTCTGGAGGTCAAAGGGAGTATCAGTGAACTTAGGTTAGGGAGGGTGCTTCCCCCACTCAGAGGTGTAAAGATGTCTCCCTTGTTTTATGGCCAATTTACACGGTTGGAGGTTGAGGTCTTTGGGCTTTTACATCTTCCAGGTGTGGCAGGCACTCTTCTCCAAGGCCTGTTACAAATCCTGCTTCCTGATAAGAAAGGGACTTTATTGTCTCAGAAGACAGATAAAAGGAGGAGCTGGAGTCATGTAGTCTAAAAAAAGGGGACCCCTGGAGTGCAATAGGGTGATAGCCCACTCTGCGTTCTGTTCATTCCTACAATTATATTACTATGTTATCAGGAAAAGTAATTAGCTTACAGTAATGCATTATCCCTACTGAAAGCCAGTGAATTATGGGGTCCCACAAGGGTCATTTTTAGGACCTTTGCTGTTCTCAGTATACATGCTTCCCTTGGGTAACATCATTAGAAGACACAGGATTAGTTTTCATTGTGATGCTGATGATTCCCAGTTATACATCTCATCAAAACCAGATGAACTACCCAAGTTGTCTAGATTAACTGAGTGTGTCAAATAAAATATTGTATGACCATTAATTGTCTCTTACCAAATTCAGATAAGACAAAAGTATTACTTATTTGTCCAAAAACCAGTACACAAAAGCTCTCACAATTTAACTTGCATTTAAAGGGATATATTATTACTACCAGCTCAAAAGTGAAAGAATTGGGCATACTATTAGACAGCAACTTGTCCTTTGAAAATCATATTTCCAATATTACAATATTAGAAATATTGCGAAGCTTAGAAACATTTTATCTGTATGTGATGCAAAAAAAAAAACTCCCTCCCACACCTCGCTTTTTAAATTTCACAACTAACATACACAATGCAAACACTGTTTTAACTGGGGAAAAAAAGAAATCTCTCTAATGATACTCATGTGAGCATACTAACGGAATCACTGCTATAAAGTAAAAAATAAAAAAGAACAAATGAACCAGCACCTTACCTTTGAAAAGAATCGCGACAGAGCTGAGTTTTCTGTGTAAATAAACCGTGTGTGTAAATCTGTGAGATCTGTGTGTGTGTGTCTGTGTCAAATTACGCGTGCGCACACGGACACAGAAGACAGAGGGAGATGTAGATTATAAGGGATGTACACTAAGATGCAGCAGGGGACTCTTATTTTGACACAGGGGATGCAACAGGGGAGACGATTACCCATAATTCCCGCAATGCAAGAGAGAGAGAAATCATTGGCTCAGTTGTGATCACTTGCCACTCGGTGTCAAAATAAGAGTCGCATGCATGATACATGATACTCAGTGCTCGTAAACGAATACTTGCTCGGTTTCTGATAAAAAATTTATTAAAAATCTTTGCTCGGTTTTGCGGAACACTCGTGAACCACGTTACTCCCAATCCGAGGTTCCACTGTAGCTCCTAAGCTTTGGAATAGTCTTCATGAGCGTGTTCGGGGCTGTCATGCGCACTCCTAACGCAACCGGCATGAGGACCCGGAAGTAGTATGGTCGCGATTCAGGAAGCATAAAAGGAGACAAGATGGCGTTACACATCGTTCAGGCATTGAATTTACCCATGCTATCGCCGACGCTTTATCCGTCTAATCGTGAGTACACACTTTCTTGAGTGTGTGTTATTAGAAAGCGGGTTTATGGGTTTATTTGTGTAAGCTCTTGCTCTCGCTCCGAGAGAGTTCTTAAAATAAACAGCGTGTTTTTCGTACCTGTTCACGCTATCTCCGCGTTTGGGTTTACCATTCACGCTACAGGGCTAACTGCTAGTCTTCTGGTCCATCTCCGGTTATCCGTGAGAGAGGCTTAGACACAGTCTTCTAGTTTATGCACGCTCTCGTCTAGTGCTGCTAATATCATGAATTGCAGCTACACTAATTTTTCACCTGTTCTTTCTTTTCTAAACATCCTGACGTATCTGGAGATTGTAGAGGCCAAGGATCCTGAGGCCAAAGATTCTGATGCATCCAGAGATTCTGGATTAGACAGCTGGATTCTGATTCGTGATGGTTTGGAGCTACTCATGCTGCTCCTGAGCTCCCAGTGATTCAGACCTCCTCTGCCCTCTGCATTTGTCTGTCTCATCTTGATGCCATTCTGGTGCAGACATCTTCCGTCATATTGAACTTCCACCTGTCTAACACATAGTATGTCTGCAAATAATTCCTGTCATCCGTTATCACCCAAATGAGGATGGGTTCCCTGTTGAGTGTGGTTCCTCTAAAGGGTTCTTTATACTGCCTTCATGGAGTTTTTCCTTGCCACCATTGCTAGCGCCCTTGGCTTTCTCATCAGCGACAATCTGATCATTATGATTTATACACATTTTTCTCATTCATACACATTTCCATATTTTTTTTTACTTTGTGAAGTTGCTTTGTGACAATAACCATTTTCTTTTCAATAACAAAATTGTAAATATTAGGCAAAAAATTCAGGCTTTGAAACCAGACAATTTAATTGACGCAGATGATAAACTAACCACATCAGATCAGAACCTAGAATACTTTATCCCATGGAAGAGAATAAACTAATTTCACTCATCTCTTCTGCAAAATCATCAACCTGTATATTAGATCCTATACCGGCACATCTTTTCAAGCAAAGATTACTAGCAATAACAGAACCTATTAAAATAAAATAATTCACTCTTCACTTAGCAGTTCCAGCAGTTCCAAAATCTTTTAAACTAGCAGTTATTAAACCACTAATTAAGAAACCTGACCTCGACCCCCATCAGCTGTCTAGTTATATATATGTAAATGTAAATATACATTCACCTTATACATTTTGTGACTGTGACCATACCGAACTGTTATCTCTCCTCTGCTCCTCTCTCCTCTTCTCCGCGCTCTCTCTTTCCTTCCCTGTCTCTCTTTAACTCTCTGTCGAGCTATACATGCTGATCCTGAGCTGCCAGTGATCCAGATCCCCTCTGCCCTCTGGACCTGTCTGACTCATCCTGGTGTACTGCTTCTGAAATGAGATCTCATGACTGGGGACTGGGGACACTTTTCCACAAAGACGGTCCTGGCCTTGGCTGTTGTTGACATCTGTTCTCGGAGGACTTGTGACTGCAGTCGCCCGATGAGGACTGGTGTTTCCTACAGTCTACCTGAGCCTCCAACAATGAACTAGACTCTGTATTAACTTAAACATCACCATGTGGTATGACAGTACCACTGTTATGGACCACAAACTGCAGAGTGGTAAAGACTGCTAAAAACATCACAATGACTTTGCTGCCATCCCTGCAGAGCATTTGCTATCGCAGAGACAGCAGGAGAAATGCCTCCATCCTTAAGGACTCCACCCATCCTGAGCACAGACTTTTCTTACCTCTTCACTCAGGGCGAAATTACAGAAATGTGAGATGCAGGACTTCCAGGCAAAAGAACTCCTTCTTTCCCGCAGCCTCAGCCTCCTAAATAGCTGATGGGAGTTTACAATTATAGACTACCAACTGAACTACCAACTGCATCTGACTGCATCTGACAATCCGGCAATAAATATGTTGTATGATCTGTGTCAGCAATCACCTGCACAATAAACAATCAATCAATCAAACAATCATTTGCACAATTTGCACACCTATTGCAGCTTTGCACACACTGTGGACTTATCGAATCATATTACTCAAACCTTTTCATACATTTTGTGGAATTTGCAAACTACATGGACTATCTACAGTACATATTTTGATATTCTTATATTTTAATATTTCAATTTTAATATATCTTTTTTTATATCTATATTTATTTTATTTTACTAATTTTTGTATAGCATTTATTGGGGGACAGCAAAGAAAGAATTTCACTTTACAGGGGAAACGTTTCTTTACTGTGCACATGACAAACAATGGAACTTTAAAAACTTGAAACTGTGTGTAGTGTGTGTAGGTTTTGTAATGGGTTCTATCTTTTTGCATGGGTGGCACCACAGACACAAGGCAAGATCTTACGAGAAAAATTATTTTATTTAGAAAAATTAGGGTAGGAAAATGTTAATGAATCCTTCGACTGTCTTACATCTGTGGTTGTAAAGCAGCGCCGGGATTTGCTCCAGGTAAAATTTGTCACGGTACGCCAGGTCACGCCCACGACTCGAGCCAAACTTTGATCACCTGTGACTCCTCTCCACATTCCGTCCCGCAGCTTTGGTTTTGCCTCCTCATTCATCAGCTCAAGCACACCTGCTCCATATTTTCATTTGATCACCTTGCTCTATATAAGTCTTGTCCAAGCAACCACTCATTGCCGAATTATTGCGTGCCCCAAGCTCTGTGTTTTTCTCGCCTAGTATATGTTGCTTGCCTAGAATACTTTTTGACCCATTTTTACTCACCTGTTATGTCTCTTTGCCTTACGATTTGGAGTTGTCTGCTACGTTGACTGATAACCTGGTTTTGACCCTTTGTTTGTATTTCTGACTTTGACTCTGCCTTATCCTCCCAGGATCCCTGCAATGCTGATGACAAGTGCACGATTTCAGACCAGCGCCTCAATTCACAACCCCGATCTCCTGACACAGCTGCTCTCTCTCTCTCAATCTGCGCGCCGGATTCAGCACATACACCACAGCACGGATCCATCACACTACCACGCTCCTTCTGTGCGTTATACATTGCATGCGCGCTGCAGGTCTGATCTCCCCGCACAGCCGCGCTCACTCTGCATCGCCCATACCTTAACCTACTCTACGGCCACTGCCAAGCTACGCCACTGCCTACCTCAGACAGCACCCCAAGTATTGCTTCTCTGCTTTTGCCTCTCCCTCTTTTCCATCCTTCTCATTTTGTCATTAAAATCAGTTAAACTAAGTCCTATCTGTTGTGTCTGCTTTTGGGTTCCCCAAGCCTGCGCGACATAGTCGGCGCCCCGTGACAGAATAATTCGGCCAACATGGACCCAGCAGACTTAGGACAACTCAGAACCGCCTTGGAGGCACAGGGCAACCTCCTTGGCACACACCAAGGGGAAATTCTTCAGGTCAACCAAAACCTTAAGACTATGGCTGACGCCCTCACTGCACTAACTTCCCGGATCGAACAGCTTCAGGTCACATCACGCCCAACTCCAGTTCAATCCCCACCTCCTCCTATCCGAGAACCTCGCCTGCTGCCCCCTCAGTCCTACAGTGGAGAACCTGGTACCTGCCGATCTTTCCTCTCTCAATGCTCACTGTCTCTTGAATTGCAAGCCTCAACATTTCCGACCGAACGTTCAAAAATAGCTTATATCATCACTCTTCTCTCTGGAAGAGCATGTGAGTGGGGAACGGCGCTATGGGATGCCGATGATCCATGCTGCACGAACTATAACGCCTTCACCGGTGAGATGAGAAGAGTCTTTGACCGGTCTCTATCTGGCAGGGAGGCAGCCAGGCAGATGCTGAGGCTCCACCAGGGCACACGTTCAGCCTATGATTATGCCATTGAGTTTCGCACCCTGGCAGCCTCTTGTGGATGGAATGAATGTGCCATGTTTGATGTGTTTTTTAATGGACTGTCCGAGACCGTGAAGGATGAGTTGACTTCTCGAGAGCTTCCTTCAGACCTAAATGGCCTCATGGATCTTGCAGGTCGTATTGACGCACGCCTCCGGCTCAGATGCCAAGAAGGCACCCAATCCCTAGTAAAGACGAGACCAGCTGCTCCTCCACAGAGTATCAATCCCCCTGCCGAGCCCATGCAGGTTGACCGGACCCGAATCTCTCCCGAGGAACGTCAACGTCGTCGGGACAAGGAGGCCTGCTTCTACTGTGGACAGACCATGTTGAGACTATCTCTTTCTTCATCATGGAGGGCTCGCATGCCCCTATTGTCCTTGGGGCTCCTTGGCTGGTCAGGCATAACCCAAACATTGACTGGGCCAAGAACATCATCCTCGATTGGAGCCCTGCTTGTCTGTCTTCATGCCTCCACTCTGCTAGAGCCCACTCGTCACACCCTGTTATTGAGGAGGAGTTCCCAGATCTTTCCAGCGTTCCACCTATCTACAGTGACCTCCGGCAAGTCTTCAGCAAGACACGTGCTCTCTCTCTGCCACCCCACAGACCCTACGACTGCTCCATCGACCTCCTCCCAGGTACAGCCCCCCCAAGGGGACGCTTGTACTCCCTTTCCATCCCTGAGAGGGAGGCTATGGATAAGTACATCACCGAATCTCTGGCAGCAGGGATCATCCAACCTTCCTCCTCGCCGGCTGGAGCCGGTTTCTTTTTTGTGGACAAGAAGGACAAGTCTCTTCGCCCCTGCATTGACTACCGTGGACTGAACGCCATCACGATCAAGAACCGCTATCCCCTTCCCCTCATGTCAACTGCCTTTGAACTTTTGCAAGGAGCATGTATATTTACTAAACTGGACTTGCGGAATGCGTATCATCTGGTGAGAATAAAGGAGGAGGATGAATGGAAGACTGCATTCAACACCCCCACAGGCCACTACGAGTACCTTTGGGCTAACTAATGCCCCTGCTGTTTTTCAAGCTCTAGTCAATGACGTCCTGAGAGACTTCCTAAATATCTCTGTCTTTGTTTATCTGGACGATATTTTAATATTTTCTCGTTCTTTGGAGGAGCACCAGCTGCATGTCCGACAGGTCTTGCAAAGGCTTCTTGAAAATAAACTTTATGTCAAAGCGGAGAAATGTGAATTCCACCGAGACTCTGTATCCTTCCTTGGTTTCATCATCTCCCCTTCTAGCCTGCAGATGGAGCCATCCAAGTTAATGGCTGTCACTGACTGGCCCACTCCCACTTCAAGGCGAGACCTTCAACAGTTCCTGGGGTTTGCAAACTTTTACAGACGCTTTATCAAGAATTACAGTTCAGTGGCAGCTCCCCTTACCGCTCTAACCTCCACAAAGGCCCCCTTCCTCTGGAACAAACAGGCGGAGGATGCATTCTCTGACCTCAAGCGCAGATTCACTTCCGCACCTATCCTAACCATCCCAGATCCTTCTCTTCAGTTTATTGTGGAGGCGGACGCCTTTGAGTCAGGGGTCGGGGCGGTTTTATCACAAAGGTCACCCAAGGATAATAAATTGCACCCATGCTCTTTCTTCTCCCGGCGCCTCGCCCCTTCAGAGAGAAATTATGACATAGGGGATCGGGAGTTGTTAGCGGTAAAACTTGCCCTCGAGGAGTGGAGACACTGGCTGGAGGGGACCGTCTCCCCATTCTTAGTCTGGACGGATCATAAGAATCTTGAGTACCTCAGATCAGCCAAGAGACTCAATGCCCGTCAGGCCAGATGGACGCTCTTCTTTTCACGCTTTAACTTCACGCTTTAGTATCGCCCTGGCTCCAGAAACGTCAAACCCGACGCCCTGTCTCGACAGTTCTCCACAACCCAGGAACCGTCCCCAACTGAACCAATCCTTCCTGCTCATTGCATTGTGGCAGCTGCTCTCCTGGATATTGAAACACAGGTTAAGAGAGCACTTGATCAGGAACCAGGCCCCAGCAACGTCCCCCCCCCGGTCTGCTTTTCGTCCCGGCCTCTGTCCGATCTCAAGTACTGGAATGGGGACATAGCTCTCAAATTACCTGCCATCCTGGTGGAACCCGCACCCTGGCCCTTCTCCAGCGACGATTCTGGTGGCCCTCCATGAGGGATGACGTCTTGGGGTTTGTGGCGGCCTGTGATGTCTGTGTTAGAAGTAAATCAAGCAATAAGCCCCCTGCTGGTCTTTTGAGGCCTCTGCCAGTTCCTAGTCGCCCTTGGTCACATATTTCCCTGGACTTCGTCACCGGCCTCCCAGACTCTAACAGCAACACCTGCATTCTAACCATAGTGGATCGCTTCTCTAAATCTGCCGATTTTGTTCCTTTGCCAAAGCTTCCATCAGCCAAAGAAACCGCCGAATTAATGATTCCCCATGTCTTCCGTCTGCACGGTCTCCCCTCCGACATTGTCTCAGACCACGGACCTCAGTTCTCTGCACAGTTTTGGAAGGCATTTTGCAGGCTAATCGGCGCGACACCCAGCCTTTCGTCGTGCTATCATCCTCAGTCTAACGGGCAGGCTGAGAGACATAATCAGGAGCTAGAAACAGCCCTAAGATGCATGGCATCACGAGACTCGAACACTTGGAGCAGGAACCTCCCCTGGATAGAGTATGCGCACAACTCTTTGCCAACTTCCTCAACAGGTCTTTCTCCCTTCCAATGCTGCTTGGGCTATCAACCACCCTTGTTCCCATCCCAAGAACAGGAGGTAATGGTACCTTCAGCTCAGTCCTTCATACACCGTTGCAAGAGGGTTTGGACCCAGGCCAGGAACCGCCTCCTACACACTGTCAGCATTTTCAAACGACAAGCAGACCGCCATCGCTCGGCAGCCCCCAGGTACAGAGTGGGTCAAAGGGTGATGCTCTCCACCCGAAACATCCCCATCAAAAGGACCTCACCCAAATTGTCACCTAGATTTGTTGGTCCCTTTACAATTACCAAGGTAATTAATACTGTTTCTGTCGGGCTTTCCCTACCCCTCTCTATGCGCCGCATCAACCCAACTTTTCATGTCTCTCAGCTCAGACGTCTGGTACACAGCCCATTATCCCCACCACGCCGTCCTCTGCCTCCACCCCCTCGACTTATCGACGGGGGTGAAGTTTTTACAGTGCACAGACTGCTAAGAGCTCGACGCAGAGGGCGAGGCTTACAGTACCTTGTTGATTGGGAGGGATATGGCCCAGAAGAGAGAAGTTGGGTCCCCGCCAGGTTCATTGTCGACCCAACCCTTATCTCCGACTTCCACCGACAACACCCTCAAGCACCAGCTAGGATGCCCGGTGGCGCCCATAGGAGGGGGGGTACTGTCACGGTACGCCAGGTCACGCCCACGACTCGAGCCAAACTTTGATCACCTGTGACTCCTCTCCACATTCCGTCCCGCAGCTTTGGTTTTGCCTCCTCATTCATCAGCTCAAGCACACCTGCTCCATATTTTCATTTGATCACCTTGCTCTATATAAGTCTTGTCCAAGCAACCACTCATTGCCGAATTATTGCGTGCCCCAAGCTCTGTGTTTTTCTCGCCTAGTATATGTTGCTTGCCTAGAATACTTTTTGACCCATTTTTGCTCACCTGTTATGTCTCTTTGCCTTACGATTTGGAGTTGTCTGCTACGTTGACTGATAACCTGGTTTTGACCCTTTGTTTGTATTTCTGACTTTGACTCTGCCTTATCCTCCCAGGATCCCTGCAATGCTGATGACAAGTGCACGATTTCAGACCAGCGCCTCAATTCACAACCCCGATCTCCTGACACAGCTGCTCTCTCTCTCAATCTGCGCGCCGGATTCAGCACATACACAACAGCACGGATCCATCACACTACCACGCTCCTTCTATGCGTTATACATTGCATGCGCGCTGCAGGTCTGATCTCCCCGCACAGCCGCGCTCACTCTGCATCGCCCATACCTTAACCTACTCTACGGCCACTGCCAAGCTACGCCACTGCCTACCTCAGACAGCACCCCAAGTATTGCTTCTCTGCTTTTGCCTCTCCCTCTTTTCCATCCTTCTCATTTTGTCATTAAAATCAGTTAAACTAAGTCCTATCTGTTGTGTCTGCTTTTGGGTTCCCCAAGCCTGCGCGACATAGTCGGCGCCCCGTGACAAAATTGTCTCCAGGTTTATGATTTCAAGCTTAGCGAGTATGAATGTGTGAGGCACTATGTAAAGCGCTTTGTTGGCCATGGGTCTGTTGAAAGTGCTGTACAAATGCAGTCCATTTACATATGATACAGTATTGTATATAGTATATGATGACACAATCAACTTTGAGATGAACTATTCCTTTAATTTTAGTTCAATTAATGCATTTGTTTAAATGTAGGTAAATTCAATTGTGTGCAACCACTTACCATAACATTTAGTAAATTCAATGAATTAGTTTATTTTGTCAGTATAGTAGGATGGATGCATGTTCTTTGTGTAGGAGTGTTGGCTTATTTTGCATAGTAATAATGCACATTTTCTCTGCTTTATTTAAGGCAAAGTTGCATAGCCATAGAGGAGACAGGCTGAAGAGGAAGGTTCCCACCGATCCGGCAAAGGAGGACCTTAAAATAAAGAGGAGGATGTTGGAGTTGATGGAGGACTCTTCTAGACGCAACTCCGACAACATGCTGCAGATAAATACAAACATTGCTAACATTACCAGCACCATTCAGGAGGGTTTTTCCTTCATGAGGGAATTATTCCAATGTCAATTTACACCCACCCACAGCAGCAGTGGTCAATTCCAAGGGCACCCAACATCATTCATGAACACACCACACCCTACTACACCAGCCTTCCTGCACACACCTTGGCCTGATAAACCAGCAAACCAACCTTGACAGTACCATCCTGAATGCTACACACCTACACCACATGTCACCCCACATCAGCAAACACCATTTTCATACAGACATGCACTGCTGCAAGCTGACACAGAGTGACTGCCCTGTTGCACTATATAAATCATGATTGTATATTGTTTTCACTTCACGTCAATTCTGTGCACGGTTGCACTTTATACAGTTTGACCTGTTTTGTGAGTTTATTTTACCTGTAGTTGTATATAGTTATTGTGTTTTGTGCACTGTTGCACCTGTTTAATATTACCTGTTTTTTTTTTATGGTTCTTTGACCTAAATATTTATTTTCCAATAAAAAAAGTTCTGGAATTTTTGCAGTCATTTATTTTCACTATTCAACATATGCAACACATCACTTTCAAAATAATCATTAGTACATTTTCCAAATGTAAATAGTGTAAATACTTTTTTTTTAAAAACTGATCAAAATAGGGGAAAAAAACCTTGATGGCCAGCATTTAAGGGTCAAGGTACTTTGTGAGTACTCTCCTCACTCTCTTTCCCTCTCCTTCATTACAGTCTGTGAGGTAGTTGTTGCATTGTGTAGGAGGCTGTAAGTCTTTCTCACCTTGCATCGTTTCCAACACAGTGTGTTCAGCCACAGTCTCCTTACAGTTTTCACAAAAGTTGTGGAGAACAAAGCAAGCGTAAATGACAAAGGGCAGGTCCTGCAAGTTGGTGTCCATAGACCTTTTCAATGCAGCAAATCTGGCTTTGAGACGACCAAAAGCACACTCAATGACCATCTGTGCCCTACACAAACTTAACCCAAAGTACTGTTCTTGAGGTGTGGAGCCCCCGTTTGCATATTCCTTCATCAAGTAAGGCAGCAGAGGATAGGCTGTGTCACCAAGAAGATAAATTGGTATGTCCTCTTCGTTGTCCACAATCTGTTTTTTCAGAGGAGGGATCTGGCCAGACCGCCTGTAAATTGAGAGAATGTTGGCCTTTCCTGTTGATGTCCATCGAGTTGGTAGACGGCTGCTTGATTTCTATGTGTGTGCCGTCGACTGCTCCCAAACACTGTGGCATGCCATGAGCACGATGGAAACGCAAAACCAGATCCTCGGCCTCGGACTCCGTAAAAGGCAACTTGATGTACTTTGGACCCAGGTGGACAGCGAACGCTTTACACGTTTGCCTGACAACAACAGACACAGCCTGTCGCGACACGCCGAAGGCGTTAGCAGTCTTCCTTAGCCGTCCCTCGTTGCTCAAATAATACAGAGTTAACGCAACCCTTTTGAGTGTAGTAATTGGTGCCCTCATGTTTGTTGTTTGCCCTTCAATATACGGACTGAGTTCCTCACTCAGGGCGATGAGAGATGCTTTGGACATGCGGAAATTCTCCCTCCATTCATCTTCCACAACAATGCCATTGACAAAGTTGTCCCAACAACTGTTAGTTCTACCTGGTCTTGTCCAAAATTTTCTCCTGGTTGTCTTCCGTGGTGGATCTAAGAGCATGGGCATATGGTGTTGTCCATTATCGCTTGTTGCTCATCACAGTTGCATAGAAGCAATAGATTTTGCTGTAATAAAACTAGTAGGCTTTTTAGTAGCAACACGAACACAATCATGTAGTCTGCCATTATTGTTGTTGCTGTTACGTGTGATGCAGCCGACACGTGATGTGATGACATCATCGTTTCACAAAATATACGGATTGGCTGTACACACGAAACCGCAAGGGTGGCGTTTTCAGATTTATCCATTTTGGGACCCGGTTTCAAAAAATTTCAGTCTCCTAAAATGCCGGATCCGTGTGGACGAAACGCCAATACGATAAAAAACTTATACGTATACAGGGAAACGTGGACAGACGAATAATTTGTTGTATTGTTTTCAATAACTCTTTACACAATCATTTTCTTTGTTGTTTTTTTTTTTTAGAATATTTGAATTATATATTTTATAAAAATGGAACACTATCAGTGCTGGTCCATTTTTATAAAATTTCAAATTAAAATATTCTATAAAAAAAATACCAAAAGTGAGTGATTAAAAACAATACAACGCATGTTGTGTTCCATTCCAGTGATTAAAAAACAGCAACAGTATTCATTTTAAAATCCATAGAAGCTCAGTGGTCCACACAAAACCTCTCGCGGACGAGCCTTTCTGAGTTTATTAATCCTTGCGCATAGTTTTATTAATCCATCTGACCGGTTTATGTTTAGTATTCAGTATGCACAATTTGTTCGGTTTGTATATCTGTTAGGTTACAACTAAATTACAACATTCAGAACTTTTATTTGAGGTACAGTGACTGATGTGCCTAATGTTTTTAGCAGGGCCTCTGTTTCACATCTTCTCATGAATATGTAAGACCTACTGACACCTGGATCTGGTGAGACCACACACACACACACAGTCATGGTCTAGCTGGTGGTAGTTGCTGGCTAGACCGGCTGATGTAGTGGCCGTGGGCAAATATGGCAGGCATGCACGCAGAGGAGTGTGTGAACAGAAGTCTTTATTTGAACAAACTCAAAAACAGACAAACGAACAAAGAAACAACAAACTCAAACTAAAACTAGGGCTCAGGAAAAACACAGGAACAAGAACTGAACACCGGGAACCAGGAGCTGACAGGGAACCAGGAGCTGACACAGGGAATCGAGAGAGAAGTAGGGATGAGGAAACATGGAGCTGGAGCTAACACATAGGGGACTGAACTAGAGACTAGACAGGATGTGGCAGGAACTAGAGGTGGGGACAGGACCGGAGAGACAGAGACTAGAGACCAGATGGGTTAGTGGTTAGTGAGATTGGTAGCTACATGGAATACTGGGGACACTGGATGCTGACCTAACCGGGTTAGTGGCTAATGGGGTTAGTACTGACCTTATACACAAACAGAACACAAAAGGCAGGGCACACATGAGGCTATACCAAACTAGCAGCTAACCTACTAGTGACCAGAACCACTAGCAGTCAATCCCACTAGAGGCTAGCCTACTGGAGGCTAACCCTACTAGCCGTCAAGGCCTACTAGCGGCTAACCCTGCATGTGGCTACACATACAAGGAAAGTTTTAACCAAAGAACTAAACAAGACGACTGACACCGGGGAGACACAGAACAGTACTTACATTGTACACAGGAGGAGACACAGCCTAGCTAAACATGAAACAGGACAGCTCCATGAATCCAGCAACACAAGGAGTATAAAGAAAACTAAACTAGAACCCTCTTGAACACAGGTTAAAAAACAAACCAAAATATAAACTTAGAGAAACAAAAACCAAACAAAAGGAATGCCCACATGACGGTATATACAAAAACAATCACCAACAAACAAGCATACCAACAAAAAAAAAAATGCTCGACGCAGTTTCCCAGAACAAACTGCTATTTATAGACACTTTAATGAACCACCTCAGTTCAGGTGAGCACTCATCACCTGACTGAGGTGCCTTCTGGGAAACTGAGTCGATCAACAAAAACTAAAGAGACAGACAGACATGAACAGTGACCTCTAGTGGAGGTTCCTAACACACACACACACACACACACACTCAGATAACAAAGAGTGGCAACTCCCGAAAAGCTGACCAAATGTCATCAACACGTCACTCCCACCAAACATCACATCTGAAGTCTGAGTCATTTACATAAATCAATGATCAGTAGCTCATGATACATACATTTAAACAATTTATTCATACAGATGTACCTGTTTTACTTTGAAATTTAAAGAGTTGTCCCTGAACAATTTACCATGACAAAGCCATATAAAAACAGTGGCAGCTGGCACACCTAAGATAGATGCAGAATGTTTATTTATTGTGTGCAAATGTGTATGAGCTATGCAACAAAATCTCCTGTGAAGGCCCTGAGCATGGCTCAGACTCGCAGGCGTCCTAATGGCAGCAGATTCCAACCTGTGTTGGAATCGATTTTCGTGAGTTTTTAAACATGTTAAGACCCCCAAAACAGCCCGGATGATTAAAACTAAATAAACAAATGAATGAATAAATCCTTAGAAAACAAAAGGGCCCTCGCACATTTATGACATCAGCGCTATTAAAACAGCATTATCAGAGCGATGGCAATAATGTCATTAACACTAGAGCTGGGTGATATAATCGTTATTTTCGATTAATTCGAATTTATGGTTTATGTTGATATTGAAAAATTAAAAGTTTCACTTTGGTACGGCACCGTGAGTTTCTGTAGTTTTGCGACACCCCCTTTGTGACTCACATGTGGGAAATACGAGATACAACATGGCAGCGCGCTCTGATGAAACCAAAGAGCTTGTTTCCAACAGAGGTGCTGTTTCTTCAGTCGTATGGAAATTGTTCGGGTTTGCAACTTTACACATTGAACAAGCCAAAGCTGGGTGTAAAATTGGTCTGAAGTTTGTGGCAACTAAAGGAAGCTAATTTACTCAAGCACGACTAATTTACTCGCGCACCTCAAACAGAGCCACACTGTGGTATCGGCGTCGTGTTTGCCGCTGCGAGCTAAACAAGACAAGCGGCAGCGCGAAAAAAAACGGCTAAACCAGGTGAAAACGGTGATCACATTTCCCCACTGTATTCCATATGATAAGAGGGACCTCGATGGAAAGATATTACTGATGTTGTGTCGTGTTATATCGCTAAAGACATTATGCCCATATACACAGTTAAAAAAAACATGTAAAATGCTGTTTATTCATCATGTTTGCATGTGGTTTGCAAAATTGTTTAAATTATTTAATATACATACTTTTAATCCAAACAAGCAGTTCATGTTTGGTTATATTGTTTTGCTTGAATAAATAATAATAATAAAAAAACCTATACTGTCTGTTTTTTTTTTTTTTTCATTTTTATTTGTTTTAAGCAAAAAAACTTATTTTAAAATCGAAAATCGAATTTGGTCTAAAAAAAAAAAAATCGAGATTCAACTTATAGGGCATATCGCCCAGCTCTAATTAACACACAGTATGACTGCTGATCAATTCCTGCTATCTGTTATCACCCAAATGAGGATGGGTTCCCTGTTGAGTCTGGTTCCTCTAAAGGTTTCTTACCTATTGCCATCTCAGGTTTTCCCTTGCCACTGTCACTGTTGCCCCATGGCTTGCTCATCAGGGACAATCTTATCACTTTAATTTATTCACATTCACATTTCATTCCATCCTCCATAATTGTTTTGATTGTGTAAATTGTATATTTTGATTGTTAAAGCGCAATACAAATAAAAATTTATTGAATTGAATTGCATCATCATGGTGATGTCATAGTGTGTGGTTTAAAATAATCCTTAGGAAAAAAAGAGGGCCCTCATACATTTATGACATCCACATTATTAAGAGAGCATTACCAGAGTGATGACATCATAGTCAAGTTATTGACATGGTATTGAACAAGCCCTTTCTGTTATTAGGGCCCAAGCACTATGACATAAGCAAGATAGCTATTTCGTCATTGTTGTGATAGTACTGATGTTCTTATGTCATATAATTCTGATTTCTGAAAGTGCAGATGTCATTGTGTGTGATTGGCTTTTTTTCTACTAAGGATTATTATTATATTATTATGATCATTATTATTATTAGCATTTTTTCCCAACATTCAGGGTTTTTTTGGGGCATTGGTAGCTCAGAGGGCTACTGAGAGGGCTCTTCAGAGGGAGTTACTGTTTGGAAGATCAGCGTTAGATCTTTTTTTCTCTCATTTGTATTATTGAATGTATTTTTTTATTTTTTATTTTTTTGGCACGGTTGGGTCGGGAGGCTAGCTAGATAGCTTTGTTTTTACAAAAATTATTTGCATAATTTAATTGTAGCAAAATAATGAACTCTGAAATGCAGTTCATGATTCGAGTCTTTGTCTTCTCTGGTGTGAAGCAGAGCATTATCATGATCATTCACGCCTCCTCGCATACGGCCTTTCTAAACAAAAAGTGTCCCAGAAAATATAAATGAATATATTGTTTTCTGTGAATGAGTGATCAAGATGATTATCACATCATTTTGAAGTAAAAACTCTAGACAACAACATCCAGGTAACAAAGGTTTTGTAAACAAATGTTATGAATGTGTTTTGTGAACTTATTTCAGTGATATTTTTTTGTTGTTTCAATAATCACGCATAACTGTTATTTTCTCCAAAATACAAACTTGTACATACATACTGCTCACATATTACTGTAGCCCAGTTTGTGCTGAATGCAGTGTAATTAGCCTTTAGGCATTCATATGTTTATAAGTAACTGAAAAATATACAAATGTCAGGACATGTCAAAACTTCTTCAGAGCCCCAAAACACCCTCAGAGGGGTGTTAAAGCAAGAATAGGAAAAAATTCCATCTACAAAGCTTTAACAATTAGTGTCCTCGCGGCGAGAGCGGCGAAGAGAGTTGAAATCAGCTCAACTTTATGGTAATGAGCTATGACGCGGTTGAGCGGCAACCAATAAAAAAGTAGAGGTCCTCCGCTTGAGCGGATTCCGCGGAACGCAGGCCTGTAAACTTTTGTTCCGGCGACATTAATTCCCAAGAAAAATGGAGGAGAAATTAATTATTGCGGTAGCTGGTTTCCCCGTTATTTATGACATGTCCCTGTTTGTAATTAAAATGAACGTTATTAATGTGATGTTAATTAAAGACAAAGTCTAGTAAGTGATTCTAATAATGTTATAATAATAAGAAATATAATATAGTAATAGAAAATATTGCCTTATAATTTGTTTATTTCTACAATACAGTTCTTTCTATCAATCAATTTCTTGTTTTCTTCCACATTTTGGTCAGTCTCCACAAGATCAAAAAGCTTGATTGCTTTGCGGCCGCTTTAAATACAAGAAAGGCATCCGGTCTACGTCAGAGCGGCGAAGCGCGGTGACTAGCGGCGACAGGCGTCGGCGGCAGGGCGTTCGGTGTGAATGCAGGGTTACTCATAATCAGTTTCAGTGTATAGCGATAAGATTTTGGAACCGTAGGTACGATATGAGAAGATTAATTTTTTTGTACTTCATTTTATGTTTTTTGTCTAGATAAATCATCGCCATAGCAAAACGATTCAAGTTATAAAAAAATCCTTCATGGTGTCAAATGATCCATGTCTTTTCATTATTTTGACTGATTTTGAACCAAATCAGGTGAAAGTAAAAAATATTAGTGATTTACAAAAGTGACACACTTATATTAGTGACCAAAATATTAGTGATTTACAAAAGTGACACACTTCCTGCTGCCACTTGGTATTGATTGTCATATGACGTGATCAGCTTCCTACTCTTAATACACCTGTAAAGTTTCATGTACATAACTTAATGTACACAGAAGTTATTAGCCACTTCCTGTTTATTTTTATTCGCCATAATTTTAAAGCGTCGCCACGGCCGAACCGTTTGAGATATCAAAAAACCCTCCGCAATTTTGCATCGGCAACTTGTTTAGATCATATTTGCCTGGTTTGGTGCGAATTGTAAAAATTCCCTAGGAGGAGTATATGACATTCCATTGGGTGCGTTTTGCAAACATCTCAAAATAACTCACTTCCTGTTGATTAGACCTGATGACATGCCGCGAAACTTATTCAGTTTGATGAGATCTAAATGTACACTGAGTTTTATAAGTATACGTGCAAGTGTGTCTGAGCTATGAGGCACGATTTTCTAGGGGGCGCTGTGCCGGGCATGTGTGACTCTCCGGGCCGAGCCCCACTGAGGACCTGATGGCCGCCGAGTCCAATCTGGCTGCAAATTTTGATAAGTTTTTGAGTATGTTAAGGACCCCAAAAGTACCAAAAGTGTGGAAAAAATCATAAAAAATAATAATAATAATAATCCTACCGAAAACAATAGGGCCCAGCGCACTCCAGTGCTTGGGCCCTAAATACAGCAGTTTCATACCTGGCTGCAGGACGTAGACTCATGTAGGGAGTGTTGGGTGTGATGGTGATCATCTCCAGAAACTCCATCTGACTCCAGATGATTACAGCCAGATTCAGTTCCACTTTTGGTCACCTGTAATTAGCACAACAGTCACTAATATGTTCAGCGCTAGTTCAACCACACATTCAACAAACTGTAATATAGGAGATATTGCAGAATTTAAAATTTAAATGTAAATAATGAGCTTTGTAGGATTAGGCATTAAGCTTAAGCTGACATTGTTACAAGTCTACATTGCTAACAAGGGTTACAATACTGGACACCTCGAAAGTGTGGGGGCATTTTACAAAATATTGCATTGTATCTTTATAGAATCTATGTCCATGCACTGGGCCAGTCAGGAAAGGGCACTGATGTCAGGGAAAGAGCTTGACAGAAGTAATTCAGGTACAGTAGGGATTTGTCTCAAAAGAGAGAAATTAAAACAGGGTGTCTCTAATACTGGCACAACAGTAAGTGAAATGGAGCTGTGGAAGAGCAACTATGAGACAGAAGAAGCAAAAAAGAAATACCTTCTGTGCAGAAGTTTTAAGGATTCTTCAGGAGCCCAAAAGTAAAAACACTTTTGCATAGTAAAACTAAGCTAAACAGTGTAAAGTTGTATAAACAATGTTTTGACTAACACACTCAAAGAAAATAAAGGAGTAGTATTAGTAGACTCAAAGCACTTATGTAGAGTCACACTAACAGCTAAAAAGTGATGAGACATCATGCATGAGCATTCAGGACATTCAAATACTATAAGTAAAACAGAGGATAGTGAACTACAAAGTTGGTTGTACAGCGGCTAACGGGCAAGATCAGAGCCATCCCCCAGCCCCAAAACTAGCTAGTGTAAATTTAATTAAACATCAATAAACAAACAAAAAGCCAAGTTGAAGCAATGCATCAGTGTCACTGGTGAGTAGTAATGGTGGGTTCACACCCTGCCGCCGACGCCAGTCGCCGCTCTTCGCCGCTGTTGGCCGCTCTGATGTAGATAGAATGCCTTTCTTGTTTTTAAAGGGGCCGCAAAGCAATCAAGCTTGTTGATCTTGTAGAGACTGACCAAAATGTGGAAGAAAACTTTGTGTGGAAGAAAAATTGATTGATAGAAAGAACTGTATTGTAGAAATAAACAAATTATAGGCCATTTGTATGGTGTGGCTTCTGTTCATTGTGAATTGCTAGTCTAATTTAATATACATTTTTATTATTATATTATATTTCTTATTATTATAACATTAGAATCACTTACTAGAATTTGTCTTTTATTAAAATAACATTAATAATTAATAAACACCTGCTACCGCAATAATCAACCTCTCCGGAACAAAATTTACAGGACTGCGTTCCGCGGAATCCTCTCAAGCGGAGGACCTCCCTTTTATTTGGTTGCCGCTCAACCGCGTCATAGCGTTTTGACGCTCTCGCCGTGTTCGGTGTGAACGCACCATAAGATGTAACTACATGTTTCAGCACTGCTGAGGTGGTTTTGACAAAAAAAAGCTACAACAGACAGTACCAGCAATATGAAATGAACAGGACAGACATGTTGGATGAGCACAGTCTGCATGACAGAAGGTCAAGTGGATAGTAAATGTACAGCCTGGTCTGCGTGAAACATCTTATAGAAGACATCTTATATGTAAAATGGCAGCATGGTGCTCATGAGAACAGCAGAAGAGGTCTGAATATTCTTGGCAAATTTAAGGAGCAGAGCGGCATAAATTCCTTTACATTTGCCTTTCAAAGTGTCAGACTTTCTTATATTTCTTTAAATGTAGTCTTGAGGAACCGTAGCAAACACAGTGCCAATTCCATCAAAACATACTTCAATAGAAAAACGCATGATGGAACACTGTCAGTAGAGAGACAAAAATTTTAGAATTTACTGTATAGTTATGCCGTAATCATAACTGGTAGTGATGGGTTGTTAATGAATGATTAGTTCATTTTGAACGAGTCTTTAATGTGACTCAAAAGAACGAGTTTCACTCAGAGAGTGATTCGTTCATTTTCTACTGGGCGCACATGCACAAAGCAACGCAAAACCTACGTAGGTTATGTACAGGAAATAGAAATGAGTTACCTTTGAGTCTTCTAGTCTAAGTCGTTTGTTCTTTTGTCACGTGAGCCCCATAGATGCAATGCAGTGCACTAGATTCAAAAGAACAAATGACTCGAGCTAAAAGACTCATGAAAAGAACCGCTCAATTCTGTTTCCTGTGTACTGGACTGCATAGCGTCTATTGGAGTCACGTGACAAAAGAACGAACGATTCGAACCAGAAGATATGAAAGTGAGCTGCTCATTCTGTTTATTATAATATGTCCTTAGCTGCATTGTAATCTAACTGTAAAAGTAATTTTAATTACTGAAACTATAGCCAATGTTTGTGTTTGTAGATGTGTTGGGGGTCTGTTTATTGAAAATGTAACATTTTATTTTGAACTAAATGACTCAACAAAAAAAAGATTAGTTCATTTTAATGAACAAGAATCGAAGTACTGAGTCACTGAAACAATCCAAACTTCACATCATTAGTAACTGGCACCATAACTGCAATTTTGGCCAAAGATTCAGTAACCAAAACTGAATCTAGGTCTGTTGCTACAGTGTTCATAAAAATGTATGAACACTAAAGGTGGAGGTAAAGCATGGTAAAGAGTCAACAGTTCTGAAAGCCATGTATTCAGTGTTGTGTAAAAACTGTGTGTACAACATGCAGCAATTAAAGCAGTATATTTACCTGGGTGCAGGACGAAGAGCTGTGCAGTGGAGATGATCTCCAGAGGCCATTCCACAGTGTCTCACCTGTAATAATACATCAGATACTATCTCAAACTAACACTGTCATCTTTGTTATTATTATTATTATTATTATTAATGACTCTATACACAGACCTCATAGTTTAAAGAATCAGGACGTGTGTGTGTGTAACAGACCTGTATAATAACAATGTATATAAGAGTGAGTGTAAAGGTAACTCTGCTCCAGGTGGGGATGTGATCCATACCTGCAGTACGAGTTTATTTCTAACACCTGGCACTGAGCTGCGTCTCTGATGCGCAGTGTCACTAAAATCACACGTCACACATCACACAGAAGCTAGTACACATTTAGGATAAAAAGCCTGACAGAGATCCATGTGATTAAATCAGCTCGTCTGTTCTGATCACAAACTCATGCAGCGTCTTTAACCCTGAATCGGGCACAGACTGCGCATGCGCCGGTACATATGGCCGCGACGCTGCCCAAAACACCAGAGTAAGTTAGATTTCTCCATATTACATGAGTTTATCTACTGGATTCCTCCTCAGACCGGCGCTCAGTGCAGCGTGGTGAGTGAGAGCTTTTCCTCACGCCTAAACTTTAAACTCCGTAGCTCAAACCGAGTGTAAACAGGAATAAATACAGCGCATACTCACGTCCTGAGCTGTCCATGTGTGGTGAAGTGGGACAGGACTCCTGTTAGGATGTTGTGGTGAAGGTGTTGTCCTCACAGGTGGAGATGAGAGCGACAGAGCTCCACTATGTCCTCCCGCACAGAGCTTCCTGTAGCGCGGTCACTGTAGGACTCTCCCCCCGTCTGAGCTGGACTACACCGCACTAGCACAACCGGTTAGGCTAATCAAAAATCACTCTTGTACAGTTATCTAAAGGGTTTATCAGCTTTAAAATCATAACTGTATAAATTATATAATTTATGTGAGAGATAATGTCCTGTGTTGTTGTTCTGACCCAGCTCCACACCAGGCCTTCACCTTATTTATGCGTCTAGGTCTAGGCTAACTAAATTAGTTAATTACTGAAGACACTCCGTTTAAATGTACAATCCTATAAAATATTTATACCCTGACCGTTTGTGTAATTAAACATTTCATCTCATGGTGTAAAGTTTCCTCACATTGGACTTTGTCTAACCAAGCTGAACACCCTCCTTTAATATCTCCATAGGGCCTAGCATACACAGGTGTACTATGTGCTTAATCAGTCAACTACACCTTTGAGCCAATGAGGTTGTACTATACTGAGAAGTCCCTCCCTTAATGAGTCACTTAACAACTTACTACCTTATTGGCTCAACAAGCAGTGAGCTGTGAGCTGTGTTTTTACTTCTAAGGATTATTATTATATTATTATTACAGGCTATTTCTTTTCAATTCTTTTACTCTGTAATTCTTCAAGGTGTGGTGGAGATATAGGAAAACTTTACATTGTCCCATGATTTGTGATAAAAATAAAGATATACATCTCCAACAAGCTCAAAAATGGATCAACGAAAAGGATTTTTTTTACAACATCATTTTTACTGATGAAACTACAGTGGCTTTGGAAAAGAAAAATCATATGATCAAAAAAGCATAAAAGCTTTGAGATTTTTGTGTTCATTGGATTATACTAAGACATTTGTATTTGTATTCATTAGATTCTTTTGCTGGGGAAATAAATTTTACGCAGAGATGTCAGCTCGGTATTGTAAAATTCCCAATTAAAACCCCAATTCGCCACCAGCAAAACCATCACAAATGAAAGCTGAGAAGAGCATAACAAAAAAAAATTCCCCTTATAATCCACTAACCAAATGTACTCGTTATATGTAAATATACTTTGAACAGGTTCAAGGAACGAAAACTGAAAATGTAACAAACTGACAAAAAGAATAAAATATACAGTCTTATGCAAAAGTTTAGGCACCCCTTGATAAATAACAGACTTTGGTGATTTTTTTAATTGAAAAGATGTTAACGCAGTCTCTCTTGGAAATGGCAGTCTCTCTTGCCAACTACTAAGCATGGGGGTTGATCTATTATGCTTTGGGGTTCTGTTGCAGCCAGTGGCACAGGAAACATTGCACGAGTGAAAGGAAGAATGGATTCCACTAAATACTAGCAAATTCTGGAAACAACCATCATACCATCTGTAAAAAAGCTGAATTAGAAAAGAGGATGGCTTCTACTACAGGACAATGATCCTACCTCGAAATCCACTATGGAATACCTCAAGAGATGCAAGCTGAAGATTTTGAAATGGCCATCACAGTCCCCTGATTTAAACATCATTGAAAATTTGTGGGTAGATGTTAAAAGAGCTGTGCATGCAAGATGACCAAAGAATATTACAGAACTAGAAGCCTTTTGCAAGGAAGATTGGAAGAAAATCCCAAGTACAAGAATTGAAAGACTTCAAGCTGGCTATAAAAAGCGTTTGTAAGCTGTGATATCTGCCAGAGGAGGTGTTACTAAGTACTGATTATGTAGGGTACCCAAACTTTTGCACAGTGCCACAATAATGTTTTTATTTTTTATCTTTCTTCAATTTATGACATAAAAAGTAACTATGCACCAATGTTTGCTGAAAATTTCCAAGAGAGACTGCGTTAACATCTTTTCAATTTAAAAAATCACCAAAATCTGTTAATCAAGGGGTGTCTAAACTTTTGTATAAGACTGTATGTGTGTGTGTGTGTGTGTGTGTGTGTGTGTGTGTGTGTGTGTGTGTGTGTGTGTTCAATAAGGATGTGTTATCGACATAATAATGTAATAATAATGTAACAGTAGCACTATTCATAGCAAAGGCAAAAATAATAATAACAATATAGGTATACTAAGAACGAGTACACAGTACTGGTAAAAGTCTAAAATGTAAATGTTACATACAATAGAACCAAAAGGTAAACGTATGGTAGAACATAAGTGCAATAGAAATTCACTTATTCATAAAAAGTTAACCTTACGTACACTAGAACCACAAGGTAAATGGTAAGTACAACAGAACAACAGGATGTGCAATAGAATGGTAAATACAATAGAATCACAAGGTAAACTGTACATACAATAAAACCATATATGCAATAGAAATGTATAAAACCTTAATGTGCAATAGAAACAAAGGTAAACTGTAAATACTATAGTCTAGTATGTGCAATAGAAATGCATAAAATGGCATAAGTTACCGTAGAACCAAAAGGTAATCTGTACGTACAATAGAACAACAGGCTAATTCTGCCCATCATTCCCTCAGCATCTGGAGAAGACACTCCTATTTTCATTTGAACTTTTGCCCATGCATCCAGTGCGTCCTGCTCATGCTTTTGCCTGCCCCGGTCTGCCAGCATGTAATATCAGTTTTCGCCTTCCTCTTTCTTTTGCTTGCTAGCGTGCGCTGTTGTCAGATGTCTCAGCCAGTGTCTCCTCCAGTGCCTGTTTGCAAGACAATATTAAAGCATTAAGCAAGAAATTACCTGAAAGTTACAACCATAATAGCAGTGCTAAGAGGATGATTGCACAAATCAAATTCTTCCAACATCCAAATTTTGTAACAGGAATCACTTTCTAATTGTGAAATTGTGGAGCTTTTGTGGGTCATCACCATCTCACTTTTTGTAAGTGTCTCTTAGATGTATTGGAATATAAACAGAAAGGTTATAAGTGCGGTGAGATATAGTAAAGGGTAAAAGAAACTGTAACTGCACTGTAAAAGTCACAACAGGGTAATTCTCTGGGACCTTAAACTAAGCAGACACAAAAGAGCATTTGGAGCTATTTTTGTTGTAAGCTTGTGTGAAAGACTCATCCTCTGTACTATATATTATATGCATTCCGTTTTGTGTTTCAAATGGACAAAATACCCAAGAACATGTATGTAGAATATCGCCAAATTGGCTGGAGAAAATAAAATTTGAAAACAAGTCAAGCATGAGGAACATACAAGTACAAAGCTAGCTTTGTTGTAAGCTAACGTGAAAGGATCATCCTCTATGCCATATAATATGTGATTAAAATATCACCACAAGATCCACATACAATTACCAGGACATGCCATGAAAATTTTTTATTATAGATAGTTAATTAAACGTTAAAATCAACTTACTGTACGTTTACGTCTCTGGTGGAGTGGCTGTCTGGCTTACACAATGAAGGTGAGGTTGATGGTGTCATGGTGACGGCGGAGTTCCGACTCTACACTGTAAAAAAATATATATATGTTTTGACGACGGTAGTCCTGGATGAGTTCAGGGTCTAGAACGAACCGAGCCGGAATCCAACATCGCTCCTCGGGACTGTAACCTCCCCAATCGACCAGGTACTGGAGGGTGCCGACGGCAATGTTGAGCAGCGTAGCGGGTATTGGCACGGCGAAAGGCTGCTCTAGCTTGTTCCCACAGCCGCCAGCACCTACGGACCAACTGTTGGGCCGACGGTACATCAACCTCCGGTTCTTGGTGATCGAACATCGGAGACTGAAAACCGTTCCGTCTGACCATTAGTCTGACAGTGGTATCCAGAGGAGAGACTGCAGGTGGCGTTGATCAGACAGCAGAAGGCTTTCCAGAACTGGGCAGCGAACTGGGGCCCTCTGTCCGAGATGATGTCCTTCGGGACCCATGCAGGCGGACTACATGCTCTAGTATCAGCTTGGCTGTGTCTTTAGCTGACGGGAGTCCGGCGTGACTGTCCACCATATCGCAGAGGTGAGCGTAATCCGCTGGGTTTACTGCTGGCTCAGTCATTCTGTCACAAAGAAACCGGAGGATGATCAGAACACTAGCAGTTAGCCCGTGTAGCGTGGATGGTAAACCCAAACACGGAAATAGCGCAAGCAGGCAGGATAACCACACGATTTATTATTAGAACTCTCTCATGTAGAGAGCAAGAGTTTACACAATTAAACCCGCGTTCTAACAACACACACTCAATCAGGAATATAACCTAAAATGGTGAGTACTCACGAAATGGAGGTGATAGCATCGGAGGCAGCATCGGTAGACTCAATGACTGAGCAATGTGAAGCGCCATCTTGTTTCCTTTTATGCTTCCTGAAATGCGACCATATTACTTCCAGGTCCTAGTGCCGGTCGTGTTACGAGTGTGCATGACAGCGGGTGCCGCAGGTGGAGATAACCAGCCCCTGACTCTGGCAGTAGGGCCCTCACAGCGGGGCAAGTGGGTGACGACTCGGCGGTATACTCGTTCAGCCAAAGCTAACGCTAAGGCTAACCCACCGGAGCACACCTCTTCTGTGCTTCACGTGGCCAACAGGTTTGCTCTCCTCAGTGATGCACCCACTGAGAAACCTGAAAGAGCTCTGGTTGGTTATAGGAAACTCTATACTGAGGCACATGAAATTAGCTAGGCCTTTAGGGGGGCCAGCGGCAGTGGTCAGGTGTATCCCGGGAGCCAGAGCACCAGCCATAGCAGGTATTCTTAGGGCTCTAGGACAGCATAGGTTCTCTAAGATAGTGATACATGCTGGAGCTAATGATATACACCTTCGTCAGTCAGAGTTTAGCAAGCATAACTTTACAGAGGTGTTTAAACTAGCGAAGGCGATGTCCGATGAAGTAGTTTGCTCTGGCCCCATCCCAATGAGACGTGGCGACATACACACATGGACAAAATTGTTGGTGATTGTCAATGAAAGAAAACTTACAATGGTCACAGAAATAACTTTAATCTGACAAAAGTAATAATTAAAAAAAATTCTATGAATGTTAACCAATGAAAGTCAGACATTGCTTTTCAACCATGCTTCAACAGAATTATTTAAAAAAATAAATTCATGGAACAGGCCTGGACAAAAATTATGGTACCCCTAGAAAATACTGAAAATGTGACCAAAGGGACATGTTAATTCAAGGTGTGTCCACTAATTAGCATCACATGTGTCTACAATCTTGTAATCAGTCAGTGGGCCTATATATAGGGCTCCAGGTAGTCACTGTGTTGTTTGGTGACATGGTATGTACCACACTCAACATGGACCAGAGGAAGCGAAGGAAAGAGTTGTCTCAGGAGATTCGAAAGAAAATTATAGACAAGCATGTTAAAGGTAAAGGCTATAAGATCATTTCCAAGCAGCTAGATGTTCCTGTGACTACAGTTGCACATATTATTCAGAAATTTAAGATCCATGGGACTGTAGTCAACCTCCCTGGAGGGGGCCGCAGGAGGAAAATTCATGACAAATCAAAGAGACGGATAATCCAAATGGTAACAAAAGAGCCCAGAAAGACTTCTAAAGAGATCCAAGGTGAACTTCATGCTCAAGGAACATCAGTGTCAGATCGCACCATCCGTCGTTGTTTGAGCCAAAGTGGAACTTTTTGCCAAGGCACATCAGCTCTATGTTCACAGACGGAAAAATTAAGCATATCAAGAAAAGAACACTGTCCCTACTGTGAAACATGGAGGAGGCTCTGTTATGTTCTGGGGCTGCTTTGCTGCATCTGGCACAGGGTGTCTTGAATCTGTGCAGGGTACAATGAAATCTCAAGACTATCAAGGGATTCTAGAGAGAAATGTGCTGGCCAGTGTCAGAAAGCTGGGTCTCAGTCGCAGGTCATTGGTCTTGTAACAGGACAATGACCCAAAACACACAGCTAAAAACATCCAAGAATGGCTAAGAGGAAAACATTGGACTATTCTAAAGTGCCCTTCTATGAGCCCTGACCTCAATCCTATTGAGCATCTTTGGAAGGAGCTGAAACATGCTGTCTGGAAAAGGCACCCTTCAAACCGGAAACACCTGGAGCAGCTTGCTCATGAGGAGTGGGCCAAAATACCTGCAGAGAGGTTCAGAAGTCTCATTGACAGTTTCAGGAATCGTTTGATTGCAGTGATTGCCTCAAAAGGTTGTGCAACAAACTATTAAGTTAGGGGTACCATCATTTTTGTCCAGGCCTGTTCCATGCGTTAATTTTTTTTAAATAATTCCATTGAAGCATGGTTGAAAAGAAATGTCTGACTTTCATTGGTTAACATTCATAGAATTCTTATTAATTATTACTTTTGTCAGATTAAAGTTATTTCTGTGACCATTGTGAGTTTTTCTTTCATTGACCGAAGGGTACCATCAATTTTGTCCACGTGTGTAGCTTACAGCAGGTTATGGTCGCTGAACCGCTGGATGTCCAGGTGGTGCTCGGAAAATAATGTGGGCTTCAAAGATAACTGGAAGACCTTTGAGGGCAAAGCTGGCCTGTTAGGGAGGGACGGTGTCCATCCCAGTCGGGAAGGTGCTGCTCTCATTTCTTGTAGTATAGCGCATAGTCTCAGAAGAGGCCTAGTTAATTGGTGACAATCCAGAGCCCAGGCCATGGAGCAGACAGACAGGCTAAACCAACCGTCTGCTAGCTGCATAGAGTCGTCACTCAGGTTTCATCATATTGAGACTCTGTCTGTTCCCCGAGCTACACATACACATAAATTTAGGAAGACTCAGAAAGTCTATTTTAGTAATTTAATTAATATAGATACCACAGACTCAGAGCACACTGAATGCGCAGCCGGCACCTCTGATCTGAAGCTAGGATTGTTAAATATAAGATCTCTCGCATCTAAAGCAGTTATTGTTAATGAAATTATTACAGATCAGGAGTTTGATATACTCTGTTTAACAGAAACCTGGATTAAACAGGATGAGTATGTAGCTTTAAATGAAGCTAGTCCTCCTGGATACAGTTACATACACTAGCCTCAGCTAACTGGTAGAGGAGGAGGCGTCGCAGTTATTTATAACAATAATCTGTCTATCGTACAAAAACACGGACACAAATTTAATGCATTTGAAGTTCTCTATAGTAACATAAAAAGTGTAGCTACAAGTAGTAAGTCTGCTGAGTCGATCCTGCTAATAATCATTTACAGACCCCCAGGGCCGTACTCAGAATTTCTCTGTGAATTTGCAGATTTCCTTGCAAACCGAGTCATTTCTGTAGAGAAAGTGTTAATTGCTGGAGATTTTAATATTCATCTTGAGAATCCAGAAGACCCTCTGAGAACAGCATTTATGTCCATACTAGACTCCGTAGGAGTAAATCAATGTGTAGTAGGACCCACTCATAAAGCAGGTCACACTTTAGATTTAATATTATTCTTCGGATTAAATATAAGAAATTTATTCACAATTCCACTGTCTGAAGTTATCTCAGATCACTATATTGTCTCAATTAATGTTTGTCATAGTAATAATGTATGCACAGCGCAGCGCTACCATATTAAACGTACATTCACATCAAATACCACACAGAACTTTATCAGTAATCTCCTAGAGGTACCAACTTTGATTGGATCACCATCTGACTCTACAGAACTGGATCAGGCGACTGAACATTTAGAGTCAACGTTTCGTTATACCTTAGATAATGTAGCTCCAGTTAAAAGGAAATTGCTTAGAGATAAGAAACTCGCTCCCTGGTATAATGATCACACACGCAGTTTAAAACAGACCACTCGGAAATTAGAACGTAAATGGCGTCAAACCAAAATGTTAGTATTTCAAATAGCATGGAAGGAAAGCATCCTGAACTATAAAAAAGTTCTTAGTGTAGCTAGATCAACATATCTCTCCGCTCTTATAGAAAATAACAAAAATAATCCTAAATTTTAATTTAATACAATTAACCAAATTAACCAGAAATAAGACCACTGCAAAAATCTCCACAACAACATACAGTAGTGAGGACTTCATGAACTTCTTTAATAATAAAATTGTAAACATTAGGAGTAAAATTGAGGCTTTGAAACCAGACAATGTAATTGATGCAGATGTTAAACTAACCATGTCAGATCGGAACCTAGAATACTTCACTCCCCTTGAAAAGAATGAATTAATTTCATTAATCTCTTCTGCAAATTCATCAACCTTTTAGATCCCATACCGACACATTTTCTCAAACAGATCGTGCCAGAAATAACATAACCACTGTTGAAAATAATTAATTCTTCAATCAGCATTGGATATGTTCCAAAATCTTTTAAATTATCAGTTATTAAACCAATAATTAAGAAGTCTGACCTTGACCCCGGTCAGCTGTCCAATTACAAGCTGATATCAAACCTTCCCTTTATCTCTAAGATTCTGGAAAAGATAGTTGCGGAGCAACTATGCTCATATCTACATAGAAATAACATACATGAACTGTATCAGTCAGGATTTAGGCCTCATCACAGCACAGAGACAGCACTCATTAAAGTAATAAATGACCTTCTATTGGCCTCTGATCAGGGTTGCGTAACTATGCTTGTGTTACTCGAACTCAGTGCAGCTTTTGACACAATTGATCATAGCATTCTCCTTCACAGATTAGAAAACGTAGTAGGAATTAAGGGAACAGTCCTCTCCTGGCTCAGATCCTATTTGACTGATCATTATCAGTATGTAGATTTAAATGGTAATTATTCTGCATGTTCACTAGTGGAGTTTGATGTCCCACAGGGTTCAGTTTTAGGCCCACTGCTTTTTTCCCTTTACATGCTTCCTTTGGGCAACATAGTCCGTAAGCATGATATTAATTTTCACTGTTATGCTGATGACACACAGTTATATGTCTCAACAAAACCTGATAAGAGAAACCAACTTGCTAAAGTTGAGCTATGTGTTAAGGATATAAGAGAGTGGATGTTAACTAACTTCCTGATGCTTAATCCTGATAA
This sequence comes from Clarias magur, assembly GCA_013621035.1. Lineage (NCBI taxonomy): Eukaryota > Metazoa > Chordata > Actinopteri > Siluriformes > Clariidae > Clarias > Clarias magur. The sequence continues at coordinate 303,321 of QNUK01000239.1, read as the reverse complement.
GACAGAAGTTCTAGTCATAGGACCACATGCAGCTAGAAGCAAGATTTTAGATCACACTGTAATTTTAGATGGCCTTTCTGTTCTATCTAGAGCAACAGTAAAAGACCTTGGTGTGATTATTGATTCTAGTCTTTCATTTGAAGCTCATGTAGACACTATCACCAGGATAGCATTCTTTCACCTTAGAAATATTGCCAAGTTAAGGAATATATTGTCACTAAATGATGCAGAAAAACTAGTTCATGCTTTTATCACCTCTAGGTTGGACTATTGTAATGCCTTACTGTCTGGTTGTTCAACCAGGTGCATAAACAAGCTTCAGTTAGTTAAGTATGCAGCAGTGAGAGTCCTCACTAAAACCAGAAGATACGAGCACATCACCCCTATCTCATCTTCACTTCATTGGCTCCCTGTGAAATTTCGCATTGATTTTAAAATACTACTTTTGACATATAAAGCATCAAATGGTCTTGCGCCGCAGTATCTGAGTGAACTGTTAGTGTCTTACGATCCGCCACGCCTACTTTGATCAAAGGATGCAGGCTGCTTGTCAGTACCACGTATTATAAAAACTACAGCAGGGGGCAAAGCTTTTTCTTACAAAGCCCCAAAGTTATGGAATAGCCTTCCAAATAGTGTTCGGGACTCAGACACAGTCTCAGTGATTAAGTCTAGGCTAAAAACCTATTTATTTAGCCAAGCATTTTTGTAAATAGATTAGCCTTAGGTAAAGAGCAGATCTGGGTGACTCATGGCTGTATAGTATTCTGGTGAACAGGTATGTTTAGATGCTGTCTTCCCCACTCTCATTGATCACTCAGGTTTGTCGACGGTGAAGTGATTAGTCGCTTTACATCTCAGGGAGCCCTCATGTCTGTGTTTCCTTCTGGCTCTCCTTTTTAGTTATGCTGTTATAGTTAGTCCCTGCTTGCAATAAATATACACTAAATATACATTCACTCTATACATTATGTGACTGTGACCATACCTAACTGTTATCTCCCCTCTTTTGCTCTCCCCTCTCCTGTTCTCTCTCCCCCTCTCTCTCTTCCCTCTTTCTGTCGAGCTACACATGTCGTTCCTGAGCTGCCATTGATCCAGACTTCCTCTGCCTGACTTATCCTGGTGCCCCGCTTCTGGTTGGAGATCTCGTCACATGGATGTCCCATGTGCCTCTTTGGAATGCGTCCGATGTCTGGGGACGGTTTCACTCTACTAGGAAGACAGTTCTGGCCTCGCATGATGTTGACGGCCATTTCTCTGTGGACTTGGCTACAGTCGCTCGTTAGTTCAGGACTGGAATTTCCTACAAGTCTACCTGAGCCTCCAATAACTACCTGGACTCCATATTAACATCAATTTACATCTATTAATAACTATTCTACTGAACTGCCTGCAACCCAACATGCAGTATGAATGCAGATCAAACCCTGCTTTCTGTTTCACCCAAATGAGGATAGATTCCCTGTTGAGTCCGGTTTCTCTATTGATATTTTGCCCGAGCATGCAACGATTAACAGCCTTGATCTTCGCACCTTGCCCATGAGTGTAATAGAAAATCGTTCCCATCTACAGAGGCTGCAGTTGGAAGACCCCATTACTGGCCAATTACTCAGGGATCTAGAAACCGACTCACATGGCAAACCACAATTGAAATGACACATTACACTATGTATGATGATTTACTCTATCTCAAAGAGACAGCGAGTGTTTGCACATTGCATCCATTGAAAGCACTCAAACTGTATGCCCCAACATCACTCTGTGGCACGCTACTTGACCACTACCATGATCACCCAACTGGAGCTAGAAACCCCACTTGACTTAGTAACCCAACCCTCTTCAGAAGGTTCGGATGAGCCAGGGGTCCCATACCTGGAGACACTAAGGGCTTCACTCCAAGAAGCTTATGACCATGCAAGAGCAACACTTGATCGAAGCGATGCTAAACAAAAGCGTAACTATGATGCTACAGGGAGTGAATATAATATTGGTGATCTTATTAACATTAAATCCCACCCGAGATCTAACTCTCTGACAAATTTTACAGCACAGTTAGCCCCGTTGTTCACAGGCCCCCTCAGGATCGCACAAAAACTTGGTCCTGTGAACTACAGGTTGGCTAGGCTAGAAGACGGTGAGGATGCAGGAGTCTTCCATGTGGTAAATTTGCATCCGTATCATGGTTGGGGCTCTGTGTCGCCGCAAAACTTTCCTGCCCCATTAGTGGCAGAGGAAGGGATTCATGAACTGGGTGACTGCCATGGGCAAAATGGGGACACGGGCAGCTTCACTGGCTATGCAGCTCAAGCTAATATGCATGGCAATCTGATATTGCTACCTATGACACTGATGAACCTTACCCGCAGACTTTAGACGTCAGTGATGACAGCTATCACACCACATACAATTTACTCAGGCTTTGTAACGGTTGAAAGATATGAGTCTGAAAAGCCTTACCCAACATGACCACAAGGGGGCTCATTCCTATCACAGCCACCTTTGGATGAGGCGGAAGTTTTCTGCAGGAGAGTTCTTTGTGTCGAGCTGTGCATGGTACCGAGACTTTTATGTTTACTAATTCAGACCACCCTTTGTTAACTTGGAACCAGTATTACATATATAATAAAGCGGAGTTGTGACTTTCCTCCCTAACTCAGTGTAGTGCTTTCCATATTCAATAAGACTAGCAGAGGTGGCGATGCTAGTATCCTACAGAACATTTAGTTGATCGGCTACCATGCTTTAGCCCTGTCACAAGGTGTAAGGGGGTGATCCGCACCCGGGTGGGCCCAGGTCAGACAGGGCGGATTGCTGATTGCTATGAGCCAGCTGTCGCCATGGCAGGGAAGATAAAACAATTGGTGGTGGATTTCCACAGGCACAAACACACTTCACTATCACCAGTGCAATCACTGCTTTCTTACAGAGAGAGAGAGAGAGAGAGAAACTGGAAACAAGGAATCTCTCTAATGACACTTGCTTTTGCTTTATGCCCGCACACACATGTTATAATAAACATTTCTGAGCTGCCAGTGATCCAGACCCCCTCTGGACCTGGTTCTGGTTGGGGATGTCATCATTTGGATGCCCCATGTTATCTGCTTGGGATGCATGTGGGGACTGAGGATGCATGTTGTCTGCTTGGGAATGTGTGTGGTGACTGATTTTTCACATTCCATACAAATTTCCTAAATAGGACATAGCAGGATAATGGGGGTCTCTTCGCCACAGTGATTTTTGTGCAGTGCAGTTTTTCTGGTGGTGCAGATGCCGCCTTTCGTCGTCTTGGTCTGCATGCAGTGAGCTTTCTCTGTCCATGATCCTCTTCTGGCAATTAATAAGCTGGCCCAGTCACGACCTAGGAGTAGAGTTGCCACTCTTTATGACTGTAATTAAGCTGTTCATATCACCGTGTGCGCTTTTATCTCCGCTTTGATCAAAACGCTGCCGATATGATATATTAACAGCCTCAGTTCAGTCATAATATACTCAGATCACAAAAAGGGACAATGTTTGCAAAGCAGACAATATGCAAAATCAGGGTCCTTGCCACCAATCAAGGAACTTACAGTTGGCATTCAGCAGGAGAAGAAGCATGCAATCGCTGAAGGAGAACTCGCACAGCTGTGCTGGTTAGTCATATGTTCAGTGCTGTTTTGCTTGCGTTTGTTCCATGCGTTCTCACACATGACAATGGGTGACATTTGAGCGATCTTTCCTTGCATATCACATACTACACTATTGAGCAAAAAGGAGAAGGCTGCTCTTCCCATGCTTCAATCGTGACATCTAGAAGCCTGCGAGGATGTCTCTCAAACAGCAGTTCAAACGTCTGACTCCGGTGGAGGCCTGTGGCATTTCTCATATAGCGAAGAGGATGTAGGGGATCAGCTGGTCCAAATTTCACCCCGTTTCATCCACGACTCACTGCAGCATCCATTTTAATGGCTGGTTAAATCATTCTGCTACATCATCTGTCTGCAGGAGCCAGCATACATCAGCTACTAATCTGGACATAAACATGCCCTGGTCTATTAGTAACAGCAGACCCATGCAGCTGAAGTGTAGCACCAGCTCTTTAGCTATATCCTTAGTTGTTGCTTTTTTGAGTAGGACCACCTCAAGATATCTGGTGGCAAAGTCGACGATGACTGGGATGTATTCATGACCATTCGCCAACTTTGGAAGCGGGCCTTTCATAGAACGGGACGCCAGTAATTGGAAGAGGAATTAATAGGGCGAGGGCCGACTTTCGTCACCTTCTGCTTCTCCTTCTATCTCCCGCACCTGACTCCAACAGTGTTTGAGGTGGGTGTCCTTGCACTGGAGCTTCGCAAAACTGCCATCCTTCTGGATCTGTTGAGCCAAGAGAAGAAAGAGATCAGAGGGAGAATATGCCTTACCTTCCACCTCTGCATCTGCTTCATCTACCACCAGTCTGAGTGATCTAGGTTGTCTGGGAGGTGGTCGACTTTTGCCTGTGTCAGCGTCATGGCTCCCGTCTCTTCTGCTTCTTCCCACCATTCGTCTCCTGCAGCAGCTCAGGCTAGTATCTCATTATGAGGAGAGGGACAGAAAGATTAGGCATGACCCCTGGAACCAAAGAATGTTTTTCCTGTCAATCCTCCACAGTGAAGGGGAACCTCCTGCCGATGAGCGAGAGAGGACTGCAACTGGGATGACAGAGGGGCAAATTTCTCATTTCCCATAGGTAGCAGCAAGGTAACAGCACTTCCCATTTCAAAAAGCGGCAGCAGTGGAGCTCTGACGATTCGGACCTAGTGGGTGAGAGCAGGAAGGATTTCTTTGGTCCGCCAGCTGTTGGCCCAGAGCCCCTGGGATGATGCATCGGCTTATCCTGCGATATATAGGGTAGATGTAGTTGATATGGAGACTCACGTCGTGGGGAGAAATGTAACAGGAAGGGGTTTTATCTGGGAACCTCTTTTTCTTGGGTCCCAGAGAGAGAGTGGCCAGGGCGTATTTGCCTCGCTGAGGACTACGAGCTGCTAAAATCTGAAATCCTAGCCCACTGCAGACTTTCCAATACTCAGTCTGCGCTATAGTTCCATCTCTGGGCATACAATGCACAGAACGTATTCCCCCACACCCAATGGTCACAAGAGCAGAGTTTGGGGTTTAATCTTACTGTTTAGTTATGAAGTGAGCACCAATTTTTTAGCAAGTTATGAAGCTCTATTTGTTTACGAAGTGGTCGAGCTTGCTGGTTACCTTCAGACACCCATGAAAAATTTCCTAAGGCTAAAACCTTTTTTGTTTTTTGACCTCACGGTGTGGTTTGTCCCACGGTCGTTTGTCCCAATCAGAAGTGTTTGTGAGCATAGCTACATAGCTTTTGTATGGTTCCTCCTTTTCGTGCATACATTAACCTGTGGTTTGATCTGGCACGTGGGAGACCATCTCAGTGGAGTTTTAGTAATTTAGATAAAATATATTAACATGAGTCTGGTTCATATGACTAAAATTTCAAACACATCAACATTCATTGAATACACAGGGCATACAAAACATCCGATATCTTGCATACCCCTTCATACCTTTATCTATAGCAAGGGTTATACAGGTTTGTTACACTCCCTGAGTTTACGATAAACCTGTTGGACACAACACAATCATACATTCTATATGAGCACATACATATAATTTTATATTTGCCCTACTGACATACTTTAACTGAATTTAGCATTGTGAAGCATGTATGTTCTTTGTTCTGGGGCCAAGAGGTGAAGAAACGCAATCCGGGGGTCAGCAACTACCAGGGGGTTGTGAAACTGGCTTGAGTATGGATGTGAAATGCTCCTCTCTTGTTCCATGAAGTTGCTTTGCAGATTTAAACGTGAAACTGTTTCTTTCCTTGTTTGCTGATGTTCGTAAATTGTCTTTTCCTCTTTCAATGGCTTGCTGATTTGCACCATTTGAGGTGAAAGTCATCTGGGTTTCCTCTATTGATGGGTCATGTTTCCCGTTGCTTTACACCACAGAGAGAGATAACGTTATCAGCATGGCGCATTTTGCTAGAGGGTGACAGATTCCCTTTGAGGTGGCCTGCTAGTCCCTACAAAAGACTGCAATGTGTTCCGTAAAATCAAATCAATTTTACAGCTTAATTTCAGAGAATTTTCATCACAAATTCCACTTTGACCTGAACACCGCTTGTAGATTCGTATGATATATAATAGTACAAAAAGTATGTATTTGAATTGAAGTACTATTTTACCAGTCTGCTAGCTTTTACAGTAACAGTCACATTTGTACTTACTTGTACACTATCATTCCTTTTTTAGGTGGCTCCTTATGGGATGGCAGTGCAAGCTCTGCATTTGTCGCATCATCAAAAGGAATTTCAATCATTATCAAGTAAAGCATGACTTCGGGATAATTCCTGCTATTGGTTTTCATCCAAATGAGAATGGGTTCCCTTTTGAGTGTGGTTCCGCTCAAGATTGTTTCCTTGCCCCTGTCACCCTCGGCTTGCTCATGAGGGACTTTCTAATACATTTAGAAAAAAACAAAATTTTTCACATTTCATACAAATTTCCATAATTTTCTTTTGATTGTGTAAAGCTGCTTTGCGACAATGACAATGTTAAAGGCACTAAGCAAATAAAAGTTTATTGAATTGAATAGGTGAGCATTGCATAACTGACATTTCCAAGAGTTTTTATTTTGGCTGCATTTTTTTTTATAGTGGCAACATTTCTGACATCTGTGGTCAGTCCTTGTGCTGGTTGTATGCAGTCACATAGGTGCAGGTGCAAGGCATAGATATGTCTTTGTTCCCCATGTGCATTATAATTTCACCCTGCTTTGTACAGTGTCTCCTATATAAGCAGGATGGAAGGTACAACAGACAGATACTTAACGCATCCATCAACCTTAAAATCCCTAATACAGACCCCAGCTGTGGTCAATCATCAGTCTGTGTTTTCCATGACATTGTGGGCTGACTGTATTTTGCCTGCTTGTTTACCTCTGCTTTCTATCAAACACCTGGCTGATCATTTTTACTGTCACAACTGTTTATAAAAAAAAGAAAAAAACATGAGCATGCTGATAATACAATAAAAGAAAGCATTATTCTCATTATCATCATCAATCATTAATAGCCATGCGTAATGACAACACAAGCTTTTGTAGTCATACAAGAAAACGTTTTGCATTATGCTTTACATGTATATGTCTCATACTTAGTATGAGTCCCAATTGCACTGATAATGGAACGATATCTGCATATATCTGATATCTAACAAGGTATATAGACAGTGAAACCTCGGATTGCGAGGAACGTGGTTTGAGAGTGTTCCCAAGACGAGCAAAGATTTTAAAATAAATTAAACGAGCAAGTCATGCTTTAGGAATATTGAATATCATGTAGCACGCATACACTTGTTTTGACGCCGAGCATCGCATGATCACAACTGAGCCAATGGCGCTGCAAGATTGTGGGTTCTCATCTCCCCTGCTCGGTCTTAGTGTGCGTCTCTTACTCGTATAATCAATATCAACATGCACATGTGCTGTTTACTATAACACTGACCACATGTGTGCGCGTAAAACGTTTTTATTTTTGTGTTTTTATGCGCAAGTATACTGTTTATTATAACACACGTGTGTGTGCATATGTAAAGTAAAAGCTCTCATTAGAAAAAGTCTCATTAGAGAGATTAAAGATCCATGTTCTCTCTTTCTATGTCAGCCTGTTCTTTGTGTGTGCGAGCATCATTGGACACTGTGCCCCTTCACACACACCCCTCCTCCTCTCGCCTTCACACACACACATGCACACACACACACGCACACACACACTCTCTCTCTCTCTTTCTCTCTGTCTAACGGATACACTGCTCTGTCGCGATTATTTTCTTTTTTTTTGACATTTTTTTTTGATACATAGTGTTATCCATATGTTTACATCAAATGAAATGTACTTACATTCCTCACTGTTCTTTTTTTCTTTTTTACATAATACAGTACAATAAACAAAAACAAACAATGAATAAAATAAAGCAAGTAAATGAATAAGTAAATAAAATGAATAATAAGAAGAAGAAGATAAACATGGTACTATTAATAACAAAAGTCATTGTTACAATTTGGGGAGGTCAAAACTTAACTTAAAATGAAAATTCCCTAATAAATCATATTGAATCTTTGAGAGTGGAGAATGAGAGGAAGCTTACCGGGTATCAGTTTGAGAGATACAAAAATTGCTAATTTAAGCAAGGGGCATTTATGCTTCTACCAAATCTGGGCGCAGTGGCTCAACATATTCGATCCACTTGGACCAAATATTTCTGAATATGTCCATATGAAGGCGGAGGGAAAATGTAATTGTTTCCATAACATAAATATCAAATATAATATCAAACCACTCTTGCAATGTAGGGGGTTCAGGAAGCAACCAACGTCTTGTAAGAGCTTTTTTACCTGCAGTTACCAATATATCAAATAAGTGTTTCTCAGATCTTGTCTGGAGGCCAGTAATTCCTAGAAAAAATGTAGGAAAATGTAACGGGAGTGTGATGCTAAATATGCTTTCCATTGCTTTCTGAATATCCTCCCAAAAAGGCTTTATCACTGGGCAATCCCGGAATATGTGCCAGTGACTGGCTTCCTGAAACCCACACTGTCTCCAGCATTTAGTGTCCCCTCCCTCAATATATGCTTTCTGTTTTGGTGTAATAAAAAATCTGATAAGGCACTTCCACGAGAACTCCCGCCACGTATACGAATTAGTGCATTTTGATGAGAATTCACATACACTCCGCCAGTCTTCAATTGATATTGAAAAATTACCTTCTTTTTCCCATTTTTTAAAAAATATATTCTGTAGAGTGAGGTTTATATTCCCTTAATCCTTTACATAATTTAGAAATAATACCTTTATTTAAGTTACCTTGGTATGCATCTTTGAATAGTTTCATAATTGGGTCATCAAGGTCAGTTTTATTTCTGATATTTTTTTCAAAATGGTTGCGCAGCTGGAGGTATCTATAGAAATCAGATTTATCTAGATTGTATCCTTTCTTCAAACTTTCAAAATCTTTCAATTTTCCCTTTTCTGTTAGAGAGTAGAATGTTGTTATTCCTTTTGAAATCCAGGATTTGAATCTGTAATCCATTTTATTAGGCTTAAATTCAGGGTCATACGCGCACCACTGAATTATTTGCAGTTTACTATTCAGTTTATATTCTTCCTTTATTTTGTTCCAAAAACTTAATGTTGCTTTAATCCATGAATTCTGCACCTTTTCTAGAAATCCTCCCAAGTTTTTATGAACCAATAATGCCTGTATTGGGGGGTCCTTCACTTGTGAAAGTTCAATATCTTTCCACCTAGCTTGATATATTGGGTTACATATATTAATTAGGTATTTAATTTGGGCTGCATAAAAATAATCCATAAAATGGGGTAATGCTAAACCACCTTCCTCCTTTGGGAGCTGTAATGTTTTTAACTTGATCCTAGGTTTTTTTCCTTGCCAAATAAATCTGGATATAGCCTTATTTAATTCTGTCCAATGTTTTATGGGAATTTCTACTGGAAGTGCTTGGAATAGATAGAGATACCGTGGAAGGATGTTCATCCTTATTGAGTCAATCCTTTGACTAAGGCCAATAAAAGAAATGGCATTCCATCTGTCTAAGTCATTTTTTATGGTTGTTAACAATGGGTCAAAATTTGCCTCTATTAATGTTAAAAATTCTTTTGTTAAGTTTATTCCTAAGTATTTTAGTGAATTCTGATCCCAGTTGAGATTAAATTTATCTCTAATATTTATTGGTGGTGTATAATTGAAAGTCAAAATCTGTGTTTTTTGTATGTTCACTTTATATCCTGCATAATTGCCAAATTTCTCTACAAGGTTCCTTAATTCAGGTAGTGAGTTAGTGGGGGTACTTAGAAAAATCAAAATATCATCTGCATATAATGCCAATTTATGATCATCTCCATTAATACGTATACCTTTAATAATTTCGGTCTGCCTTATCCACTGCGCTAAAGATTCTATGTAGAGTGCAAACAGCAAAGGTGAGATCGGACAACCCTGTCTTGAGCCACGTTCCAATATAATAGTATCTGAGAGAAACCCATTTATTTTTATACGGGCAGATGGTTTACTATATAGTGTACGGATACCTTTAACAAAAATTTTGTGTAAGCCAAATTTTTCAAGAACTTTATATAGAAAGGGCCAACTTACAGAATCGAAAGCTTTTTCAGCTCTAAACTAATTAAAATAGTTTCGAGTTTTTCCTGATGAATATGACTTACTATATGTAGGGATCGCCTAATATTATCATGAGTTTGTCTTTGAGAAATAAACCCAGTCTGATCATTATGTATTAGTTGAGGGAGAATCTTTTATAATCTTTTAGCAAGAATAGTGGTAAATAATTTTTAATCAACATTTAGGATTGAAATTGGTCTGTATGAACTGCATTCAAGTTTGTCTTTTCCCTCTTTTGGGATAACTGAGATCACTGCTTCACTCCATGATGGAGGTATTTCACCCTCCATTAAGGTTGTGTTGCAGGTTTGAAGTAGAGTTGGTAGTAATTCACATCGGAAAGCCTTATACCATTCTGACGGAAAGCCGTCAGGGCCAGGAGACTTATTTGCCTTGAGGTTGGAGATGGCATTATTTAGCTCTGCTTCAGTTATCTCTGCTATTAATGTCTGATTTTGTTCCTCAGTTGCAACTGGTAGGTTAAGAGAGTTAAGGAATTGTTCTATTTGTTGACCATCCTTTAAGTGTGGCTGCGTGTACAATAATTTGTAGTAATTCTTAAATATTTTTTGTATTTCACTTTGTTTGTATTGTATAGTTTAAATCCCTTATTTTATATATTGTCCTCTCAGTCTGTTGTTTTTGCAGTCTCCTTGCTAAAAGCTTAGCTGATTTAGAACCTGATTCATAATATTTTTGTTTTGTAAATTTAAGCTTTCTTTCAATTTCTTGCGTATATATTAAATTTATCTCGTTTCTAATTTTCTTTATTTTAATAATTAGGTCAGATTTTTGTTCCTTTTTGTGTTGAGCTTCAAGCTCTTTTAACTCTTTATTGAGATTTGTTAGCTTTAATTGTTTTAGCCTCTTTTCATGGGCACAATAAGATATAATTCGACCCCTAATAACTGCTTTTAAGGTGTCCCATATTATAGCCGAGTTAACTTCTCCATTATCATTGTCTTTTAGAAATAATTTTATATCTTCCCTAATTTGAGTCTGGAATTGATGATTATTTAGAATACTTGTGTTTAGCCTCCAAAGTGTTCTTCCTGGGTTATCTCTGATATGTATAGTGCAAGACAGGGGTGCATGATCGGATAGAGAAATGGGTCCAATATCGCAGCTTTGTATTCTATGTCGATCTCTCTTTAAAACAAAAAAATAGTCTATCCTTGAGTAAGCATCATGAGGATTTGAGTAAAAGGTATAATCACGGTTGGATAAAGATCTCTCCAAAGATCCAGAATGCCCAACTCTGTCATTAGGATGTATCTAATTTAGGGTTAAGGCGAATGTTCCAGTCACCACCACAAATGACAATTCCCTTGGCTTCTATCATCAAATCAAACATTTTCCTATAGAAAGCAAAATCACTTCCTGGGGGGGCATAAATATTACAAACTGATATGATGGTGTCGTCTATTTTACCTGTAACTATTATATATCGCCCTTCTTTGTCTGAAATTTCTGAGAGATGTTCAAATGGTATTTTTTGTGATATTAAAATTGTTACCCCCCTTCTACGGCCTGTCTTATAAGATGAAGAATAAACCTTGGATATTCCCATTCTCTTTAACTTTTCATGTTCTACTGATGTGAGATGCGTCTCTTGTAGGCACACAATCCCTGCATTTTCCCTTTTCATTTTTAACAGTATTTGACTTCTTTTAGCAGGGTTCAATATCCCATTAACATTAAATGTGGTAACTTTAAGGGTGTTCTTATTCATAATATTCGTTGTGTGTTAATAAGTTTAACTCCTCTCATTGTCACTCCTCAACCAAATATACCTTAACAGCGCCTCTCCCAAAACACAATCATTGAACATGTACCGGCAAAGAATAATCTCAAACAACAAAACACCACCGTAACAAACGAGAACAGTTGTTTCCGGTGTAGAGGCTCGTTTCGAAAGAGCCTTGTGGGGCTTGGTGTAGAAAAAGCCTCCGTAAGGGAAAGTCCCACATCGTACAGAGAGTGGGGCCCTAGAAGATGGCCAAACACTCCAAATAAAATGATAAATAACTCAACAAAAATAAATCTCGGATGATTCGCCAATTAACAAGACTCGACCTTTTTGATTATTTACACAATTAAATCGTAGGTTTTACACAACTAAATAAGCATCCATAGCAGTGAAAATATAGAAGTATTGCTGAAAAAAAAAAAAAAGAAAAACCTTCGGAACTTATCTGCCTTCCTGAGACAAGCGTAAAGCCTTCTTATACGATCATTTCCTAAACTTCTGGAGTTTTTCTTTGTATTGAGAGCGGGGAGTTTTCCTAGGTTGTGTGCAGCTGTCCGTCTCCCTGGAGTCCTGATCTCCGCCCCGGTCTCGTCGCCTCCTCACCACCTGCAGTTGCGCAATTTCTTCTTGTTCTGTAGTGGGTGATTTCACCACGGAAACAGCGAATCCTCGTGAAACCATGTCCCTCGTTGCCTCCGCTGCGTCCTGGTAGAGCCGAGTGCCGTCATCGTAAAAGACTCGCATCCGTGCCGGGTATGGGGTCTAGAACTTTATTCGTTTCTCCTTTAACACTTTCTTGGCTTCGGCATACTCCCCTCGCTTTTTAAACACTTCAGGGGGGAAGTCGTGGTCAACAAAGAAACGAGCATCGTCGCAGAACACCTCTTTCTTCTGCCAAGCTCTTCGGAGCACTTCTTCCTTTACCCGATAACTGCCGAATTTTACCACTATTGATCGTGGCTTTGCACGCGGATTGTTTGGTTTCGGTAGTAATGCACGGTGTGCTCGCTCAATCCCAAGATCACGGTCCCGAGAAAAGTCTAAAGCGCTTTTTAGCATGTTTTCAAGAAAGCCAATCATATCTGTACCCTCTTTTTCCTCGGGTATACCATAAATCCTTAAATTGTCTCTACGAGCACGTCCCTCCTGATCTAATAATCTTGCTTCCAGATTAGCTTGGCGTTGTGTTAGCCGCTTAATTAGCGTCGATGCCATTTGTAACGCGGTTTCAGTCTCCTCAATTCTTTCCTCTGCTTCCTCCAGTCTGTCGTTTGTTCTTTTCAGTTCTTGTTTAATGTCAGAAAGCTGGACCTTATTGTCGTTTCTGAATTCTCGAAGTTCTTTAAGAATGCACCGTAGACTAACCTCAGGAAAAGCTCCGTCACGTGGAGCTAATGTCGGAGAATTGTTTGTGCTACTTTGCCCATCTTCAGGTTCGTTTTCTACAACATTCGTTGTTGTCCTACTTCTAGTAGTAACCCCTTTCTCCATTGTTGCATTAAAAACTCACAAGTTGTCACAAAATCAAATTTACTGGGGTTATTTTAGAAAACCGTCAAGGAGCTCGATAATTAGGCTGTCATCCTCTTGGTGGCGTCGGCAATCACCACGATTATTTTCAAAGGTAAAGTGCTGGTTAATTTGTTTTATTTTTACTTTACATGAGTGATTCCGTTATTGTCGCTTAGTCTAGTGTCATTTAAGAGATTTCTTGTTTATTTTCCTGATAAAACAGTGTTGACGTTAGTGTGTGTGTGCGTGCGTGCGTGCGTGCGTGCGTGCGTGCGTGCGTGTGTGTGTGTGTGTGTGAGAAAATCAAATAAGAGAGGTTGCAAGACAAGAAGATTGAGAGGGAAGGATCTCATTCGTCCTCTCCTCTTATTCCTCTTCACACACATACACAGCGACTGCCGCATACACAGAAACACTTATCTGTCGGGATTTATTTTTACTTTTTTTAGGTGCACGTTAATTTGTATGAATTTGAACTAATACTTAAAGTTTCCATTATTTCTTACGGAAATTTCTTTTTTATTTACGAGTGTTTTAATATACAAGCTGAACAAGTTATGCTCGCAATCCAAGGTTCCACCGTATACAAACAATATAGTAACTGTTTTAGTGCATGGGTGGTACCATAGACACACGGACATTAGGCGAGGTCTTATGGAAAAAGGGTAATTTTATTTAGGATAATGGGGAAGGAAAGGGTTTGAGGGAAGATGGTGAAGATGTGCATGTGCAGTTCTGGAGGCAGTGCCCAGCTGGCGTATAGGCACGAGGCTGGGGAACAGTGACAGCAGGCAGAGTTGGCCTGCGTGGGCAGTGCATGATCCCTCGAATGGTTCCTCTTTGCTGACTGGCCAACTGGTCCCTCCCAGCTCTCCTTGGGCGTGGACACAGACGCGCGGCCTTCCCGGCTGGGAACGAGTGCCTTAACATGAAACACAGTGGAGGTTTCCTCTTCGGCAGGAAAGACAGCTCAAAGTGAGTGCTTGTGCAGTCTTTTCTATGCTGTCCTCAATGAGAAGATCAAACGGCTGCTTTCTTTTCTATGCCTTTAACATCCCTGGGGTGCATTTCATCAGCATGCCACTCTTCCGCATTCAGCGTCCGCCGCAAGACATTACTCAGTAGACCTCCAGGACCACAAGCTTAACTCCCTGCTTCGTTTTTATACTTCAAAGAAAGCCCTGCAGAAGGGGAGGCCGCCTGCCTAGAGAGCCTACGATGTGAGCAAGAAGTGACAAAAAGATTCAGCATTAAAGATGATTATTAGCCAGCCATACCCATTTCCAAGGGCCCTGCCCCTTTGCACACCTTCAGAAATGGGGCCGTCTGCCTACGGTGTGAGCAAGGAGCGTATGATATATAATATATAAAATGTTTGTGTGTATCAGAATAAGAATTATATAAGACAATAATTTACTTATTGTAACAACTTAAACAACTCAGAGTTACATTGCAAACGTCTTCCTCTACTTCTTCACTGTTGAGAACCATCTGAAGAACTTCTTCACCTGTATAGTGAATTATCTTCCAAACAAATTGGAAAGTCTCTGAATCTGTGTGTAAACTTGATGTATTCATGGCATTGTCCAGGGGGACGTGGCCTTGTATGTAGATTGCCCAAACTCTTTACCTTGTGAATAGCGTGTGGGCATGTCATGTCTAATGTCATTATCAGATAATGAAGTGTGACAAAAAGACTGTACCATAAGGATTATATAAACTGAAAATATTTGAGTTATTTCACTTAAAAGTAGACAATTTTAGCGGCAATTTCAGACACTTTTCAGAGGAATATCTGCGGAGACTGAGAGCATGAAAAGCATACCCTTTTTATTTTTTATATTCCACAAAAGCACAATGTTTTGTTGATAAAAGTAGACCCTTTACAAATTCAAATGATGTACCACACCTATGTGCATGATTAAAAATGACAACATTTTAGTCATACATACAATCATACATACATGTTATGTACTGTATACTATTATACATAAATCATACATGTTCTTTTCACAGTTAACAGATAAAGTTGTCCCGCCTGCGGGCCAGCTGACACCAAAGGGTTCAATCAACACCACCAATTCAATCCTCTTGTGAGGATTTTCTCTATTTAAAAAAAAGGTTTTATTGCAATCTCAAGTATACTGGATTGATTTGAGGTGGCATAAAATAATTAATTCATTATTAGTGAACATTTATTAAATAAACAATTTAGATGTTATCACAATTATTTTAAAATAATATCTAATAACTACAGAATTTATAATAATTTGTTCCCCTTTCTTTTAACAATCTAAATTAGAAAGAAGAGTTTCAGCAGCAGATCAGATCAGTCCTGCTATCATGAGGACTGAGCTTGTAAAACTTCGTGATGAAAGTTTCTTGTTAGGGAGAAAATAGATGGAGAAGATTTAACACACAGACAAAGCTTTGAACCTTTTTATGAGCACTGTAAAAACCCCCTTGTTATAACCAGGTTTCTCCCAGACTCAGCAACACTGTGCATGCTCAGGGAGGGAAATCCACATACTGTATAACTAAAGGAGACAGCTTCACCCCTAATGCCCTGGTAATTATGAATCCTGACATAACATCCCATAAGAACAGAAAGACATTTTAGTTCAGGACCCAGTAAAGAAGCTAATATTGCTCCACCACAAAACACAATAAACAATAACTTTTAAAAGTATGTGTTGTGTGTGTTCTGATAGTGACTGATAATATGTAAGAAATAACTGTAAATATGATGCACGTTTGTAAATACTGTGTGTATGTAGTGCGCTCCGTTCTCTCGAAGATTACCAACTTCACCAGGTACCCTCTAGTGACTCTGGCATTGGTGCCCTTCATCATGTTGATCCATGCCTAAGCACAGTGTTATGTTTCCACAGCAAACTTCCTTCCCAGGAGGTAATAGTGTAAGCTTTTGCCTGCTTTTGCAGTGAAGTTGACCAGGTGTGCTGCAACAGTGGCAAAGTGAGGTATGAACCTTCTATACCACCCACTAGTCCCAAAGATTACATCTACCTTGTCAACATTTGGTCGTATTTGTCCAGACCTGAATAACAGCAGTTTCATGCTTAGTCCACTCTCATTTACCACTGTTAAAGGTGAGTCTAGCCTACGCAATTTTACTCTCATCAGTCGGTAAGACTGTTTTTTGGTAGACTGGGCATGTTGGGCTATAGTACTTCATATCAGTATACCATGATGACCAAAAGAAGCATGAGCTGATTCTAAGATAGGTGTCCTGATGAGCTAGATGTCCTAACCATGACTGGGCTGGTGTGTGCAAAGTGTAAAACTAGAGCATGGCAATAGGAGAGTAAAACTATATGTTTATCATTATCTTTTACATTTTATTTATATTTAATAAATAAACACTTATATATAATATTTATAAATAGACATATTTATATAAATATATAGTATTTTTACAGTGTGGTATTTAGCCAGTGTACTGACAGGTTTTTCTAGATCCCTTGTTCATCCCCTTGGCATAAACTGTCAGAAATATGAGCAAGATGTTGCAGCTTGGTCCCTAATTAAACCGGACATGACAACTGTTCTATTTTATTTGCTGTATGGTTACAATTATCTGCTGTAGCATCAGCAGTTTTTAGTCAGAATAGGCATATCCCTCCCCAAAAGCATGTCAGTCAGCAATACCTCTACCATGAGGTAAAAACGTTGGTCACCATGTACAGTATACTGAATCTGGGTAAGTGTGACATAATCAATGTTAAGAGTCCAGGATATGGAATTTCTTAAGGGAAACAGCGTTACCAGTGTCCATCAAAGCATGTAACTGCTTGTTATTCCCTGCAGAACACATGATACTATCTTCTAACTTTGTATTTGTAGGTAAATAGCAGTCTCCCAATAACTTGGATTTATGAATGTACATATATCCGGCATTAGCAGAATTTTACTCCTAGTAGTAAAAACTTTTAAAGTCCTTCATTGTCATGTCTTTGTCATGTCTTTTCTCTCAGTCTTACTTCCCTCAGGCTCCACCAGCTTACCTCCTGTGACTTTCTTTGTTCATTGCAATATCTGCCTCCAGAGCTCGTCCAGCAGGTGTAGCAAACAACATGCCCACTCTTCTTCTGGCACGTTTTTCACCAAATCATCTCTCAACTGAAAAAAGCAAGAAAACGCTGCAAAATAAACATGGATTTCTGCTAACTGAATGTTAGTCATCTTTTAAATTACAGATGAAAAAGTTAAAAAAGTTTTCTGTCTATTGACCAGTTTACCAATAGAGACTTTCACGCACACAAGCACACAAGCACACACACACACACACACACACACACACACAAACACACACACACACACACACACACACACACAAACAGACACACACTACCTTGCCGACAGAGCCAGAAAGAGGAGAAAAGGACGGAGGGTGCTACTGTATAGGACGCTTTCTCACACACACACACACACACACACACACACACACACACACACACACACACACACATACACACACACCAGTTAACAAACAGAGACTCTCACTCACATAAGCACACACACACACAGACACACACACAGACATACAAACACAAAATAAAAATATAGTTGCCCAAGCACCCTGTGCCGACGCTACCCCTGGCGCACCGCACAACCTGTGAGTTATTTGAGTGTGTCAAGACTTCGAAAAAGCCATCGCCACCAGGTTGCACCGCACAACCTGCACACATCACACACTATACAGGGCTGATGTCAGTTTGGGCCCTAAATGTTTGTTGAGTGCGTTAGTGTGTGTGTGTGTGTGTGTGTGTGTGTGTGTGTGTGTGTGTGTGTGTGTGTGTGTGTGTGTGTGTGCAATGAAAAACTCACCCATACACTATAGGTGCGCAGAACCCTCTTGTTTTCCTAAGGATTATTCTCCTCATTGTGATGGCACTGAACATGATGTCACTAAAGGTGTCAGTGAATATAATGTCACTCAATATAATGTCAGTGAATATAATGTCACTCAATATATAATTATTAATAATGTTTCGGTGTAGGTTTAAGACATTATCATGGCTGACCCGTTTGAGATATCAAAAATCCCTCCACAATTTTGCATCCTCAGTGTCTTTAGATCACATCGGCCTGGTTTGGTAGCGATAGTATAAATGACCTAGGAGGAGTATATCAAAATTCATCCGGTGCGTTTTTGCAAACAACCCAAAATAACCGGCCTCCTGTTGAGTTGAGCCCATTACATGCAGCACGAAAGTTGTTCGGCTCAGTGAGCTCTAAATGTGTACCGAGTTTCATGTGCCTACGTGAATGTGTGTATGAGCTATCCAGCAAATTCTCGTGTGCGAGACCCTGAGGGCCCCGGGCCAACGACTCTGAGGAATCCGAATGGCAGCAGATTCCAACCTATCTTCCAAGTTTCAAGACCCGCAAAAAGTCCAAAAGGGTGGAAAAAAATCCTTAGAAAAACAAGAGGGTCCTGTGCACATTATAGTGCTTGGGCCCTAAAAATGCTTTACGTGCACACACCTGGTCACAGTGTTATAGTAAACAGTATATGTGCTCATGGACCTTGACTTTACAAGTGACGCATACGCACTGAGACTATTACCCACAATAAGGCTCGTACAGTGGAACCTTGGATTACGAGCATAATTTGTTCCAGAAGCATGTTTGTATATCAAAAAAAAAAAAAAAACTCTAACCAAAGCAAATTGTCCCATAAGAAATGATAAAAACACAGATTATCTGTTCCACAACCCAAAAAATAAATATATAGAAATAATTTATACAAAAAAAGTAAAATAAAAAATAAATGAACCTGCAGTATACCTTTGAAAAAAAAAGGGTTTCCGTTAGGATAAGTGTTCCCATTTGAACCTGCAGTATACCTTTGAAAAAAAAGGGTTTCCGTTAGGATAAGTGTTCCCATTTGTGTTGGTGCGTGAATGCTGTGCATTAGAGAGGTTAAAGATCCATTTTCTCTCTCCTTTCACACGCACATGTACTATTTATTATAACGTGTGCACATGTGTAAAGCAAAAGCAAGCATAATTAGAGAGGTTAAAGATCCATTTTCTCTGTCACTCTCTCTCTCAGCCTGCACTTTTTGTGTGTCCGTCATTAAACACCATGTCCCTCCCCTCCTCTCGTCTTCACACACACACACACACACACACACACATTGTGTATGTTTGTGTGTATGTTAGACATGTTAAAGAACGCGATTCTTTTCAAATGTGAAGTGCAGTTTAATTTGTTTTATTTTACTTTACAGCAGTAATTACATTTTTCCAAGATCCATTTTCTCTCTCTCAGTTTGTGTGTGTGTGTGTGTGTGTGTGTGTGTGTGTGTGTGTGTGTGAAGGCGAGAGGAGGGGCACAGTGTCTAATGACGCACACACACACACACACACAGTGCAAGCTGAGAGAGAGAGAGACCTTTAACCTTTCTAATGACGTTTGCTTTTGCTTTACACATGCGCACACATTATAATAAACAGTACACGGGCGTGTAAATGGATGACTTTTACACACAAAAACACAAAATAAAAGATGCTTTACACGCACACACGTGTTATAGTAAACAGTACATGTCCGCACGGATGTTGATTATACCAGTGAGAGACGCGCACTAAGACCGAGCAGGGGAGATGATTACCCACAATTCTGCAGCGCAAGAGAGCGAAAAACCATTGGTTCAAAAACCAAAACTTGCTCTTTTTTCAAGTCAAAATTGATTTTAAAATTTTGCTCCTCTTGTGAAACACTCGCAAACCGATTTACTCACAATCTGAAGTTCCAATGTATTTTTAAATTCTGCTTGTCTTGTGAACCACACGCAGACCAAGGTACTTGCAATCCAAGGTTCCATCGTATTCTTACTGAGATTACTTAATATTTTCACCACTGAAATAATAATGTTGAGTCAAATAAGTGAATTTTAATGTGCTGGAGTCATTGTAAGACAATACTAAATTTTTATCTGATCTACTGTTTTGATTTCTCATCTGTAATTCACTCTCCCATTACCAAACAGGCTGATGATAAAAGATGTACAGTAAAACCTTGGATCGTGAGTAACTTGGGCTGCGAGTATATTGCAAGATGAGCAAAACGTTTTAATAAATTTTCATTTGATAAACATTTGTTTTTATTTCAGACTGAGTATATTCCCTTCCAATTCTCTTGATTTATTTAGAAAAGTTGCATATTTTTCCGGTTGTACAATTAATTATGATAAGTCCACCTTTATGCCTCTTTCAATCAAGTTTACTAAGCATTTTCTTGCCTCTCTTTAATTTAAAATATAAGGGACACTTCACTTTAGAATAATTCTTATTTTAGCAAATGCATGTTTTTCAAACCATACTATTCAGTCAAAACCAATTAAAAACAGCACAACCATGTAAAAAAAAATAGTATATTCCTATAGTGTAAAATTATGCATTTTTTCTTTATTCTTATACCATGTAATATTTTAGATTTACTGAATTTTACAGGTATTTCCTGTTAAAATGCCAAATACCTAGATTTTTTTACAGTAAATTTCTTTTAAAAAATTAATACTCACTCTAAAGCATTCCAAATAGCGAAGTTTCTTCACCATCATTCACTTTTAAAATGGTGCTCTCCAGTGGAAGGCTACTCATTACTTCTGCCAAGGCAAGTTTGTCCAGGGCTGGTGGACAAAATAGGACATCAGTGCTGCTTTGGGTGACTTTTCGTTCAGGCTTTGGCACAGAATCATCACAGAACAGATACTGGTCTAATGCAGAAATGTCATCGCAGGCCAGGAAGAGGTCATCATACAGGTCCATACTGCTTGGATTGTCCTTATAATCCAAAGTGCTATGATCAGAATTAAACATAATTACTCAACATACCACAGAAACACTTAATTTGCAACAATTTGCCTTCTGAAACTGTTCCAGTGCACCAACTAGCTTACCTGGTCTGGGTGAATGATGGCTCAGCCACGCAGGATAACTGAGCAACAGAGAAACCAGGCAGGGTGACTTCAGAAAACATGGGTACACGCGAGTCTAAGTGGGTAGGGCAAGGAAATGGGTCACTAGATTCAGGCTGCAAGTCATAGACTTGTACCTCTCTTGACTTGTCCATGACCATATGGTGGGTTGGATCTGGTCTCCTCGGTAGGGCTGTATTATGGAAATTGCCTGCAAAGATTTAAAGTCATCAGGCGTTTGTTTTTTGACCAAGTTAAAAGACATTGTGTGTTTGTGATGTCAGGGAGGGTTGTGTTTGTGGATATAAAGGATAGAAACTTAGTGCTTTTTTCTTCGTAGATACTACTGTTTTTGCTATTGTTTTTGCTATAATGATTGGTATTGATGTTTTACAATCAGATTTGAAAATACTCAACTTTTATGGGCATTACTGTATGTTAGAGGAATACAATCAATAGGATTTTTACCAGAGTGTATGAGATTGTTCTGCGTGGCTGTAGTTTCTGGAGCTGTTTTTTTTGAGCTAACTCGCTTCCTCTTCCGTGGACGTGGAGTATACTCCCAGTCTACAATTCCAGAAAGAAAAGTTTAAAGAGTAATGCAACAAGTCTTAGTACTGGTCGGATTGTCATAATATTTTTCTTTTCTGTTCACATTACAGCAATTTGCCAATGAGTACAATCTTTAATTTATTAATAAATAACATATTGCACATTTTAGTGGTTTGTAGACCAAGTAGGAGGTCAGTTCCTGTTCTCACCTATATTACAGCAGCAAACAGTCATTCCCTGACCTGCCTGTCTTTTAACAATTATTAGAATTACTTTGTTAGATAAGACCACCATTAAATCAGTTTAGTATTAATCTTAGATAATCTGGAGTATCTAAGAACTAAGTACTTGGTTATGAGCTGTTTTTACAGAAACTAGGGTTGTTAATAAATAATTATTAATTGATTAACAGTCCCTAAGAATCAAACCGATGAAAAAATGTATTAACTGGTTAAATTTGATTTGCATAATATTTCTCATAATATTATGCAATGAGATCACACATCTATTAATTTAAACACCACAAAAAAGACACAGTTGCTGCAATGCAATACATTTGATCAATAATCAATCAATAATCAAAAAAAAAAAAATATATATATATATATATATATATATATATATATATATATATAGTAGATTAGTCCAAGTATTGAAGAAACAGGTCTTGAGTTGTCATAAGTTAAATATGAATACTGGTTATTTCTTTGAGATTGTCCAGATAGACAAGAAATGGATTCCAAATAAGTAAAAGGTTCCACACTGATTTGGATCATGTGTACCTTATTTTTTGTATGTGGCTAATAGACACCATTTCCAACATCAGCCTTTGGAAAGATGGAGAAAAGTAAAATTTCCAGTCTCTTGCCCATGTTCATAGTGAGCAACAAATATTTTTATAGGTAGATGCAGCATGGATTATGAAGAGCCAAAGATTGCAAGGTCAGCATGTGGGATAATGTCTTTGCCATATGCATTGGAAAACCCTGAAAAAAAATATCAGACCAATATTTCGCAAGTTTAGGACAATGGCAAAAGGTATCTGAAGATACCTTCTGAAATTTTGCAATTTTGCAATGTGAATTGGGAAGCTGGAATTTGTCCTTAATTTGATCAAAAATTTACTATATATATAAAAATCTTAGTAGGTACATCATCCATTCCTGGTAGCAACTGTCCTAACATTGTGGCAGGAAAGAGCGATTAAGACAAATAGAAGTTCTTATAGAGGTCTTGAATATATTGAGCTTCTGATTGAAAATTCTGATTAAGAGTTTCTTGTTATAAAACTTACATTAACAAAGGCTGGGTATTACCCTGCTTGGAATAAAGCAAGGCCTGCAAGGAGATGTTACCAACTATGTTAACCTCCCTTTTTCTGCACATAAGGGGGAATCAGGGAAGTGATCCATTAGGCTGCAGGTGTTTCAATATATTCCTGCTCTTGGATTAGCAGTCCAATAGTACTGTGTACAGTTTTGAAAAATGCAAATGTGATAAAGACAGGCTACGTTTAACATAGATAAAAATATATATGTATATTGGAAGCAAAATCATTTTGCCATTTGGAAATTCCATTTGGATTTTTTAAGCCAAGATATGTAATTTGATCACTGACTATCCTATATGGAATATGTTAAAGGAAGACAGGGCTATAGATACCAGACAGAGGTACAGTATGAGATCACTTTTTGTCCAGTTGATGGTATAACCTGGTAAGTTACCAAATTAAATAATCAATTTTAATCAATCAATTTTCAACCAATAATCAAATCAACAAAATAGGAAGGAATTTTTCGTATATATCAGTATATCGCCATTGTAGATGTTATAAGTGTGTTTCAGCAAAAATTGCAAGCTAAAGTTGCATATACATTATTGTTTTTTTTTTGTTTTTTTTTAAATACACTGTTCTGTACAGATGCAAAAATGAGGTTAAAATGGTGTAAAATAATAAGAATGTACAGTTTCTATGTACACATGCATGATGATTGTACATACAGGTAGGAAACTACAAATCAACTACCTTCAACTACAATGTTGAAACAGTAAAGATCATATCAGTGCAATAAAAACTGAATGTTTACAGAGAAAGAGAAAGCCATTAAGACATATCTGTTTCTTCAATATTTGGTCAATCCCCCCCCCCCCCCCAACAGTATTTGACTGGTGGTACATAGTTAGTAATCTAGTAACCCAGTGTAAGGATCTATCCAATGGTGGAAACTAAGGCCAAATATGTAAATGTAAAAAAGGAACTGTATTATCCACAGAGACAAAGAAGCTGTGTAGGTCAGATAGTGTCAGATTGAGTGACATTACATTTGGAGGAGTAGAGGGTCATAT
The DNA here is from genome assembly GCA_013621035.1 of Clarias magur. Classification (NCBI taxonomy): domain Eukaryota; kingdom Metazoa; phylum Chordata; class Actinopteri; order Siluriformes; family Clariidae; genus Clarias; species Clarias magur. Next base: position 278,957 of record QNUK01000239.1, on the reverse strand, counting down.
ACAATTCTCTAAATTTGTTGTTGAGGGTATCTTTATGGTTGGTTAGCAGAGTACCTGAATTTGATTTGATTTTGTAATTTGTAAATTAGCTTGAGAGCCTTTAAGTTGCTGTGATAATAGCTTCTCTGGCTAATCTCCTAATTCAAACTACTTTTATATCAGTTTTAGAAATTAAATAACCTAGACATCTTAGAATGTATTTGTATTTATATTAAGCTTCAGGATTTTAATAAACACTACTGGGAATTTTGCAATTTGATATGCTGATTCAAACTTGAGAAGGATGCTTTCAATTTCTCTTAGATGCTTGTCCCTTTCCTTTTTATCAGAAGATTTATAGGCGATGATATGAATGTGCATTACCACCTTAAGTATTTCCGAAAGGATTGAATCTGAGACCTCACCCATTTATTTCAATGAACTGCATTATCTTTACCACCTGTGTTGCAAAACTTTTTGCAGCCTAATAATAAATTATTAAAATGACATGAATAATGCTGTTTGGGACGGGCAAAGTCAGTGGTCATTAGTAGACTACTATGATCAGTGATAAGTATATGGTGATATTATGTTTAACAGAAACCTGGATTAAACAGGATGAGTATGTAGCTTTAAATGAAGCTAGTCCTCCTGGATACAGCTACATACACCAGCCTCGGCTAACAGGTAGAGGAGGAGGCGGCGCAATTATTTACAATGATAATCTGACTATCGTACAAAAACACAGATTTAAATTTAATGTATTTGAAGCTCTCTATAGTAACATAAAGTCAGCTCAGTCGATCCCGCTAATCATCAGTTACAGACCCCCAGGGCCGTACTCTTAGAGTTTCTCAGTGAATTTGCAGATTTCCTCTCAAACCTTGTTGTTTCTGTAGACAAAGCGTTAATTGCTGAAGACATTAATATTTATTTTGAGAATCCAGATGACCCTCTGAGAACAGCGTTTATGTCCATACTGGACTCAGTAGGAGTAAATCAATGTGTAGTAGGACCCACTCATAAAGTTCACACTTTAGATTTAATATTATCCATTGGATTAAGTATAGGAAATATAACCACAATTTCACAGTCTGAAGTTATCTCAGATCACTATCTTCTCTCGATTAAAGCGTGTCTATCTGACCGCAGTATCTGAGTGAACTGCTAGTGTCTTACGATCCGCCACGCCTACTACGATCAAAGGAGTACTTCTAAAGTAGAGTATTCTGGTGAATGGTATGTTTAGATACTGTCTTCCCCACTCTCATTGATCACTCGGGTATGTTGACGGTGAGGTGATTGGTTGCTTTACATCACAGGGAGCCCTCCTGTCTGTGTTTCCTTCTGGCTCTCCCTTATAGTTATGCTGTTATAGTTAGTCCTGCAGACAGCTGTTCTCTGGGGACCTGTGACTTCAGTCGTTCGATAGCTCAGGACTGGAATGTTCTACAGTCTACCTGAGCCTCTAGGAACAAACTGGACTCATTTAATTTAAACACATCTCCTGTTATACTGAACTTCCAGTCTTACACAGTATTATGCTGATCAATACCTGCTATCCGTTATCACCCAGATGAGGATGGGTTCCCCGTTGAGTCGGGCCCCCCCTTGGTTTCTTCCTATTACCATCTCAAAGAGTTTTTCCTTGCCACCGTCGCCCTCGGCTTGCTCATCAGGGACAATCTTATCATTTTGATTCATATACATTCACATTTCATACAAACTTACTTCTTTTGATTGTGTAAAGCTGCTTTGCAACAATGTCAATTGTTAAAAGCGCTATACAAATAAAATTTTATATTTGGTGTTGACCACAATTACAAGTAATGTGGAGACCACCAAAAAACAATCACTTCTACTGTGGGACCTATGGATGTGAGAATAATAGGAATAGCTTTTATCTGTGGAATGTTAAAGTCTCATTTGTCAACAAGGTTCCTAGATTTGATTAAATAATTTCAAATTTAAGGTGTTATTACTCACAGTTTTCAGTTTATCTTTCTTCTGTTTATTTGTCTGCCATGAGAAGCTTTCTTATTTAACATTTGAAACATAAAAATACAGTGGAACCTTGGATAATAAACATAATTTGTTCCGGAAGTGGGCTCATATATCAAAACACTCGTAAACCAAATATTTTCCCATAAGAAATAATGAAAAATTAAATCATTCATCCCATAGTCCAAAAAAATAAATACATAAAAATAATTAATACAAAATATAAAGTGAAAATAAAACAACTTAACCTGCACTTTACCTTTTAAAAAAAGTAAAAATAAATCCCGACAGATAAGTGTTTCCTCTTGTGCGCTCAGGCGCTGTGTATGTGTGTGTGTTTTGTGTGTAAACAAAATAAAACATGTTTTACGCACACACACATGGTCACAGTGTTATAGTAAACAGTACACGGTGCACAGATGTTGATTATACCTGTGAGAGACGCACGAGCAGGGGAGACAATTACCCACAATTCCGCAGCGCAAGAGAGAGAAAAACCATTGGCTCAGTTGTGATCACTTGACGCTTGGCATCAAAACAAGAAGTGCATGCGTGATACATGATACTCGGTACTCGTAAACCAAGACTTGTTGGATTTTCAAGTTAAAATGTATTAAAAATCTTTACTTGTCTTGCAGAACACTCGCAATCTGAGTTCCACTGTATTTGTGAATATTCAAATTCTTATAATTTTTCCTTGCATTTCTTATCATCAGATTTGACAATGCTAAACTTTAAGGGTCATTATAACATATGTAAGAGGAATACAAATATAGCGTTTTTACCAGATAGCATGAGATTGTTCTGCATAGTTGTAGTTTCAGAACCTGCCTCTTCTGGGCCAACTTGTTTCTTCTTCAGTGGGCGTGGATTATACTGCCAATCTACATTTAAAGAAAGAATGATTAAAAGAGTAACAGAGCAAGGAGGAGAAAAACAAAAATTAAAGTCCCCCCCCCCTCCCCCCAATTATTCGAAAACCCTGTTTAGAATACCAGGAAACTGCTGGCTGTGTTCCCATTGAAGTTTCCGTGACTCTGCATAGTAGACCATCTTCTGTTCTTCACTCAGTTTCCTCCACTCAATTCCAAGCTGCTCACTGATCTCTGCATTGCTTGCATTTGGATTGGCTTTGGCCAAGATAGGTCGTTGTGTCCTTGCCCAAATCATGAAGGCATTCATGGGCCTCTTAATATGGCTGTAGTTATCTTTGCCTTTTCCTGTTTTTAAATAATATTTTTTTTTAATTACATCATTAATAATTTAAATAATTTAAATCAAAATTATGTATATCATACACATAGCAGACATATCTCAATGCATTCCACTGGTTGTGTGTGTGAGTTGACAAAAGGTTGTCACCTATCCAAGTTGTAGGTACAACAAATATGAGATCTATGATGACATCTAGTTGATCATTTGGAATCAGAAGTGGCTTATATGAGGCAAAGCCCTCTAGATTATGCTTATTTCACAAAAATAAGATCTTATCATAAGGCGGCATGGTAGTGTAGTGATTAGCACCGTCACCTTGCACCTCCAGGGTCTGGGTTTGATTCCCGTCTCTATGTGCATGGAGTTTGTATGTTCTCCCCGTGCTTGGTGGGTTTCCTCCGGGTACCCCAGTTTCCTCTCACAGTCCAAGGACATGTTGGTTAGGTTAATTGGCAGTCCAAAATTGGCCGTAGTGTGTGAATGAGTGTGTGTATGTGTGTGTGCCCTGCGATGGATTGGGTTAGGGTTTAAACTTTAATAGTTATATTTTATTGCATCTACTTTGCTTTTCTTTTATTTTGTTACAGCAGTTAATTAAAGTTAATTAAAGACATTTTTAATCAAGTATTCATATTTATTATCTTGAATGATAGTTCATTATTCTCAAAACAACCTCAAAATAAATCTAAAAGCTGATAGCTAAATAAGAGCCATTGAGTTCCTGTGACTAACTCCTTATAGTGCTCTCAGTGCAATTCTCTTTCAGTTGGTCAGTGGGGCAGAACATTTTTGGTAACCAGCAGCATGAGTTTATGATCTCCGATTCTGAGGCTGAAATGTCTACAAAAGCCCTGACTTTGTGCAAATGTGCAAGTGCAAATACTGATGCTCATTTGCATTGGGTAATCACATCAAATATTGATTTGATTATTTTGAATATTTAATTTTTTTTCTTGTGGACACGATTACTTCAAGTTATCTGTGGGCATGTCACAGGTGATTATCAGCTTTTATGTCATATGTATCATATGTACATTTAGCGACTTTTAGGACAACCAACAGCTACTTCCCTTACTGAGAAGTTGGCAACACTGCTCAAAACCAAACTCGCAGTGAGTGCGCGGGTTGAGCAGTTTCTAATGCGGGCATGCGGGGGCCTCTAATGCACGCAAATTTAGACTAATTTGCGCTCGGGGTTTTTTAAGACTGATGTGTAATTTGTGTGTTTTAGAATAATTCGCTTAACCCCATTAAAAATGCATTTCTTTTGCACCACTTGGAAGCTTATGCGCTTGGTACAGAATCGTTTATATGTGAGGCTGATCGGCCGATCATGTCCAATCAAACTAAAACCCAGTCAATTATGGTCACTGTCTGATCGACAGATTAATCTCTCTTATATACGTAAAAGTATTTTATAGGTAAAAAATTATTTTAATTTTTTTTTTATAAAAAATAATTAAATATATAAATTATATAAATTTTATATAAGTGAAAAAAATTATATTTAAAAAAATCACGACTCAAACCTGGATCACTTTCGCCCCATTTTCTAATGTATAAATTTACTTGTTCAATATTTATTAATATTTCCTTAGTGTGGTGTGACCTGTAAAGACAGGTATCCTATGTGCTTATGTTTCCATGGTTACTCACGGATGACGTGTCGTCTGTGCAGGGTGTTTCGAACGTTGCGTTCCATCCCACAGTGTACTTCGCAGTGTACTTAGCCCCACCCCCATAAAAAACGGCACAGGGAGCGCGCCTTCAAAGCAAAGCTTGCCACGAAAAATTATGAGCGTACCACCGAGCTTCTCCGGAGCGCGGCAAAGTCCAAATTGGACATTGTTACACTTTTTAATCCCTGGAATGGAAGAGACGGAGAATTTAATGCGAAACTCAACATAACATGCGTTGTATTGTTTTATTATCACTCTATACACAAATAATATTTTATTAATGCTATTTTACAAATGGAATCATTATTTTGGTACTTTTTGATCCACTCTAAAAACTGCTGGGTTAAAAAACAACCCAATCTTATCCCAGTCGCTGGGTAATATTGGACAGAACACGTGCTGGGTTGTTTTGACCCAAGTGCTGAGTTCTACCATTTAACCCAGAATTCTAGGTTGTTTATCTGACCCAACAGTGGGTTAAACTGACACTCTAGTTGGGTTAAATGTTAAAACACTGGGTTATTTTATTTGACCCAACCAGTGGGTAAATTAACACTCTTGCTGGGTTGACACATTCCATTTGATTGTTTTATTTAAATAAATAAAAAAAAGACCAAAAATGTACACAACTTCACATAATGTAAATAGAGTGTCACAGAATAAGAAAATGTGAATAACTCAATTTTGAAAAAAAAGGTCAGACAAAACCACATAATTCTAAAGTGACCATTTGGTAAATATAAAATAAATGTAATATACTCAGTACTACAATAAAAAAATAAGAGGACCCTGTAAGTCTGCATTTTTTGCATTTAATACAATGTTTAAAAACTTTTTATAGAGAAGTTTTCGATACAAATCTTATAATGCCCACATGACAAACATTCCCCATCTTAATATTTTAACTATTAGTTATTTAACTATTACTATTTCATTTCCTTCAAAATGACATTAAAAACAAAAAATGATAAAACTTTTTAAAAACTTGAAAAAACTGTACTGTTGTCCTCAAAAATTCAACAGATGAGTACTCATGTCCATCAATAAGATCTACAGTATGCTGGAGAAACTCGCAGGTGGGAAGACACTGCTTTGTGTATTTACTGTAATATCAAAGGCAAAAAAAAAAAAACTTAAAAACAAACGTCAACAGCCTCCACCAAGGAGTCTGTCTCAATAGCATTGCCGCAAACAATGGAAAAAGTCTGTCAGGTCCCTCTTGTCTCATCCCCAAGGTAAAAAACATGGAACAATGCTCCAGTCATCTCCATATTTTGCAGATATCATTCCCATCATGTTGGTCCACCTGTGGATAGCACACCATCACTTAAGTGTTGAAATATTCACATTTATGTCAAGCGTTTCTGTTAAGGATATACAACTACATATAGATTTAATGAAATATATTTTTTCTCTTGTCAATACACAAAAATGCATAATGTGAACATAAATTTCTGACTAATTTACCTCACTATTTAATAGGGGCGCTCCAATTGATCTGTCGCCGATCATAATCGGCCGATAATAGCTTTGGGAAGTTTGATTGGCAGTCTCTTTAATGGCCGATATAGAAAAGCCGATCAGATGACGCAAAACTCGCAGGTTTTTTTTTTTTTTTTTGCGCACTGCTAAAATGGCTTCACCGGTCTGGCAATTCTACGAGTTGTGTGAAAAAGACAATACATTAGCAATCTGCAACCTGTGTAACACGCCGATTCCACGAGGTGGGAAGCACCCAAAGCATTTTAACACCACAAACCTCATCAGACATTTGAAGGTTAGTCATGTAAAGGAACACGAGCAGTTTTCAAAGTTGTTGAGCGCTAAGAGAGCGAGAGAATTCAGCAACTCGCGCGCCGCCGCTCAGCTCTCGGTAATTCCCCTATCTCACCTACGCGGTTTCGTTCGGTGGCTGTAAGTACGCTTCATCATAATTCACCGCGAGTTTTGGCACTGTGATTACGTTTCCATCTTTCCGCGCGAAAAATTAAACATGTTTAAATAAGTTTAAATATTTTGGGCGGTCCTTGCAGAACTTCCGGCGACTCACGTCCCACCTGTCTGTTATTTTATTTCATTTCATACAATCTACAGGAAAGTTGTATTTGTCAAGCTCTAAGCTGTTCCCAGTTACTAACCAAGCACAGGCTGCTGTTTTAAGGTGTTGCACATGTTGCTTGCCAATAAATACAGTTGTCAATTCATGATATTCCTCTTCTTGTAATTTCAATAATTAATTTACATTGTTGTTAGTTTAATAAATAATGCTACATGATAAGGCTTCAAGTAGACCCTGTAATCGGTGATCGGTATCGGCTGATACAGCTTCTAGTGATCGGAAATCGGTGATCGGCCCCAAAAATCCTGATCGGAGCACCCCTACTATTTAACGTGTGAGGGTTAACAAGATACTTTGCTTCAGCTGGATTTAATACAAAACATTTATCCATTCTCAAATTCTCAACAAACCCTAGATGAATACGATATTTAAGTGATGAATTTACAACGTCTAATAAATTTTTCATAAGGATGAAGTGAAAGCTTGTTTTTAAAGATGACTTAACGATGATGCATTCTCATTTTTTGAATAATAAAAAAACAGCGTAAGAAAGAAAAAAACATTAACCCCACATCCCAATATCAAGGCATTTAATTTGAACAATAAAATATGCTTGCTCCTACCACAACTTACTAAAAAATAAGCAGAGGTTGAAAGAGTACTAAAAAAATTTCTTCAGTGAAATTAAGTAAAGTAAAAAGTAAAGTTACCATTATAAAAATTTATCCAAGTAAAAGTAGCTCATAAAAAGATTTGCTCAGAGTTTAAAAGTTACTGAGTTTTTTTAACAGCGGGGGTGGGATGAAGCACTCTAGCGTAGTTAAAAAAAGATGAACAGATATAATCTCAAACTAGTTGTTTTTAACTGAAGGAAGACCTTTGCATAATAAAGCTGTTGTCTTTCTCGTGCTTGAAAATCAAGGTGGTCACTTAAATATGGCGTTACGTCCCAGTCTAGGGTTGGGCCATACAGCAAAAGAATTGTTCAGGGTTCTATTTGAAACTGTATGGAAATGGTGGCATATGGCAGAAAGAACTAGGTCCAGTCATTGACTGATTAAATAATGAGGTTTGTATTGCTTTACAAAAAATATACATGCACACAACAGGAGGAGGATCATATTCAGGGTGGCCCCAGGCCAAAATAATAAACAAAATGGTATTTATATTTGGTAACTAGATTACCTGCAAAAAAAAAAAAACACACAAACAAAAATACAGGGACCTTCCCTGACTCCATAAACTAAAAACAGTGAATAAATTCCCTCTTCCCAAAATAAATGTCAGCCACACCCCTACTACAGGTGAGTGCACAAACATACAGTGAAATTACCTACAAATATATACAAAGACCAACCAAACCAAAGGGGCAAAGCAATAATTAAAATCAATGGGATGCAAAACCCAGAAAACACAACCAAAGATCAAAACGCCAAAATCTTTTTCCCGCGTCTCTCTCCGGTTTGTATATGGTCGCGCTGGTTGATGACCTCTCAGGGCGGAAGCGACCGTGTCGAAGGTCAGGTAGATGCCGAGTCTGGAGCGGCGCGCGACCAAGACACACGAGCGCAACGAAGCATTTAAACAAAGCATATTTTATTTTATTTATTTATTTTTGCATTTTCATTCATTCGTTTTACTCAATAGCGAATATGATTTAAAATGTAGCGAATTACAATACTTCAAACAAAACATACTTAAGTAAAATTACAGATTTTAAAAACTACTTTAAAAAGCAGAAGTACACAAAAACAACTCAATTACAATAACGCGAGTAAATGTAATTCGTTACTTTCCACCTCTGAAAATAAGTAAAATTTCACATTAACTTACCATAAAATACTGAGTGCTCTGAGCATGATCCAGTCAGAAGTGAAGAATCCAGAAAGTTCGCCAAAGAGTAAACCAACTGCTGGGTCAAAATAACACAACCAGTTTTTACAGACAGAAACAGAAGACGTATCAAGACTTTCATTAAACTTATCCCAGTTGCTTCTTCTGACAACTATACAATATGATAAAATCTGCCAACAGACTTTCCACACACCGCTTTAGGGTATATTACTTAGTAATTTACTTAAAAGTACATTTAAGATTACATTTAGTAAATTTAGGTTGTTTTATTTGTGTGTGCTACAAACGCACTTTTCTCATAAAATACAGTGTAGCCGTCTATTAGCACAGAATATAAAAACATGAACTCCCCTCACCCCATATCAAAGTGCGACTAAAAAATAGAAAAGCGAATAAACATGAAAATGAGCTTGCTCCTACCACAACTACATAATTTAAAAATTAGGTTTTAAAAAAATCATATTAACTTACCATAAAATACTGCCAGCTTTAAGCGGCATGCCCCTCGCTTCAGACGTGAAGAATCCAGAAAGTTCGTCATGCCGTGTCTCAATTTCCAATACGCAAAGAACAGAGTGTTTGAGGGCACCGGGTATAGTGCAAATGGAACGCAGCGTACAGGATTTCACAGCGTACAGGTCTCAGAGCCGTGAAATATTATACCATAATCATATTATATCAAAGACTGTCTTTTAGAAATACACTAAATGAAATTAATCCGCTGTTTTAACCACCGCAGAGACATCATAGCCAGCGGTAGGTTTCAGATGTTCTTCCCAAGGTCAGGCAGCATTGAGCGGCTACATGAGCACAGAGCACCGCTGGACCGCCTGGAGCTCAAATCTCCGAAATCGTTGGAGCAAAATTTAAATAGACGCTGTCTTTGATTTTTTGAGCTGTACACACACATTCTCGCTTAAACAATTCTTAAAACTACACTTTGTGACACAATAACAGTAATATTTAAAACACTTTGCAGGCTGCCGTTTGGAGAAACCAGAGAATAAACAAGTTTTTGCGTCAAAATGACTCAACCAGGTGTTCATTTGTAAATGACCCACTACATCTTATTTAACCCAACATAGAGCAACCCAACAATGTGTTTAAAGTACCTGAAATAACCCAGAATTTTGACCCAGCATAAAAAACCCAACAATGTGTTTACAGAAACAGCCCAGTATTTTTTAGAGTGTAGGGTTTTTTAATTTTACATTTTCTAATAAATGGTGCAGTACCAGTGCTGATTTCTTTAATACGCAGTTTAGGTTTATTCGGATATATTTATAACCTAGTGAGTTGATATCGCGGCATTTAATGCCAATTATCTCGCATTATTATTATTATTATTATTATTATTATTATTATTATTATGTCTTGAGACTGTAAAGTACGGGTCTCTATTATGGCACATACGGTTTTGCTCCACTTTACTGACAAGACATGTTTGAGAAGAAATATCAGACATAATCTTGCCAGTGTTATTGCTGATGAGATTCTCGCCCACAGGGAAAGTGCGTTGTGCGTTGTCATGGTCAGATACCGTTTCCCTTATAATTTCTTAGTAAAAATGTCCTCACACTTATCAGACTGTTTCTACTGATTTGTGTCCACACCACAGGTTTATTAGCTGAGTTATGTCGGTTGAGGGAGCTTCCCTCGATAGAACTTCACCAAACAAACACGGATGCCATTATAAAATATATACTTTTGAATCGTGTATAACTTAATAAATACGTTATTTGATTACTTTATATAATCATATATATTATATATATATATATATATATATATATATATATATATATATATATATATATATATATATGCATTATATTATATGTATTAATGTATAAACATAAAATATATATTTTTTAAATAGCGATTTATAAGTGAATCGATTTTCCTCCATCGGCAAATATATAAATGTGACCTGATTGTGAGCATTGGCAATACGGATATCCCTATTTCTCTTGCCAATAAAGCACCCTTTGCTTTCTTCGGCGCTCTCTCTGCACGATCCGGGGCAATTCCCCCTCGGGGCCAGTGCCTGATCTACTTTGGTAGACTTTTCTATCATCCACTTTATATCTTGATTCTCCTCTTTTTCATTTGTTTCTGCACGACCAGTTTCCTCTCTGCACTTTTTTATTATTTGTATTTATTATATATTTTTCATAATATTATTTTGTAATTATTTTTGTTTATTTGCGTGAATATTTCAAATGTCATTTGTAACAAATGGAATAAATACAGTCGCATGCATCCGTTGTTTCACAATATTGCAATGCTAAAATATACAGAACCTGAGGCATGCAAGGTAAGGTGTATGGTGTTAGAACAATATGGGTATGTGGCAGAACCAATGCCGTTATTATCAGCATCTCACTCCAAACTTTTCTGAAAAGTTGACAGCTATGTAATACTTACTATATTAAATATTTACAGGTGGATTAGATAGTTTGAGCTCAATCTTTAAAAAAAAAAAAAAAAAAACCAGTACTAAGAGCCTGCCTCTGTCACCCGTTCCTTATTGGGGGTTTACAATCCTAAATCTGGTTGTAAGACTTTATGCCTTTAGATTTGCTAGGAAACAGTTTATTGATCCCACCTGTCCCTGAAGGAAGTTGGGTGATGTTCATGCCCTCGGGAGCCGCTTCGACGCTGATTGACTGATCGCTGCTCGAGGATTGTTTAAAATTCTGGTCATGTTTCCTCCTCGTTTCCTCTCCATGTTCGTTAACTTTTCTAAAACTCACTTCAGCTCCATATCGATCCATCGTCGTGCAAATTAAGCAATGCGTGTTCTTGTTTTACGGCGGTTGGCAGCCAGCCAGCAAGTGGCATTACCGCCAAATTCTGCCCTGCGCCTTTATCACTCACTTCTAATCAAGCAGTCTTCTTCTTCTTTCTTTGTTGTTTAACAGCGGTTGTCAATGTCAATACATATCTCCATTTAAACGTAATAAGTGATGACGTCAGACGTCCCGATCGGCGTGAAGTACCCTGCGAACTGGAGTTACTGCACAGGGTAATTCAACCCAGTTGACCGCGATTCCAAATCGCAGGGAGCGAAACTGTTTAAAGAAAACTGTAAACGGTGTAGGGAACAAATGAACACTAATCATTTCGCCAAAAGTGGACATGGAGGAATTCGACGCCTCGCTGGAGCGCGAAAAAAATGGAGATCGAAAAGGGATTTATATATCTATTATCATTATTATCGAGGATGACATTATATTAATATTACACAATAAATACAAATGTATACAATAATTTATTTATATGTTATACACATTTTAATAGTATATGTTTTATAATGGTATCGGTTTTTTTTAAATAACTTAAATATTTAATTTCCACAGCAGCAGCAAAAGGTATTCTATGTGCTTATGTTACCACGGTAACGTACGGAGGAACTGACGTCTGTTCTAGTAACGTTGCAGCGTGTTTCTTCAAAGAGTGCAGCGTTATAATAATAACAGCGTTATAGTAATATCTCACAAGCTTATGATAAAACAACTATTAAAATACTGCGAATACAATATATTGGCTTTCAAGGGGCTTCTCAAGCAAAATATATGTATTTTCTGTAAAAATGACATTGAGACATCTGACCAACTTTACTTTTCTTGTGTGTAGTACACTATTTTGGGGAAAATATAGCTTATTGGTTGGAGTCAAATATATAACCACTGCCTGCATTTGGAATACTGTTGGGTGATAAGAAGAATAAGATTCTTCCATAATACAGTGTTGTAAATGTATTAAAACTAAACTTTATTTTTCAGTTTTAAAAAAGTGTACTGCACAGCGTTCAGCCATGTTAAGTGCGATTCCAAATCGCAGGGAGCAAAACTGCTCAGTTCAAAGGGAACTGTGAACGATTTAGAGAACAACTGAAATCTCCCTGAAGAGTGAAAAACTGGGGAAAATTTTATTATACATTTTCCTCGAAAATCGAGGATGACATCACATTAATATGACATAATAATAAATAAAATTAGAAAAAATGTAATCAAGAAATCCTTAGTATTATATGGGATAATCATCTGTAAGAAAAAAAAACTCCCTACATTTTGTAAATGAATCCAAAAATCTATATACAAGTTATACACGTTTCCGTATTTCCACAGTTGCAGCGACAGGTCACCGAGGTGCTTATGTTACGATGGTAACTCAGGGAGGGCGTCACGTCTGTGCTGGTGATCTTGCAGGCAGGGGCGGATCTAGAAAATTATTAATGGGGTGGCAAGTGGGTGGCATTAAAATTATGTGGGGTGACTGAATTTAATTATTTTTGAAATATTTATGAAACTGAATTATATTTCTTACATGCACTTAATATTTTTGTTACATTTCAATTAAAATATTTAGCAATGGAGTAATTATACTGATTAGTTTAAAGAACTACAAACATCAATCATTCCAACTCAATATTCTTTATGTTTAACAACAAAAACTTAAATAATTGAGTAAATTGCCCTGTGCAAGTGCTCTTGGGAAGTCTGGTGTAACATCAGAGACAAGAACGCTGATGTGTGATTGACTTGAACCTGATATCTGGATTGGAACATCAAATAAATTAAATGAGATGGTACGGTATATTTAACTTCTCTTTATTGAGTTATGTAAACCTGTAGCGAGTTTAAGTCTATGCCAAGTTTAATTTACAAAGCATGACAAACAATGCAGTAAAGTAAAATAAAAATATCACTTATATTAAAATGTTACAGTACAAAACATTTAACACCTAATTGTTCATGTACTGTACAGCTACTACTGCAGCAACCATTGTCTAAAGGGTTTTTTTAGGCATATCTCAACAATATATACTAAAGAACACTGAATGTACCCAAGATAAACAAAGTTAAGCATATATTGAGCTATGGTTCTTTAAATGATTATAGGTTAAATAAATCAAATAGGTTGTGCTTATTTTTATTTATGTATGTACATATACATGGTCATCTGACAAAAAGGGTGCTGGTGTTTCAAGCTCTCTCTCCTCTCAATATCTGAGCTCTCTTCCTCTCTTAACCTTTTTTCTTCCACCTCTTCACTCACATCATGCTGGATATCTTCTGCTTCTTCATTTTTTCAAGCTCTTTGTCATCAGTTTCTATATATCTTTCTTCCAACACTCCATCCCCTCCTATGTCTTCCACATCTTTTGTACCCTTTTCTATCTTATCTGCACCTTCCACGCCCACAGTATCTGATTCTGATTTTCCTTTTCTTTTTGGTTTAAAAAAAAACTCTGGATGTCAGCTTTTTTTTTCATAGTATCCTGGGAGACGCAACAAGTGTGAAGTTTAGATTTTATTGCTTTCTAAACATACGCTATACTTAACAATTTTGACTAACAAGGCTAGCAAGGTAATAAGGCTAACGTTAAATAGAACTGATTAAAAAAACTTGCTATTTAGTTGTCATATAACTAGCAAGCAACTATCTCAGGCACCACTTAGAATTTTTTTTTTAACCTTAATTCAACATTAATTTGTTAAGTATTAAAAGTAATTCAGTACCTGGATTTGTTTTTCAACTTCAGGATATCGATGGACTGGACACGGCCAAATGCGTTGTTGTCACGTGACGCCAGTTATCAAGTTCGGACAATCTTGAAGATACAAGCTACTGAACTGAACAATATACTTTTGAAAATAGTTAACAGTTAAGCTGTTAGTCAGCTGTTATTAATATACGCGAAGATATCAAAAAACTTTTTTGGTTTGTTAAATGTGTGTGTGATGATCTTGCTGCACTAAATGTCTTTGATTAACTAAAACGAAGCAGTTCATAAGAGTTGGTTGTTCGGACCACTGATCCATTTATCAAAGGTTCGGACAATCTTGAAGATGCAAGCTACTGAACAACATACTTTTGAAAATAGTTTACAGTTAGGCTGTTAGTCATTAATATACACAAAGATATCAAAATAAATTGCTGCGGTTTGTTAAAAGAGCCATCACATTGCCTATTTTGTGCTGAAAAGTTATCACACAAATGAGGATGGGTTCCCTTTTGAATCTGTTGAAGATTTCTTCCTATTGCCATCTCAGGGAGTTTTTCCTTGCCATTTTCCACCTCGGCTTGCTCATCAGGGACAATCTAATCATTTTGATTCATACACGTTCACATTTCCTACAAACTTCCATAATTTCTTTTGATTGTGTAGCGCTGCTTTGTGACAATGACAATTGTTAAAAGCACTATACAAATATAATTTAATTTAAATTTAAAAGAATATGAGACTGTACTGTATACTACACAATCATGAGCTCTATCCTTATTTTTTTTATTTATAAAAAAACAGCAAAACAAATGGCTAAAATGCTCAGAGCTATAACTACACTGATTACTTACTTACCAGAAACCAAAACACAAGAAGAATTAGAAGTATCACATTTCTACCACTGATCTCTGGCCAATCAGCTTTAATAGGGCTGGTAGAAATTTCATCAAATTGCAATCACCCGACTTACCCCATCCAAATACACACCCAACTTAAACACATGATTCATAACAATAATCTGGCCTCATTTCTCCACTTGGTTGCAGAAACACAGCAGCAGAATTAAATATTTTTAGAGTACCTACAAATCGAATCATTTATCCAATTAAAAGGTGGCAATCATACCAGTAACTTTTGCCTGTCAATCAAAGAGCTAATTAATATATCGTCCTCAAAAAAAAAAACCTCTCCAAAACATACAGAATAATATTACAATTGATAACACATCAAGCTTACTATATACTAATTGGGAGTCAGTATACAGGTATATCATATTTTTCCCACTCCAATAATATTTTGGAAGACACTGTCTTTCTGTCTCCACCACTGCAAGACAAAAGATGCTGGACCAAGGCCAGGAAGATCATAAAGGATCACAGCCACCACAATAATGGACTGTTTTCTCTGTTGCAGTCAGGAAATCGATACTGCTCCCTGAGGTCCAACACAGAGTGACTGAGGGTGAGCTTCTCCCCACAGGTGATATGATCTCTCAATCAGAACACCACACAGAACTAAAACATTTTGCAC
Source organism: Clarias magur (assembly GCA_013621035.1). Classification (NCBI taxonomy): domain Eukaryota; kingdom Metazoa; phylum Chordata; class Actinopteri; order Siluriformes; family Clariidae; genus Clarias; species Clarias magur. Next base: position 263,125 of record QNUK01000239.1, on the reverse strand, counting down.
ATTGAACATTTATGGACATTTTCATTTGCACTCACCCTAGACATTTATGGACATTGTGGACACTTATGGACATTGCACATCTGCATATTCATGCACATTTGCACACACCCTGGACATTTCTACTTATTTTTTGCACATTGCACATTTATGGACATTGCATCTACACATCATGCATATTTGCACACTCCTTAACTATTTGTACAGCTAAGTTTCTCTTATATTTTATATTTTGTTCTTATCCTCTGTAGCTACATTTTCTCTAGCTACATTTTTTCTATATTTTATTTTACTCTCACTCATCGTCTATATAGCTGTATCCTCTATTCAGGGTCACGGGGGGCCTGAAGCCTATCCCAGGAGACTTAGGGCACAATGCGGGGTACACCCTGAAAAGGGTGCTAATCAATTGCAGGGCACACATACACACTCACACACTATGGGCAATTTGGGAATGCCACTTAGCCTAATCTGTAGGTCTTTGGACTGGGGGAGGAAACTGGAGTACCTGGAGGAAATCCACCAAGCAACAGGGAGAACATGCAAACTCCATGCACACAGAGGCAGGAATCGAACCTGGTTGGAAATCAAATCCAGACCTTGGAGGTGCAAGGCGCCAGGTCATGTGGTTCAAAAAATATTTATGGCAGAAAAATTCATTTAGCTACTGTACGTAAATTCATGAAAACAAATTAGTTTCACAAGATTGGTGTCCTATAATGCCCCCCAATGAAAAATGAATTTTCATTGAATTTCCAAAATTAATTAAGTTGTTTTCAAACTTGTTGAATAGTAGCAGAAACCCGGAACTGTCTGTTGTTCTTGAACGGACAGTTTTAAAGGTTACACCTAAACCGGAAAGACTGACAGCATGGTTGTTCCATGTTCTGGATGTTGTAGATTATACTTAATTTATTAAAATTTCACTCATTGTAATTAGACTTTGTTTTTAGTAACGGTATTATTTTAAATATCTGTTGTTCTCCTCGGGGAAACTTTAATCTGCCATCGCCATCATCTTATATACACAGATGAAAAGACTTGACTTAGATGCTGAATGTTAGGTTTACCAGTCCGTTATAACGTGGGTTTTAGCTCAATTAATTGAACCTGGCCGGGAATTGAACCCGGACCTGGAGGTGCAAGGCGGCAGTGCTAACCACTACACCGCTATGCTGCCATATTTCTTATTTTATTCCATAATTATTTCTTATTGATAAGGTAATGGGCGGTTGTATAAACATTTTTTACTGAATATTATACTATGACTGTATGTGACTATACTATACTTAATTTGAATATACAGTACAATGTGATTAATCTTTTACAAGACTATATTTCGAATTTCATATTTCTGCATTCAGAGTCCCCTAGAGGTTACGTGGTTACTCATTCATTTATCGACATAAGCACTATTCGGACGGGACTAGTTTTACTGTGGGACGTTTGAGTTTGAATTTTTTTAGCCGACGTCTGTCATTTCATGTATGGATTCGGATGGGACTAACATCTCCGTGATTATTACGGAGGTAGGCGTGTCTGTGCTTTACATGTGGGCGTTGCCCAATACCACGTGTTGAGGATGAGGATTTCTACTGGAGAGTAGAAAGCAGAAACTCGAATACCGGCACGCTAGAGATTGTACGGTAGTTCATGCTGACCAAAAAAAAGAAAACGCGTTTCGGGGGAGAAAAAAAATCGGCAAATACAGACATTCGCATTCGGACGGAATTAAATTTCTCAGAGGACTGCCGAGTTTGCTGAAAAACAGTAGGTAATTTGCTCTGGAATTTTCACAGAGGTCGTGTGAGAAAAAGACAGACATAGCAGATTCGGACGGGATTAAAATCACAAAGTACCTCTGTGGAACAGAAATTTCCCTAACGTCCCCCAGTAAAACTAGTCCCAACCCGGGGGGTTGGAGCGTATCCCAGGGAACCATCGCAGGGCACACACTCATTCACACACATAATCTGCATATCTTTGGACGGTGGGAAGAAAACCAGAGTACGTGGAGGAAACCCACCAAGCATGGTTATGTAGCACCCGTCCCATGTAGCTAGTAATTCGGCGCCAATTATAAAAGGTGTTGTAGTACTATGGGCGGGGCCCTGGATTCTTTGTAGGGGTATTTAACTGCAGTAATCTGGTTACTGTTAAAACTGTGTATCCCAATACTTTTGAATGTGCCTCAAAATTGTAAAAGAATTAACGGTGCCTCCACTTAGTGTGCTTATATTTATCAATTTCAACCCACTAAGAATGTTACTCTAAGGTATACCACGCAATAGCTTAACCTTTATGGTTTAACTCAAAAACCCAATTTAAATTACGGGATGCACAGTAAATATTTAACACCGACACAAGTCTTTAGATAAAATTGTACTTTTAGTCAAACTTCAATAAGAAAAATAAAAACAATCACTGGCAGATTCACACACAACATTCCACCTTATCAAACATTTATATACATATTGCTAACATATAAACCAAAAAAACATGCAGTCTGCAGCCCCAAAATATTAACTTGTGTCTCTCAAACAAATAAATAAATGAGAACGGTGCAGGCCTGACGCGTGGCTTGGGATCGTGGAGGCCCAAAACTATGTGGCCGCTTCACTTTCTTATGAAAGCAACAAAATAAAATGCACGTGCAAAGAGTTTCTGTACTCACAACCTTTAAGTGCAGTCCGTCATCCATGCAATGTCATGTGTCACTGTGAGCGAGGGAGAGATGAACCCAGGCAACGAGCCATGTAATACACGACAGAAGAACTGTGACGGCCAGCAACCACCAGCAACTCGAGGCCAGCGTTCAGAAGAGACCAGCAGTCCTACAGGGTGATGGTTGAGCGGGGAACTCACACCAAAAAATCCAAGGAAAGACTCTGTTCTTTCCTCTACCAACATGCAAGACAGCTGTCAGTCCGAGTACATGCAAAATCACTTAAACAGTATTTTACATAATCACCACATTAACCATGGGTAACTACATACACTGCTATCACCTTTACAGTCAATATCAGTAGCATTAGCACGCGATTATGCTAATCGCGATTAGCTTCAGTTAGCATTATTTTTAGTACCAACTCTGACAAACAAACTATAAAGACGTACATAACATTGGTAAACTTACTCGGAGCTGAAATATGTCCGTTATCACTTGGTAAATTTAGCATCCACCTTAGCAAACGGCACATTCATCCTCCCCAAACACACACACGTGCTTCATAATTGGTCTAGTCAACACAGGTATTCCGTTAACATGCACTTGGACTCTCTCTACGTGGTTTTCTTTAACTCCCGCCTCTTTGCACTAGGATTGGTCAGAACGATTATTACACCACCAATGCAATGTTATCCAAACTATGAGGGACAGCTCACTTCACTTGCGGTAGGTTGCCAAATAATCATTCTTTCAAGTGTTAAACGAATAACAAGGCACATACATTGTCATATCAACAATATTTTAAGATTTTTTTTACTAGCTCTGAACATCTTTTAAACCTTCTAAATGAACTGCTTTAACTTTTCTTTTTAATTATTTATTTCTAAACATTAATTAATTAACTTTTAAATCAATCACGTCAATTTTGTTATTTTAGACTTGTCTATAAATGAAATTTTAGACTAGGCTACACCCTCCCCCTTCTAAAAGCGTAGATGTCCCCATCTACCTCTAGCTTTCTTCTGATGTGCTTCAAGGGCTTTCCCACATTCATGATTTGCTTCTTGGAGGGTTTTGAAGTTTTGGTGGATAATCCAATATCTTTGCTCTTGGAGTTTAGGTTTAACTGAATAACCATTCCATGATGTACAATGGTCACTGGTTCCTCAGTAGGGTTTCCAAGATGGTCGTAAGTCAAGCGAATGACAGGTTTGGTTTCTCGGTGCGACCTTTTGATCATGGGGGTTTCTATGCAATTTTCAGGCCCTTTTGAAGTATGAGCTGTTTGCTCTACACTTGTTTCTGAGACACTGCCAAGGGTTTGATGTTCCTCATCCTCGGTAGGCGAAGTGTCAGCAGCATTTGAAGACTCATCTTGGTCTGCTATCTCAGGTTCATTTGGTTCAGCTTCAGACAAACTGGAGTGTTCCTCTGAAAAATCTAAATCCTGGTCAGACTGATTTTGAGGTACCAATAGGTGTCTTCTCACTTCATCCACATCACAAGATGGATATCGGAGTGAATGCTCAATCTCCAAGTCTGATGCGGAGGACTCGCTATCTGTTACAGCAGGTATCGAAGAATGCTGTCGCTGCTTCCGTGCATGCTGCATTCGGGTAATAGGTGGCTTATGACCCATTTTCTCAGGGTCTGGAGTCTCGGGCATCCTGACCAAGTATCCAATGGGTAATAGATGGTCCCTGTGCAGAGTTTTGACCACTCCAGAACCATATTCTGGTTTTACTTGGTATACCGGTATGTTCGGAAACTTTTTGACTACAACATAAGGTATGGATCTCCAGCGATCCTGCAATTTGTGTTTTCCTGTGAGACCAACATTGCGTACTAAAACTCGGTCACCTTCAGCTAAAGGCTGATCTCTTACCCGCTGATCATAGTAAGACTTGTTTCGCAGATGCTGCTTTGTCGCTGCTTCAGAGGCCAATTGATAAGCCTTTTTCAGGTCTTGCCTCATCTTTTCAACATACTTAAGATGACATGGTTCATTGTTCTCATCCAGGATTCTACCAAAGCAAATGTCCACAGGGAGTCTTGCCTCTCTCCCAAACATTATGAAATATGGAGAGTATCCGGTAGCATCATTCTTTGTGCAATTATATGCATGCACTAATTGGCTAATGTGTAGACTCCAGTTCTGTTTCTTAACTGTATCCAGTGTACCCAGCATAGACAACAGTGTTCGGTTGAAACGTTCTGGCTGAGCATCACCCTGAGGATGGTACGGGGATGTGCGTGACTTCCGGACTCCAAGCATTGAAAGGAGCTCTTTGATTAAACGGCTCTCGAAATCTCTGCCTTGGTCCGAATGTATTCTTGCTGGAAGACCATAATGCACCAAGTATTTCTCCCATAGAACTTTGGCAACAGTACTGGCTTTTTGATCTTTTGTGGGAAACGCTTGCGCATATCTCGAGAAATGGTCAGTTACTATTAATACATTGCATATTCCTTTACTGTCAGGCTCTATCTGCAAAAAATCAATGCAGACTAGATCTAGTGGTGCCTTACTAGTGATCTGATTCAATGGGGATGCACGCTGAGGGAATGTCTTCCTGGTAATACATCTTCCACAGGTCTTGACGTATTTTTCCACCTCGGCCGTCATATGTGGCCAATAGAATCTGTCTTTAAGCAGTTGTAAAGTTCTCTCCACTCCTAAATGTCCACATTCATCATGTAATGACCTTAAGACTGCTGTGCGATATTGCTCAGGTAAGACCAATTGGTAGCATCTTCCACCAGATGATGTCTGTCTGATCCTGTATAGTATTCCCTGCTTTAACTCTAGCTTGGGACTTTCTCGCCTAAGTAGTGCAAGTTCCACAGGATCATTCTTTGAACGACTTGGAATTTTACCATCTTCGATGTCAGTTATAACTGGGCCAATGACCGAATCCAATTTTTGAGCAGTCTGGAGCTCTTTTGGACTCAACTGATCAATGCGGCTTGCACTCAATGTCACGGGACAAGCGTACACTTCAGGAATAGCAGATGGAGGAACTCCCAACTGATCTATTAGTCTGACCGTGTTGTTGGTTGTTTCAACAGTGCAAGCTCGCTTGCAAATGGCTTTAATACCTGACAGGGAGATGTTCTCCCAACTCCCAGCATTTTCATTGCTGTACTGTCTGGATAACAAATCTGCATCAATATTGTGGCGCCCAGGACGATATTGAATGTCGAAATCATAAGTCGACAAGGATGCTAACCAGCGATGTCCTGTAGCATTGAGTCGGGCTGTGGTAAGCACATAGGTAAGGGGATTATTGTCAGTCCTTACTGTGAATTTCGCTCCGTACAAATAATCGTGAAATTTGTCAACTACAGCCCATTTTAAAGCAAGGAACTCCAGCTGATGTACTGGATAACGCTGCTCAGGGTGGCTGAGTTTACGACTTGCAAATGCTACTGGCCTGAGACCCTCTGGGTAGTCCTGATTTAACACAGCCCCTAAGCCATGATTACTGGCATCAACATGTAAGATGTAAGGCTTAGTGGGGTCAGCAAAAGCCAGGACTGGAGCATGTATGAGTGCATCAATGATTCGTTTGAACGCATCTCGACACGTTTGGTCCCATCGTTCGCCAAAGGGTTCAGAAGCTTTAAAGTATACCTGGTTTGAGTCCTTTACTTGAGCTTTTCTTCCCTTTTGAGTTGGGGGGTATCCTTTTGTAAGCTCCGTCAATGGACGGACAATGCGAGAATAATTGGCAACGAATCGTCGATAGTAGCCACAAAAACCCAAGAAGGATTTCAAAGACCTAAGATCTGTGGGCTCTTTCCAGTTTTTTACCACCTCCACTTTCTCTGGATCAGTGGCGATTCCAGCCTCTGAAACTATATGACCGACATACTTGACGCTAGGTTGACAAAATTGACATTTATCAATTGACACTTTTAACCCAACCTCCTCCAGCCTGTCAAGTACCTTTAGGAGACGTTGTTCATGCTCTTCAAGAGTCCTCCCAAAGACAATGACATCATCAAGGTACACTATGACCTGGAGAAGATGCATGTCACCAACTGCTCTCTCCATGAGGCGTTGAAATGTGGCTGGCGCTCCAGTGATGCCCTGCGGCATCCTCTCAAATTGGAAAAACCCAAGAGGACAAATAAAAGCAGTCTTTTCTTTATCCTCCTCAGCCATAGGTATCTGATAATAACCACTCCGCAGATCTAATACGGAGAACCACTTACTGCCAGAGAGACAGTCTAAGGCATCATCGATGCGAGGCATCGTGTACTGGTCTGGGATAGTACGACTGTTGAGGGTACGATAGTCCACGCACATCCGGACACTACCATTCTTTTTCCGCACTACCACAATAGGTGAAGCGTATGGGCTTCGGGACTCTTTCAAAATACCAGCAGCGAGCAGTTGCTGCAGATGGCGCCTTACATCATCGATGTCAGCTGGTGCCAATCGACGTGACCTCTCCCTAAACGGGGTGGGGTCGCTTAAGCGTATTTTGTGCTCAACTCCTGCCGCTAAGCCAACATCCCACTCGTCCAAGGAGAAGACATTTCTCCTGGCTGCTAGCTTTTCCCGTAATCGACCCTTCCAGCCCTCTGGAACAGGTGAATCACCAAAATCAAAGAGTTTTAAATCTAAGGTAGTTACTTTGTTGGATGTTTGAGGTGAAACAACGGTATCCACTGCATACATTTCAGCAAGAACAGTTCCAGCCTGAATGGAAGTGGATTTTTGAGACTCATTGTGCACAAGCACTGTAAAACAATGGGTGTCAATATTTCTGTTTGGAAGGAAACCTGGTTGTATAAATACACCAGCAGGAAGTTGCTGCAAGGTGGGTGCCTCTACCATAACAAGGTCTGTCAAGGTCTGCTTCTCCACTTTACACGTGGCATAGCACTTCTCCCCTGGAGCGAGAGAGAGTGGACCTGGACCTGGCCATTTCACTTGTCCAACTGCTTGGTCAGCCATCTTTGGTGGAATCTTTTCTTGTGACTGTAATTTCCCATACACTGCCTGTATTTTCATGGAGTGAAGCTTACCGTCCTTCCCACTTTCTTTAGAAAGTTCCCATAGTCTGCGGAAAAGAAAGGCATTGGTTCCTACAATGACAGGTGCTTGATTGTTATGTTTAAGCTCAGGGCAAACAAGTGCCAAAACAACCACAGGTCCCCTGACTCCAACCATTTCCTCTGGAAATTCTATCTCTACCACTACATAACCTCTGTAGGGATATTCTGTTTCAGCCAGCCCCCAAATGGCTAAATTTGAAATTGGATTTAGTGGAACATGAGACAAATATTTTTTATACCATGGTTCAAAAATTATGGTTACGTTCGAACCAGAATCCATCAATGCGACACATGGAAGGTTATTGACTTTAATGTGAACCACTGACGATGGACCCACCAGACCATGAGGCAAGTCAGTGTCAGAGGTTTCCACTTTGTTGACATTGGCTACTCGTTCCGGTATGGTTCTTGCGTTCCTTCTTGATCCATCCGCTGCCCCTCTCACTTGATGTATAAGTCTCTTTATTACCTTCTGAGGATTTTCAGAAGCAGTGCATTTGGGTGCAATGTGTCCATTCTCACCACATCTGTAACAGAAATACTCAGACAACTCCTTAGAAAGCTGAGCTTTAGACTGAGCTGGTTCCTGGCTTAAAGTTGCTTTGCTCTGAGGGTGGCCTTTGGCGTGTCTCAATTCTTGTTTAGAATTCACCAAAAGTACAGTTATCTGATCTTTTAGAGTTTTTACTTCTTCTCTTAATGTCTGCATGTCCATGTTGGACTCATGGTTAACCCTTGATTTCTCCATAGACTTCTTTACAGAGCCATCATTAATTGATGATGGGGGTGGTTTACACCTTTGCTCGTTCAACTTGGCTTTTAATTCACGAACCTCATTTCTCAGTTGCGTTAGTTGACAGAGATTTGACTCAGTTTCCTTCTCAACCCGTACTGAATGCACATGCGGGCGGTGCATTGGCTTTTTGAAACTGTGTCGAGCTGTTTCACGTTCTTCCTCTTCACGAACTTCTTTCAACAAGTTCAGAAATGTTGGAGGATTAGATCTCCGCTCCCTTAAATTCAATTTAAGAAGCATCAGGTCAGACTCTGTGGCACCTTTAATGAGCTGTTCTAGTCTCACACTATTGGCTGCACTTGCTTGAAGACCACCTCTCTGTATTACTTTACATAAAGATCTTTCCAATCTCCACAGAAAGTCTGATAAGAGCTCCCCTTGCTTCTGGTGAAGCATCCTGAAAAACAAATAAAGCTCATCTCCGGATTCAGAGCTTCCAAAGGCACTTTCTATTGCCTGTAGATACTCTAAGTGACTAGCTTCAGGGTTGGACCAACGAACAGCTTGAATAATTTCTAGAGCAGGACCTTTGAGACTCTCAAGTATTCTGCGTTTTCTTTCTTTCTCAGAGCACTCGACCTCCTCTACCATGAGCTTTGCTTGTACCAGCCAGCTGTCCAAACATTCTTCGCCTGGGGGAGTAGGGCTCACTCCAGAAAAAGTCCTTAGACGTCGGTAGGCAGTGCTCTCGGTTGGTTTAGTGGTGTGGTTTAGTACCTCTCCAACCGCACGGATGATAGACTCAGGGCTATTAGTCCATGCTGTATTAGAAGTACACAACTTCTGAACATCTTCCATAGTTCTTCCCTCGTTTTGAAGGAACTTGGCAAACCTCTCTGTGAAATTTGAACTACTGGTCTCTTGCTGTACTACTACCGTTTTCCAACTGTCCCTTCCTGTTATTGTGATGACTTCAGGTGGAACCTTTGAGGGATCTATTACTTCACGGCACTCACATAACACTGTCAATGTTTCATTTTCAGCATCAAACACTTTGCCCAGTGCTTTAATGGTTTCCATCGTCTCTTCAATACTGTTGATGTCTTCATCTTCAGAGACACCACATAACATAATGGCATGAGTTATATCTATTCCCTCACCTCTGCACCAGTTAACTAACTGAAGAACATTTCTCGGTATTTCCATGTTGACTATGGGCTTTACGTTATATTAAAAAAACTATATCACTGTGTGTAAAACCAGATTAAGTTGAATTTATACTGGAAAAATAAACAGTATCTCAGCAAACACTAATAACAGGGATTACTAACCCTAGCGAATGCTGATCCCAGCGGTGCCTCCAAATTTGTGTAGCACCCGTCCCATGTAGCTAGTAATTCGGCGCCAATTATAAAAGGTGTTGTAGTACTATGGGCGGGGCCCTGTAGGGGTATTTAACTGCAGTAATCTGGTTACTGTTAAAACTGTGTATCCCAATACTTTTGAATGTGCCTCAAAATTGTAAAAGAATTAACGGTGCCTCCACTTAGTGTGCTTATATTTATCAATTTCAACCCACTAAGAATGTTACTCTAAGGTATACCACGCAATAGCTTAACCTTTATGGTTTAACTCAAAAACCCAATTTAAATTACGGGATGCACAGTAAATATTTAACACCGACACAAGTCTTTAGATAAAATTGTACTTTTAGTCAAACTTCAATAAGAAAAATAAAAACAATCACTGGCAGATTCACACACAACATTCCACCTTATCAAACAGTTATATACATATTGCTAACATATAAACCAAAAAAACATGCAGTCTGCAGCCCCAGAATATTAACTTGTGTCTCTCAAACAAATAAATAAATGAGAACGGTGCAGGCCTGACGCGTGGCTTGGGATCGTGGAGGCCCAAAACTATGTGGCCGCTTCACTTTCTTATGAAAGCAACAAAATAAAATGCACGTGCAAAGAGTTTCTGTACTCACAACCTTTAAGTGCAGTCCGTCATCCATGCAATGTCATGTGTCACTGTGAGCGAGGGAGAGATGAACCCAGGCAACGAGCCATGTAATACACGACAGAAGAACTGTGACGGCCAGCAACCACCAGCAACTCGAGGCCAGCGTTCAGAAGAGACCAGCAGTCCTACAGGGTGATGGTTGAGCGGGGAACTCACACCAAAAAATCCAAGGAAAGACTCTGTTCTTTCCTCTACCAACATGCAAGACAGCTGTCAGTCCGAGTACATGCAAAATCACTTAAACAGTATTTTACATAATCACCACATTAACCATGGGTAACTACATACACTGCTATCACCTTTACAGTCAATATCAGTAGCATTAGCACGCGATTATGCTAATCGCGATTAGCTTCAGTTAGCATTATTTTTAGTACCAACTCTGACAAACAAACTATAAAGACGTACATAACATTGGTAAACTTACTCGGAGCTGAAATATGTCCGTTATCACTTGGTAAATTTAGCATCCACCTTAGCAAACGGCACATTCATCCTCCCCAAACACACACACGTGCTTCATAATTGGTCTAGTCAACACAGGTATTCCGTTAACATGCACTTGGACTCTCTCTACGTGGTTTTCTTTAACTCCCGCCTCTTTGCACTAGGATTGGTCAGAACGATTATTACACCACCAATGCAATGTTATCCAAACTATGAGGGACAGCTCACTTCACTTGCGGTAGGTTGCCAAATAATCATTCTTTCAAGTGTTAAACGAATAACAAGGCACATACATTGTCATATCAACAATATTTTAAGATTTTTTTTACTAGCTCTGAACATCTTTTAAACCTTCTAAATGAACTGCTTTAACTTTTCTTTTTAATTATTTATTTCTAAACATTAATGAATTAACTTTTAAATCAATCACGTCAATTTTGTTATTTTAGACTTGTCTATAAATGAAATTTTAGACTAGGCTACAGTTAAAACATGAAAATTCCACAGAGGCAGGAATCGAACCTGGCTGGAAATCAAATCCAGACCTTGGAGGTGCAAGGCGCCAGGTCATGTGGTACAAAAAATATTTAAATTCATTTAGCTACTGTACGTAAATTCATGAAAACAAATTAGTTTCACATGATTGGTGTCCTATAATGCCCCCAATGAAAAATGAATTTTCATTGAATTTCCAAAATTAATTAAGCTGTTTTCAAACTTGTTGAATAGTAGCAGAAAACCGGAACTGTCTGTTGTTCTTGTACGGACATTTTTAAGTGTTACACTTAAACCGGAAAGACTGACAGCATGGTTGTTCCATGTTCTGGATGTTGCAGATTATGCTTAACTTATTAAAATTTCACTAATTGTAATTAGACTTTGTTTTTAGTAACGGCATTATTTTAAATATCTGTTGTTCTCCTCGGGGAAACTTTAATCTGCCATCGCCATCATCTTATATACACAGATGAAAAGACTTGACTTAGATGCTGAATGTTAGGTTTACCAGTCCGTTATAACGTGTGTTTTAGCTCAATTAATTTGCGTGTTGATTTTTCGACTGAGGGTTGTTTGAGCGGCCGTTAAAATGTCTAAAGTAAAGCTAAAGCAGGCTTCGACTTATGTTAGTCCAGAAACAGACAAGCAAACTAAATGCGATAAGGAAAAGGCCAGAGCTGTCAAGAAAAGGAAATATTTCTACAAACATATGGATCGTAAGCCGAAAGAAGCGAAGAATACAGTTTGCCTTCCTCCCAGAGACGCTGCAGAGTTTTCGGCCAACTGGAAAAGTCTTCTATTGGTGAGTAGTTTTGATATGGACAGCTGTATGTCAGGGAAGGTGTGTGTGGGAATAGTATTCAGGTATTCGAGGCAAAACGAATGAAGTGGTAAAGTGCGTTTCATACAGTTTTTCTGACCTTATTTTGGAATTTATGTTAAAATATCATTACGCATTTTCAACAGCAGAAAAAAACCACTATTCACTATTCATATTCACTGTGAATTTGTACCTTTTTTTTTTGACTGGCTGTGTTTATTGAGTTAAAATGTAATATAAAATTTTAGCCATTTAGGAACCTCTGTAGTCCAACTAGGGACTATGGAGCCCAGTAGTGGTTGCCATTGTATTTATTCCCATACTTCGGCCGTGGTGGGACCTCCGGTCAACAGTCACACTCTAAGTGCAATTTGGGAAAGGGAGAGCATGCAAACTTCATGCACACAGACAAGTGGGACTAGAAATCTGACCCTGGCAGGAGAAGGTGACAGTGCTAACCACTAAGCCACCGTGCCGCTGATATAACTTGGAAAAAGCTGTTAATATTGGTTATATTCCTACTATATATTATTTCCTTACCCCTTGAAAAAAAATTTTTTTTAATAAACGTGTGCACATGCATGTTTAAGATGCACAAGTTTCAGTACTGTATATATTGTGCATACCGTACTACATCTGTGTAATTTATTTGAAATTTGTTTAACATTGCTTATGTCTTACACACCTATGTCTTTTCTCAAGATTTATCTTATTCTCTCTCCAAAAATAACGCACTTCTCTGCTCTGTTTTGTCTTTGTGCTATCACTTCATGCACAATTGTTTTGGAATAGGGTTAATCTGAACTCATTAGATCACATGACTCTTTTTCCCATTGCTCTCAAGTCCAATCTTTTTGCTCCCTACAAACTGAAACTTTTTTCTGATTAGTCTTCCTAACAAGTGGTTTCCTATACAGCTGTTCAATCAGTTTTCGTCTTTGCTTGATGCGGCCCATTACTTTTCTTTTTTAAATGGCTTTTTTTTTATTCATTAATTTTTTAAAATTATTATTATGTTTAGCCAGTCACTGTTTGTGTTGTTCAGTAAAACTGCAGACAGATTGTGTGTCATAATGGTGGTTGGTTTGGGGCAACCTCTGGTTCTGAATGAGGCCAAAGCAGAAGTGCCACAATATGAAGTCCCCATAGAGCTCATGTTCAAATGTTCAACTTGTAACATGTTTGTAGTCTACAAGAAAAATGGTTTTAGTATCCAGAGCTAGATTTTCCATTCATGAGAACTGTAAGAGGTGAATTTTTATGTAACTCATCAGTGACAAATATATTATATTATAAAAGTATGTATAATTATGGGCATGGATAATTTAAATCACAGCTACATAGGAAGAATATTTTTTTTCAACCGTTTTATTCAACCGAATACAAAGTAATATTATACAATACAACTTAACGTTAGTCACCATAGCAGTTTAGCTAAGCTAAAGCTAAGCTTCTGGATACTGAAGTTTGTAGGCATGTTCCAACCAACAGCCAGGCTCTATTTGTTATGACCATTTATGGCTTAACCAGGGTTTAGGTGAAGTCAGCTAATGCCAAGATGTCAGTGACCAGAGCAGTCTATGGTTCTGGGTCAAGAGATCAATATGACTACAGTATACTACTTTGTTTGTTTTTTTTTAGGGGTTTTCTTTCATATCTTTCTTTCATATCCTTTTCTATTATGTTCGGATCGCAAAATTTGGCTATGGAGACCAAAATCGTTTTTGTACCAAGCTGCAAACATGTTTATTTTTGTTGTAAAGTTGAAACAATAAACATGGTACATGTTCACAATATAAAAAAATGGTACCGTTGGTTACATACCCAGCTCTGGCTTCTGAACTCTCTGGCCGTCATGTTGGTTTATTCTTTTAACAACAAATGCATTGTAAACAGGTGACTTCTGTTAGTAGTAGATAAAGTGCATAGCAGAAACAAAATAATTGGCCTTGCTTGTTTTTGGAGGAGACTGTAAGATTTGAAATTATGCAGTACTTTTAATAATAAAACAAATAGTTAATAATATAGTAATAACAGTAATTCATCATTATTGTCAACAGACTAATTCTCAGGATCTTTAGACTGACGGATTGTATTGTGTAATTTGATTGCGTTTTTGTGTTTTGCAGGTGCTCAACTCAGAAGAGAATTTAAATACAAAGAAGCTGAAGTCATTAGCAATTAAAGAATCCAATAAACGTGCACAGAGCAACAATGAAGATACAAATCAAGTAGCAGTCAAAGACTTAAAAAAAACATTAAACTGTTTGAAGCAACAGGGATCCAAAGTGGATGGAATGGAACCAAGTAGAAATTGTCATAAACAGCACAAAACTGAGAAGAGAAATATGGATGATGTTGAGGGAGGGCAAACGAAACAAGCAGACAAAAGGAAGAAAGTTGAAAACACAAAAAAGACACCAACAGAGTAAGTATACAAGCATTAAATAATAATGGAAGGCCTTTTGATGACATTTAGAGAGACCCTTTCTGATACTATCATTTGGTAGAATTAGTTGTCTTTCTGTTTTTGACCTGTTTAAATGTGGTTAAATGATCTAAGCCATGACTTGAAGAGATGAATAATCTTTTGATAACCAGAACAATCAATTATTCAGATCATGAATAACAGAATTACTCAGTAGCACTTATTTGTCTCTCAGTTTTTAAATTAGCTGTTGAATAAATTGTTTTAGGCAAAGTTAGCGAGAAAAATACACACAACGATTGTCACTGGCTAATAAAAGAAATTATTTGGTTGTCATATTTAGTCATTAGAATTGTGACTGGCGTGTAGATATAATATACAGTCCAGTCGAAAAGTACAGAAAAAAGGCTAGGTTTTTTTGCCCTTCTTTATATACTGATGACATTTGGGATTGAGATTGATGAAATCAGATGACAAGTTAATGCTTATTAATGTAATTTTATTACAGTGGAATCTTGGTCTGCGAGTATTTTACAAGATGAGCAAAAATTTTAAATAAATAACTTGGTAAGCAAGCGAGGTATTGTGTTAGTGAGAGTCTCTCTATTCGGTAAAACGTGTGTGTGTGTGTGTGTGTGTGTGTGTGTGTGTGTGTGTATGTGTGTATGTGTGTATGTGTGTGTGTGTGTATGTGTGTGTGTGTGTATGTGTGTGTGTGTGTATGTGTGTATGTGTGTATGTGTGTATGTATGTGTGTGTGTGTGTATATGTATGTATGTATGTGTGTGTGTGTGTGTGTGTGTGTATATGTATGTATGTATGTGTGTGTGTGTGTGTGTGAGTGTTTGTCCATGTGTCTGTGAGTGTGCATGTGCATGCTTGTGTGAGTGAGCATCTCTAACAGTTTGGTATCAAAGTCTCTTTGTTTTGATATACGAGTGCTTTGATATACAAGCTTGCTTCCAGAGCGAATTATGCTTGCATTCCAAGGTTTTACTGTATGTGAATCACCTCTGAATTGAAAACTGATAATTAATTGAATCAGCCAGCAAAAGTTAGATTGAATTGCATGGTCAATTAAATTGCACACATCTAGTGTTTGGATGGGTTGGATGTAAATACAGTAAGACCTACAAACGAGTTCCATTCTGGGAGCATGATTGTAAGTTGGATTACATTGATTTTACATTTAGGCATTTGGCAGACGTCTTGTCCAGAGTCACTCATTATACATCTGAGCAGATTATGGTTAAATGCCTTGCTCAAGGGTCAACAATGGTAACTTGAGGGTCGTGGGGTTTTATTTGTATAGCGCTTTTAACAATTGTCATTAAAATAATTATTTAAGTTTGTATGGAATAGGGCTGAAATGATTCCTCGAGTAAATCGAGTAATTCGATTACAAAAAATGATCAAGGCAAAATCTTCTGCCTCGAAGCTTCGTTTAATTTTTTTTTTAAAGCTTGCGTTATATTTTTGCACAATTATTTGTTGACAGCACACCTTTGACACAGCACGCTTTCGGGTGCAAGCTGCCAGTAAACACCAATGAAGAAGAAGCGCTTACGTCACCCACAAAGCGGAAGGAGACGCACCAGTTAGCTGTGTATTGATTTTGAGGGAGCGTTCTGTTGCGGCCGCAAAATGAAAGGGAGCAATAAAATTATCAGCGAGCCAAGAGAAGAAGAAAGCAAAACTTGTCAGTAAAGGCTTATGTTACGCCTGAGATGTAGATTTTGAAACTTTTAGTTGCACAACTTAGTGTTTTTGTGTAATTATTTATTTTAATGTGTGCCTTTTTTTTATCCTTAAAGTCATTTGAAATACCTTTTTGTTTTTACATCCGAGAAAAGGCTTTAAAATAAGAACGTATGATGCATTTAATTAATCTCAGTCAACTTTAATACCCCTATCTCACCTACGTGGTTTCGCGCGGTGGCCAAGTTTTGGCGCTGTGGCCAATATTTTACATTGCTGTTTAATTAATTAATTTAGCAAAAGTGATTTTATCCAATTACTCGATTACTAAAATATTCGATAGCTACAGCCTTAGTATAGAATGTGAATGTTTAAACCTGGGACCTTCCGAACCATTTTGGTTCCACATTATACTCTTGCAAGAGAGTGCCTCCAAATCGCGAAGGGGAGTCCAGGAGATGCAGTGAGGTCAGCTAACCTCGTTTAAAGATCACCTGGGAAGGATAGCGCTACATAGTGTTTACTGAGGATTTTTCGAAATTAGGATTATTCACCGTAGGGACAGCTTTACAAGACAGCCATTTTCTTTCATCCTGTTCCCGGATTTATTGAAACCGGTGAGGTCAACTCACACAGCCAGATACAATATACCGGACTTTGGATATTTTATACATTCTCTTATACATTAAACTATTGTATATAATTGTTAATATTGGTATCTGGTGACTGCAGTGTCTATTTTTTATACAATACACGTTAGCTACTTCTGCGATTTGTTTACATTTAAGAATGTTTATAGATCTGCAGTCTGTTCCTATCTGTGGAAATTTGTAACTCGTTCATAAGTAAGGGACTTAATGTACAGTATCTTTAAATTAAAGCTACAAGTATTTTTTGCAAACTTATTATTTCAGTTTTATTTCTAAAACACTTTGGTAGACAGGTTAAATGACAATTACTCATGAGAAACAAATTCACATGAGTGAATGCAGATTTTGTATATATACAATACTGTGCAAAAGTTGTTAGGTCTTACTGAGCATGCTGGAGAAGAATTTTTCCCCTCCCATCTGAAAACTGGTCTGTCATGTAATATGTCGCTTTCTTTACAGGCATGCAAATATTCTTCTGTAATGTTATTTATTCATTAATTTTAGTGTATCTTTGTAATGAACTTATTGCAGTGTTTCACTAGTGCTAGGATAGCATCAATGTAGAAGGTTTTCTTAGTACACCTGCGCCATGATCAGATTGCGTAATTCATGTCTGAAATGCTGGACTATCAGGAATTCCTTCAGTGGCCCAAACATGGGGAAATCACTTGGAGTCAGGTCAGGACTCTGTTGGGGATGTGGCAATACTGCAGTAGGATCTGAGCCACCTCAGCTCGGATCATTATTCATGCTATTCATAGTTTTACTTGATCACCCTTGGCGTATAATGTTTGCAAAATACAGTACAATGTTCTTATTCTTAGAGCAAACGTATATAACATCCTAAATGAGTTTTCTCTTTCTTAGTACATGATATTGTCATGTACTCAACAAGAAATGTGAACCTAGGGCTGTCAGTATCCTGGCCAAGCACATCTGCCACTTCCTTTTGTTGTGGTTGTTGTTTTGTTTTATTTATTTATCCATGTATCTATACTTTTTAATTGCTCAACTTGTATGTCTTGACTCATAAGATTCTGGAAATTAAACACGGGTACTTTCGTACGGCACTGCTTAGTATGGAGAATGTTGTGTAGATTGCTGAGCCAAGTCATGCTGTACCTAATGGAAAACCGATAAAAGCTTTTTGTTTTTCTATTAAGGGCAGATATCTGGTTTGATGACATTGACCCTAATGACATTGAAGCTGCTATAGGCTCAGAGGCTGCTAACATTGTGCGAAAGAGGAGTGGTGTAACTCAAGCAGATGCCAAAACTACAGAGAGGAGCACGGAGCAGTTGCTGGTCAAGGAGAGCACTTGCGATGGGTATGAAAAAGAAAAAAAAAGACAATTTAATTGTTTTTTCTTGCTTGAACTTAGAAGAGGAGTTGCTGTTGTCAGTAGATATTCTAATAGACTACAGCACTTGTGCTACTTATCCTTTAGTAACCAAGGTTAACTTTTTACACAAAGCAGCTACAACACTTTGCAGTAAGAGTGCCAGGAATCATGTCCCAATCCAGAAACAACTATTGGGATAACCTTTGTTGGCAAAGGCTGTGGTGGTTGTAGCTGTTTGGGTGTAGGCTGTGACTATGTGTAGTTTTTTTTTTTTTTTTTTTTTTTTTTAGAACTTGGTGCTCCTCCTTAAAAAAAAAAATAATATACAGAAAATCTGCAAAAAAGTACAATAATTGGAATTTAAATTTGTAAATTTTATTGGAAATCCCAGTGCATTGGATTATTATTGAAGAATGTTTTGTGTTCTGATATTTGTAACTATGCTTCTGTAATATGTAAATATTTTCTAGTTATCTTTTCTTTTTTTCTCTCCTTGCTGCTTTTCATGTTTTACAGATTGACACGTGCAATTGCTATGGACTGTGAGATGGTAGGGGTGGGGCCTGGTGGAGAGGAGAGCATGTTAGCAAGGGTCTCCATTGTCAACTATTTTGGCAAATGTGTTTATGACAAATATGTTAAACCAACAGAGAAAGTCACTGACTACAGGACAGCTGTCAGTGGCATTCGGCCTGGTGATATCGAACAAGGTGAGCAAACAAATTCTTTTAGCATCATAAAGTATTAAACACCTAGATTTTATCATCAGCTGCATGGTCAATAATTTTAATCAATAAAAAATGTGTGATATTAATTTAATTCAAGCAGTATATAGTACTGAAAGTTCAGCTTTAGTCCCGTGCCATGTTCGCAAATTAATTAAAAACTGAGTGGTTCAAATTTATTATATTGTAATATTACAAAGGGCTTTCAAGACAAACCGGGATTTGTGATGAAACGTCTCTTGAATGAAGGTGTAAAACCGATCGACATCAAAGACTTCAAACATAGTACAGCATAAAACATTTTAATGGTGCAAAATAAAAAGACTGGTTTAAAGAAGGCTGTGTGTTTGTGGATGATGATCCCAGGCCAAGTTGGCTTAGAGTCCCCTGCAGTCGTTCTTGTGAAAGTTTTGCGAGTGAAATACCTGACCCTTGAAAATTAATGGATAGCTTATTTCCAACTTGTGGAAAAGACACGTTGGTCTGTTGGAACTGTACACACAATCATTCAGCAGGAGAATATATAGAGAAGTAAGCTTTTACTTGATTAAGTGTGTTTCACTGGTTTTACTTGAACACCCATCATATTTTAGAAGATGTGTGTGAACATTTTATTTACTCATGCACAATATTTTTTTTGTTGTTGTGAGAGTTTATATTTAACTCATAGCAATGTTCCCATTGCTCCCACTTTTCTTTATTTCATATGTTTTTTAGTGAAACAAAAAGTAAATTATTAAAATGTTTTGATATTGGCCTAGAACTTTCAATTCTACTGTTTATATAGTGTTTTATATTTGGTATTCACTTCCTGTGTATGTTTCACAGGGGAGAACTTCAGCGTAGTACAACAGGAAGTGGCAAAGATTCTGGAGGGACGAATATTAGTTGGACATGCCATTCATAATGACTTAAAGGTGTGCTGTACTTCTTGAGTTCATGCTGAATGTATATTCTATATAAATGTAAGTCATTGTAAGATCTTTCTATTTTATTCTCTTATATAGATTTTGTTACTGGATCACCCAAAAAGAAATACAAGAGACACTCAAAAGTACAAACCTTTCAAGAAGATAGTAAAGGTAATGATGATGCTTTTCTAACCAGAGTGTTCACTGAGCTTCTTATAAATGTTTAAAAATGTTTTTCTAACTTTCTCTCATGCACAGAGTGGACGTCCAGCACTGAGGGTGTTGTGTAGGGAGATTCTTAATGTGAAAGTACAGCAGGGAGAGCACTCATCTGTATGTACCACTTTAGTTCTATTAAAATACAGGTAAACCATGGATTGCGAGCATAATTCATTACGGAAGCGTGCTTGTATATCAAAGTGAATTTGCTTATAAGAAATAATGGAAACTACAACGATTTGTTCCAAAACCCCAAAATATTCATATAAATAATTTATACAAAATGTAAAGTAAAAAAAAGTTATTAATGTACACTTTACCTTTGAAAAGAATCCCAAAAGAGCAGTATTTCCGTTACTCGCACACAGCTGTTGACTGTATGAGTGACACGCGCACTGAGACTGAGTATGGGAGACAATTACCCATAATAAGTAAAAATTTCTTTACAAATTTTGCTCATCTTGCAAAACACTTACAGACCAACTTAACTTACAGTTACTCGCAATCCGTGGTTCCACTGTACATACTTTAGTGCATACACTTTTACTGGCTGACTGGGTTGTGGCGATTTCTGCCCAGTGCTTTTGTAAATAACTTGCGAATTTTACTTGTAGTCCTTTCTAAACATATGGGAATGGCGGTGCCGATTGTTTGGTTTTGGCTAGATACTGAGGACGTCTGTTATACAGTTCAAAAGAATTCAGCTTTTGTTTCAATTAAATGTAATTTCTATTTACACCTAAAATAAGGTACCGTTTGTTTGTGAACAGTTTGGTTATTTCAGTGGGTCTTAATTAATAATTTTAGTTTAGATATGCAACCAAAGATTAGTTGTTTATTTTAACACTCTTTGTTGTAATAGTTTTGCTCGTTTAGGAATTGGGTGGTTTGATCTGTTGTCCTATTATTCAGGGTAAAACAAAACAAAATGATTGGCTTTGTTTGCTATTATAGTACATTTGGCGAAGACTGAATACTTGTAACTTTTGTGACCTTTAATATTCTGTGTGCACGTGCATGTCTCTGTTATAGGTCCAGGATGCTCAGGCTGCAATGCGTTTGTACACACTAGTGAAGAAGAAGTGGGAGGCAGAGCTTAAAGCCAGCAGGGGTCAAACCACCAGCCAAAAAAGCTCTCGCAAACCAAGAGCCAAATCTGACTTGGTAACAGCTTAAATGCGTAAGACACATGGACAGTAAATTAGAAAAGAGTTTTTAGTACCAAGTGTTTCCCTGACATTATCTTAAGCAGAATTAGCTGTAAACCATTGCTAATAGTTCGGTCAAATCTTTTGAGGAATTTCTACAGGGTCAGTTTAAAGAACTAATATTACACACAAGCAATTTACTTTGTATGTGATTGCAACTGAATAATGTGGTGATCACACTAGTTGTATTCCTCCAGTGCAGCCCTTTTAAGATGATTTACATATGCCATATATATACACACAAAATATATTTGTATTTCAGACCCAATGGAACCTTGTCCAACAGCTTGTTTCATAATTCATGATCATTTTGAATACATTCTGTTAAGAGTAAATACTATCAGATCTGCATATGTGTACATTTCTTACATACACCGTACAATTTTCTGCCGTATTTGTACATAGTGCGAATCTAAACTTGGTTTGTACAGCTTTTAAAACTCCAAAAATATTTTTCTTAGATTAAAAATCTGGTTTAAATGAATATACAAAGTAAACAGGATCATCATTAAATTTTCGTTTCTTTGCTGTCTTCCTCCATTGCTCCGTGACCCGGCTCCCAGGTAGGTGCTCAATGAACATGTGGCCTGCATTTTTGGTAGAAAGCTGGGCTTATAGGAATTGCCAAATTGAAACCAAAGGTTTAACAAATCAGGCATGTTGATTTGAGAGCGGATCGAGTGGTGTGGATCAGTGTTGGGTGTAAAGTGTTATAAAGTAACGCGTTAGAGTACTCGGATTATTTTTTTGATGTAACAAGTAATCTAACAGCAGTCGTTCCTAATCCATTAGTGTGTGTGTGAAAGTCGTCCTACAAGCCCCGCCCCCGATAACCCGCCCCCCTCTCTCAGTTTGACTATGCGAGGACCGATGTGTGGAAAGATGGAAATCTAATCACAGCACCAAAACTGTAAATCATGATGAACCGTACTGTAGGTGAAATAGGGGAATTAGTAGTTAACAGATTATGGGCCAAACTTCGCTGAGTGATAATGATAGAATAATTATAAAGGTCTTGACTAAAACAACATGCATGAGGAAGCACAAAGGAGTTTTCATTTTCTGTAATGGAAAATTACTCTAACTCGTTACTTTTATAAGAAAAGCTTCTCCTTAAACAACCAAGTTGGAAGATTTATTCTGTTGTTGTGGAAAAGCTGTTTTAAAAAAAATAGTGGTCTGCATCAAGGAAAGAAACCAACTAAGGAGATCACTGGAATCAACTAAGCAGAAATTATTGGAATTAGGTTAAGAACATCTTCAGTGCATTATAAAACCTGGAGGAATAGTGCTGAACCATTAGTGCATAGAAGAAATATGGTTTTTAAAAAAATTCATGAATGAGCTCACTTACACACTTCTGAGAGAACTCGCAGAATAGAGACTAAACCACTTGTTAGTTAGACTAATCAGGGAAAAAAAGCCTACAGTTTGTCAGAAAGCACAAGGATTGGACAATGGAGCCAGTGTTTCCACTTTCTCGCTAAGTCTGGTGGCTTTCCAAACCCTCTCAGCCAATAATTTTTTGTCAAAAGCGTGTATCCGTCTGCAGTTTCATTGGAGATTTAAAGGGGCTTTATTGGCTTGACAAATATTTACATTTGTCGGCCTCCGAGTGGCGCAGTGGTAAAAAGCGCTCGCTATCATCCGGAGATCGCTAGTTCGAATCCCGGGTGGTGCTGTAACCTCTCGCAGCCGGAGGTCTAGAGAGAGCTGATTGGCCGAGCTCTCTCAGAGGGGAGGGATGAGAGGTACTCCCACATTAACGGAGGGAGCGGATAGCGCTGTCCTCCGAGTGTGTTACGCCGCCCCCAACGGTGCGCGAGTGAGCAGTTCGAAAAGATGCGGTCGGCTGGCGTCACGTGGTTCGGAGGAAACACGTGATAGTCTTCGGCCCTCCCGGCTGAGTGGTAGTAGTAGCCTTAATGTGGGAGCCCCCTAGTGAAGGGGAGGAATTGGACACAACTAAATTAGGGAGAAAATCGGGGGGAAATCCCCCCCCCCCAAAAAAAAATTACATTTGTATTGCCAAAGCTAAGACATAAGGTTGACAAGAAATTCTGAGAGTTGAGAGTAAAAAAAACAACAAACATAAAAAGAGTAACAATAAATAAACGTACAGTATATAAAATAAAATAAAAAATAAATTAAAGAAGGGCTCGTGGCAGCAATCACTGCTTGATTAGGATAATATCACTATTATTATTATCATCATCATCATGTACATATACTGTATGTATATATGCCCTTTTTGTCTCCTATTTAAAAAAAAAAAGGAGAGAGAAAAGAGCGGGATGTAAATGATGCATCATTGTCAACATTTGACTGGCAGTTTCGCACGCAGACCCAAGCACCACGGAGGGGTAGGCGTATAGCTAGAAATTCATATACACATATCAGTCTTTTAATTAAATTTGGTATTCAAACAGTACTGGCCAAAAAATATATATGTAATGTGGGCCTAGACAAAGCATTGAGGTCATGAAGTTTTTTGAAAATAGATGGTCTAGTTCCATGGCAACATTAAAAAATCAAATTGACAAAGAATCAACTGAAAATATCTCATTTACAGTTCTAAACATATTTACAGTGTCTTTTACTCACTTCACTACAATTACAAGCAAATTGTGAATTGTGAAAATTCAATGATGACGTCATTTACCGAGTTTTTATCCAATAGCTACTTTCCTTACTTGACAATACGAAATGGTGCAATGGAAAAAGGTCTTGTGGTCTGATGAGTCCAGAGTAGCTCTATTCCAGATTGAGAGGTGTATCAGGGTAAAAGGAGAAATGCTCCCACCATGCATAGTGCCCACTTTACAAGCCTTTATAAGCAGTATTAAGATGAGGATGCTTCAGTTCGTCAGGTCTAGGCTCAGCAACATTATGTGGCAATAAAACGCTGATGACCTGAATGTATGGAATGTATGGGAGTTTTTCCTTCCCTGAAACAGGCATATTACGCATGATGAATCTTTTTTACACATGAATTGGCCACGACAGTGGTCCTGACCTTAACCCCATTGAAATAATCAAGATCAATACATAATCAGACATCATACAAAGCATCAGACAAATACACAGTCGAGCTAAGGATTTGGTTTAACTTTGTTAAACAATGTAATTTTGTCAAAACCAGATTTATAATATGTGCTGGGATTTGAACACAGCCTTCTGTGCACTAGCAGAAGACCTGAAATGTACTGAAACTACCATGTTAAATCATTACTGAAAGTTAAGCAAGCGCAGTCTCATCAGTGTGCTCCGGAAATCACTTGCCTGGTTGCTACTATAATTAAACAACTATGGCCACTGCTCCAAAAGGAAGGATCATGTATTGTCTGAAACACCACGTGAAAAAAAATTCACTTTACATTAAAGTTCATGGTAATACTAAAGAAACTCCACACAGTTTAGCTAACACACAAACTTAGAAGAGCACAGAAAAAAAGATAATTAATTGTTTGTTACTTTTATTCACGCTTACTCAAGATTTTTTTTTTTATTTGGTTTAGTTGGACTTCAATAAGTAGCGTTGTGCACCAAATAGTTCTATATTAAGAAATATTTTATGTAGTGCAACAAGAATTATACAGAACCCTGTAGTGCGGTGTTTGTTCAAGTCATTAATTTGTATTTGTCATGCTTATTGTCATGTACATCAATGTTCTATTCATAGAATACCCACCACACATTAACAGAGGTCCACACTGCAAGTGGTAGAGAAAAAGAATTACCAACCAGTAGTTGGCTTGTTCACATTTATTCTCCTTGTTTAGAAACTCCAACCATTTTCTACATCTTTTGGGAAATTTTGTGGATGGGGGAAAAAAAAAAACCTCATAGCCACTTTGTTTGCATTGACCACAATAGGCATGCTGTTCTAAAGGATTTTTTTTTTACTGCATCTGATGAGCAAAATTGTATCCTCAAAGCAGGACTTTACAAACATAAATAAATCAAAAGAAGAAAGAAAAAAAAAACACTACAATTCCATCCACAGCACAGAGGGAAAAAAATCAACCTAAATCAATCTTACCCAAGACAATATAATAAAATCCAGTGTTGGATAAATAACTTATTCATTTTCATATTTGCAATAAGTAATACTTGTGTCATGAAGTATAGTCAGTTAAAAATAAGATTTTGTTGCTAAGCAAGGTTTAGGGCATTCTATGGATAAAACAATGACTTAAAGATTAGAATTACTGGCTTAAAACATGGCATCATTGCCATTTTAGCCTCTAAAATTAATAACAGTAAGTCAGCTATTAAAATGCTATTACTGAATAGTATGTAGTACCCATTTACCTTTTACTACAATGCTGCTACTTGCTTTGGTATAATTTGGGGAGGCCTGACATATTGCGTACATCTTACTACATATTAGTTTTACAAAAAAAAAAATGTAATTAAATTCTGAAAGTACTTCCACCTCCATAATGCATAATTTGGAGCGTTTCCCCCATGGATAGGACTTAAACTAGAACAAAAATTCTGCCCTACTGTATTATTGGCATCTAGTACTATTCATATGTAGATGTACCATAGTTTGTTTTTATAATGGCTGGTGGTACAATACTGCATTATCCCAAATTCATAGTAGGGATGGGAATCACTAGGGACCATCCAATCTGATATCATGATACCTAGGTGTAAATTAGATTTTTTTCCCCCCAAATTTTGTTATAAATTTTAAATAACTTTTTTTTTTTTATTCTAAAATTCTCCTACTACACAGGGATGGTGTTGCCTACCAGAGTATAAATAGTAGGCAGCACATGTAAGATAAACTGCAACATTCTGCCACCTCAAAGCATACACACGTGGACAAAATTGTTGGTACCCTTCGGTCAATGAAAGAAAAACTCACAATGGTCACAGAAATAACTTTAATCTGACAAAAGTAATAATAAATAAGAATTCTATGAATGTTAACCAATGAAAATCAGACATGCTTTTCAACCATGCTTCAACGGAATTATTAAAAAAAATGAACTCATGGAACAGGCCTGGACAAAAATGATGGTACCCCTAACTTAATAGTTTGTTGCACAACCTTTTTGAGGCAACCACTGCAATCAAACGATTCCTGTAACTGTCAATGAGACTTCTGCACCTCTCTGCAGGTATTTTGGCCCACTCCTCATGAGCAAGCTGCTCCAGTTGTTTCCGGTTTGAAGGGTGCCTTTTCCAGACAGCATGTTTCAGCTCCTTCCAAAGATGCTAAATAGGATTGAGATCAGGGCTCATAGAAGGCCACTTTAGAATAGTCCAATGTTTTCCTCTTAGCCATTCTTGGGTGTTTTTAGTTGTGTGTTTTGGGTCATTGTCCTGTTGCAAGACCCATTGACCTGCGACTGAGACCCATCTTTCTGACACTGGCCAGCACATTTCTCTCTAGAATCCCTTGATAGTCTTGAGATTTCATTGTACCCTGCAACAGATTCAAGACACCCTGTGCCAGATGCAGCAAAGCAGCCCCAGAACATAACAGAGCCTCCTCCATGTTTCACAGTAGGGACAGTGTTCTTTTCTTAATATGCTTCATTTTTCCATCTGTGAACATAGAGCTGATGTGCCTTGGCAAAAAGTTCCACTTTGGCTCAAACAACGACGGATGGTGCGATCTGACACTGATGTTTCTTGAGCATGAAGTTCACCTTGGATCTCTTTAGAAGTCTTTCTGGGCTCTTTTGTTACCGTTTGGATTATCCGTCTTTTTGATTTGTCATGAATTTTCCTCCTGTGGCCCCCTCCAGGGAGGTTGGCTACAGTCCCATGGATCTTAAATTTCTGAATAATATGTGCAACTGTAGTCACAGGAACATCTAGCTGCTTGGAAATGGTCTTATAGCCTTTACTTTTAACATGCTTGTCTATAATTTTCTTTGAATCTCCTGAGACAACTCTTTCCTTCGCTTCCTCTGGTCCATGTTGAGTGTGGTACATACCATGTCACCAAACAACACAGTGACTACCTGGAGCCCTATATATAGGCCCCACTGACTGATTACAAGATTGTAGACACCTGTGATGCTAATTAGTGGACACACCTTGAATTAACATGTCCCTTTGGTCACATTATTTTCAGTATTTTCTAGGGGTACCATCATTTTTGTCCAGGCCTGTTCCATGAGTTTATTTTTTTAAATAATTCTGTTGAAGCATGGTTGAAAAGCAATGTCTGATTTTCATTGGTTAACATTCATAGATTTTTTTTTTTAATTATTACTTTTGTCAGATTAAAGTTATGTGACCATTGAGTTTTTCTTTCATTGACCGAAGGGTACCAACAATTTTGTCCAATTTTGTCTCACTGAAGCTGCGATCTTCACACCCAGGTTAGTATTATATTAATACCCTTTTTAAAAGAGAATGGTGTGCTGATTTTCTGCTGGTGTAACTACTGGTAATCACCTGAAGACAGGTTAAAACAGTTGAACCTGAAGAAGAAATTGATTTACTTTAAGGATATGTTTGACATTCACATTATGCTGACTTCAACCAAGACTAAAAATAAACTTTTTTTATTTAAATAAAAATAAAAAAAATGCTGGTATGAGTAAAGTATGAGTAAAGGAGGTTCTCTGGAGGCCAGGTCCTAATTGGGGTATGAGAATAGGCCAGGTCTTCAGTGAGTGTTTTTGTTCCTAAAATAGGTTAACAATAGCATTAGTATCTTTCCAACATACTGTAAAATTTAGCTTTTAGTTTGTAACTCACATTCATTAATTCTGCTGCAAACAATTGCCTATTCTGTTTAATAGTTCTGGCCTTTTCCTAAGGCACAGTTATTTTTTTCTGTACATTCAAGATGGTACATGTAACTGGCTGCAACTGAACATCCCTAAGAATTATATGTTCTAGAAGTATACTAATGAACTAGCATTCTTTGCTACATTTTAACAGGGTTTTATTTTCAAAACATTGGAAGTTCAGAAGATGTGCTGCAACTCCACTATCTTTCAACATGACAGGACTCATAAAATTTGAATTAGCTAGAAGGCTATGTTTAATAACACTGATGATTTTGCCATTCTGCCTAGTTCCAGGTTTATATAAAAGAGTGAGCAGCTTTGTGCAACCTAGCTAAAGCATAAGCCTCATTATTATGTTGTTCATAGGTTCCCAATCCTCATCCTGGAGTTCCTACATGCTGTCCTGAGTATTTTGGTATTTATAACGGCATTAAGACCACTTCCACTTGGACATATTAGACAGGTGGTACTCCAGAATTATGTGTGGGGACATGGGATCTAATGAGCTAGCTTTATGCACTTAGCCATTTACAATGTCATGTCCCTTTAAGTACCGATGTCAAAATCACAGTTTCACTAGTTCCACTAAACACCAGATTCTTGTTGATTAGAACAAACAATTGATGCATTCTGCCTGGTTGCTGACAGAAACACACAAAATACATATTAATCTTCCATTCTGAACTTGACATTCCCAATCCAGATTATTTATAAATAGCATACAGGAGAACATAAGTCAGTACCATGCATTCTGGTTTTCTGTTCAGATGGCTGTGTAGGAGATTGGTTTAGTGTCTAAATTGTGTAGTTCATATAAATAATAAGGAAAATCAAACATCACTGCAGAATGGCTAATCACAACCAAAGCACCCTTGCAGCAGAAAAATTAATTCCCATACCAAAGAATATACAACATGACGGCCTGAGAGATCATAGATCCCAACTCTGATAAGAAAGCAAGAAATCTAACAAATAAAAATCACGAGTTTTATAAGAATCTCCCAGACACAAAGATGGAGAGAGGGATAGGAGAGGTAGTAGAACAAGAGGTAACACAAGAAGAAAAAGAAGTCACAGAGCTGAACCATCTGTCGTGCCTGCGAGTTTTTCTTCGTCAGCTTGTTTCTGGTGCTGCAGCCGAGCGTAACTAACTGCATCCCCCCTTAACAAGAGAAAATGGAGACAGGGACACAGAGGAAGACAGAGACAGACACATTGGGATAAGTTAGTGAGTAAGTCAGTGTATTAGAAAAGTCTGGAGTCAGTCAAAAATAAAATCTTTTGGTAAGCAAATTATGATGTGGTTATGAGACAAAAATGAACAGGAGATATATGAATAGTTATACACTCATAGCATATTCACAATTGAATGTTGAACAGGATTATTGTGTTGTAAATGTATAAATTCTGTTATATAAAAAAAATCTTACTTCTTTCCAAGGGAAGCAAGTCCATAAAGAACTCCAGTAGCAAAGGCGATAGCATTTCCAAACAGAGTGGTGATGGAAAAGCTGAGAAATATGGGAAACAGCGACATCCTGAGAGAGGATGTTAGAATTAATCATTTGTCAAATTGTCTTCGAGTTTCACACTCTTTCCCAAATGAATACCCTACAACATGGATTTTTCTATGCTTTATGATCTATAAATCATAATTACATCACTGGAACAATATTTGACTCAGCTATAGATTAGATTAATTGTCCACAATGCAAATCTATGAAAGACTTTAATGCGGGTAGAGAAGCATTTATAAACAGTTACTCTTGGGTCAAAAGTTTAGGTTTCTGTGGGACAGCATCTACCACAAATATGATATTCAATCCAACTAATGCCTGTATAGCATTAATTAATAATAATAAACTTTCTATTTGTTTACTTACCTAATTATCTGTTAATTTCTGTGACACTAAAGCACACTCACCCACAGTAAAGCAATGCTTTTTGCCAGGGACGCATTCTGTCTGCTCGATCTGCTACAGCATTAGCAAACTCCACAAACTGACAGCAGAATGGGACTTCACAGATGAACAGCAAACATGCTGTCAACCTGCAAAATACACAAGCAGTGCATCAGTAAACATGAATCAAAAACTTTTCACCTAAAGAGTGGAACAAATAAAGAGAGAAACAGAATAAAGTTGCATATATTTTTGTGGTGTGTGTACTCACACCATCCACACTCCTGCAGCAATATTTAAAGGGTGTACAGTCACACAGTTCCAAACCCCCATCACAGCACAAGCTAGAGAGAGAGCAAATGTAATACAATGAGTTTGAAAGCCACAACATTAAATAAAAATTGGTTCTATAAGTAATTAGCTATTTATTACTAACTATTTACCACCCACCTCACTATCCAAGTGAGTGAAAAACACAATCCTCAATCGTGATACATACGATTTTTTTCTACTGATAGACTATAAGCAATCTGCATTTGGCTAGATAACAGAGCTATTCACACAGACCAACACCAAAGACATAAAACCAATTGTACACAGTGCCCCTCTGTGTTTCTGCTGAATAAAAGAATGCTTTTAAAATGTCCTCAGCCCTCGTCATTTTTGTGTGGGGTGTGGAATGGTGGTGTTTTGTGAGCTATGTTTATGCTAGGTTTATGACCAATTATATGTTCATTATAATCCCTTGAATCCCCAACAAATAAGCTACAGGGAGAGTTTTCTATTCTATATACTGCATATAACAAAGATTTCTTGTAAATTTTGTAGTATATATATATTTATATATAAATATATAAATTCAATAGCATGTATAACCAGCCTTAGCAACAATAACTTGAAGTAACTTTTTTTCTGTATGACTTTAGCTGTCTGCCCTAAAGTTGTGAAGGAATTTTGACCCATTATTCTTTACAACTTACTTCAGTTCATTGAGGTTTTTGTGCATCTGCTTATGCACAGCTCTCTTAGGGTCAACACCATAGCATTTCAACTAAGTTGAGGTCTGGACTTTGACTAGGCCATTCAAAATCCTTGATTCTTTTATATTGCAGACATTCTGATGTCGAATTACTGGTGTGATTTTTATCATTTTCCTATGGCATGAATAGGCCAAATGTTAGCAGTCCATGTCTGCAAGTGTCCTCTAGAATACTCTGGTATACAGAGGAGTTCATGGTCAACTCATCTGAGATGGACAGTGGCAGATTGGAAACCTGTTTTGTGGTCCAAGTGACGATTTCAAATAGTTTTTAAAAACAAGTCATCATATTTTCTGGGTCAAGAAAAATAAAAGGACCATCCAAGCTGTTATCAAGGTCAGGTCCAACAACCAGCATCAGTGAGGGTATGGGGGCATGCTGGTGCTGGCACCATTAATGCAGAAAAATATGTTCTGTTTGGAGCAACATATGCTGCCATCCAAACACTATCTTTTTCAGAGGGATGCCTTTATTTTCCAGCGGGACAACACAAACTGCATCCTTCTTTGATTACACATGATGCATGGCTGCTAAAAAAAACAGTATGGGTGCTAGACTGACACAACTGCTCCAGGAAAATTGTAATGTAATGTAATAAAGCAATACCACAAGAGGGAGAGGGAGAAAGTGCTGCTGTGCTGAATATCAGCACGGCTGTAGGCATGAGAACACGGCCAGGGTGTCAAAGCTATCACAGTTGAGCTGATATTCAGCTCAACAGCATGATGTTAAGTGTGATATTGCTTAATTAGTTTCCAGGTTTGAATCCCAAATAGCAATAAATGAAAACCTAGTTTGCTTTGTAGGGTATACAATGCCTTATTCTACAGACAAAGTACTGCCCTGGTCAGGAATTAGAGTGGGATCTGGGATTCAGACTCATATTATAGCCAAGTTACTTTTGTAACTCGCATTAGCCATGAACAAAACATTAACAGATGTGTTTTGTAGCTGAAAGTGCTTCCATGACATGCAGGTTTTGGCATGCGGTTGCTCTCTCCTCCTTCTAGTACTGCTGACTGTACCGACCTACTTTCACCTATGCTGAGTACGGACAGTTAGTGTAATTAACAAGTGTTAGAACACCTATGATGTGGGAGTGATATATGTAGTTAAATGTTGCAGTGCTGTTACTGTCCATTATCAACACTCATTAAATGTCTCGTGTCCAATCAGATTGCTACATCGGAATCTAACAAATAATATAATATTATAATAAATATATCCTATCATATGTAAACACATTTTTTCATGTTCCATTTTTTGTATATACCCAAGGTGGTTTACAAATTCGAATCACTAAACATCATACAAAACAATATACTGTAAGAAGAATAACATGAGGCCACACCTTATGCTTTTCTTTCCTTGTCACGGGTCACAAAAGCAAATAGTATTTAATAATAGTCATCGTATTAGTAGTGGTGTTTACTTACAGATTCCACCCAGAACAGCAGCAGTCTTACACAACCACCGGTACCACCAGGACATGCCATCCCCATCGGTGGTGGCGGTGTTCTTGTTCGGCGCTGCCGCTTCCTCCGAGCTCATTTTACACCGACTAAATTATTCAGTCGCGCGCTCTCGCTGACGGATCCAGAGAAATGGTGACGTTACACTTTATGCAGCTACAACGGACGTCAAACTGGTTTTATGTTCACGGATCTGTAAAGATTGTTGTTTCTTTAAAAGCAGCAGTAGCTAATAATAGTCCTTTTTACAACTACCGATTAACGTGTAGCTTGCACGAGTCAGCATACGGAATCAGACGGTTATTCAGATCAGACAATTATCAATCAGATAATCAAGATAGATATTCTGCCGTGTCTGTATCAGCTTCCCGATCGCTGAGAATGGTCAGAAGACAGGAGGATTTGCCTGCTTGCGGCTTACTCCTTTATCGTCGGCTTGAACCGAGCATTCATACCAAATCGACCCCGTAATAAAGTTAATCAAATTATAAAAACACACTACAACCTATCCCTGCCGTTTTCTGTTACCACTAGGGCCTTCGCTCCCAATAGGTTCGCTTAGTTACACTCCTCTATGCGTAAACAATACCTTTAATCACACGGAGCCACTTTAGTAGCCCATTGTTTCTTTGACTTGTCACGGAGGTTCCCTCGCCTGCGTTGCTTTATGGGTGGAGCTATTCAATTGCGTCACTTTAAGGAGTCGCATATTCAAGGGCGTCAAAAATGCTCGACGTTGCGCAGAAAACGATTTATGCTGCACTGGTTCTAATATTGGATATATAGACTAACCATTTACAAAGCCGTAAAAAACTATATTATAATGCATAGTTAAACTTTTCTTACAGAATTAGTAAAGAGAGCATTCATACAACCAACGTTATATTAATGCATACTTAATTAATGTTAACTACAAACAATTAATAGTTTAAAAAATAAAAAGAAATTAACAAAAGCAGAACAAACAAACAAATACTAAAAAAAGGTTATGAATGTATAAGCTCAGTAGCCGACATGACGTAATTTCGCTGAAACTGTTACGGCCTTGTTGGTCTACGCAAACTTTGCGACGTGTCCTAAAATTGTTTTGTTGATTTGCCATGTTCAGAAAAAGAGTAGTTAACTGAACTTTGGGTTTATTCGCTCATTAAAATAGATATACATAATTATAAAATAGTAAAATAAATAACTTGATAGGTAAGTAAACAATCTTAAACATTCTACGGGTATTCCTTTCGCGGTTTGTACACTGGAGCTTTAAGAACAGCTGATAGCAATGATTTGTTTTGAGTGTACTAATATGGCGCCAGGCTCCGCCCCCAATGCTTCAGCCGCGGTAAAAAAAATGACCACACTCTGTTATACCACACCAGCTTTCATATAAAATGTCCATATAATACATATGTTAGTATTGTATATATACAATTGTAAATATTGTATTTATTTATTTATTTATTTATTATTGTTGTTATTTATGAACCATCATGCCCCTTGCCACAGAATTGCCCCCCTACATAATCACTATAAAATATGTTCATAATAAAATAATAATAATACATTTTTAAAAAGTACTGTCATGACTGTGTTCTGTTGTATTACATGATGAAAATGCCCGGTTCAACTTGAACACCCGTTATAGTAACATATAATATATTATTAAGTCTAATGTTTACTTCCTGGCTGCCATGGAAAATGTGTTATTGCATCTTCATTGATCAATCTCCTATACCGCTTTTCCTGCACAGGGTCACAGGGAGTTTGTTCTTGGAGACTTTGTGCATGATGCAGGATACTCCCTGAACAGGTATCAATCTGTCACAAGACACACACATGGACCCACACACACACATCAACGTACACACATGTGCGCGCACACACACACACAAACATATTGTACCACATACTATACATGAACACGGACAAATGTGCACACACACACACACACACACACACACATATTGTACACATACATGAACTCAGACACACACCAACACAGACACACACATGGACAAGCATACGCTGCCACAAAGACGGACGCACACACACATACTGTACACATACATGGACAAAAAACACATATACACACAGACAAAGACAGAAACAAAGACACACGGACACACATGGACACACACATCGACGGGCTCACACACACATGGACGGACATGGCCAAACAGAGACACAAACAGCTGTCCAGACCAGCTGTGCGGAATATTGTTGTATATGTTTGATCTGAGCCTGAATCTGGGGAAGATGCCACAGCTGTGGAAGACATCCTGCATGGTACCTGTACCAAAGAGGACATGGCCAAAAGACTTTG
Source organism: Clarias magur (assembly GCA_013621035.1). Lineage (NCBI taxonomy): Eukaryota > Metazoa > Chordata > Actinopteri > Siluriformes > Clariidae > Clarias > Clarias magur. The sequence goes on along the minus strand of QNUK01000239.1, from coordinate 228,182 downwards.
GGGACTACAGACCAGTAGCACTTACCTCAAACCTGATGAAGACATTAGAAAGGCTGGTGCAACCACGATTGATCCATATCAATGGATCCACTTCCATTTGCCTACCAGCCTGGCACTTGAGTGGAAGGCGCTATCATCGTCCTCCGTAATAGGGCTTTTTCACACCCCGAAAGGATGAGAGCACAATCAGAGTTTTTTTCCAGACTTTTTCTAGTGCTTTTAACACCATCCAATCTGTGCTCCTGAGGGATAAGCTGGAGTACATGGGAGTGGACCCATCCTCTAGCTCCCTCAGGCTACCGAGAAATTGTACTACCATCCTTCAAAAGAGCCAACATAAAACATGGCAGAGACTCTGGTGGAGTCATAATTTGGTATAAAGATGATCGTACACCTTACCTGTCTGTTCTAAACAACGAGCTCACACACAGATGAGAAAAACCAGTTTGCTAAAATTGAACAGTGTGTGCAGGACATAAGAGATTGGATGTTAATTAATTTTCTTCTGCTTAATCCTGATAAGACAGAAGTTCTGGTCATAGGACCACACGTAGCTAGAAGTAAGCTTTCTGATCACACTGTAACTTTAGATGGCCTTTCTGTTCCATCAAATGCAACAGTAAAAGACCTCGGTGTGATTATAGATTCCAGCCTTTCGTTTGAAGCTCATGTAGATAATATCACCAGGATAGCTTTCTTTCATCTTAGAAATATTGCCAAGATAAGAAACATATTGTCACTAAATGATGCAGAAAAACTAGTTCATGCTTTTATCACCTCTAGGTTGGACTATTGTAACGCCTTACTGTCTGGTTGTTCAACTAGGTGTAAAAACAAGCTTCAGTTAGTCCAGAATGCAGCAGCGAGAGTCCTCACTAGAACCAGAAGATACGAGCACATCACCCCTATCTTATCTACACTGCATTGGCTCCCTGTGAAATTTTGCATCGATTTTAAGATACTACTTTTAACATTTAAAGCACTAAATGGTCTCGCACCACAGTATTTGAGTGAACTGCTAGTGTCTTACAATCCGCCACGCCTACTTCGATCAAAGAACGCAGGTTGCCTGTCAGTACCACGTATTATTAAAACTACAGCAGGGGGCAGATCTTTTTCTTACAAAACCCCAAAGTTATGGAATAGTCTTCCTATTAATGGACTCAGACACAGTTTCAGTGTTTAAGTCTAGGCTAAAAACTTATTTATTTAGCAATCATTTTTGTAAATAGATTAGCCTTAGGTAAAAGGAGCAGATCTGGGGGACTCATGGACGTAGAGTATTCTGGTGAACTGGTATGTTTAGATGCTGTCCTCCCCACTATCATTGATCACTCAGGTGAGGTGATTGGTTGCTTTACATCTCAGGGAGCCCTTTGCACTAAATATACATTCACCTTATACATGTTGACTGTGACCATACCTAACTGCCATCTCTCCTTATTTTCTGCTCTCTCCTCTTCTGCTCTCTCCACTCTCTCTCTCTCTCTCTCCTTTTCCCTCTCCCTGTCTCTCTGTCGAGCTATACATGTCGCTCCTGAGTTGCCAGTGATCCCGACCCCTCTGCCCTCTGGACCCGTCTAACCCGTCCTGGAGTCCTGCATCTGGTTGGAGATCTTGTCGCATGGATGCCCGTGTGGTCTGCCTGGATTCGTGTGGTGCCTGGGGATGGTTTTCGATTGATGCTGACAGCTGTTCTCTGGGGACCTGTGACTTCAGTTGTTCGATAGCTCAGGACTGGAATTTCCTACAGTCTACCTGAGCCTCCAGGAACAAACTGGACTCCTTTTAATTAAATTTTTTTTAACACATCTCCTGTTATACTGAACTTCCAGTCTTACACATTATTATGCTGATCATTCCCTGCTATCTGTTATCACCCAGATGAGGATGGGTTCCCTGTTGAGTCTGGTTCTTCTCAAGGTTTCTTCCTATTACCATCTCAGGGAGTTTTTCCTTGCCACTGTCGCTCTCGGCTTGCTCAGCAGGGACAATCTTATCATTTTGATTCATACACATTCACATTGCATACAAACTTACTTCTTTTGATTGTGTAAAGCTGCTTTGCGACAATGTCAATTGTTAAAAGTGCTATATAAATAAAATTGACTTGACTTGACTATTTGGCTTCAGCTCAGACAAGGTGTAGTGAACAGTGAGAAAAGTCTGTTTATCTGTGCAGTCTATACTCCACCTGCAGAGTCCCCTTACTACAGTGGAGACCTTTTCCACAACTTCCACACAGAAACATGCCATTTCCAGGCTCAGGGAAATGTACTGCTGTGTGGAGACTTTAATGCCAGGACAGGTTTGGCAAGTGACGCCATGGATCTTTACCAAAAAGAGAATATATTTAACACGGCAAGGAGTTGATGCAGCTTTGTTGAGGCCTGGGCCTGTACATGTTAATGGTAGGATCCAAGAAGACTCCTTAGGTCATTTCACATATTGCTCAGCTCTTGGGTCGAGTGTAGTAGACTACGTTATCACTGACATGAACCCCTCTTGGAGTGCCTTCACTGTCAGACCACAGCTACCCTTATCAGACCACTGCCAAATTAATGTGTTCTTAAAAAGAATCCAGCAACACAAGAGAAAACTACTGAACCTTAATCAGTGCTATAAATGTACCCCTAGACAGTGTGTCTGAATTTTCTAACGCAATGAGTTCTACAGAAGTTTCTAATCTCATTAACACCTTCCTAACAACCATGTTCCAACCCAATCAAACCAGTGCAAACCTTGCAGTAGAGCAAATAAATAAATTTTACCACATATCAGCAACTAAAGCTAATATATGTAAAACAAACACACACCAGAAACAAAGATAATACACTGAAAAAGTCTGTAAGAAAACAGCTCAGACAGCTATCCAACCAAAAACACAAACTACCACAAAACACTGAACTCAGAGAAAAATACTGTGAAACAATGAAGAAATATAAACAGATACTTTATAAGAAAACAGCACCACAATCAGACACTAAGAGAAATTGAAAAATCCATCAATAAAACCAGTTCTGGGGAAAATGGAACAGCCTAAACCCAACACACACGCAGAACACATCGATAAAAGATTTGTAAAAAATATGGACAACCTATTTTGAATCACTTTTTAAAAAAATCTCCCCACAAAATCTTACAACAAATCAAAAAGTAATGCAAAATAAACTAGAAAAATTTAGAAACCATTATAAAAAATACAAACCAAAACCCGCTTGATTACAAAATTACTCTAGACGAATTGGCTGACGCACTGAAAAACCTTAAAGACAGAAAAGCATGTGGTCGTGACAGCATCAAGACAGAAATGCTTAAACACAGCACTCCTGTAATGAAGAGTGCTGTATTGAAACTCTTCAACCTGGTTCTTTAAGCTGCCTGTTTTCCTGACACCTGGACCCAGGGGCTTATATCCCCAATTAATAAGAGTGGAGATAAATTAGACCCTAACAACTACCTGGGCATCTGTGTGAGCAGTAATCTGGGGAAGGTGTTCTGCTGTATCATCAATGCTCAGATCCAGGCCTTCCTTACCGAGCACAGCGAGTAAGAGTCAGATTGGCTTTTTACTAAACCATCGCACCACTGATTATATTTATACCCTAAACACCCTAATGAACCAAAATGTTCACCAAAAAAGCAATACATTTTTTTTGCATGTTTTATAGACTTTAAAAAAGCATTTGATTTGATTTGGCACACAGGATTATTTTATTAGGTTTTAAAAAGTGGCGTAAGGGTAAAGTATATGACATCATCAAGTCCATATATTTGAACAACAAATCCAGCATAAAACTCTGCAACAAAAGGACAGAATACTTCACTCAAGGACGTGGGGTGAGACAGGGCTGCAGCTTGAGTCCAACTCTGTTCAATATTTACATCAATGAGATAGCGGTATTACTGGAACAATCCGCAGCTCCTGGATTTATCCTAAACAACATGGAAGTCAAATTTCTGCTCTATGCAGATGACCTAGTGCTGCTGTCTCCTACTTAACACGGCTTACATCAGCACCTGGACCTGCTGGAGCGTACTGTCAGAACTGGGCTCTGACAGTCAATCTGGCAAAAAACAAATTTGTCATCTTCCAAAAAAGGCCAGATCTCAGGAAAACAAACATATGTTCACTCTGGGAAACACCGCCCTAGAGCATGCGTTACACTATGACTACCTGGGACTGAAAATTAGCGCCGCCGGAGGCTTTGATCTGGGAGTGAATGCACTAAAAGGAACAGCACAAAGAGCTCTGTATGCAGTCAAGAAAAGATTCTACAGAATACAAATCCCAATTAGAATCTGGTGTAAAATCTTTGATAGCGTCACTGCGCCTATTGCGCTGTACGGATGTGAGGTTTGGGGTCCACTCAGTAAACACGACTACACTCACTGGGACAAACATCCCACAGAGTCCTTGCTCAAATTTTTTGCAGGAAATATCCTCAAAGTCGAAAGAAAAGCACCGGGCGGAATTAGGGCGATTCCCGCTGATTATAGCCATACAAAAAAGAGCAGTAAAATTTTATAAACATCTTAAAATAAGTAATGAAAACACCCTGCAGTACAAAGCACTGAGAACCCAAGAGCTCGGCCCTAAACCTAATCTCCTCTGGTCCTGAGATTCACTAACACACTAACCCTTAACACACAGCGGTCTCAGAGCAGCACTGCTCACCACAGTCTAATCAGAATCAGACAAATCACTGACAGATGAGACAGAGTGACAGAGTGAATCTGGAGCACTGGGACAGTCAGGCCCAAAACCAGTCCAGACTCCACTGCTATCGGGCCCAGAAGTATCTCTTCACCGTCAGAGATATAAAGCTGATCCTAACCAGGTACAGGCTCATTGAGCACCATCTGGATGTGGAGACGGGCAGACACAGGAGAACCTGGCTGCCCAGAGAGCAGAGACTGTGTGCTCAGTGGACGAGCGGTGAGGTCGAGACACAAAATTTGTGTCCAAGTGTAAGAGTCTGAGAGACAGTGAGACACAGCGTAACCTGAATGTTCCCAACTAACTAAAAATTTAATATCTATATTACCCCCCCCCCCCTCTATTATTGTACAGCACTTTGGTCAACTTCGGTTGTTTTTAAATGTGCTATAAATAAATTTGACTTGACTTGACTACTGTTCAGATTGTTATTAATATTGATGTTTTAATTAAATATATAACCTTTGGGGGGGAGTGGTTGTTTGTGTCTACCTAATATTATATCTAATATGTTTATAATGTTTATATAGGTTTATAAATTCAGATTGATGTTATTTATAATGTAAATTCTAATTGCTTTGGCAACAATGTAATACTTTTGTTAACATTCATGCCAATAAAGCTCTTCTGAACTGAGAGACATTAATTATATAAGAGTAATTGTGACTCAGAGGCGAAGGAGAAGCTAAATGTGTGCGTGCGTGTGAGAGTGAATGAATGAGTGAATGAGTGAGTGAGTGAGTGTGCGTGCGAGAGTGAATGAGTGAGTGAGTGAGTGTGCGTGCGTTCGAGAGAGAGAGAGAGAGAGAGTGTGTGTGTGTGTGTGTGTGTGTGTGTGTGTGTGAGTGAGTGAGTGAGTGAGAGAGGGAGGGAGAGAGACAGAGATTTGAGTGCGCACACTACACAGCTGTGACTCTTTTCTCGCGGAACGTTAACACAAGAGGATGAGTTTCTTATTGTGAGTATTTGTGATTTATTCATCACTTTTAAACTTGTGTTAAACTTGTGTTCATGAGTGAACCCGTTAGTTAGATCGCTTAACGATTAGCAGGAACCAGCTGCCGCCGCTTAGCCAACATTGCTAACATTGACTTGCTAGCTGGAGAACCGCAACTCATTCGGATAAACCAGCTGATTACTGTGGTCACAAACTGAGCTAACATTAGTTACCAGATCCGTCCAGTTTATACAGGACAGCCGCTCATGTGGTCTTCGTTTAACTTAGCTGTAAGGCTAATGTTTGGATGGTGACATGCTAGTTGGCTGCTACAGTTGTCACTTGTTCGATTAGCCGGGTAATATATGTGTCTTAAAAATATATTCATGGCTCTTTATATACTAGTATTTTGCTAAAAAATATTTATCAAAATACATTCGAAAATAATAAATAAGGGAAAAATAATAAGACGTCAAACGAGAAAACCATGACAGAGTACAAAGAGTCTTTTTTAATCTTAAGTATTAGATATCTATAAAAAAAAATCAGAACAGTTTAAAAAGACTAAAATATTTACGTTGTTGTTGTAATTATTATTGATTAAACAGTATCACTGGACCCCTATAGTTTATCTCAGTGCCAAATATGTCATATAGGACAGGAAGGAGTGCTTTTTGTGTTGTATAATGAATTTTGTGGAAGTTGCTTTAGGACATGAATAACTCATGATTGCTCACGAAAGGCAAGTCAGATCAAGGGATGTTGCTTTTCTGTCCACTGATTTCACCACTGATATAAACACACCCCTCCTTCACCACATGGCCTTCAAATCTAATCATGAATTGTGAATGTAATAACAACAACAAAAAAAGCAGCAATGGAAATTTGAGATTTAAAAAAAACTGTAATCCTGAAGACATTCTTGTATTAGAAAACTTACAGGTTTACATATGAATGTTACATAATGCTGACGGTGGACTCTAATCAGAGAAAATGTCACCATATCAACAAATCAGTATAACAAATCCAGTACTTGAGTGAATGTAGAGATATCCTAAGGAAAGTCTGACTCAATTTAAAGTAAAAGTTTACCATTTAAGTTTTCACTTGAGTAAAATTACATTAGAGTTTGTCTTCAAATATTAAAAGTAACTGTACTGTGAATTGCACTTGCAAACTAAGTTACTCGCAATCCAAGGTTTCACTGGTTTAATGTAATATAATTGTTTTTTAAATTAGACCTGTTTAAATTACTTATTTTAGGTGAAAATAAACTGATGTCACACTGTTCACACAGATCAAAATTTTTTCATTTGTCTGACAACGATAAACATTATCATGAGTGGTCAACATGCAGATTAGGGAGCTAATAATCAGCTTAATCAGCTGCAAGCAAGCCTAGTTAAAACAGATTTTATTTACCAAATCTTAACATAAGTCAACAGTCTTCAAACAACTTCAAATAAGTCCAAATCTTAACATTGATTGTTTATAGAGTTATTATATGAGAGCATTCTGTTCAGAAGTTTTGAGCGCTATAAAAATAAGGTGATGCAGCTAGCTAACAGAAATGGATAAAATTTTATAGCTTAAGCTATTGACTTGTGTTGTGTTTTTTTTTTTTTATTGTATTCTGTTGATGCTCAAGTGTTAACTAACTAGCTATCTCACAAAATAATCATAGTGATGCTGGGTTGCTTGAAAATAAAGGATTAGGGTTAATTAGGGTCAGGGCTTTCTTAAGTATTTTTTCCCGGTGCTTAGTATTGTAAGCTGTTTGACTAATCATATAATAGAGATGCTCTGAAGAGGAGGAGGGGGGCTATTGTGTAGGACAACTTTCACTCACACACTCACACCACCAGAATCACTGCCCTCTGACAGAGAGTCTCTGCCGGCTAACTGGAATCTTTAACGAGGAACCTATCCAATGACACTTTCCTTTTCCATTTTTTGAGGATTTCGTGGAAATGTGACATTGCACTGTCAGATTAATCGCTCGCACTGCTACAGGGTGTTTACCTTTTTTTTTTTTTCACGAGGACCGCTGTTGCAGTATAGTTACTAATGAGCAGACTACACTTGGACACAAAATTAAAAAAATTACTTTATGCACACACACACCTGGTCACAATGTTGTATTAAACAGTACACGCGCGCACTGAGGTTAACTATACGAGTGGCGCACGCACACTGGGTCAGAGCATGGCAGAGATTACCCATAATCCCACAGCAAGAGAGAGAGAAATACCATTCTCAGTTGTGATCACGTGTCGCTCGTCAGCGCTCGCGCGTTTATCGTGTTAATATTTTATTTCATAATTTTGCTCGTCTTGCAAAACATTCGCAAATTAAGTTACTCGCAATCCAAGGTTTCACTGTACATCAAAGTTTGGGGATGCTGTACATGATTTTCAATTCAATTCAATTTTATTTGTATTGCGCTTTTAACAATTGACATTGTAAAGCTGCTTTGCGACACAATGAAAAGAAGTATGTTTGTATGAAATGTGAATGTGTATGAATCAAAATGATAAGATTGTCCCTGATGAGCAAGCCGAGGACGACGGTGGCAAGGAAAAACTCCCTGAGATGGTAATAGGAAGAAACCTTGAGAAGAACCAGACTCAACCGGGAACCCATCCTCATCTGGGTGATAACGGATAGCAGGGATTGATCAGCATAATACTGTATAAGACTGGAAGTTCAGTATAACAGGAGATGTGCTTAAATTAAATTAAAAGGAGTCCAGTTTGTTCCTGGAGACTCGGGTAGACTGTAGGAAATTCCAGTCCAGAACTATCGAATGACTGAAGTCACAGGTCCCCAGAGAATAGCTGTCTGCATCAGTCGAGGACAGGACAGTCTTCGTGGAAACCATCCCCAGCCACCACACGCAACCCAGGCAGGGTCTGGATCACTGGCAGCTCAGGAGCGACATGTATAGCTCGACAGAGAGACACGGAGAGTGAAAAGGAGAGAGAGAGGGAGAGATGGCAGTTAGGTATGGTCACAGTCCAGCATGTATAAGGTGAATGTATATTTAGTGCAAAGTGCAAGCAGGGACTCCGGCAGGACTAACTATAACAGCATAACTAAAAGGGAGACCCAGAAGGAAACACAGACATGAGGGCTCCCTGAGATGTAAAGCGACCAATCACCTCACCGTCAACAAACCTGATCGATCAATGAGAGTGGGGAAGACAGCATCTAAACATACCAGTTCACCAGAATACTCTACGTCCATGAGTCCCCCAGATCAGCTCCTTTTACCTAAGGCTAATCTATTTACAAAAATGATTGCTAAATAAATAAGTTTTTAGCCTAGACTTAAACACTGAAACTGTGTCTGAGTCCATTAATAGGAAGACTATTCCATAACTTTGGGGCTTTGTAAGAAAAAGATCTGCCCCCTGCTGTAGTTTTAATAATACGTGGTACTGACAGGCAACCTGCGTTCTTAAGGTTAATCTATTTACAAAAATGCTTGGCTAAATAAATAGTTTTTTAGCCTAGATTTAAACACTGAAACTGTGTCTGAGTCCCGAACATTAATAGGAAGACTATTCCATAACTTTGCTGTAGTTTTAATAATACGTGGTACTGAAAGGCAGCCTGCATCTTTTGATCGAAGTAGGTGTGGCAGATCGTAAGATCGTAAGAGACAACAGTTCACTCAGATACGATTTACTTGCTTTTTACGTCAAAAGCAGTATCTTAAAATCGATTTTTACAAATTATGTTGCCCAGAGGAAGCATGTAAAGGGGAAAAAACATTGGGCCTAAAACTGAACCCTGTGGAACACCAAACTCCACTTGAGAACACGAGGAATGGTCACCATCTAAATCTACAAACTGATAATGATCAAATAGGATCTGAGCCACAAGAGGGCAGTTCCCTTAATTCCTACTACATTTTCTAATCTGTGAAGGAGAATACTATGATCAATGGTGTCAAAAGGTGCACTAAGGTCCAGTAACACAAGTATAGTGACGCAACCCTGATCAGAGGCCAACAGGAGGTCATTTACTACTTTAACAAGTGCTGTCTCTATGCTGTGATGAGGCCTAAATCCTGACTGATACAGTTTATTTATGCTATTTCTATGTAAATGTGAACATAGCTACTGTGATACTACCTTCTCCAGAATCTTGGCGATAAAGGGAAGGTTTGATATCGGCTTGTAATTGGAAAGCTGACAAGGATCAAGGTCAGGTTTCTTGTTTCGCGGTTTAATAACTGCTAATTTAAAGGATTTGGGAACATACCCACTACTGAGTGAACAGTTAATTACTTTCAACAGGGGTTCTGTTATTGCTGGCACTATCTGCTTGAGAAAATGTGTCGGTATAGGATCTAATATACAGGTTGACGATTTTGAAGAAGAGATGAGTGAAATTAGTTCTCTCCCTTCAAGGGGAGTAAAGTATTCTAAGTTCTCAGAAGATTATGGGAGCCTGGGAATAAACACTAATTAACTGCCTTTTGCAGATATTTTTTTACTTTTTATGACTACTTAAAGACGGTGGTTCATAGACTTAATGACTGCGCCAGATTTAAAATAATAGGCTACCCGAATTGTCACTCCAATTGAGGGCACTCCAACTTGTTTTGGGTGTGAGCATTTGTTCTGAATACAGGACTATGAATCTGTACATTAAAAATAGTGGTGATTAAAACAAGAATTTTAAACCTCATCTGTATTTCCTCTTTTAAGTGGAAATCGCTCATCCAAAACATTCAAGCCCAAGAAGAACATTCCAGAAGGTTCCCACCAATATGAGTTGCTGAAACATGCTGAGGCGACACTGGGCAGTGGAAACCTGCGCATGGCCGTCATGTTGCCAGATGGAGAAGATCTGAATGAATGGGTTGCAGTGAACAGTAAGTGTTACCCATTATGCATCTTTTATATCCACAGAGGGCCTTCCCACCACATGTACAGGTTTCTTCTTCCAAGTTCACTTCTGAGATTCCATCATACTTCAGTAGGGAGTTTGTGTTGTGTCTTGTGTTGTCATTGATGAAAAGCATTGTGATGCAAAACAGACAGAAGATTTGTAATGACACTAATAGAGAGAGACATGATTTATTATTATTATTATTATTGTTGTTGTTTTGGCGACATGTGTACAGTGTGACACAATGAAAAGCAAACTTTTATGGCCTTGTCCTTATGGCATTTGACCTCTTCAATGAAAAGCAGGGCATTGTTTGTGGAATGAAAGGGGTCACCCCATTGTAGATCCCCCTTATTCCATCAAAACAGCTCTGACCCATGAAGGCATGGACTAGACAAGAACTCTGAAGGTGTGCTGTGGTATCTGGCACTAGGGGCACTTTCACACTGGGCACAATTGATTTGTACCATGCCCAGTTGCTCCCCCTCATTACTCCTATTGTTCTCATTATTACATTAAGCCATTAAACACAAAAAATGTCAGGAGCATGCCTTCCTACTTTATTAGCTGTGGCTGTGTAGGTCGGGATGACCTTACATCCACTTCAATATCTGATTCATTCCATGCTTGAGTCTTCTGTACCATGTTCAAGACCACCATTTCTAGCAGTCTTGAGCATGGTCTCCGATCATGGAATGCTCTCATGTTCTCAATGTTCTCATTGATCAAAACTTACCAGACTTTGGGGTCAAGTGAAAATGCCCTAAGCTTTAAGCAGCAGATTGTTTGAGTCCTGTAATTTGAGAGGTAAGGGTCTCCATGGATCAGACGTTTTTCCAGTACACCCCACAGATACTTTCTTGGAGTGAAATCTGAATATTTTGGAGACTTTGCTGGTGTTATCCTGCTGAAAAAGCCCATTAGGGAATACTGTTGACATGAAAGGTGACTCAAGGTTTCCCAGCAGAATTCTGCACTGCTTCTGCTGGCTTACCTCCTTCATGGAGGTATGATGGTTCCTCAGCACATGATAAAGCTCCAGTAAAAATGTACTTCTGTTATGAAGTCAGCGTTTAATCCTTTGTTCCCATTAATCACCATCAGGTTTCCACTGTTGGGCCGTTGAGAGGTTTTTCGCCTTCAAATTTATAATGAGATTTAAAAAAAAATCTCCCTGGAAAAGGATGTTTGCCAAATTGCGTAAATGTAACAACGTTTTCCACTGAAGAAAAAAAAATTATATAAAAGCAATAATATGGATGTTACACTTTTCAGTGTGGGATGTTTGCAGTTGTTACAACATGACAGCATAGTTAAATAGATTTTCTTTAATAACGGCTTCCTGTAATATTTTAATGTTAGTAACAAGAAAGACCCCACTTGAAGGCAGAAACACCTTTTAAAACAGAGATCAACATGGATACAGAGGTGCAAGGCAACTAAGCTTTTACAGTTTTCATGTATTTGAACATTACCTGAGTAGTAATATTCAAGGATAGTTTTTACTATTACTCCATTACATCCTACTAAACATATCTGTACTTTCCGTTTCATTTGTGCATGTTGTATTACATACCCACAGGGAGTATACAGTAGTATTTGAAGCTATGACTTAAAGGCTATAGTGAGCTAATAGAAGCTCAGTACATTTGATGCTTAGGTCATTTTGAAGGTAAGTGCGTTTTTATTTTTTCTCATTTAGATAAGGATGCTCTGATCATCATTATTGCAGCCAATCACTGTTGACAGATTGTTAGGAGTGCTTTTGAATGATTGTTAGAGCTTTTGGACGATTGTTATGAGAGCCTTTGGACGATTGTTAGGAGAGGTTTTGACCGATTTTTATGAGAGCTTTTGGCCTAGTCTGAACACTGATTTCCAATAACAGAGTCTATTTGTAGACACCCACCAGCCTATGACTCAAGTATTATGTTTTAGTAGATACCTGCGTAGATCACCTGAGATTATTGTGATTGATTGATTTGCAAAAAAACTTAATATTATCTAGATAAATATAAATATTTAGTTCCCTGTTGTGTTTTCTTGCTTAATAGCGAAATAATTTTGGTTACTTTGTATAAAAGTAATCATCTAACCATTAGTTCCAACGAATAATCGGACTATTGGGACGTTTAACTATATGCATCACTCCAGAGTATCTGCTACCAAAATTCACATTCAAAAACCAGTCACAAGAACATTCAGCAAGAAAACACATGTGATAACATTTATTTATATCATAATTGTTTTTTAATAATTCTGAATTGTTTCTAAACCATCTATGTTCTATTATTTATTGCTACAAAGATAACTAACCTTTTAATGCAAGGCTTAATCCCAAATCGCTCTCCAACCCCAGTCAAATACTTAGTTTGTATGAGAAGGGATTGTACACTCTAAGGCATTACACTGTATGCACAATTGTTAGGCAAGTTGCATTTTTCAGGATTCATTTTATTATTGAACAACTACAGTGCTCTCGTTCAGTACAAAATGTTAATACACCTCAAACCTAAACATTTAGGAAAGTAAAAGTGATGTTTTGGCTTTCATAGGAGAATATCTGTGTGCACAATTAAAACTATTAGTGTGCAGAATTATTATGCAACTAAATGAAAAATAAAAATTATCCCATTTCACTTGCTTATTTTCATCTGTTAAAGTGAGAATAATAAACAACCAATTACAATTTTTTAAATAAACATTTCTGACCTAAAAAAATAATAATCAGTGACCAATATAGCCACCCTTCTTTTCACTAACAGAAGGCTTTTTTTTTTATAAGCCTTCCATTCATGGAGTCTGTCAGTTTATTGATCTGTTGACCATCAACTTTTTGTGCAGCAGCAACCACAGCCTCCCAGACACTGTTCAGAGGTGTGTATTGTTTTCCTTCACTATAAATCGCCTGTTTAAGAAGGACTTGGGTTCAGATCAGGTAAGGAAGGGAGACATGTCATTATTCATTATTTTTTAAGGCCTTTACTGGCTAGCCATGCAGTACTTCGATGCATGTGACAGAGCATTGTCCTGCATAAATCTTTGTCTTTTTGAAAGATGCAGACCTTTTCCTCTACCATTGCTTGAAGAATGTGTCTTCTAAAACTGGCAGTAGGTTTGGGAGTTGATTTTGAGTTCATCTTCAACCTGAAAAGGTCCAACTACCTCATCTTTATTAATACCAGCCCATAACAGTACCACACCTCTACCTTGCTGGCGTCTGAGTTGAAGTGGAGCTCTGTGCCCTTTACTGATCCAGGCATGTGCCCTTCCATCTAGTCCGTCAAGAGTCACTCTCATCTCATCAGTCCACAGAACAATCTGTCTTCAAATATTGCTTGGCCCAGTCTTGACATTTCAACTTATGTGTCTTGTTCTGTGGTGGTTGGGTTTCAGCCATCCTTACCTTGGCCATGTCTCTGAGCACCGAACACCACCTTCTGGGGACTCCAGGTAGGTTGCAGTTTTGGAATATGGCAGCACTGGTGGATAATGGGTTCTTGGTAGGCACACATTTGATCCTTCTCAAATCTTTGGCAGTTAATTTGCGTCTTGTGATCCTGTTGACTATTTGCAACAAAACGTTTAATGGTTCTGTGATCACGAAGGAACATCTTAGCAATTTCAAGAATGCTGCATCTCTCTGAAAGACTTCTTAAAATGTTTGACTTTTCAGAGTCAGTTAAATTTCATTTTTGACCCATTTTGCCTGAGAAAAAGAAGCTGCCTAATAATAACATACAGTACAGCTTGATATAGGGTGTTGATCTCCTTAGGCCACACCCTCTCTCATTACACAAATACACATCACCTGATATGCTTAAATACAATAAGCATTCAAGTTTATACAGCTTGGAGTTGGAAGATTTGCATAGAAATGTTGATTTGGTCAAAATACTCACTTGCCTAATAATTGTGCAGACAGTGTAACTTTCTATTTAAAGCTATTTTGGATTAAACTCAGAACCCATAACTTAACGGATCTGATATTATAATGTGGAATAAATGGAAATATAAAGAGAAATTTTAGTATTACATAATTGTCCACCACGTCCATGGTTTATTCTCCTTACCCTTTGGCTACATAATACCAGTAAGAATTTAAAACTACTTTCTCCCCTGTTAAGTACGCTAACTGTTGGTCGTGGGTTAGTCAGTTCCACCAGTTTTGGAATCAGTCGCAGAAGGTTGTGTTGCTGGAGTAAAATAATTGGTTAAATATACAAACAAATCAGAATCTGTTGATCTGTTAGTAGAAAATTGTGTTTTGTGGCCTCTTTTGCTGTCCTATCCTGTGCTTTTATTTTTGATGTTAATATTCTTAAAATGAGGAATTTGAATTTGTGATTGCTTTGTTTATAAAATAATGTTTTTAGTTTCCACCAGTTCTCAATTTTTGTTAAATAAGTTGCGTTGTGCCTGGAGAGTGATATTCAAAACCTTAAAACTGTTCTGTTTGGAGAATGTAATTTCATCATCTTATTTCAATGAGCTTACAAATTTTGTTTGTTTTAACAAAGTTTTAATGTATTGATTTTTGTAAACGTGGTGTTGATTCTAGGGTTGTGAGTGAGTTCTGGACACTTCTCTACTGAGGGCCATGTGTTCAGTTGTGCTTAGCCATGTCCTGAATATTAAGCAGGATTCATGGACCGGTTTTCTACTCCCGTGAAATGGCATTATTTACATAAAGATCCACAGAGACGTTCAGATCCAGAAAGTGTTTTACACATACAGACATACATATACTGTATACTATATAGGATTGCTTTCATCAAGAAGTCTAAATCAGCCATTCATACAGTGTGTGAAAGTGTTATATTTATAGTCATTGTTTTACCTTAACTCTATGCGGTCTAAACTGCATATGACTGCTGTAAATTGATACCACATATTTATATTTTGCATGTGTGCAGCTGTGGACTTCTTTAACCAGATCAACATGCTTTATGGAACCATCACAGACTTTTGCTCTGAGGACAGCTGTCCAGTTATGTCCGCAGGACCCAAGTAAGTTTTTTTTTTTGTTTTTTTTTTTCCGGGGGGGACCTTTATTACCACAACCTTTATTACCATACAGAGGGGCGCGCACACACAAACACACACACACACACACACACACACACGGATGAACAAATCAAATAGGCAAATGTCCTGTTCTTCATTAGCCTAGGTCTTTTGTGTGGGATGATGGAATGGAGATGATTTGAAGGGCAGTTTTTTTTTTTTTTTTTTTTTTAAGTATTGACCTTTTTGTTGCTTTCAGGTTGTCCCACATCTTATTTTTGCTGTTTTCTCTTACTTTCATTATAATTAGTCTAAGGAGTTTGTAGCAACATCTTACATGGTGCACTATTATGAAGACATTTAGCTACTTGCATATGATGTTACAGCTCACTGCTAATGTGTGTGGCATTAATATCGTTATATTCATAATACTATTTACATACTAAACTTTTTTAAATAAATGTAAAAAATCTTAGAGGATTTTGAGATCTCTTGTCTGGACCCTGGTTATATTATACTGCTCAAATAATAGTGTACATGTTTTGCTGTTGCACTTGTCTGAAGACGACGTCACATGATATGACACCACACGTTTTTCCTTCACAGATATGAATATCACTGGGCCGATGGCACCAACATCAAAAAGCCAATCAAATGTTCTGCTCCTAAATACATTGACTACCTGATGACATGGGTGCAGGATCAGCTTGATGATGAAACTCTTTTCCCATCCAAAATTGGTATTATAATCATACATTTAGCATAAAGTAACAACACCAAACTTTACTCTTTATCAAACAGCACAGAATACAATAGCGCAGTAGTATGTTTTGAATTATTGAAATAAATAGAGCATGTTTAAAGTTCTTGTTATAAAACTATGATAAGAATAATAATTTAGTTTCTTAGTAATAACAATTCAAAGCCCTAATAAATTTTAAGCTTGAAGTGTTTGCAAACAGTATTTAAAACTGAATGGTACATAAGAAAGCTAACAGTACTTAGTGTTTATACTAAATTGGAAGCTTTTCTTACACCCACTAATTAGACAATTGTCAAAGTGGAGCAGCAATTATTTCTCCTGTTTTTATCATTTTTTTTCTTCTCTTCTTTTTTCTTACTTAGTAATGTTTATTACTGTCTCTTGCATCCCTTAGGTGTCCCCTTTCCCAAGAACTTCATGTCTGTGGCAAAGACCATTTTGAAGCGCCTCTTCCGTGTATATGCTCACATTTATCACCAGCACTTTGACTCAGTCATGCAGCTGCAGGAGGAGGCCCACCTCAACACCTCCTTTAAACACTTCATTTTTTTTGTCCAGGTACCATGCTGGGTTTTTTTTTTTGTTTTTTTTGTTTTTCTGTAAAGCACAGTGCATACTCACTAGCATAGGGTAGAGGCTGTAAGTAATTAATGGTTTTATTTGATTAATAATCTAAAATGTTCCTGTCTAACAGTGTTTTTTTTTTTTTTTTTGCTTTCTCTACATAAATGTGCAAGTTACATATAAATGTGCTCTGTTCTACAAAAATCGTGCCTTTTTCATGGAAAATAAATTATTAAATTAACAATTTAATTAAAAAGAATTAAAAGATAGGGTACTAACTTTTGGACATGACTGTATAGTTAAAGTTCAGCGATTAAAACATAGTCTTTAATATTGTAAGGTTATAAATATGTTGATAAATTTTTGGGGTGGCATCATAAATAGGTACTAAATTAAAAATATAATTATTAAGAATAAACACAAGTTTAAAGTGGCTGGAAAGCATGGCTGATTTTATTTACGAGATATCTGATTATTATTTAAGATCGAGTAGCCCTAATACCGCACAGACAGTGGTTTAGGACGTACATGTCAGATTGATAATTGTAGTGTTGTTTTTTGGCTAACATATTTCATTTGTGTCATGTGTTTCATACAGGAGTTTAACCTGATTGACCGCAAAGAACTCGCACCACTTCAAGAGCTGATTGACAAACTCACAACCAAGGACAGATAGACAGACATGACAAAATAATCATTCTTTCATCAAGTTACTGATCTCTGTCTTGCCTTTTCTTGCTTCTCTTGTTTACTTTTGTTCTCTGTACAGATAGCCTACTTAGGTTTTTACTTAAGCACATGATCAGCTAACATGTTAGCTGGACAACAAAGGATGATATTCTATAAGAGCATAAAATGTAAAATGAGGTAGTAAAATGCTAATGGCTGAAAAGGGAGTGGTGTCCTTAGTTAGTCACAGATTTCTGTGTTTAATTTTTTTTGTAGTTTTAATCTCATTTTTATTAGATTCTTTAATTAGATTATAGTTCACAGTAAACCATGAGTTACTGCACCTTAACTAGACATTTTTAAACTATGAAATGATCCTTCATGCTGGATTGCTTTGTGGTTTTTCTTTCCCAATAGCATTACGTTTTCACTCAGTTTATGTCAAATACACTAGCAGTGAGGTTTAATGGTGCCAGCTGGTCAATACATGGTTTGACTATGTGCTTGTTTTAGGGTGATTTTCAGCATGTGCCAGATTTCTATGCCAGTAACACTAACAGCAAATGAATACTGTAAAAAAATTGTACTTATAGTACATTTTCCTATGCAATCACCATGCTGAATTATTCTGATCACCTGTTCCATAATGGTACTGTTTATTTATGTCTAGTTTTATCCATTTCTTTTACCTCAGATCTTATTACACTCCAGCATTAGCTGTGGCAGTTACTGTCGTTACTATATTAGTGTAGTTGTGCTATATTGTAACTTTACAGAGCTTATTAACTTAAGTTCCACTAACTATAAAATGTTTAGTTTCAGAAATAATCGGCCATGTCATCTTGACATTCTGTTAATTTTCTGACCATTTATTTCAGGCTGTTTTTGCTTTAGAGTTTTAATAGCTTTCTTGCTTTCTTTACCTTCACATTTTCACTGTAATTATAACTTGTACAGGCCCTACAGATATTACCGCATATGTGCCAACTAATAATTGTTATTGAAAACCTTTAAATATTTACTAGTGAAAATGAGATGGATATATTTTCCCTATACTGTATAATATTTATGCAATTTTTAACAAGATCTAATATGTGTAAATGTGGCTGTGGAAATGGGTATTTTACAACAACAACAAAAAATGTTTACTGGTGTTTTAGAGTAATAAATGCCATGTATTATTAACCATTGTATTGTCTTCACTTTTGGGACCCACTGGCATCCCTCTGGTCAAATTGACCCAGGACACATTTGTGGTTTTAAACCTATTCTGAAATAAAATTTTACTTCATAACCCATTAACATATATTGTATTTATCTTAATTTCAAACAACAGAGTGAACATGTATGTTTAATTATGGCAATCAGTCTCTACTAGAACACAATTAACAATGAAAATGTGATAATTGATGTTAAAAATCTACTGGATGATTTGAGTGTCATAAAGTATGCTTATCTTGGGGGGGGGGGGAGTGTGAATTTTTAAATATTTATTATTTTAAATGCAAACTCAATACATCAACTTAAATTTCAACAATCACTTTTTATCTTAGTAAATGCAGATGAACAACTGAGGCATAGTCCTTGAAACGGGTTGGTGCTTGGGAGAAAAGACAGGCATGTCTGTGTACAAAACACATGCCTTACCAAATTTGGCAGTATGTGTTTTGTACATATGTACGTTTTGCAGTTCCTGCATGTGTTTTTTGCCCTTACGTCCGTTGATGGTCTACACACCTCGCAGCGCTTCCTGTT
Source organism: Clarias magur (assembly GCA_013621035.1). NCBI lineage: Eukaryota > Metazoa > Chordata > Actinopteri > Siluriformes > Clariidae > Clarias > Clarias magur. The sequence goes on along the minus strand of QNUK01000239.1, from coordinate 208,865 downwards.
GCCACCAGCTGCGACCCAGACAAATGATGAGGCTAGTCAAGATTTCTTTCATTTATTTATTTTGACACACACACACAACTGCAACAGGACATTAAGTACAGAAACTTGAGATTGTGGTCGTGTGAGGCGTGTCGATGGGACAGCTGGCATTCTCCTCACTGTGGTTAGAGAAGCTGAGGTACTGGGCACATGTTGCCCTTTGGATGAGCGGTCTCACCAGTGTCTTGTGTAACGTAAAAAAGTCGTCTTATTTTGAGCTTGCTTTCGTCTCGGTTGATTGGCATAAAAGATCACCAGTGGTCACCGTAAGCGTTATGACCGCTGTAGCAGGCCAGCAGCTTGTCTAGGTTGTCTAGTTCTCCTCTGATGGCTTTAAACAAGCGGTTTGCAGGTGGACACATGACAGAGTAAAGAGTGCTGGGAAGTGAGAGCAAACAGCGTCTCTGTGCTTAGATAATTAAGCACTTCGTTTCTGTGTGTCTCTGTTTAAACAGATCCGAGGACCAAACTGACAGACACGCCCCGCCTACCATGTCTGACCAATCAGAGTAACCCGCTACGTACCGGCTGAATTGGCCAGCCAATGAGAACCGTGCCTGTGGTGGGCATGCTCTCCCGCCATTGGTTGTCATATTCCGTATACTGTAAGTCCGCTTCTTTAACAAAGCGCCAAAATTCAACCGCGCTCAAACGTTTCCGGTAATTTTGACAATACACACGGAAAGGACGCATACGCTTTTACACTTTTAAGACGTTAAGCTATTTTAAAATGTCTCGTACTCCGAAAAGAGCTTGTTCCAGTCCTCTGAATGACAGCCTGGAGAAGAGGTTAAAACGGGTTTCTATTGAGGGAAACATCGGTGAGTAGAATAATATACAGTAAACGGATGCCTCTGGTTTCCTGTCATATCTTAGCAAGTAATATCATTGTTTTATTTTGTGTGTCGGGGAGAGTTAGATTTTTTTGCAAAACGTTTGTAGTCGACAAATGATATAAATGAGCTACACGAGCAGATACACAGCAGATAGGAGATGTTTTGAATATGGTACAATATATCTAACTCGAAAATATATCTCGTGGTAAAATCAGAACATGATTACCACAGGGATTGCAAGCAACGTACAAAATGAGATATTTTTGCTTGTATTTTGGCCAGGCATAATGTTCTTTTAGCGGTTTTTAAAACATGTTTTTGTCTGAAGCGGCGGGAAAGTCGACGTTCGTGCGTCTCCTGGAGCAGCATGATAAAGAGTGGGAGGTAGTTCCCGAGCCCATCGCTAGGTGGTGCAATGTACAAACTCAACATGGAGAATTTGAGGTAATTACTTTTTTTTTTTTTTTTAAGGTTATCCTAAAAGTATTTATTTACTTTGTGTGTGAATGCTATGGCGGTTATTTTGATGCAGGTGTTATAATAATTCGCCCACACTTCACCGTATTTACCCCCTCAACGCCTTGCTGCTGTCTCGTGCATGCTGAATAAACTATGGAGTTGGCTATCTGTAATAATACTCTCTGAGCTTCAGGAGAGCGTTGAAAATGTGTGTTGTGTACGTTTCTGAGGCTGACTGTCACATCTAAAATTGGAAGTCACTTCATAAACCACACTTCTTTATTTATTAGCAAATAATTCACATTTACTGTATCGTAAAGGAAAATACTGGAGAAGGTCAATCATGACCAATTTGTTAAAATAATGCATACAGAAGTAGATTGCACAGTAGGTGGATTTAAATATTGTATTGCAGTCAGCCACTAGGGGGCCGTGGAGACATTTTGTCTTCACTCCTGACTCTCCAGTTAGGACATCCAGTCAAGGCAACAAACACAAGGCAGATGTTGGACGTGAGATATTATAGGGTGCTGAAGAGCTCTTGACCTCAAAGTTCAGTTCATTTGATTAGTGTAAACACCACATACTTTACACAGTGCCAGAGCTGATTGAAAAGGTGCTCTCGAGTGCAGTTCAGAGAAGGTGTGAAAGCTAACAGTACCAAAATATGTAGTTTGACCACAATTTAGAATGTGATGTCACCAGCGCTGCTTATCTCCTTCAAAATGTCTATATGCCTGCATGCACCAATCTTATCCTGTAAACTGCACAGCCATAGCTGTGAACTGCACAGCCATAATGTGTGTATTACTAAATGTACATTCAGTATCAGATATTAGCTTTTTAGGATTAGCTTTTCTTTTCTTTTTTTCTATTTTTGTAAATCATGAAGTTTAATTTTAGGTTCAAAATGCAATTTCAGTCAGTAACAGATATTTGTATTTAAATATAAAGCGTTATATTCAAAGATTCTAGTTCTTCTATTTTAATCAGCTTCCCCTGCTAAAGGGTAAAATGATATTAACATGCACTTGACACACATAATTCAGGTCTGGCCATGCTACCTTTTATTTTCGCCTCAGTGTCCAGCACCCCTCCAAAGCCACAGGCAAAACTGACTTTATTCTGTCTTAGTTAGGGAGCAAAGCCAGACAATAGAATATTGCAAGCAAGCTCACAAGCTTTATGCCATGCAACATGTGGTAGAAAAAATGCACACTGAAATTTTGCTGCACATTTGTAAATGACTGTTGCATTCGATGAAATTGGTGCATGTAATGACGGTTTGGAGCCCACAGCATTTCTGCATATTACAGTATATGGATTTGAAGCACTCAGAGCAACGGGTGTTCATGTTCTGCAAATGTAGTACCAACTGCTGTGTTATGCGCTAATCCCACACAGCCCTTGGGACTCAGCAGATGGTACAATCAACAACTAACTGCACACCAGAGAGTTCTACTGCTCCCAGATATATTTTTATTGCAAAGTGTTGCTGTGTCAGCTTCAGAAGCAGCAGTACATCATGACTTACAGGAAGAGAAATCAAATCTATCCAAATATTCTGTTATCTTAACTGTAGCCAAATCAGCTGAACATGTGTCTTTCTGAAAGTTCTTTACCAGAGCTTATGGTAGTAAGTATTTTATTCCTAAATAATGAATGATTTGTTTAAACTCAGAAGACAATAGAGATAATTAAATAATTAGATGATGAAATAATTAATTGGGTAATTTTAAAGGCTATGTGTTTAGAATAGTAAACAGTGAAGGGAAAGCTGGGTCTTGGTTGTTTCTATGTGATGATGTTTGTTTGTGTGCGTTTGTGTGTCAGGAGCTCACTACGTCTCAAAAGAGTGGAGGAAACGTATTGCAGATGATGTATGAGAAGCCGGAACGCTGGGCTTACACCTTCCAGAGTTACGCATGCATGAGCCGCGTCCGCGCACAAATCAACTCGGCCAGTGGAAAACTTCGCCACGCTGAGAACCCCGTGCAGTTCTTCGAGAGATCTGTATACAGTGACAGGTGTGTACTATATGAGTTGATACATATTGTCCAGTTAAAAGTTATTTATATGAATAAGTGATGGGCAACTGGTATTAATGTTATTGTCACCATGGAATTGACTTTTAGAATTTTGTTCATAGCGTATTTATTTAATTCTTTTAATTCTCAGCAGTGCCACATCAATGCATACTCCTTATACACAATGAGGTCCTTTTTTAAGCTGGAGTTTCAAATAAAATAATAAAAGCCGTTCTCTGTAATGACAATTAAACGCACATATAAAAAAGTTTACTACTGATTCATTAATAGAATGATTGGCATTTTCATGGGGTGCAAAATTTGCTGAGGCAAGAGCAGGGGATAGTTGCATTAAATAACTGGCAAAAAATATTTTGAATCACATACTGTATCTGTATTGTTTGTAGATAAATCCTTACATATTTCTTAGTCATAAAAGTGTCTTCCGTCTGTTCAGTTAAGTAGCTGTTTAAAAATATCATTAGGTGATCTGTTGCAACAATTAATGCACGACGAAGTTAACTTAAATTAATAATCAAATTAGTTGTAAACAAATTTCACCTAAATATGTGTTAAGTCCCAAGCCCACTTGAGTTCTTTTCACATTATGCATGTGGAAATGCTCTTACTTTTACTATTAAACATACTGTAGCTGTGATTTTTTTTTTGTTTTGTTTTCCCGACAACATTTATTCATGGAAGATGATAGTTCGCCATTATTTTTCCGGTTTTAATAAGGCGTTATTGATGCAGGTCAATATTCTGAAATTTTTGAATCAGGGTAACATCTGCATGAGTACAGGATAAGTCTCCTGACATGTTTTTTTTAAGTAACGAGAAGCTACGTACTGTATCCCACAGTTAGGGTTAAATATTTTTTTTGAAAGTTGAAGGATATTAATCACTGCAGTAATTATTGAATGGAAAGCTCTTAACTATTTGCTTAGTTAAGTCCAGGTGGTGACTTTCTTTTGGGCCAGGTAGTGTATATAGGTCTGTGAGTGTGTATGTAGTACCAGTCAAAAGTTTGAACATACCTTAATGTTCAAAGATATGTTCATACATATTTTAAAAATTGTTTTGATCGTTGTATATTAATACTGAATATATTGTTTATGATATAAATATGGAATTATGTAATCAACAAAAATTTGTTCAATTATATGACCCAGAATATGTTTATAGAATATGATTTAAAGTTAAGTATCTCTTCCTTTGATGATAATTTTGCACACTGTCTCGCAGACAGCCTCATGAGGTTGTCCACTAAAAAAGGTTTCCAACAATCTTGAAGGAGTTCCCAGAGATGTTGAGTACTTTTGGCTGTTTTTCCTTCACTCTCAGGTCCCAAACCATCTCTGTCTGTGTGTGTACTACCGTACATACCCGACAGTAATTAATGAAAGTTAAGTGCCACAAGAATGTTAATTAAAAAAAAATCTTTGTTCAATTCATGACATGAAAAGTAACTATGCCCCAATGTTTGCTGAAAATATTGTGCATTTTTTCCATTTACAGGAAAGACCGTGTTAACATCTTTTCAATTAAAAAATCACCAAAATCAGTTTTTTATCTAGAGGTGCCTACTCTTTTTATAAGTACATTACAGCAATTCTTACTGTGTTACAAATACATAATTAATATACTATGAGTATATTATTATTGCAGCAGTAGCATGCAGTTATACTTCTGGCACACTCTGGTACACTTTGTGGTTAAACAGGCCAAGAGCTACGGAGCATTTTACCAGAGGCTATAGCAATAATACTTAAGACAATACATTCTATAGTTTAAACTATGTACTCAATTACAAACTACCTACCAAAAACCATGAAATTGACTTATGTCGATGAAAAAAAATAACAACGATACGAACTAACGCATGCAATGATGCAGCTTCCAGAGCTTGAGTTCAAACTAGGAGCGGAAGAACTGGGGAGCCAGTCAGTAAACAGACAGTCCAAACCTGCCCGTCTCCAGTTTCTGATTGGCTGGTATAGCACCGATTCTAATCTCTAGTTGGCTGGAATAGTTGTAGAGTTCTAATGCTGCTGCAGTTCGTGCAAGTGTAGCTTTATGATAGTGAGCGCATAGAAGCGACAGAGTTCAAACATAAATTATCTTGCATGCGCAAAAATGATTTTCAGTGCGCAAAAACGAGTTTGAGAGAAAGACTAGTGCACTTAATATAAGCATAAATAAGTACATGTGAATAAGTACATTTAAATTTTACTGAAAATATACTGAGACTACTGTATATTAAAATTCTAATGTATACTTTCTGTACATTTATAATTTTCTCTTTTTTTTTTTATATACCAAAAATAAAGTGAAAACAAAGTTTAAATAATGTATGCTTTGGAAATTAGACCCACCTTTCAATTAAATTTTGATTAAATTAAAAATAAGTCTTTTAAAGTTTAATTCAAAAATTTGGTAAAAGCATGATTTTAGTATACATTTTATATATTAACTGAAGGTACAACTTTTTGTTAGTATATTTGCAATGTACTATCAAAGATTTCAATATATTTGTAATACACTAAAACAATGTTTTTTTTTTTTTTTACTGGGGTTGAAATATCTAAAATATAAACCTTTCTAGGTTTTAACCCTTTTAAATTTCCATACATGTTCTTTCATAGTTTGACTGGATGTCATATTGGATGTCTCCAGTATTAATGTACAATATTAAAAATAAAAATAAAACAACACTGTCATAGAAACCAGACTTTAGACTGGTTTTGTGTGTGTGCGTGTGTTTGGGGGGGGGGGGTGTTTGTGGTGTGTTTAGAGGTGTAATGCAGTGACACTGTTCATATCTGCATCTGCTTAAGGTTTCAAACAACTTTTCGGTGAAATAACAAGTAGTTTCTGCGTATGGTATGCCATGTTTGTAAGCCTAAAACCCTTTCTGTCCCGCAGGTACATCTTTGCAGCGAACCTGTATGAGAGTGAGTGTTTAAATGAGACTGAGTGGGCCATTTATCAGGACTGGCACAGTTGGCTGCATAAACAATTCGGTCAGCACGTTGAGCTGGATGGCATCATTTACCTGCGGGCCAAACCAGAGGTACACACGCTTACCATGACTCAAATTCTTATGGCCTTAAACTATTTATCTCTTAAATGTGGGGAAAAAAGTTGTGAGATGCACTTATAGTACAAATTATGTATTTTTGACATTTGTCAAAGCTTTTATTTGAAATAAATGTTTGAATAGACTTTCACTTCTTTATGATTTGTGTGTGATTATGTTGTGTCCTTATGTTACTTAGAGTTGTTTGGAGAGGTTGCATGTGAGAGGCAGAGAGGAGGAGCAAGGGATTCCACTGGAGTATCTGGAGAAACTCCATTACAAGCATGAGTGCTGGCTGCAGCACAGGACCCTGAGGTAAACACACACACACACACACACGTGCATCCATTAATGCACTATATACTTATGAATGATAATGTCATGATCTCAATGACATGACTGTACCTTAGTTTTCCGTTCTTGGCTGACTGAAATGGAACCCAATGTGAAGATGCTTTTTTGTGGCGATTCTTTTCTTTCTGTTAACCAGCCTGGCCATTCTAGCTTGGCCTGTACATCAACAAGGCATGACTGATGATTACTGCAGAACTGATGCTTACTGAATGTATTTTCTTTATTCCACCACTTTGAGTAAATCATGAATTTTACCTGATTATGATGTTGCATTTGTCTATTTGCATGACTTTGCGTGCATTTCACTGCTGCCACAAAGTTAACTGATTACATAAAATAATATAAAATAAATAATAAATAGATGTACATTCATATATATATATATATATATATATATATATATATATATATATATATATATACACACGTACATCCAATTAAATTCCATGTGAATGAAGTCGCGGCAACATCTAGTTCTTAATAAAGTGTTTGGTGAGTGTATATGGAAGATGATAGATTTTCTTCATTTCTCAGAATAGCTTCTGACTGATGGATAGGGATAGGCGGACATAATAATATTGTGTGAATGGGTAATAAAGGCTTTAAGCTCTCTGATTTATAGTGTATTCAGAAGAGTAGAGGTATGTATGTATTATAATTGTGGTACTTATAATATGTGTATCTTATTTGTGTGTGTTGTGCAGTACGGATTTTGACTATCTTTGTGAAGTTCCTGTTCTCACTCTGGACGTCGACGATGACTTTAAAGGCGATAAATACAAATGTGCGGACATGATTGAAAAGGTAACAACACTTTCCTGTCTTTCCCTCACACACACACTCATGTTTATGTACACACAAGTACACATACATTTATATGCCATAACATTAACACCACTGCCAGGTGAATTGATTATCAATTACAGCATAAACCAGTGCTTTGTTCCTTCCCACCAAAAATCTGATGTAGCACAAACTGTTGAAAAAAGTTAATGCTAGCTATAATAGAAAGGTAACAGAACACTCAGTGTATCACAGCATGCTTAGCAGGAAAAGAGTTCATGGAAAGTGCTGGCCAAACAGTCTAATCCATAAAGGCCTCACCTTGCAACTTAGAGCACTTAAATGATCTGCTGCTAAAATCCTGATGCCAGATACCACAGCATACCTTCAGAGCTGTTTTGGTGTCACAGGGGGACCTAAAACCTAGGTGGTTTTAATGCTATGGCTGATTGGTGTACAAATACATAGACAAAGATTATATCATTCTGATAGAAAACAAGTATATTTAAAATATTTAAAGGTATTTAAATCCTTTTCCCAATGAGAAAAAAAGTTAGCATTTGTACACAATAGTCACATTGTGCGTGTTTATGTGTTAGAGTCACGAGTGAGAGATGTCTCTAATGAAGCCATACTGGATGATTTGTTTGGTTTTTTGAAGGGGAGACAGGAGTAATTGCCCAGAGAGCGAGAGCACAGAACACATTAATTCACATAAACACATCTTGTTCATTTATACACACAACTGTAATCTGTCTGTCTTTCTTATCAGATAAGAGAACTGAACATGTTCCATTTTCTTCTCCCTAGGTGAAAGACTTCCTCAACACTCTTTGAACTGGATGTGTGTCTGTGTGTGTCTGTGTGTTTTTTAAATAAAATTATTTGAATTAAATTAGAAGGAATGGGTGATGTCATTGTTGCACTCTGATCATCTCTGTGACTGTGTTAAGTTTTAAGCTGTACTAGAACTCCTTTAAGATGGTGAGTTTGTCATTAGTTCTATACAGTGTGCCCAGAAATGTACAGTTGTGTCTACCCCATCATATTCCATACATGAAGAATTAACATAAATTCCTCAGTAAATTACAGAAAATTACATAGTAAAATATTTGTATTACTGATGCAGATATGCCATATCTTTTTATCTTGATATAGTGGAAGTGAACAACAGGTTAACTTGTGGTTTTTAACTTGATCTTGGGCTGTGAAGTTAGCCACTTTAGTCTAATCTCACCACAGTATGTAAATCACATTGACAAGTAGCAGGTGCCTTTGGTGTGCAACAAATCATCACCTGTTTGCTAAGATTACATAACTTTGTCTGGCTACGAGTTAGATTTTTTTTGGACAGGAAATAAAAAGCACATGCTAGGGTTATTTTAAAGGCAAAGCACAGAATATTACCAGCTGTGGTAAAAATGCATGTCTTGATTTATAAAATTTGTGTAAAACAGCCTACAAAGGGGCATATCACATCTCAGTGTTAAAATAATGTAAACTTAGTGCAGCCATAATTTTCCTGGATTAGCTAGGAGAAGAGTAATGTGTTCATCAACAGCTAAACAACTAAAATGATTTTGTTCCTTTCAGTTAGAAATTAACCTACTGTTATTTTTGTGTTTGACATAAATGCTGACTGAATAAATATATTGTTTGTGAGTCCTTGTTTGCTTGATGACTTGAATCAGTGTTGTCATCAAGCATCAATGGGCTATTTCGAGTTGCCATACCGTACTTGGATCAACCTAAAAAAATTTTTTTTGGGTGGTACAGATTTTAATTCGAAAAAAAGAAGGAGGCACCTAATAATTTACTGACACAAGATTTACTCATTAACACGTTAATGTAAAGTTGAAATAATTCATGAAATCACGTGTGCTGTGCACAGAATTCTGGCTGATAATCTGGCTGATAATCAAGTGATCAAATACTTATTTGACACAGTAATTCAGAAATACAGAAATAAATTGTTAAAAAATCATACAACGTCATTTCCGTTTTTTTCTTTTTAGATTCTGCCTCTCACAGTGGAAATGCACCTATGCTGAAAATTGTAGACCCCTCCATGATTTCTAAGTAAAAGAACTTGCAAAATCACAGTGTGATCAAATACTTATTGACCTCACTGTATATGTATATTTTACACTTGCCTTTGTCTGCTTTTGAGGATTTTGCAGAAATGTGACATTGGATTGTGGTTAAACAGATTCATTGACCGCACTGATTCAGCATTTTACCAGCTTTTTTAGCTTTTTGGAGGCCGTTGTGGCAGTACAGTCACTAAAGAAGTCACTACACTTGGATAGTGTACTATAATATAACAATATTATAGTAAACAGTACACACGCAAACAGAGGTCGAAAGTATGAGTGACATACTCCGCAGCCCTGGAGATAGAAAAACCATTAGCTTAGTTGTGATCATGTGATGTTGGCAGACAAAGCATATACGTACTATTTGTGTTTCAAGATTTCGCTCATAAATTGAGTTAAAATTTATTTAAAAAAATTTTCCTCGTCATGCAAAACACTCAGACCAAGTGACTCGCAATCCAAGGTTTTACTGTATATGTAGATGTTATTATACATGTTGTCTTGAAACCTTTGACCGAGACAAAAAGTCACTCACTAATATTTCCTTCAACCACCTTTAACTTTGATTACATCTCACATTGTGGCCAATTCGTGTGAGAATATGAATCCACATGCTCCTAAAATGACTTCTTCACAATTTGAATGGCTGTACCATCAGAGAAGAAAAAAATCCATAGATAAGTCATTCAGTATGTAACCCCATAACCCTGCATCAGAGGCCTGTATAGTGTGCATCAGGCATGATGGTTGCATCCCTTCCTGTGCTTCCCTTCTCTATGCTAAAACACCCGTTGCTCTGAAATAGGCTCAATCTGAACTCATCCACTGAGTTCTTATCATATTGTTTGTGTGGAAATTATGTTACTTTCATTATTGAACATAGCTGTGATGCATCTTCACATGCCCACATGTCTTCTGCTTACATGATAGTTCAGCACGAAAGTGTCAATCTGGACTCTAAACAACTGTCTAACTGCCAATTATTTGACCTTTCTTAAATCAACTTTTGTGTCGATACTATATTTAAATGGCCCTTACAGTTCTACAAATTTAAGAACTATTTTAAATATACATCATATTTAATATCATAATATTGGATGTTTATAATAATCAGATCTGCAGACAAAAAATGCCTATTTGTTTCTACAAAATGGAATAGAATTGTCACATTTTCATGCACATATTCTAACAATGGACAAAAAAGTTAACAATAGCACACATCTGTATGCTTACAAACTGATCCATTAGAAAGAAATTATTTACTTAATCACATTTACCTATGTAAGAGTATATGTAAATAATTTTTTTTGACAACCTAAAGATTGGTACCAAGTTGGTTACTTCTGCTTTTCTTTAAGGTATTGCATAGAGTATATAAATTGTTAGGTTAAGACTTTCTTTTGGCTGATTTTCCTGAACTGTCCTGTCAGGCATACACTTTTCCATTAAATGTGCTTAAGGACACAGTTGGCTGATCTGGCTGATGCTATGCTCAGTAATTCAATAATAACCACAGTTTTCATGCACATATTACTCAGAACATGGCCTGAATATGCAGGTGTAAACACAAAAGGCTTACCATATTTAATTAATGTTTGTTTGACATTTTTAAATACGTTTCTAAGTAAAACATGTGACACTGTATACAATTTTGGGGGATATTATGGGAACAACATGTCTTTTAAAACAACTTGCATTGAACCATTCATTCCTGAAATGCCCTTCTGAATCATCCAATGGATGTTAATAGAAATAAATAAACTACAAGAAAAGTCCTTCTATATAAATATATATTTCACAACACCAGAATTCAACATTTGGGGCTTGGTTTGTTTTACTTTCTAAGCATTAAAAAAAAGCATAACTTTGAATTAAGAGTATTTAGATTATATTTATGGTGTTTCCATGAAATTAACATGGTGAATGATTGTTCATTGTTTTTAGGAAACATTCAGTGGCAGTCACGTTTTCCTCATATTTATTTACACTTTAATCTGTGCACACACTGGCCACCAGGAGGATCCCTAAGCATGCATGTCAATTCCCTTAATAAATATATTTCCTAAATAAGTATTGTTTATATTGCTAATAAATGAGATGACAGTTTACCTTCCCTGGATATTATAAAATGCAGTTCATAAATATATTACTATAAAAGAAAAAGAAAGGCCTGGATCATGTGAACAATGTACTGTATGTACTTTTGTCTTAATTAACTTTGCTAAAAATAAATAAATAAATAAAAATCATGTTACTATAACAATTGAAAGATCAGGACCTGTCAGAAGCCTGGCTGCATTTTCTTTTTAGTCTTTCTTGGAAAGCTTTTCTAAACATTTCAGGCTGATTCTAGTGGGAAATTAGGCAGTTTTTCAAGAATGGGCTGACCACTGTGTTTTGAGTAAGCTGTGTAGACTTTGTTTGGCTTACTCAAGAGGAAAAAATGTATTCTCATCCTTAAGGGAATATCTATTTTTTTAATGTGGAAATTGTTCCAATAGATTAAAATAGTGGAAATGTAAATTATTTAAACAGGTAAGTGGTAAAGATCCGAAATGATTTAGAAAAAAAAAAACATAACATAAAAAAGAAATTGTTTACCATTTTATCTATATAAATCTAAGTTTCTTAATTAAGTTGGAATACTGCACATAGAACTGTCATTCATATGATATTAAACTTCCTATGTGCTCTATATATGCCCACTATGTACTGTAATAAGTAATTGGCTTCTCGGGCATTTTTATCCAGTTAGGGATTAGTTTGTAATTCCTAGTATCTTATATAAGTGCCACATCTAGGGTATGACATGACTTCATGGCTCCTACACCCAATATAATGTAGTCTATAGCTGTTATTGATTAGTGTGTAACTTCTTACTCAATATATTAGTGCATGGCATGGTAGCTCCTGCACACCATGTAACACATCGTTTTATTAAGATTTAGGATTCAGTTTAGGATTTTATTCCCTAAAATCAGGTTAGGTCCTACAAAGATTATTACTATATTTCATCTATTTTATTTATTTATTATTGTATATATTTATTTAATTATTTCCCTTACCATAGGTGGAACTGGAGCCTCTCCCAGATAAACTGCAAGACAAGGACACACACACACACACACACACACACACACACACACACACATTTATACCTGGACAATTTAGAATACTGACTTACAGGAAGCCTCTGTAGTGTCCTCATGCTACTACAAATAGACTTTAGTCTAAATATATATCGTAAGGCTAAGCCTATTACGTAGGAGTTCATTTAAGAGCTGATACACCAAATAAGACAATCCAGTTTTTTTAAATAATAATTTGTGTTGATTCAGTTTACTTTAAAAAGTTATTGGTAAAGAGGTGAGACTTTGTTTAAAAACAGTCAGGGGAAGTTAGTCAGTCTGCTACCTGGGTGCTAGTACAGTGAAACAGGTTTCCTTTTGTCTTGACAGATGGTGTGTCGAGTAAAGTTATAATTGACCATGGTACCAACTGGGCTTGAAGAGAAAGATACATTGTTGTGCAGAACCACACCAAGGTTCTGTGCATTATCAGAAGGTGTGATTATGAAGTTTTCCAAAGAGACAACAAAATTTAAATTTGAAGATACTTAACCACAGATATATAGCAGCTCATTCTCTTTATGAAATAGCTTCAAATGATGAGCTGCCATATACAGTTAGATGTCTGTCAGACATACCTAAATCTGAGCAGGGAACACGAGAGTCTGGGGAGGGGGTAGGGTAGGGTAGGTGACTGTGTGTCATCAGATTAACAGTTATATGAAAAGCCATGTGGGGATATAATCTCAATAAGATATCTTAACAAATATATAGTGAAAAGATAAGTACTGAGACTTATGGAGCCACAGTTGAGAACATGTGGCTGAGCTAGCTGTGTGAAACTTCTACGATGTTTCCTGTCTAATGCACTGTTTTGAAGCTAGACTGTTTACAGGTCATTCTGGGTGAGAGAAATTGAGATAAGCGTGTAAACTGCACATTCAGAATCTTGCTGAGAAATGAGAGATGTGATAAGGGTTGGTAGTTGTTGGCATGTAAAACGTATGTCAAGAGGATTGGGCAAAGATCCAGCTAGAACTATTCGAATAGTGTAAAGAACTTGTGTTACAGGTTCCCCATATGTTGCAAGGTGGCTTAGCGGATAGCACTATTGCCTTGCGCCTCCAAAATTCAGAGTTCAAATCTTGCCTCTCTGTGTGGATGGAATTTTCATTCCCTGTGTTTGGGATTTCTCCTAGTATTCTGGCTTCCTTACACTGTCCAAAGACTTTGAAAAGAATTGCCTGCAGTGTATAACAGGATGTTTGATTATGTGCAAGCTGGTACCCCTTCTTGCGCCATGCATATAAATGCCTTGAGATAGGCTCCATGTCGCCCATGACCATACGCAGGATTAAACAAAATGCCAGATATCTATTGATAATCGATGGATTTGACCACATAGAGGATCCCAAAATGCTCACACAACATGAAAGGCTGAAGGTTCTGGATGGTGCTTTGGGAACATCAGCAAATCATAACAAGCTAAATGTCTTGTGGGTTCTTGATTTTGACTTAAGCAAACTTCTATAAGTACGTTTTGTGCTTGATGGAATCTATGTATGAAATATTGCCCTCTACACTGACAGACAACCTTTTGTTTCGTTGCTTATCTCGTTCGCTGCTGTTGGATTAACGCCAAGAGTCTCTCTCTCTCTCTCTCTCTCTCTCTTGATCGCTCGCGCGTCACGTTGGAGGAGGGACAGCTCTTTAAATATGGAAAGGAGACGCGGAGACAGAAGTGCCGTTAACGCTCGAACGAGCGAACAGGCGAAAAAAAAAGCGTTCCTCCCTTCCTGAGACTGTGCAGAGAATTTGAGTAATGACTGACAGTGAGATTGAGCTGATGGTAGTTTGTGCAGCCAGTGAAATACCGTTAGATCCCGATAGATAGAAGACGAACAGGTCGAGCTGAATCAACTTCGCCTGAGCGCGTGGCTCTTCGTCTGCACAGAGTTCGGATCCTGACAGTTCAGTTCGACACCGAGAACAGGACGACTTGTGTTACTCTGAGCCATAACGCACTTTAGCATGTCGGGAAGAGGGAGGACGCCCGAGATGAGCAATAAACACAAGTAAGTATTTCATAAATAATGAGCCTTAAGAAGGCCAACGGGGACTGGGGATATTCAGTAGCTGTTTTGTAGAAAGCGTATTCAGGCGGGCTACCTGTTTTTTATTTATTTTATTTTTTTAGCGTCGTGTGTGTGTGTGTATGTGTGTGTGAAGAGAGAGAGAGAGATAACTGGTTAAGTCGTCGCCAGATTAAGACATTTGCTCTTTTCTATATGTGTTTTCTGTAGGCTCTACGTTTGTTTTGAAGCATTTGAATAAAACACCTGTAGGCTGCGCTGAGTTAGTAATAACGGTGCAATAACACCCATTCTATGCTACGCTATATGACAGCTTCCAACTTTTTGTTGTTGTCAGAAATGGCTTTGACGTTGTAGAACACCGAAGTGGCTTGCAAAGTCAGGTCCATAAATATTCGGACACCGAGAAAGTTATTCAACTTTGTGTCACGATATGTTGAAGTTGATACTTTTAAAATGCAATTTTGCTCATTTTCCATCTGCACTGTGAAGCACAGTCTAATGGGTATTGAAGAATTTTAATCTGATGCAGGTAGTTTAACTGTATATAGTGAACTTCAGAATTCATCCTCCTGATTATGTCAGCAGTCACAACATCATATATATATATATATATATATATATATATATGTGACCCAATCTCACTGGCAGTATTCCGTACACTTACTCATGGTTTGACTTAGTTTTTACTTGTCGTTTTTACTTGCTCAAGAATTTTTACTTTTAACATTGTAATTTATATCACATTAATTTCCTTCTCTTTTACATTAGTTAACAATGTAGTATAAAATGTATTGCAACATCCTAACTGTTAAGCAATCCAAATATAGTTACTCTCTCTATACAGTGGCTGCTTTGTCTAAAGACCTGTGAATGCCAAACTGCGGGTTAGGATCTTTTTTTATTTACCATCAAGGGTGCATTTAGATTTAGTTAGATATAATTGTAAAATGTTCATGTTCAGTGTTGCAAAGGTCCACCACAGTTGTTAAGGGACCCATTATTTCTGAATACATTATATGTTAAACTCACTGCAAAATAACAAACACACTTGCATCTCCCAGTAGTAGATGGGCCGTGTTTTATTTATTTATTTATTGATTGATTGGTTGATTTCTAAGTACAAAGTAAAAAGGGAATTTAAAACATTGCAAAAATATAAATGATTTAATGCCTGGTATCCTTATACACTACATGAAATAGACACAATTTAACATGCATTTCCTCTTTATTAAATGTCATGTGAACTATCTGTGTATTCCCTATGTGTGTTTTTTTAATGACCGAAGCCCTTAGGCAGTGATTCCTTCCGCTGATTTATAAGTGAATGTTATGCAACAGTTCAAATTTCTACTCAAAATGTTACATCTGACAGGATCTGACAACTAACATATTCAGATGTTGTACATGTATTATCTTTATTATTTTTTACATTTAGATAGATTATTTTATAAGATTGCTCTACTGTGTCACTTTTAAGTCTAAAACATGTACTACATTTGTGGTCAGAAGAAGGTCAATACTATGCTATCAAAGATCTGGTCTTTTTTTCTGGGAAAGAGTGACTGTACATACTGTACATCTTTAACAGAAGAAAACTCCAAAATATGGAGCACACATTTAGCCTTTTTTTTTTAGGGGTGTGGGGGTGGGGGGGCAAAATGGGACTCATTGGATTGACCAACACAGTACAAAATGGGAAAGTCCAAGAAGCTCAAGTCGGGAATGTCTCTCAGAACCATTTCTAAACACTTGCAGATTCTAAAACCAAACAATTGAACATAAATACAAATTATTGGGAGGTGGACCCACTTCACAAAGTCTGAAAGAAGATTAAAACTGTCACCTTCCGCTGAGAGGACAGCTGGTTAGGATGGTTAGAAACAACAAGGAACCATCGAAACACAGGCCTGCTGTGGAATGAAAGGCCGCCATCCAAGAAATAAAATTTTTCTCGAAAAAATCAACAACTTCAGGGTTAACTAAAATTTGCAGCTGACCAAAAAGTTTGCAGCTGGACAAATAGAAAGCCTTCTGGAGGAAAGTGTTGACCAGAGGTATGCTTGGAAGAGTAAAGGTGAGGCATTTAACCTCAAGAACACTGTACCAAATGTTAGGTAGCATCATTCTTTTTGGCTGTTTTGCTGCCAATGAAACTGGTGCATTGCACAACATGGATTGACTCATGAAGAAGATGGATTCATAGATATAAATCTAAATCATCATTCATATTAGACATGTTTCTGGGTAGATGCAAATAAACTTTCTGTTTCACTGAACCCAGAGTAGGACGATGGTCTTATCAGCATAGGAACGTATCAGGAACGTACACTGTAAAAACTACACGTACACTGTTTTTTTTACAGTGCAATAACGGTGCTACGTTCTTTTTTTTTTTTTTTTACAGTGTAGTATGACTTCAGAAAAAAGACTAATCTAAAGAGTGAGTTTTTTTTTTAAAGACAAAAGCAGTTTTAAAGAACTAAAAATTTAGGAGATTTTTCTTATCTTTTTTTTTGGAAGTACACACTACAGAGACACCTGTGACTGTCCAAAATGAGTACAAAGTGAATTTTGCATAATTGGTCCCCTTTAACATTTTGGAGCTGCAACCATAGTGAAAGCTTGTGGACCAGGCTTAAAATCTCAGTCTATGACAAGAAAATCAACAAATTTAATTGGCTACCAAAACCAACTGCAAAAGGGACATTTCACCAAATGTTTGATGTGCTATAGAAATACTTTTGACCCTGTATGTATAATTTTGAGCCTTAAAAGAAAACATGTGCACCAAATTTTCGAGATTTCTTCTGTTTAAGACTAGACGAAAACCAGTAAAAATAAAAAATAAAAAATCACTGCAAGCCCAGTATTGTGATTATGTTAATGATGAGTGTATGTAAACTTTCGCCTGCATTAAAGCTGCATTGTTCTATGTTTATTTGTGGTTTGCACTGAGATAGGTAGACAGGTTTTTGTCATACTCAGGCATATAAAAATGCATTCATTTCCATTAGATTATCCAAACTGAGCACAATCTCCTAAAAATGAATATCATGAAGTACTAAATATGCAAATATATGTAGAGCTGAATCCGATGAGCAAAATGAATCTCCAATTTTGTGTACACAGCTACTATGTCCACTATAGTGAATATAATGAAGAGCTTTAGCCAAATACAATCACAGAGTCACAGACACTTTACACAAACTCATTGTAACCTGTAATCTGTTATCACTGTTATCGTTGTAAATCTGTTCACCTCAACTTTATCACATTTTATCTCTTTCTCTACTCCAATGTTTATACCACAGTTTCTAGTGTTCCCATTCATAACTAGATGAAGAACTTGCCAGTGATTGATTGGTAGTGGAAAAACCAGATGTTTAGAGGCTTTGATCATACTCTTAAAATCGATCTAGATAAGCTACTTTCCTCATGCTTTCTAGTGTGACTCATTTAGATAGAGAAGTAACTTTTATAGTATTTTTTTTCACTTGTTCATCTGGTTTCTGGCAATTATCTAGATCATACACTACAATGAAACTATGAGAAATGGCAGATAAAATACACACAACAAGGTGTGCCAAACTTCCTGGTTTGCTTATGCAAGTAGTTTTACTGGCTCAGGTATTATGAATAGGAGTTCCAGGATGGTTTATCAGAAGGAAGAAATCAGAATTAACTCAGACTTGATGGGAAATGACCTTCAAAAAGAATATACACATTTCTAACTTACACAATAGTTATCTGTGAGACCAGTGTTGTTACTTATCTGAATGAAGAGTTTTGGAGTGGGGGTGAGAGCATGATTGAGCAACAAGAAGAAGTGGAAACTGAAGTGAAACTGCATACCCAAAAATACAGTAAGCCTTTTTCCAGGTTTTCATAGTCAGCACAACAATGCAAAACAATACTGTTTTTTTATATTAGTAAAATAATTTTTAGCACCTGCATTGCCAAAGCCAAGCCAAGACAATTATGTGTTTGCTTGTCACTAAAATGATAAAAAATACATAACTTTTCCCAGTGTATTTTCTGTCTGGGCATCATGCCATGCAAAAGTTTACTTCAGTTTCTTTTTTTCATACCATAAAAAGGAAAAGTAGTAACTCACTTTGTGACACCACTAAAGGAAGGCTGTATATAAAACCATTTTTCTGTTGATTGGCTCTGTTACTCTAGTTATTGCTGGGGCAGAAGTATCATTCCAGTGTGCCTGGTGTCTGGTGTATAAAAATGACAAGGGGAATTGCAATGGTCCAACCCTTTGCTTACCAGCAGTCTAAAAGTAGGATTTTCCCTTGGGTCCAGTGTGATGGATTGCACTCACCTAAAGGAGCAACTTGAACAGTTGGTTTCATGGTTCTGTAACCTGTACGCTCCTACTCAGGGTCTTTGGCAACAGGCTCAAAAAAGGACCTCAGATATACAAGGTAGATTCCACTGAGTGGTTTTTATTTGCTAATGAGAAATGACACTGTGTGCAAACCAAGTTAGCAGGGAGTCACACTATATCAAATATGTATCTTACATTTAGGTATGAGGTATCAGTCAGCTCCCTTACAGAGGGATTAATATCTTTGGAATTGAGGGATTGCTTTAATACTAGAAGTATTGGCAAAATAAATGGCAAACATATTTCCATTGCTGTATTCTTACTATGGTGTATTCCATGCCTCTGCTTCCAACACCTCTGCAGTACACACGTGGGCATAATGTTTTTTTTCTGTTGGAACCACCAGAAAGGCTGCATCTGACCTAAACTCGCCCTTACAGCTATCAGTACAATCTTTGTTTTGAACCATGTGGGATTCTATCATATCCACCTTGTGCAAAAGACTAGTACTGACTATTAATACTTACTGTTAGTACTGTCTTTTAATACTGACAATTAATAATGATCAATAGTACTGAGTATTAATACTGATCCTTTGTACTGACTTAGTGTTGTGACTATTAGTACTGACTGTTAGTACTGACCATTAGTACCGACTCTTAGTACTAACTATTAGGACCGACAATAAGTATTGACTATTCATACTGCCTATTAGTACTGACTAATATTACTGACACTAAGTACTGACTATTAGTACTGACCATTAGAACCGACTCTTAGTACTAACTATTAGAACTGACGATTAGTATTGACTATTCATACTGCCTGTTAGTACTGACTATTACTGACCATTAGTACTGAGACTTAGTACTGACTGTTAATATATCGAATTATCGAATTGAGCATTAGTACTAACCATTAATACTGACCATTAGAACTGACTATTATTACTGATCATTTAAACTGACCGTTAGTTGACATAACTCAGGTTAGCAAATGAGCATGTAGTGAGTATGTACTGTGTGAGAACATTTGAAACCTGTATTCCCAAGCACATAAATTCCTAGGCAGTCTGCATCCTTGGACCCCTATAACCCATATTGATCCTTCATATGCCCCTATTTCTTGGAACCTGGACCTCATTACGACTTTAAATTAGTTGTAATACAACTTTAAATGGGAATTATTTTTCCTAATTGTACGTGCTTGTTTTTAAAGAAATAGGTAAATCTCATGCACATATTGCTGTAAACACTTTAAAATCCTCAAATGGCAAAATGAAAATAAAAATGACGATTTAATCTGTGTGTAAATGTGATGTTAAGTAATGTAAAATATTACGTTAATGGAAGTTTTAACGTGCTTGCTTATGGCCTGCATATTCATGAAAATATCTAACAAAATACACCCTCAAATATAAAGGATGGATGAGAAAGGGAGAAGAATTTTCACTCTACAGTATGGAATAAAACAAATGACCCAGTAAATAAACTTCACACTCCTGTGTCCTCGTATTTACAGCATTTATTAATGAACAGAAATTGTCCTTGACTATCTAATTGGTGGTCTTTAGTTCACAGAGGGGAAAAAACCCTGCTACAGGTGGTTATAAACAGGAATGACCTGAGAAAGAACTTTAACATGTTGGTGCAAGTAACTCTTTAAATGTGGGGCTTGTAAAAGAGTATTCACAATGCACTGGAAGATGCAGGTGTGATTTTGCAGGTGCTAGATAAAAAAAAAAAGAAAAAAAATAAGTTTATGTAAGTTTCTCCTCCAAACACATTTTAGTAAAAAAAAAAAAAGAAAAGAAAAGATGAATTTGGATAATCCAAATTGTTCAGATTTCTTAAGACTGACTTCCTGACTTGGCTTCTGGTGATGTTGTATTACATTACACATCTGTCTACATGATAACTAATGTTAGGCTAACAATTAGTATGTCTTAATTATATTTTTCAAACACCCTACCTGTTTGGACCACCACCAGCATTTTACTGGTCAATCACTTTAACATATTGTTTTGCAGATACATGTTAAAAGCTTGGAATTTTATTAATACTTAGATGCACCTATAAAATTAGTAAGGATAACGTTTGTACATTTATTCATCATAATTGAATATGTGCATTTTTTAAGTATTATAAGCAGACAGTTGCATATGCCAGCATGTCCCAGGACAGTTTTGTGAATATCAGTTTACAAGCACAAAATAATTTCAGTTTTTATTCGTTTTATTCATAAAGATCTCCGATCTGCTCAGGGAACTCATACAAGATCTTTTGCACATGTTTGACTAGGTACAAACCTGCCCACAACAACCATGTTAAAATCCCACAGTGTGAAAGCATTGAAAAAAATCACCGCCCTTAGTATATTTTAATAATAATAGAACCACAGAAAATCACTTTAATATGGGTATGTTAATTCTAGTTCCTCATGAAATACTGTATGAGTAGGCCAGAAGATGGTGAAGTATGATATCTGGTTTTGGAAGCAAGCAAGGCCACGCTAGCCCACATTATGACTCATGAAGCCAAGTAGAGCAAGAATCTGCCAAGCTAAGTGCTAGAGCTGCATGCTTTCTTTGTGATGAGATGTAGCACGTTTACTTTTTTAGAACAACATTTCACAATACAACTACAGAAATATTCCAGCACTGTGTTGCTATTAAACATAATATTGGATAATAAATCTGATTAGGGATCAAGGATCCACAAAAGGATCATTATGGGTCTTTCCTGAATGAATTCAAGGCACTACTGTGCTGCAGTTATTCGACCCCAAAGTCACTGATGTGTAAGTTTCCTAATGCAGCAGTCTGCCTGTAACCTATCCTGTCCTGAAATACAACACTTAATGCTAATGCTAACGCTAATACTAACATCAACACCAGTTTCATTCTAGGGCCTAGCTCACGCATGTGTAGTACTAGTGAAAGTTCACGTAACCAGTCAAAGTGCTAAATGATCCCATGGAACAGGATGAGTGTTTTACATGGCAGTCTAAGTACTAAAGTTCACCTGCTCCAGCACATCTCATGTTCACTGTTACATGCTGAACACTGCATCCTTGCTGCAGACTGTATAAATGCAACCATCCTGAAATGCTAATCAGGCTCCATCATGTGATATGGTGTTAGGAACAGTCAACATTCCATATTAATCATTCTCTCAGACTTTGTGTGCATTACAGTGTCGCAATCCTTATTACTTGTGACTTGCTTGCCTTTACAAAGGTCTGCAGCTGCTTAATGCGTTGCTCCTCTGGTTTCGAAAGGTCCATTTTTAATCAGTGCTGATATTGATCAAGCCCATGGTCTGACTCATATGTTACACAGCAAATCTTACCTGGTATTTATTTTAATGTATGTTGGAGTTTCTATGTACTGTATTTGTTGTGTAATTTTTATGTATTTAGCACTTAAGTGTTATTTTCGCCTTAAAAATCACGAAAAACTAGTGAGAAGTTGAACATCTGTTAGTGTATTTACGCTGTTTTGCTTCCTGTCTATATTCCACCGAGAACCAGTAAAGTTCAGCTATAAGTTTAGCATGAAACCAGAACAAACAAACAAAAAAGATATTGAAGTCACACTGGACTTTTGTTTGTATCTTCTAGGATGAATGTTATCCACTTGGAGACCAAGAGGTTAAAAGGTTTTACCCATCATAAACATACCCAGATAATAAAAGCAGCATGAATGTGAAAAATCCTCCAGAAGCATCTGTTACCGCTGCATTCAAATTGTGACACTGTTTTGAAATTAGATTATGGGTGCATGATTAAAAAAAAACAAAAAACAAAAAATATGTTGTGATTATTTTGACACATTGCGATTGTGATTGTGAAATATTTGACAGACTTTTGCGATTAAATAAATGGACAGGTTCTTATTGCGATTTAGGTTTTCATATGACTAATTGTGCAGCACTACCAATTACGAAAATATTGCAAAATGTCTTTCAGTTACAAGCTACATTGTAAATCTGCACATTGTCCGAGCTGAAGTTGTAAATTCAGGTGTATTTAGTAGCAGCATATGTACAGTATTTCCAGTGTTCTACATTTGGAGCTAAGAGTGCATCATTCACAAGCAGCCATACACTTTACACACAGCATGTGTAGGAAACTTGATACTGGCCTGCTCTGAGCTTGGATTATTTTTGGCCCTCATAGAGCTTCCACTGTGATTAAAGGTTCTTCTTGGAACTATTTCCAAACTGCTAGCAGTATTAGTTTCTGTAGATTGAAAAACCTTTTAGGATGTTTTTTTTTTTTGGCGGGGGGATTGTTCAGATAAAGTGCAGATGTGAGGAGAGTGTGCGGTTCTAACTTCTGAAAACAGAGCAGCAGGTGTAAATCCGCACACAGTTAATAGCCACAAACAGACTACAAAACTCTAATTCTTTTTGGGCTATAGTGTGAAATAATTATAGCAATAATTCATTTGTGCATCATATTACTCTGTATCTTTACAGGACCGGTATGCCACAGGATTTAACAAACAAGTCACTGTTTTACTCTCATGACTTCCAGGTCAGAGCTGGCAGTCTGATATGGAGCTCATGAGACAAACAAAGGTCTGTGTTGTTTAGAATGGAAGTGTACTGGACACAGCATGGTACTAAATGATATGTTTTAGAGAAGCATAAGTAGAGATTAGGATTAGGAAGTACAGTGAAAGGAAAGGAGAGGGATTTCGACAACTGTGTACTGCAACATATGAATTTTTACAGCGCTAATGACGGTGTGCTTGGCAGGCCTGGGTTTGTTACACTTAACAAGCCAGTCAGAATACAGAACAGTCAATGTAAATTTACAAAACTGCAGACTTTCTGATAATTGCTAAATGAGTGAAGAAACAGAGAGAAGGACAGCTGCAGAGTGCTGAATTGAAAGCCATTGTATCTTGATGTGTGTAACTGTCAGGGTGTGTCCATCTGCATGTCTTATGCATTTTAGCTTTGTGATTTTTTTCTGTCTGCATGTACATACATGTAGGAAGTACTAGAGGTTATCATGTGTCATTTTGTGTGCTTTTGTTTTTGTCTAGATGAGTACGTGTGTTGTGTTAAGGTTGTCAAATCCAATATTACTGGCTCACTTCAAGAAAACGGACAATTAATATTAATAATGCATGCAATGAGTTATATTTTGATCATGGAAGTTTGTGAGATCATATATGGTGAGGAGAGCAGATAGAGCCTTCCTCAGATTGTCTTACTGAAGTTGGCTGGATTCACGTGTCACATAGGGGCAGGCATCATCCTTGCTAGTTGGCAGTTGTTGTATGATAGGGGAGAGCTGGCTGGTGGGAGAGAATTGCCTGGTGACCAAATTGGGGAGAAAATGGTGTTGGTGGTGTGGATACCAGCTGTTAGAGACTATTTATAAAGGTTCCCTGATTGTATTTTAGTTGCTGGTGCACATTACATACTTTATATATGACATAAATGATTATTGTTATGATATAACAATAATTATTCTGACAATACTTTTGTGACATTCACTAAGTCCTTATGGATAATTTATTAAGATATATATTTTTTATGTATAAGGGTATGATTTGTTTGTGTAACAATAACGATAATAAAGCTTCTGCTTTCTCTTGAAGGGTGTCAATAATTCTGGGGTTGACTATGTACTGTATATTGTATGTGTCTATATATCAAAGAAATACATAGGTTAACAGAAACATCCATTTCCCAAAGCACACGTGGGATTCAGACATGGCTTCCCCAGGCTAGAATCCATAGCACCTCACTCATCCAGCACACTCACTATCATAGGAGTTCTAATCACACATACGCACACACACACGCACACACACCTGTTCCCAGTCTCCCTCTGCAACTATATAAATGGACTCCAATGTGAAACATATTAGTAAAGGGTAAAGGGTCGTTGTGTCTGTTCCAAGCCTTTATTCTGGTTTAGTTTTCTTGTTTTTGACTTTTCTTTGACCCTAGTTTGTTTGTATCAGTTCGCACGTGCATCTTTTCCAGCATATGAATATCACTATAGTACAGTGTTGGTCAAACATACTAAGACAACATATGCCATGTATTTTAGTTCTCCCTGTGCACAAAACAGACAGGTGATGTCACTATGAGCCTATATGACTGAAGAGTTGTGCTCATTTAAATATGGTGGCAAGACATTTGTAACTTTCTGAAGCTAGGATGCTGACATCTGCACAAAAAATGGCAAAAACTACGGAATTCTTAAGAGAATTGTGGAATTCTGGGGCACATTTCTGTACATGATCTTTAGGAAGCAACCTAGCAGTCATGGGTTAAGCAAGTGTACAGGAGACATCTTTCTCCATGGCCATGGCCAGCTGGATCCAGCAGCTTTTTTTTTTTGTTAGATTTTTCCCAGATTTTCTCCCTAATATAGTTGTGTCCAAATTCTCCCCGTCACTCGGGGGCTCCCACATTAAGGATACTACCACTTAGTTGGGAGGGCCGAAGACTATCACGTGTTTCCTCCGCGTAACGCCAGCCGACCGCATCTTTTCGAACTGCTTGCTCACGCACCGTTGGGGGCGGCGTAACAGCGCTATCCGCTCCTTCCACTTGTGTGAGCTCACAGACGCCACTGATTGGTTGTAGAGCCGTGATTAATGTGGGAGCACTAAGTACCTCTCATCCCTCCCCTCTGAGAGAGCTCGGCCAGTCAGTAATATCTTGATTGTGATCATTAAAAAAAAAAGAGAAGAAAATGTCATTAAATCATTGAATTTCACTTTTCTCAATACTTTCTCCACCACTGTGCATTTTTCAGTTTATATACAATATGTGCAAGTTTTGGCTACTTGACTGTAGTGTGATCATAAGTAGAGATCTACACACACTCAAATAATTGTACATCTAATGTCCTCCCCTTTTCTGCATCTGTTTCTCTGCAGGGTTGATGATGAGGCTGTAGTGGACAGAGGGGCTTCATATGTCAAACACTGTGACAAGGAGGCAGTTGAGAGTATGACATGCACACATGCACACGAACGCACATGCACTTCTATATGTTGTCTAACAGTCTGCAATCTGTAGTTGTTTTCTTGTTTTTCTTTTTTTTCACCCTTTTCAGTGATGTTCATTGTTGATGTGGTAATGACTCGTACATTAGCCTTAGAGAGGATTATGAGCAATAAAGATAAGAGGTACGTAGATGTTAGACACTAGGGACATGTAAAGACATTTATTATTATTCTAATCCTGAGTGCACAGACAAATGTACTATGGTAGTGTTATATTTGGTATGTTTGCAGCGTTTCAGGAATAGATCCAACTGGTGTTTGGTGAGGCTATTTATAGAAAATCCACTAACCACAGTACACACGTTTAAACATTAGTCATTGTGGGCACATCAGTTCTTTCAAACCTTTGCTGTTTTCATATGGCATTTTATTTTGTTCACCTGTGAATTTGACAAAGACGCCGAGTTTGAAAGAAATACATGTCAGTTGTTATCATAACGTAATGTAATTCCTGTTAGTCATACGTTAATAATACGGAATGTCTAGCAAAATTAGGGAGTGTAGTGATCTTACAGTTGGAAGACTTTTTTGTATTCTGTATTGAATACAAAAAATTATAGATGCAAAACTAAATAAAAGGAAGCATAAATTCACCCAAGGAGAGTTTTAGGTACACAACAGCAAGTTTTTCCATTCATAAGGCAAGTTTTACTCGTATTATCACATGAAATGAAACACAGTTTTTATGTTGTCATATTTGTAAATAAAACAAAAATGACACAATTCAGCTTGTAATTCATTCTAAGTAATATTGGCATATAAACTATTTTGATAACTAGTATAAACAAATCACAGCCAACAGTTTTGACTGGATGGCCTCAGCTTTGCTGGTAATGTGCTCAGGAGTCAGGAGCTGCCTTCTAATTTCCTTAAAAGGTACACATCAAAACATTTCTTAGTATTTCTGACTGCATTGAGAGCCTTTTGCTCAAATATTCCATTGCCAGTTCAACATGTTTGGTTTTATTGTAGAAATCTCTGTCTAGACCTTCCTAAGGTTTTTTGACTAATGCTTAGATAAGCTTAAGATTGATCAGTCTTAAAATAGAACACACAGTTGAACATAAATGGGTATCTTTATAAATAAAAGAAAGGTTTTGTCTCTTTCAATGATATCTTTACATTTCATACTTTGAAGGACCAGAAACAGAAAAATCTCTGTTTGTCTGTCTGTATGTTTGTAGGTTTGACAGTTGGACAAAAACTTTGCCGGTCTTTTAGTATTTGCCTGAAGTTAAATCTGCGCCATAAATGAAATAAAAATGTTGAGTACAAGGGACGTTATGTGCCAGGTTATGCCACAGCATGTAGCCCTTTTCTTGGACAAATATATAGCTTTTTCCTTCAAGGTGGGTGTGGATATACACCTCACTCAACAGAGCCAATCAAGATCATAGTTTACATGAATACATAGAGTATGTGGAAGGCACAGAAACAACTGTAATGCACATATAAGGTGCCCAAATCCTCACGAAACAGAAACAAACATGCGACACAGCACGGCTTACTCCAAAACAGGCAAGTACACTATGAAAACAAAACCTTTAAAGATAATTGGTCAGATCAATGTATGCTTATTCTTCCTGCGAGAAGGTTAAACCAGCACCACTATGAGATATAAATATATCTCCATGGTGTGTGAAATACCCAACTTAACAGCACATTGTTATGTGCTAATGTTGAGTAAAAGTGATGTTATGACCAGTTATCTGCTGGATTTAATAATCTACACAATATGGGGAGTGTATTTGGGTGAGGACGAAAGGTGTACAACTTAGCATTAACAAGACGTACATAAGATACTCAACCTTATAAAATTTTATTTATTTGTATTAATAAGTCGCTGAATATATTAAAGTTAATCAGCTTATTTTTAGCTTTAACCTTTTAACATTTTCTAAAAACTCTTTACTCGTCAACGATACTAATGCTAGTTTATATACTGTACAGGGAGGGTGGAAAGTAACTAGGCATTAAAAAAGGTAATAAAGTGCAGATAAAAAAAAAAACATTTTAGATTTTCTCCCTAATTTAATCATGTCCAATTCTTCCTTGTCACTAGTGGGCTCCCACATTAAGGCTACTACTATTAGTCAGTCAAGGAGGGCCGAAAACTATCATGTGTTTTTATGAACCATGTGACGCCAGCCGTCACACATCGGTGGGGGCAGCGTAACACACTCGGAGAACAGCGCAATGCGTTCCTTCCGCTTGCATGAGCTCACAAACGCCCATGATTGGCTATAGATCCCTGATTAATTTAATTGATCAAGTGACTCCCATCCCATCCTGCTGAGAGAGCTCGACCAATCATCTCTCTCTAGGCCCTCTGCTGCCAGAGGCTACAGCATCACCTAGGAATCGAACTAGCGAACTCTGGATGATAGGGTGAGCGCTTTACTACTTTTGTTGCACAAAAAACTACTACTACTGTACTACTACTGTGCCACTTATTAAAACAAATTGTACATGTACTTTATTAAATTGGAAAATGAAGGCAAATCTTTAAATTTTAATGTACGCACTAGAGGCGTCAAGCAGTTTCCTAGAGGATGGAATGCACTGTGTCTTCTGAAGGAAGTAGATTGAGATATTGCTGAGAACCTCCTGAATCCATGCGTCCAAGTCCTCCAGTATGCAAGTCTTTGTCCTGTACACCTTTTTTGCGTAGCCCCACAGGAAAAAAATCACATGGAGTTAGATCTGGACTTCTTGGAGGCCATTCGTGTGGTCCGCATCGTTCCTGGAATCCTAAAAATCCTCATCTAGCCTCGCACACATAGTAAGAGCAAAATGGGGTGGTGCACTTGTGATACTACAAGTACTATAGCCATTAAATATTCCTTAGTTAATTTTCATCCACCCTACAGTATATACACTATATTGCCAAAAGTATTCACTCACCCATCCAAATAATTGAATTCAGGTGTTCCAATCACGTCCATGGTTACAGGTGGATAAAATGAAGCACCTAGACCTCTACAACATTTGTGAAAGATGGGTTGATCTCCGGAGCTCAGTGAATTCCAGCGTTTCACGACTGGACTTATGCCACCTGTGCCATAAGTCCAGTCTTGAAATTTCCTCGCTACTAAATTTTCCACAGTCAACTGTGGTATTACAAGAAAGTGGAAACGTTTGGGAATGACACCTTAGGGACAAATTAGAGCGGAGACTGCGAGCCAGGCCTTCACGTCCAACATTAACATTAATATTGTTTTGGTCAGCAATTGTGTGTAAATATTCAATAAACTAATATGGGGTATGTGGTGTGAAGAAGCATTATGATGTGTTTATAAAAGCCAGCTCATCATACCAAATGTGAAGTAAATAACATCAGCATGTATACTCATGAATTTTTTTAGATTTAATTCTTAGGATTATTCTATTTAAACTGGATTATTTAAATTAATATTTAAATTAATTTGAAAAAAAGTTGATTCTTTCATAGTATTTCAAAGAAATAGTCCCGAGCCTGTAACAATGTCAATTAAAGAAAATACACATATTCATAAATATGTACAATTGCAAGGTGAGAACAGTCTCTGTTATCTGCTCTCTTTCTTCTTTTAATTTTTATTATTTTATTATTTTCTTTTATTGAACGTCCACATTATTACAGGTGATCGTGGAAATAGTAAACAAATGTCAATGTGGACACATCTTGCCTTCCACTTCTTCATAGAAAGTTCAATTATAAAATGGTCCGATTTTAAAAGACATTTGCTCATATATGTGATTCTTCTTTAATTATCTATCAAGAAATCTATCCTCACATTCTTCAGTTGTTCACCATAATAATTTCAGTATTTTGTTCTTGATTCAATACCATTAATCATGACTAATCACATGAAGGACAAGCAGGAAAAGTTATGTTATATGTTCTTGTCAGAGTAGCAACAACTCGCATGGTGTCAAATTGACACCTGAAGTTGCGGGTATGTCCTGTTTATGCTTTTAGATGTCGATGAGTAGTGCTAAACTTCAGGTGTTGTATCGATCAGTGACAATATTGCTTATTGTTGCTCGCTTGCCTGGATTAGCTGCGTATGTTAATAATCTATAGTGGTTTTATTGTCACTGCCCAGGCAAGAATGGAAAGAATGTGTTTGTCAAGTTTATATAACAAAGTTTATAAGTCATATATTTAACACACATAGACTACTGAATATCTTTATAAGAATGTAAATTAAATGTTTCCTAATTTAGTTTAGCATTAGCGTGGCATGAATCTTTTTTTTTTCTTGTTGGATTTTTCCCCCGATTTTCTCCCTTAATTTAGTCGTGTCCAATTCCTCCCCTAGGGGGCTCCACATTAAGGCTACTACTACCACCGAACCATGAACCACGTGACGCCAGCCGACCGCATCTTTTCGAATTGCTCGCTCACGAACCGTTGGGGGCGGCGTAACACACTCGGAGGACAGCGCTATCTGCTCCTTCCGCTTGCGTGAGCTCACGGATGCCCCTGATTGGCTGTAGAGCCGTGATTAATGTGGGAGCACTAAATACCTCTCATCCCTCCCCTCTGAGCGAGCTCGGCCAATCAGCTCTCTCTAGGCTTCCGGCTGTGAGAGGTAACAGCATCACCCGGGAATCGAACTCGCGATCTTTACCACTGCGCCACTTGGAGGCCTATGAATTATTTTTTTTGAGGAAGCCAACTGAGATGACCCTTATGTCCTTTTTTAATTTATCACTGTGTGCTGCTTTAACAATGAAATGCAAGCAGATGATCTTTTAGAGTGCCCCAGATGATTTTAGACAAAACTGCCTTATGCAGATGCCTGTTATCTAAAACTTGGGCTACACATCTGCGCATGCACATTTTTCGCACACTCCAGCCGATGTTTGCATTTACCCACACACACACACACACACACACACACACACACACACACACACACACACACACACACACACATAGAGTCCTCAATATTTAATGTATGCAACCCCTAAATGCATAGCCAGATGCGCAGCAAGATTTCAATAATAAATAAAAGACGCATTCATTACAAACTCAATCAGGGAGCATTAGATTTACATTTGTATAATCAAAATAGTCAGTAGGTTACATTAAACTCATGACTTATAAACCACACTATACTTCTTATTTTCTGTTTAAATAGTCACAATAAAATGACCACTGCAGTAAATTAACATATGCATCTAATCCAGGTAAGTGAGGAACAATAAGCAAAGAGTTGAAGTTTATCTGGCTGTTAAAGCAGCAGCAAATGATGTACAACACACACACCCTCACAGTGATAAAATAAAAAAGGACACAGAGGTCGTCTCATTTGGCCTTCTCAAAAAAAATTTCCATGCCACTGTGAATAATATGGATCATCAATTATACTAATAAACTGGTGATTGGCTCATCGGTGCCCAAGGCTTTTTGTTGCACAAAAAACTATAATTAGTTTTTTCAAATAAAAGTTAGTCTGAAAATCATGAGGAACATAAAAACAATGCATAAAATACAGTTTCCACTGCATAACCTTCTCTAGTTGCAAAAAGCACCTTAGTGCTGGTTAATAACACTGGCAGTCAGTAGACTGTAAATATCTTCTTTTAAATTTTAATTGTCTTGTCCTGTTTAGTTCATTCACAACAACTAGTATACTTCCTTCACTGATCATAGCATTTTGCTATAAAATGCCGCCAATTACTGTTGCGTTTTGCAACAACAACAACAACAAAAAAACAGTAAATTCAAAACTTCTAAACAGGCTACATTATATCGTGATTGTATAGACAATTTCTGTGCCTGAGAAAAATAATATACCAGATTGAGTGAAAGTCTGGAAATGTTTATCACATTTTGATATAAGTATACAAATCAGGTACATATATATTGTGTTTAGTGTTACAACCTGGAACAAATCTACAAATCTACACAAAACAGGCCATAATATTGAACATTTGCGCCTTGTCACCAAAGTGCTACATTTAGACAAAAGCCACAAAAAACACTGCTCATCAACCTAAAAACATCATCACAATGAGGTAGCATCATGTAGTTCCAGTCGGCAAGAGACCTGAGACTTGGACAAAGTTTCACCTTCCAACAGGACAATGACTGCAAGCACACTGCTAGTTCAGTCCTGGCAAAAAAAGTACTGACATCTGGCCAATTGATAATTTTGGCAAAGCTTGAAAATTGTTCACCGACAACAAAAGTGTTAGTCAAAAACAAACAAAAAAAAAGCATAAATATGATGTGGAAAACAAACAGAGACATAGTATATTCCAAAAGACTTTGGAATATACTTTGTATACTTTGTAGTACTGTATTTACCTCCAAGAAATCCGTTTACAAACAACTGGTTTCTCATTTTGTTGTTTAATTAATTTCTTATCACAAAAAAATATTTAGCATCGTCAGATGCCATGTGTATTGTGTTAATCAATTGATAAAAATCTAATGCACCATTCAAATCACATTATTGTGTTGTTGTTACCCATAAGACATTTCACTTATGGACATTAACTGTTTTTATATGACAAATTAGGTTTTTTTTGTGATAGTTTAGGTTATGATAATGATACTTTCCAGCTATGATAAATTTAATTGTGTGTGTGTGTGTGTGTGTGTGTGTGTGTATACACAGGCCATCATACAGTGTACATTGGCGTCAATGTGCCCAAGAGCTACCAACGTCGACGGAGACACAGGAGACGTTCAAGTCACAAAGAACGGAAAGAAAAAGTAAATGAAGGAGTAAGCGACAGATCTGACACTGAGAATGTGGAGGACTCTGCCTCCAGCATCCTCAAACCTCTGAGTGAGTTGCTACAAAATCTACTATATATAAGCTATAATTATAGTAACAGCTTTGTTCACCGACTGAGTCTGCGAACAAAATTCGTCATGATTAGGAACAAGAAGAGCAATGTCATCTTTCTCATTTTTCTTTTCTTAAACAACAACATGGTGTAATATACAACATGGTCTAATATACAACATGAAATTATTCAACTTGGTGGTCATAACCAAATATATTCTGTCCTTTCGCACATTCCTTCTTCTCACTTCACACAGTTTAAGGCAGGACATTCACTACAACTTGGCATTGCGTATAAAAGATGTAGAGCCAGTAAGGGGGTTGAGTTGGTGGAGGGGGTTGGAGTGGAGTTTGTTGTGCTTTTAAGCCAGCAGCAGATGCAGTCACAGAAGTGCTGCCATCATGGAATAGGGTGTGATGTTTTTTGAAACGTGATGCATACGACCATGTTTTTTTAAAACAAAAAGTGGTCTGAAACAGCAGTAAATCTCATCTCATCACCTTTTTGTTTAATCGTAATGAGGTCTTGTTCTTCATGACACTGTTACCATACAGGTCATAAGTGATTCTCTTCCTGAGAGTTTCTCTAGTATTCACAGAACTGACTTTTTATTAACATGGAGTTACAGAGTTAGTTCTTGTAAACAGATCTCAGTAAGCACACTAGCAGGAACTACAGTGGTGCGCACCATGCATGACAACATGACAGAAAGAATCAGTTTATCAGCCAGGTGTCATCCTTGGAAAAAAAAAAAAATCCTCCAGCTTTACACAGACAAACATGCCTATCCTCCCTTTATACAGTGTTTTTTCTTCTCTCGCAAATGAACAGCAAAAATTATTTTTTAATTGTTTTGAATTAATGTCAACAATGTAAAATGACTGGGTTTCACTAAATTTTGCAATTATATTTTTAGTCACTAACATACTGAACTAACATTCTATAAGCCACTCTTTATAATTGTGTCATGCTGCAAATGTAAATAACTAAGCTATAATCAGTATAATCCATATACACTCACCAGACAATTTATTAGGAACACTATACTAATACAATGAAACCTTGGGTTCAGGTTTTTATTGGTCTGCAAGTGTTTTTAATTAAAAAAAAAATGTAACTTGATAAATGAGTGAGGTCTTGCAATATGAGCAGTACATGATCATGTGATCATAACTGAGCCATTGGTTCATCTCTCGTGCGCAGTGTGGGATTGTGGGTAATCGTCTCCCATGCTTGGTCTCAATGCATGTGTCATTGCGTGAGTTACTATCCTGTAACATTGTAAGCATGTGTGTGTGCGCAGAAAACATTTTTTTATTTTGCATCCAAGTGTAATGACTGTTTTTTAGTAAATGTACTGCAGCATCGGCCCCCATGAAGAAGATAGGTTACAAAGTGCGAGCGATGATTTTGTTTAACGACAAGACAACGCAATACTTCCATGAAATCCTCAAAAGGAGGCAAAAGCAAGTGACATTTGATAGTTTTTTGTTAAAGTCACACAAAAAGAAAAATAATTTTTTAAGTGAGCCAGACAGCAATTATTCCATGTGTGTGTGGAAGTCGCTCTACACAGTAACCCCCCTTTGCCTCCTCCTCTCCTCTCTCTCGTCTTACTAACACCAGGCATGTTTCTTTTAAAAGGTAAATTATGCTTGCAATCCAAGATTTGCCTGGACTGGGTAAGGTCTCTATTTGCTCTTAAGCCTTAATTGCTCTGTTCCCAATTGTGTTGACATACAGTAACTGCATCACTCAGTTCCTGCAGAATTTTCAGGTGCACTTTCATGCTGCAAATCTTTTGTTCTAACCCATTCCAAAGGTGTTTTTTTTTTTTTTTTGGAGTACATGAAACAAGTTTGAGACAACTTCTGTGACATGGCTCATTATCATGATTTAGGTAGCATGTACAGTAGGTGTGTCAGAAGGTGTGTGCTTTGACTTTCAGGAGGCCTTTGCTTTGCCTTGATTAAGCATGATTTGGCAATTTCTCGGCATTTGCCCACACACACAAACAAAATCAAACACTCCCATACTGCCCAAGGTGTGGCCTCTGTGTGGTTTTAATGTGAGTATGACAGACAGACAAAGAAAAATAAATGTGGATATGTGAGGGAAGAAACAGAAATTCATTCCATATGAATGCAGCAAAACCAGGTGCCATTAACTGCTATTATTATTATTATTATTATTATTATCATTAAAAAGATATTCTAAGGAACCGGACAAAAAAGGTACTCTTTCAGAAGGGTCAAATTCTTATACATCAAGCAAAGGAAACAATTAAGGAGTTTGCTGAAAGTGACTGTAAGTGAGTTACACTGTCCAACAGAGTGGTAGGAGGATAGTGGTGAATGGGTTCCTCAGCGTAAGAAGGGAAGCTCATGAATTGAGGCACCCATAATGTACAGTATAGTGGCCACAGTACAGGGTCTGGAGGCAGTATTGCGATCTGGGGTTGCTTCAGTTGGTCAGGTCTACGCTCAGCAACACTATTGTATGTTGCAGTAAAATAACACAGCTACTGTACATGAATGTACTGAATGACCAGCTAAGCACATCATTTGACTTCTCTGGCATAGTTCAGTACTCAAATTATGAAAGAGTGGTTTTGGGAACATGACAAATCAATTTCACACATAAACTGGCCACCACATTGCACACCGAAATCAAATGTAAAGATTGTTGAACAAATCTTAAAATTTTTTGGCCAGCAGTTTATATGTTCGTAGGCTATCCTTGAGTCGTATGGATCAATTATGGCCTTAAATTCTTAGTGTAGAACATTAAAATTAATGTAGACATGCTTAATGTAAACAGTTGATGCCTGTAAAAACTTTTCTTGTGAATGAATTTTATAAAAGTATATCTTCATGAGTATTTGCATAACATTTTGTTATTAGTTTAATATTTTCTAAATGGTTTAGTTGAACTAAAGATTTATGTCAACAAATAGTTAACAAAGTGTTAGATAACATTTTTGACATTGGTTTTG
This sequence comes from Clarias magur, assembly GCA_013621035.1. Taxonomy (NCBI): domain Eukaryota; kingdom Metazoa; phylum Chordata; class Actinopteri; order Siluriformes; family Clariidae; genus Clarias; species Clarias magur. The sequence goes on along the minus strand of QNUK01000239.1, from coordinate 172,866 downwards.
CAGTGTACAAACCTTATGACATACATACCTATAATGCTGTATTGTTTTTGTTTTTTTATGGTAACTCTGTCCCCCTGCAGTCTCTCCAGCAGCCGAACGGATCCGGTTTATTCTGGGTGAGGAGGAAAGTGGCCCGACACTGCCACAGTTATTCACTGAGCTCGATGAGCTGCTCACTACTGATGGAAACGAGGTTGAGTGGAAAGAGACAGCAAGGTGACACACATACACACATGCACACACAAAATGATTGAGACTGATAGTATGACAAAGGTTGGCATTCGCCTATTTCAGGTGGTACTGATTTCCTGTTCCTGTTAGCACCGGAACACTTAAAACATACAGGCTCACACCATTCCATTGTAAACTTTTGCAAACCTTTTTGTAAAAGAAAATTCATTCATTTGATTAAATGTAGTGAATTTAGTATTAAGAAAATTACAATTATAATCTAAATAGGTAAAGGCCATCCACTGAACTGTTCTGATAATTTACTGATATGCATACATTAAGCTTAAAGCCTGTAAATAAAAACAAATAATAAATTCATTCACAAACTCTGATCACTTAGAGAGAGAGAGAGAGAGAGAGAGAGAGAGAACCAAAGTGCTCTAAGGTCTTAGTCTGAGTTTAAATAAATTGTGAATGTGTGTATACACATACCAGATGTGTCTCAGTATCGTAGTGCTTAGTGCTCTGCTTAGCTGAAATCGCTGACCGTTATACAGGGGATTACATTATAAAAAAAGAGAGAGTGCAAAGAGGCATAGTTCTTAAGAAGCTTGTAAAATGAATTCTCTTTAGTTTTACCTTAAAAGGCTTTTGTGAGTCAGAGGATTAAAATCATTGTACCAGTCATACTGCATGTCCCTTTGAGCCACTCTCTCTCTCACTGTAAAAAGTTTTTTTAAAAAAAGGTGAGCTAGTTGTGTTGGCTCCATGTTTACTCCCAGTTTCACTTCCCAAATTAAAAGGGCGCATGTTTATATCCCAGCACCCCCAAACTGTCTTGGTTAAGCAAGACCCATTCAGCTCAGTTGCATACCATGTCAACCAAATAGATGTGTGATTCATTCACATAGAATGTAGAAAACAGAACTAAGATTTCCTTTTTACATTTGTCTTGTTAGAGCTTTTGAACATTCAATATATTGTCTTTAGGACAGATCATTTTGTCCTACTTTTGTCTTGGTCTGTGTGTGAAGTTTGCATGAATGGGTGCTTAGTGGGTTCCCTTCCACAGTCCAAAGACATGCATTGCAGACTGATTGGTGCTTCCAAATTGCCCATTATATCTGTTTGGGTGTGTTAACCTGTGACTTACGATGAGTTGGTACCCCATCCAAGATGTACCCTACGTTCCTTAGGCACCATGCCCACCATGATTCTGCACAGGCTAACCAAGACCCTTGTGCCCAGACTAAGCAAGATAGATAATAGTTGGATGGACAATCATTGGCAAATTACTGTGGTATAAGAGGAATAAAATGTCACTTTAGAACATACTGTTGAAGGAAAATAACTCAGGTCAGTGTGGTAATTGTATCACACAAAACTTTTTTAGATTTAGTTTTTCCTTATAACAGCACTACCTGTTGTGTTTTAGTTCTAAGCTTCCAAAATATTCTTATTTGGTTTAATACTCAGTGATGTAATGATGTAACCAGGAATTATGTAACCAGGCATATGTAGAACACAAGATAAACCTTTTTTCTCCCATTACTTAATAATCTAGACAGGAAAATTTAGGACAGAATTAACCAATATATCTTTATATGTGTTTTTGTCTGTAGGTGGATCAAGTTCGAGGAGAAAGTGGAGAAGGGTGGAGAGAGGTGGAGTAAACCTCATGTCGCCACTCTGTATCTGCACTCACTTTTTGAGCTGAAGAAGTGCATAGAGAAGGGAACTGTTCTGCTTGACATGGAGGCTAACTCACTGCAGCAGATTGTCGGTAAAAACTCCACTGCAACTTCTGTCAGCACTTTCTTTAACCAGCACAGATCAGTCAATTACTTCAAGATCTATTTATTCTCACACTAAATTCTAGACTAGTTCTAAATTCTAGACACATACTAGTGTGAACATGATTCTTCTAAAATCACATGATGAAAAAGAAAATATCGTACACCAATCAGCCATAATATTAACAACACATAAGATTACACATTAATATTGATTATCAATTAAATATCAGTAACCAGGTGACAGGATAATGGGGGACGAAAGACTGTGGGAGCAAAGGCTAGCGGTCTGATCTGATCCCACACAAAAGCCAATGTAGAACAACTCACCAAAAAAGTTAATGCTGGCTACGATAGAAAGGCACCAAATCACAAGGTGCACCACAGCCTTGTCGCATATGGGCCCTCCAAACTCCTCACATGCCAATCCAATCGAGCCTCCATGGGATGTGCTGGACAAAAAAATTTGTTCAATGAAGGACAAATCATGGGTCTGCTGCCAAAGTCATGGTGCCAAACATCACAGAATACTTCAAGGTTTTTTGGAGTTATGCCCTCAGGGGCCAGAGTCGCCTAGGTGATTATAATGTTATTTTTGATGTTATGGCTGATAGCTGTATTCAACAAGAAAACAGGGTAAATAGACTTTTTAAAAGTTAGTCTTACCGTTACATTAGGAAAGAACTACTAGCCCAGGTTAGTGGCATCTTAGGTAGTGAACATACTGTATGTATTTGTAAGTCTCTTGTTCATCCTTTCAGACATGATCACTGACACTCAGATTGAGTCAGGGCTGTTGAAGCCTGACTTGAAGGAAACGGTTACCTACACGCTTCTGCGTAAACACCGCCATCAAACAAAGAAGTCCAACCTGCGCTCGTTGGCTGACATTGGCCGAACTGTATCGAGTGCAAGTAGGCTGTTTTCAAACCAAGAAAATGGTAAAATTGTCTTTTTGGTCTACTAAACTCCCATTCTTTGTGACTTTCTTTCCTTATTAGTTTTTAATCACTAATGTAAACTTCAGCTTTACTTTTATTTGTTCTCTTTTCTTGTTTCTTTACTTATCTCTTTTCCAAATGCTATGACTTTTACCAGAACAGATATTTTATTGTTGTGTCCTTTATACCAAGAATCAGGGGATAGATGGTTATTTGATTGAAGTTAATGGTGTACCATAAAAGCAAGATGTCATTTCAAATAGCTACTGAACTGTCTGTGTTGAGAAGCAACCTTTCATACTGCTCAATCACTCACCTACCACAAGTTACAAAGCCTACAATATTCTAACATATGGCTGAATCCCAAATCCCATTCTCACAAGGTTCAAGGGCACTACTTGGTGTGAGTAATCTACCCCCTACATAGCGCACTAGCTTTCCCACTCACTCACTCATCATCACCTCTTAATCCTGTATTCAGGGTCAAGGTCGAGCATATCCCATAGGATCAAGGTCGAGCATAGGGTGCCAAGCCATCGCAGGGCACACACACACACTATGGCCAATTTGGGAATGCCAATTAACCTAACCTGCATGCCTTTGGACTATGGGAGAAAATCGGAGTACCCGGGGGAAACCCACCAAGCACGGGGAGAACATGCAAACTCCATGCACACAGAGACGGGAATCGAACCTGGGCCCTAGAGGTGCAAGGCGACAGTGCTAACCACTACACCACCGTGCCGCCACACTAGCTTTCCATTTTACATTATTTTTCCCCCTGGAACAGTTATACTGTAGCTGAGGCAATTCTAAAGTGGAATAAGTGGAGACGTACACCACCTCCATGCTTTCTTCACCTTACCTTTTGGCTAGGGTAGTACCAGTAATATTTTGATACTACTTTCACCTATGATTATATGTAATATTGGACTAATAATCTGCATTATTACTATTGTTACTGTATATTTGATGAGTATGTGTGATGTTAAAATGTATCAATAGCACCAAAACTTTTTTTTAAGACAGGCGGATGTTTTTGGCCATTGGTATTAGACTCTGTTTAGCAGTACAAGGGTAATCCCATGTACATTACTGCAGAAAGAATAACGTCAATTACAGCTGTTTTTTAACAGGGTGGGTGGGTGGTTGACAGAATTATTTATTACAAGAAAATATATGTTAAAAAAAAGAAAAGAAAATCCAGATGGTATAGAGCATTTTCTGCATAAACCTTTTCTCTACTTTGTGATCTAAACTTCCTCTGTTCTTTTTTCCTTTTCCTTCACCATCCCTGTCATCGTTTGATTTTGTCTATATGTGTGTGTGTGTGTATGTGTGTGTGACATGTCAGTACGTATGTCTGTTGATCACTCCGTGCCACGCTTTAGCCTGTCTGAAATTGAAGGCCAAATACAGATGCAGAGAAGCAACAGCGCTGGTAGGCTTTGTAAGTCTGGAGCAAGAGGTTAAATCAACTGTACACTCCTACACGGCTTAATGACACACAGGTCTTAATTTCAAGCATTAAGTGTGAAAGACTAATAACACATTAAATTAACACATTATGGATTTTTCCATAAAAGTTCCTCATAATACACACTTTTCAACTGTTAAACCTGTTATGGTACAAATTCATTAAGTGAAATAATTCACTACAAACACAGATTTAATGTTGTGTTCCCACAGACACACCGAGCACCATCTGTACGTCTGCTCCATTGCTTTTCAGGGACTAAGAATCTGCCTTCATCATCAGATATTTTCATTCTCATAAAACATTATGTAACTTTACATACAAAGAAAATCCAGACTTACATCTGGATAGATTCCCTGATGGGAAAGAACAAGTAACAGTGGTAAGGGAGTAAAGACTAAGACAGAATAATATTATAACTTCATTATTTACAAAGGTAGACAGCCTGAGCCACACTTCTAATCCTGCTAGTGCAGTCTATTATTAACTGGCTAATAGCGTAAGATCTCATCAGCTGATTAGTGGTTTGTACAAGACGTATCTTCAGTTACAAATTTATACTAACGTTTAGTCTGTTCTGGAATAAACTGTCCATTGTAATCCTAGTTTAAATTAGCCTAGCACCCTTTAATTTCAATACTCATAGACGTCAATGAATCATGAACCTTTAACACTGAAGTATAGAGGGAATAATGTATACTGTTGTAGGGAAAGACTGTTCATGTATGTCTTAATTTAGGAAGGACTGTTGATGTCTGTCTTAAATCAAAATGAAGGTGCATATAAATTAAAGTAAAATTTTCCTGCTTTGTCAAAAATAAAAGAAGCAAGGTTTGATACTATTTAAACAACTTTTTACAGAAGGAATACTCAAATCTTTGCAGACTGAGTTTCTCCTTCATAAGAAGGATTTCTGTAAATATTAACAGCTCAGAAAAAAGGGTCAAAGACAGAAACATGTCACCTCCTTGAAGGGGAAACCTTCTGAAATCCATGCAGTTTTGTTGGACTATGATAGTTCATCCCTTCCTCCACATTAAATACTGTATTGCAGAGGGACCTTGGACTTGGTTTAAGGGATGACCAGTGAGGACAGATATATTGCGGCATTTTCCTGTAATTCTAATATTATTTTAGCAGCTTTGCAGTTTGGCCACAAAGTCAAATTTACAGTGGAGACCCCTTATCAGAAGCAGATGAAACAATAACTTTATTAAGCCTATGTGTTCCTGCTTTGCATTATCACATTTTTGCCAAGAGTATCATTTGTCAGACATCTGATAGCCCACCACAGCAGCTGATTATAAATGTCACTATGCACATTTAGACTCTACAAGTGATAGTGGGCCATGACACAAAAGGGAGAAAAATTAAATGTATATAAATCTGTAAATAAAAGTTTATATATGGAACATATATTATATATGAGTTTATACCCATATAGAGGGGTTAAACATTGTTTCATTTGAATATTTTATGTATTATATTGTTTACAAACTTTATTTCTATCATATTCTTTCTAAGCTTTCCATTTCTATTGGTCTTTTGTTCTGTTTCCTTTGTGACTGATCTTACCTCTGTCTTATTCATGCAGGTAGTCCATCTACATTGCCTCTCAACCTGACCTCCAGCAGCCTTAATGACCTCTCCGACAAGCCAGAGAAGGACCAGGTAGGACCACCATTGTGTCTATAAGGAAGGTGTTGTGTGTCCGCATGTTTTCTGAATCCATGAAACCTCACCTCGCTCTTTACTTTTTCGTCGTCTGTTCCCCTCACAACTTTTTCCTTGAATAGTAAAGGAAGCTATCATTGACTTGCTGTTGACCTTCATCTATAAGTTTAATTTATTAAGGCAGATTTATATTGTTTAGTAGAAGTGAAGTTTAAAGACCTATTTCAACTTTTGTCAGAAATGTCTGTCAAAAAAAAGGTGAGAATTGTGCTTTCACTTAAATAATGCGATAATGTTAGTCCATCCCATAGGTCTTCACTGGAATTGAGGTCAAGGATCTAGGCAGGACATACAAGTTCTTCTACATCTATCCTTGGCAAAACCATGCTTTTACATTTTACACTTTAGCACTTTAATGCTGTAACAGATTTGAGCCTCTTAGTTCTAGTGAAGGGAAACAGTAATGCTCCAGCAAACAAAGAAGTCATATATATAAAAAGTGTGTGCCTCCAGATTTGTGGAAACAGTTTGAGGAAATCCCACATTTGCGTGTCATGCTTAGGTTTCCACAAACATTTGCCCATTATGGTGTACAGCAACATGCTCTAGAGCAACTCACTTTGCAAATGTGCACACATGCTTCTTTAATAGCCCATCTCTTCCTGTTCTCTCACACAAAGTTAAATACAAACAGCCCTTTCTCTTAAATTGTAAGAACGCAACACACTAAATTAAATTTCAGTGAATATGGGACTCTTTCTACATTCAGGGCTTCACATAGTACTTTTCCTCTAGCCTAGTTTGGATGGCGTTTCACTTTCCAAATCAAAGGAATTGGTTTATCTCTCCGTCTTGCGTCAAAATCTTGACGTTCGTCCTGTAAACACCACTGCTACTGTACAATTGCACCTCTGGGGCCATTACGCTGATAGCCACTGATAACCTGTTTTCCAGCATTCATGGTTAAACATTCACACACAAGATAAAGCATGGTGAAACTGTAATTCAGTGCTTCGATGTATGACCTTTAGTAGTATACATCTTTTGCTTACAGTTTTATCAAAACACCTGCATGACTTAATGTGTTTGAATGACTGGTGCAAATGCAATAGAGAAAAATGCAAAACGATAAAAACATGAAGGACGAATGATAAATGAGGACACTGGCCTAGGTTATTTGAAGTGGTTTATTAAATATACCTTACTAGAGATGGGTAAAAAAAATATTCATTTATTTATTTACATATACCATATATCCCCAAATTTAATGTTTTAAATTATTTATATATATATACACTCACCTAAAGGATTATTAGGAACACCATACTAATACAGTGTTTGACCCCCTTTCGCCTTCAGAGCTGCCTTAATTCTACGTGGCATTGATTCAACAAGGTGCTGAAAGCATTCTTTAGAAACTTTGGCCCATATTGATAGGATAGCATCTTGCAGTTGATGGAGATTTGTGGGATGCACATCCAGGGCACGAAGCTCCCATTCCACCACATCCCAAAGATGGTCTATTGGGTTGAGATCTGGTGACTGTGGGGGCCATTTTAGTAAAGTGAACTCATTTCATGTTCAAGAAACCATTTTGAAATGATTCGAGCTTTGTGACATGGTGCATTATCCTGCTTGAAGTAGCCATCAGAGGATGGGTACATGGTGGTCATAAAGGGATGGACATGGTCAGAAACAATGCTCAGGTAAGCCATGGCATTTAAACAATGCCCAATGGGCACTAAGGGGCCTAAACTAAGGCATAGAAAAGATCCCCCACACCATTACACCACCACCACCAGCCTGCACAGTGGTAACAAAGCATGATGGATCCGTGTTCTCATTCTGTTTATGCCAAATTCTGACTCTACCATTTGAATGTCTCAAGAGAAATCGAGACTCATCAGAGCACCAGGCAACATTTTTCCAGTCTTCAACTGTCCAATTTTGGTGAGCTCATGCAAATTGTAGCCTCTGATGAGTGGTACCTGGTGGGGTCTACTGCTGTTGTAGATCATACGCCTCAAGGTTGTGTGTGTTGTGGCTTCACAACTTGAATCAGTCGGCCCATTCTCCTCTGACCTCTAGCATCAACAAGACATTTTTGCCCACAGGACTGCCGCATACTGGATGTTTTTCCCTTTTAACATCATTCTTTGTAAACCCTAGAAATGGTTGTGCTTGAAAATTCCAGTAACTGAGCAGATTGTGAAATACTCAGACCGGCCCGTCTGGCACCAACAACCATGTCACGCTCAAAATTGCTTAAATCACCTTTCTTTCCCATTCTGACATTCAGTTTGAAGTTCAGGAGATTGTCTTGACCAGGAGCACACCCCTAAATGCATTGAAGCAACTGCGCTTTTTGTGACTGCACTTGGGGACACTTTCAAAGTTTTCCAAATTTTTTGGACTGACTGACCTTCATTTCTTAAAGTAATGATGGCCACTTGTTTTTTTTACTTAGCTGCTTTTTTCTTGCCATAATACAAATTCTAACAGTTTATTCAGTAGGACTATCAGCTGTGTATCCACCTGACTTCTGCATAACACAACTTATGGTCCCAAACCCATTTATAAGGCAAGAAATCCCACTTATTAAACATGACAGGGCACACCTGTGAAGTGAAAACCATTTCAGGTGAATACCTCTTGAAGCTCTTCAAGAGAATGCCAAGAGTGTGCAAAGCAGTAATCAAAGCAAAAGGTGGCTACTTTGAAGAACCTACAGTAGAATATGACATATTTTCAGTTGTTTCACACTGTTTTGTTACAGTATGTATATAATTCCACATGTGTTAATTCATAGTTTTGATGCCTTCAGTGTGAATCTACAATTTTCATAATCATGAAAATAAAAAAACTCTTTGAATGAGAAGGTGTGTCCAAACCATATATATATATATGTTTTATTTTATTTTTTTTTTTTGCACTTGTAAAATGTTGCCTTCCTCCAAGTGGTATGCTTTCAACTATTTATATAGCACAGCAACCCATGTATTAGGAAATTATTTGCTAAGTTTGTTTAGAATTTTAAGTATATCTGAAAAATGTATAAAAAATTGTGGTACAATACAAATCGACTGGGCATCCCTAGGTGTTGTGATTACATCGTGTTAGTGGAGTCCCATTTTACTAAAATGTCAGTAAGAAATTGTAAAGCTGTCCTTAGGCTACTCAGTTCCTCAGTGTACACATTTTTGCCTATTTCTTTGAAAATATTGAAAACCTTGTTGCTGTTGATTCTAGATAGTGGCCATCACAGAATACAGTCTAATTTTGCTTCTCTACCAAAGACATCATGTCCTAACAACCATAACATTGTTTCTTTTTTCCATTTGCATGGTTTTTGAGATTTAATTTCATTTGAAGACTGTGACTGTCAAAAAACTTAAATTTACTGTACTATGTTTCCCTCTATGTGCAGATGAATAATAAATTCATGAAGAAGATCCCACGGGATGCGGAGGCCTCTAACATTTTGGTGGGGGAAGTGGACTTCCTGGATTCTCCTTTTGTGGCCTTCGTGCGGCTCCAGCAGGCCATCCTGCTTGCAGGGCTTACTGAAGTCCCTGTGCCAACCCGGTAAAATGAAATTTAAATTTAAGCAGCTGGACTTGTATAAAAAAAATAATTGCATATGTGTTGTAGTGTATGATCACTTTCTGTTTAATCTGACTGAATTGTAAGGCTGTGTTTTAGAAAAGTTAAATAATAGAAAGCAGCCAATGGTCATATTTAAAGGAAGTATGGATAATTCAGAATTAAATCTTCATTAATATTGGATTACCCACAAAAAAAGATATGAATCAAAGAGTAACACATCAATCTATTAATCAGTCGATTGATGCACAGAGTTATGGTTTGTATAACTCTGTGCAAAAATGCATTTTTATTTTTAAGGATAAATAGATTTATTTTAAAATTACAAAAGGCATTCAAGTCAAACCAGGCCTTGTGATTAAATTTCCACGTTTGAGCCAGTTTCTTTTACGGTTCTGAAAGGTAAGCGTTTCAGATTAAAAAAGGCAATCTGATCAGCTCTCACATGCAAATCTTCTAGTTGAAGAGGTATTAATGAACTGCTGTGATAAGTGGATAAGCAGGGAATTACATAGAGAATTAAAGGATTTCATAAGTATGTTCTGTTATTCTGCACATTCAAAAGTCCTGGTGTGACTTTAATACCACTCATCCTTTGTCAGATGAATACTTTCACCCGACCGGAGTTTACATTTTGGTGACATTGTCTTTACTTGCTTTGTACTATTATTTCCCCATGCAATACTGTTATACTGTTGTACATAAATACAACGTATGTTGGTTAATGCATTAAAGGTAGAAATGCATAATGTACTGTATACTACAGATACTGTATCATTGGCAGGACTTTGAAATGCAAACACTCTTTGAAGTACACACACAATGCACAACATGGAGGAGTGTTATGTTAAATCAAAAATGTTATCATTTCTGCTAAAGGGTTAAAGTGCTGTGTGATAAGTTGTAGTGGAAAGTTTCATATACAGTATGCTATGATATGACTCGTGGTACCTGAGACTCTCAGATGACGTGGAATTCAAAGCACAAATTCAGTCTAGTGTTAAATGCTAAGTGGTTTAATGATTAGTATTTCCTGTTTTAGTGGAATATAATTAAATAATATCCTTCACCAAACGAGCAAGCTTGTATTAATGATTATGTGATGTATTATTTAAAAAATAAAAAAGTATGAAATAAAACCTTACATTTCTTGCATGAATATGATTTTACTTGTATTGTTTTTCAGATTTCTGTTTGTTCTCTTGGGGCCCAAAGGAAAAGCCAGATCATACCATGAGATTGGCCGAGCCATCGCTACTTTAATGTCAGATGAGGTATGTATGTGTTATGCTTTGTGGATATGTTAAATGCCCCCCAGCAGGTGGTGTTCGATGATGTACAGTTGTGGCCAAAAGTTTTGAGAATTACATAAATATTGGAAAATGGAAAAGTTGCTGCTTAAGTTGTTATAATAGCAATTTTCATATTATAGACCGGCAAAGAAACGCATACAGCCATCATTGTGTTGCATAAAAATGGCTTCACAGGCAAGGATATTGTGGCTACTAAGATTGCACCTAAATCAACAATTTATAGCATCATCAACTTCAAGGAAAGAGGATCAGGGCATCCAAGAAAATCCAGCAAGTGCCAGGATCGTCTCCTAAAGAGGATTCATCTGCGGGATCGGAGTGCCACCAGTGCAGAGCTTGGAGCTTCGAGCTCAGGAATGGCAGCAGGCAGGTGGGAAGCGCACACACAGTGAGACGAAGACTTTTGGAAGATGGCCTGGTGTCAAGAAGGGCAGCAAAAAAGCTACTTCTCTGGGATCAGGGACAGATGCTGAGGACTGGGGCAAAGTCATATTATCGGATGAAGTCTCTTTTCGATTGTTTGGGGCATCTGGAAAAAGGCTTGTCCAGAGAAGAAAAGGTGAGCGCTACCATCAGTCCTGTGTCATGCCAACAGTAAAGCATCCTGAGACCATTCATGTGTGGGGTTGCTTCTCATCCAAGGGAGTGGGCTCACTCACAATTTTGCTCAAAAGCACAGCCATGAATAAAGAATGGTACCAAAACACCCTCCAACAGCAACTTCTTCCAACAATCCAACAAGTTTGGTGAAGAACAATGCATTTTCCAGTACGATGGAGCACCGTGCCATAAGGCAAAAGTGATAACTAAGTGGCTCGGGGACCAAAACATTGAAATTTTGGGTCCATGGCCTGGAAACTCCCCAGATCTTAATCCCATTGAGAACCTGTAGTCAATCCTCAAGAGGCGGGTGGACAAACAAAAACCCACTAATTCTGACAAACTCCAAGAAGTGATTATGAAAGACTGGGTTGCTATCAGTCAGGATTTGGCCCAGAAGTTGATTGAGAGCAGCCCAGTCGAATTGCAGAGGTCCTGAAAAAGAAGGGCCAACACTGCAAATACTGACTCTTTGCATAAATGTCATGTAATTGTCGATAAAAGCCTTTGAAACGTATGAAGTGCTTGTAATTATATTTCAGTACATTACAGAAATAACAAATAACAAAGATCTAAAAGCAGTTTAGCAGCAAACTTTGTGAAAACTAATATTTGTGTCATTCTCAAAACTTTTGGCCACGACTGTGCTCTCTGAGTACTGTACAGCTACAGTGCTTGAAATTATGATTAACTGACTGTCTTCCATCACAGATTGATGAATTCATTTTAATTCAATTAATAAATTCTTGTAATAATAAATATTAGCATGTCATATTCATTAAACACAGTGCGCAGAATTTTTAGGCTGTGTGTTTCTTTCGCCACTAGGTGTTTCATGACATTGCATACAAGGCTAAAGATCGGGCAGACCTATTGGCAGGCATGGAGGAATTCCTTGATGAGGTCGTCGTGCTGCCCCCAGGGGAGTGGGACCCTGATATCCGGATTGAACCCCCCAAATCCCTACCATCCTCAGACAAACGGTGCAAACTTGTGTGTCTTTACACTCAGTAACCAGCCTAAAATAGTGTAAAAGTGAACTGTACTTATAGAGGTTTTGATATATTGATATACTGTATATATTGATTTGTTCTTCCTTATTAATATAGTAAGAACAACCTAGCAGGAGGAGGTGGGGGTGGAGATGGATCCAAGCTTAATGGCGATGCTCCTATTGAAGGTGGTGCTGGAGGAGGTGGTGGAGGTCACCATGTTGGAGATGAGCTCAAGTACACTGGCAAGTGAGTGGTGTTTGTTCTGTATACTATTGCTAAGACTGCACTAGCTCATTGATTTTCGTTTTCCTTTTGCTCTCTTTTTCACTTTCTCCTGCCCTCCGCTCTTCTCAGGTTTTGTGGTGGTCTGATTCTGGATGTTAAGCGAAAACTGCCATATTTTGCAAGTGATTTTTATGATGCACTGAACATCCAGGCCTTGTCTGCTACATTGTTTATTTACTTGGGCACCATAACCAATGCCATCACCTTTGGCGGCTTGCTTGGAGATGCCACAGAGAACATGCAGGTACAGAAAATTATTGCTCCACTAATTAAGCTAATGAGTTAATGTGTTTCAATTTGTAGTGATGGGGAACACAGGGTCTATCTTTGCATGCATGTCGGGTCTGTCTATTCTGAAATTCAGAGACTGGCCGATGTGACTATTGAAAAAGCTGAGATTTTAAGATGCTCTTTTTATTCCCACATGGGTGTCTTATTGTCTATTGATGAGAGTTTTCTCCATCCTGAAACAAACACCCTCATTAATGATAAATTCATTGTGATAAACGTTCTCATAAATGAAGGCATAAAACTGAATGATATTTGCAGAAGATCGGTACCTACCATACTGTATAAACACATAATTCATTAAAACTGGCACCGTTTCAGAAGTAATGATGTGTACATTAGTGTAGCAGTGGGTTATGTAGAGAAATGAAGGTAGTTTTTACTGCCCATCAAACTGTCTGTTAATGTACTACTGAGTTTATGCTGACATACCATGACCACACTTAATATGTGGTGGTGTATGTATATAGCCATGTGGTCTGGAATCAGAGGTTTGTGACATCTATTTAGGTATTTTGGTGCTCTCTAAGTCTCAAGCTAAGAAGGATCAGCTTCACTTTAAATAGTGAGGGATTACCAAATGTGTGTGCACCCATTTCCTCACATTAGTATTCAAATTAGCATTTGTCAATATTAATTTAGCAAAATATTAACTGAGACAGTAGACAGCTCAAGCAGTGAAGATTAGGATAATGAATGTGCAAAAGTTAAAAATTTAATTAGATTACATTTCATAAATGAGAACAAATGTTTTACTGTGACAGCCTGAAAAGTGCCTAAAGATACAATTTAATTGGTTATTTATGTAACAACCTCAGCAGCAACCTCATTTCCCCTCTTGTCTGTTTCCACCACTCATTATTCAGTATCTGCCATATACTAATCACTGGCCTGATCATCTGTCATCTCTCTCTCTCTCTCTCTCTCTCTCTCTCTCTGTAGGGTGTGATAGAGAGTTTTGTGGGAACAGCATTAGCAGGTGCAGTGTTTTGTCTGCTAGGTGGGCAGCCCCTCATCATCCTCAGCAGTACAGGACCGGTGCTTGTCTTCGAGCGCTTATTGTTTAACTTTAGCACGTGAGTATCACTATCTTGCACACACAGATAAACACAGACAATGCTTTCTTCAGAGGTAATATCTAAAAAAAAAAAAAAACTTGCAGCATTATGAATAAAGTATATGTGTACTGTACTGAGACTCCTGGTGCAGGAACGGTGTTGTAACATAGAATTGTACACATCCCAAGTATGGTGGTTATACTTATAAAGTTAATTATAAATCTATTATTGTAAAAAAATAAAATTAAGCACAAAGTCAAATAGCAAATCTAGTATGAAATGAGATAGCAAGGTACACTTGGTATTGATCTCAAATCAATATCATGATTAATTAAACATTTTATCTTGTTTAATGCCACAAGTCACAAGTTACATATATGTAACAATCATATCTTTGTAGAAAACTGAGCAACCAACATACGTAATAAACCTGGGAATAGATGTACAGTACAATACGTCGTGCAAAAACAGCAAAACCTGTGTATTTTCAACACCATGTTGGAACCATTGTCATCAGTTCTTGGCATAAAATTATGACCACCCACCTAATATTGTGGAAGTCCCACTATAGCTGCCAAAACAGCCCTAACCCGTTGAGTCCTGGACACATATCGACCTCTGACGGTGTGTGTGGTATCTGGCACCAAGCTGCCAGTAGCAGATCCTCTGTGTTCTGCAAATTGTTAGATGGGGCATCTCAAAATGACTTCATGTTTTGGTGATTCATCTGATCAGAACACCTTCTTCCATTGCTTTGTGGTCCAGTTCTGGTGCTCATGTGCCCAGCTTAGGCGCTTTTGTCGGGGGACATGGGTCAGTATGGGCACTCTAACCGGTCTGTGTCTACTCAGCCTCATATGCAATAAACAGCAATGCGCTATGTGTTCTGACACCTTCCTATCAGAACCAGCATTAACCAGTGAGTCTTGGCCGACCATGACCCTGTCACCAGTTCACTGGTTTTCCCTCCTCTGAGCTCTTTCAGTATGTCCTGGCCACTGCAGACCGGGAACATCTCATAAGAGCTGCAGTTCTGGAGTTGACCCAGTTGTCTACTGGTTATTACAATTTGACCCTTAAACTTGATCTTTTTTTTTTTTTTTTACACATCACCTTCAGGGACAAAATGTTCACTTGCTGCCTAATATAGCCCACCTATTTCCAGGTGTCACTTAATGAAATAATTAATGTTATTAACTTTACCTGTCAGTGGTCATAATATGGCTGATCTGTGTTTTTTAATCATCAAGGGTGTAGTGTCCACTTCAATTACTGCGTTATCCGTTAGTCTTTTGATGTTCATACTACAAAAATAAATAAACAATGAACAAGACCAATTTAGGATATTAAATGTTGTTTGTTGGTTCAATTTAACCATAAAGGTGTCTTAGCTAAAGCTAGAAAGCAGTTTTAGTAAGATTGAAAAATTGTCCATAATGTCTATATTTCTATATTATTATATAATATATATATATATATTTCTATATTATATAGATATTTTGCATTTGTTTGAATATTGTGTAAATTGAACAACAGAGCATATAATAATAATATAGTAAAAAGTAACTGAATTAGCTAAATTATTTGAGCAGCGCGTTACATTTTTTCTTATTGTGACCAAGATGTCTTTTGGCCACCGTGACAATTTTATTGGTGAAAGACTTATGAGACGCATGTGTCACAGTAATATTTTCCTTAATTTGTTTTCTATCAAATTAATTTTAAAAAAAGGTCCAAAACAGAGTCCAAACAGGTTATATATAAAATATAAGATGTTATTAAAGAATCAGAATTGGTACATTGGTTAAAAAAAAAAAAAAAAAACAAGCTTTCAAAAGTTAGCTAGCTCAGTCACACGTGCTACCCAAACACACTCCTATTTTGGAAATGATATATTGAGTACGCACATTCACAGACATATGACTGCACCAGGATGTTCATTCGAAGTCACATAGGATAACTCAAGGATAAAACTGAAAAAGGGACTTTCCAAAACATTTTTAAGCGTTTGTGACACCTGTGTCAGTGTGGGTTAAGACTTGAAATCACATCATATAGCATAGAAGCCAAGGGTTTGCTTCCCAAGTGGATATAGATAACACTACTAGTCATGCTGCCTCTGTAAGCCTGATATTTATATAAGCCAAACCTCTCAACTAAAACAACCGACCGTTTACAATCCATTAAAAAATTTTCTCATTTTTAGTGGGTTAGTGGGCATTTTTATAGGGTTTGTGATGTTGCTGATTTGAAAATCTGGCATGGTCTTTATGATTGGCTGCTTTCAGGGACCACGCATTAGACTACCTGGAATTTCGGTTGTGGATTGGTTTGTGGTCAGGGTTCCTGTGTCTGCTGCTGGTGGCGACAGATGCCAGCTTCCTTGTGCAGTATTTTACACGCTTTACAGAGGAAGGCTTTGCGTCTCTCATCAGTTTTATCTTCATCTATGATGCATTCAAGAAAATGCTCAAACTTGCTCAGCATTACCCCATCGACACCAGCTACCACTGGGACATGGCCACTCAGTATGGCTGCCACTGCATGCCTCCTGAGGGTATGACATTATGTTTTTAATGGTACCTCTGTATACCCTTATCCGTGTGTGTATGTGTTTGTGTGTGTATATATATATACTGTACTATATATATCATGTGTTTAGAAACATCTCTGATGTACTTTTTTTTTTTTTTTTTTAAATATTTTTCTCAGGGAACTGAGCTTTGATTGGCTTTTTTTGCTGCATTTGCTTTGCCTAATGAGCACTGAAGTAGTAGTGTCCTCTTACTGATTACGTCAAATAAAAGCTTAAAAGCTTGATTGTGCTGAACTTTCAGTGACCAGAATTGTATTTGTTTAAAATAGGCAACATGTCTATCCCAGATGAACAAATTAAAGCTCCATTCAACTCTACTGGACAGGTGAGTGAGTGTTAGTGTGTGTACATTACATTAATAATGGAATTAGTTTAGAACATCAGTAGGAAAAAATAACCTTTACACACAGTACCTGTGTGTGTGTGTGTGTGTGTGTGTGTGTGTGTGTGTGTGTGTGTGTGTGTGTGTGTGTGTATTCATGGCTAGCAGCACTGGAACTCTACCTGGTCATCGCTAACTCGTTCAGAGTGTTTGGAAAGTGGAGGAGTTCTGCAAGGAGCATCCTGTGGCTTTGTTCCTGACATCACGCTAATGTCGTTTATCCTGTTCATGGGTACCTACACTTGTTCCATGGCCTTAAAGAAGTTTAAAACCAGCAGATTTTTTCCCACCATGGTACACACACACACACACACACACACACACACACACACACACACACACACACACACACACACACACACACACACAAACGTCACCACCAATTTAACCAAGCAAATTAAGTTAAATTAAGTTAAGTAAGTCCTTCGATGTCCTTCATCAAAAAACAAACAAAAAAACATAATCTTTAAGGAAGAAATGCGGTTGCAAAAACATCCTGTGTAAGTGTAGTGAAAGATCACTTAAATGCAATCACAAATTGCAAAAAAGACCCACAACAACAGTATAACTCATAGCTATATTTAGTGGTGAAAGTAAGAGCATTTCCACACACACAATGAGAAAAGAACACAAAGGATTGAGAGTAAACAGCTGTGTAGCATAAAGCATGAAGAACGACCTGTGGAGCATTGAAAAAAAGTTATGTAGTCTGATGAGTCCAGATTTACCGTGATCCAGAGTGGGCTCTGGGATCAGAGCTGACTACCTGAATTTACTGAATGATCACGTTTTTCCATCAATGGATTTTTTTTGGAATGCCCATAATGGCACAGGCATATTCCAAGATATCAATGCCATGATTCATCTGGCTCAAATTGTGAAAGAGTGGTTCAGGGAGCATCGAGACCTCATTTTCTCAGATGGATTTGCTAACACAGAGTCCAGACCTTAACCCCATTGAGAATCTCTAAGATGTGCAGGAAATTAATAGAAATAAATATATTTATTGATACAATGCCACGGCCATAATCAAACCAAAATGTTTTTTTTTTGTATATATTAATATATAGAGTTGTGACAGGAAAAGTACACCGTAGTCTAATTCTGCTTACACAGACCTCATAGTTGTCTAGGAAACGCTTTGCTTTTTTTCAAATTTTCTTTTCCTTTTACTACTGAAGTTTTTGTAATTACATTATTGTAATGTTTTTATAATTACGTTAGCAGTTGATGATATCCAGTTTCATTTCCTATTCAACATGAGATCTCCCCATTATCGATCCCCTACTTACACCACTGGAGTACGAGTAACTCTCTTTAAGCTTTAACCTAACCTTCCTCTTTAGTCACTTTGTAAAATTACATCTTCATTAGCGATCCCACACTCCATCACCCACCGACACAGAGGGAGAAAGAGCGAGAGATATGAGGTTTGGCAGTGTAGGTGGCCAAAATATCCATCACTAAATCTTGCCAAAAATCTGTTAATGCATCCAATCCTTGATCATTAAAACCTCACTAAGCTACATTAGTTTACAGCCATATACTTAGTCTTGATCCTTAGTGACATTTATACAACGACATTTACACAATATGCTTATTTGTAGGATTTTTTTACAACAGTTCCTCATTGGTATTGACTTGATCAGTTGTCAGTGTGAATGTGATCATGTATTGTTATTGTAGTATACCATGAAGAAGTAATCTTGAATAAGTACAGCATTTAAGTTAATTATTGTTCATTCTAATATGTTATGATGAAATGTTAATAAAGTTTATATGAATGTTAATACCAGATTGAATTAAAGATTGATTCATCCATTGATTGGCAGGTACGTAACATGATCAGTGACTTTGCAATCATCCTGGCCATTCTGATCTTCTGTGGGATAGATGCACTGGTGGGTGTGGACACACCAAAACTGGAAGTGCCCGTTGAATTTAAGGTACAGTAAGTGTGTGTGTGCATATGTGTTTATGTGTTTGTTTGAATAAGAATGAGAAACAAAGCGAAACCAAAAGAAAACAAGCAATGTTTTTTTCTCCTATGTCCTACTGTAATCCCTTTGTTCCTGTCTAATAAGGATTATTGTAGATAAATTGTAACTAAATTTTACACGCCCTCAGAATGAGTGATACAGTACATATGTGGTTTTTACACTTACATTGAATCCATGTGTATGTGTGTGTGTGTGTGTGTGTGTGTGTGTGTGTGTATGTGTGTGTTCAGCCTACAAGTCCAAAGCGGGGCTGGTTTGTTCCCCCTTTTGGTGGAAACCCCTGGTGGGTGTACCTGGCCTCCTTTCTCCCAGCACTCCTTGTCACCATCCTCATCTTTATGGACCAGCAAATCACTGCTGTCATCGTGAACAGGAAGGAGCACAAACTCAAGGTGTGTCTACATACATAGTATAGTTGTGTGTTTTTTTCAGTTCACATCAAAGAGCTCATAATGGCCAGTAACACATGTGTACTGTATGTATATGAGAGGGTCCAGTTTATATGCCATGTCAGTTTCTTTTTTACTGACTGAACATGTCAAGTGTATGTAGATGCAGAGGTCCAGGTTTTTAAAGGAACAATGTTTTTATTAAACAGCCAGGGAAATTAAACAAACAAATGTACTTTATACGAAAACGAAACTAAAACACGTATAAGGACACCGGGAGACACAAACTAAACATGATAGACATTTACAGGGTTAAATCAACAGATGCAAGACAATAACCTCAACAAAAACAAGCCATTTATAATAAAACTAATGAGCAACTCGGTTCAGGTGAGCGCCCACGTCACCTGACCGAGATGCAACTTGGGAAATGAAGTTAAACACAAAATGAACTACACACAAATCTCTGG
The DNA here is from genome assembly GCA_013621035.1 of Clarias magur. Classification (NCBI taxonomy): domain Eukaryota; kingdom Metazoa; phylum Chordata; class Actinopteri; order Siluriformes; family Clariidae; genus Clarias; species Clarias magur. The sequence continues at coordinate 152,831 of QNUK01000239.1, read as the reverse complement.
GGGTTACCCCTGACAGTACCCCCCCTCAAAGGGCGCAACTCCGGGGCGCCACAGGGCGGTCTCTGCCTCTGCCCCGGTCTCGGACTCATGTCACCCCGAGCTGCGCCACCTCTGAACGGCGTGCGCCGTATCGCCAGCCGGCAGCCATCCCAGTCACGCTGTCGTCTCAGCTCCTCCTGCTCTATCCTGCCAGGTTTCCTTCTCCGCTTTCCACTACGCCGCTTGGTTCTCCTCCTGCTCTCCGCGTCGGTTTCCCAAGCTTCAAACATCGTTGTTTGGGGGGGCTCCTCTGCTATGCCTCTTGTACGGTCTTGCATTCTGTCATGTTTGGGGGTGCGAGGCATAACTGCAGAGGTCCAGGTTTTCTTGGAAATTATGTCTTTATTTAAAGAAAACAGGGAAAATCAAATAAACAAATATACGTTATACGAAAACCAACCAATACACGAATCTAGCCATGGAAAACACTACCGACATGAACTAAGTTAAGTTCATGTCGGATAAACTGTTACAAGACCTGTAAGATAAACAGTTACAAGACCCCGGAACAGAACAAACACAAGCTATTTATAATGAAACTAATAACCAACTCGGTTCAGGAGAGCGCCCACGTCACCTGACCGAGGTGCAAACTGGGAAATGAAGTCAAATCAAACAAACTACAACAAAAAGGTCTTAGGGCCCTTTGGCACCCTCTAGGGGTTACCCCTGACAGAACAGCTGACTTGTAAGTAGGCTTTGGATCCCTGATTTAAAGATTTTTTTAATTAGCAAGGCTAACTAATGAATAAACAAATGAATAAAAACAACAATAAAGTTGAATAACAACAATAAAGTTGTGTTGTGGAATTGTGTTGATAAACTGCAAGTTGAGTTTTATTAACTGTGGGGACTACTCCCCCTTAAATATTGTGTCTGTGTGTGGAGAGCAGAAAGGTTCTGGCTACCATTTGGACCTGTTCTGGGTGGCTGTGCTAATGATCGTGTGCTCATTCATGGGTCTGCCATGGTATGTGGCAGCCACTGTCATCTCCATCGCCCACATCGACTCACTTAAGATGGAGACAGAGACATCGGCACCAGGGGAGCAGCCCAAATTCCTTGGAGTCAGGTACAGAGAGCGAGAGAAAGAGAATATTTATATATCTACAAGGTTTGTACAAGTAAAACTGGGACTTTTGATTCTGCAAAATAACAGAACACAGTTTTGAGAGTTGAAAATATATATATTTCCCTCTATAATCTCCTACACTAATGCACTTATCCCAAGTTTTCTCACTATGCCGGAGCAATGATTGAACTGCCTGCCTCCCAGGAACTCCATTAATGGCCTAAACATGTGGAAACCGCTTGGAGTGAAGTCAGGACTGTACAGGCAATGTGGCAATAACTACCGGCTGAGTTTTTGTGTTCATGAATGATGTGTGTACAATTGCCACAGTCAGATGTGGCAACCCTATACAGTAATTTGGTAAGAAGCTATCTGCCAATTTCCAAGGAACAGGCATTCTACTCACTGAATGTTCACAAGAACAACCGTACTGGGCTCTAAGCCACCTTGGCCAGGATCATTATTTATGGAAGTATGGCCTCTTTTTAATTGTTTGCACCATTCAAATGTTTTACTGCAACTAAGAGTCTCATGACTGTACTGTTCTTGAAGTCGTCTGTAAATATCAATTGGTTTACATCTTCATTCATGAGAAATCATCAAAGGTCCTGGTTTGACTTGAACGCTCCTCATAGTTGTTACTGAAAGACATTTTGAAAAAATATTATGAGAACAAAAGTTTCATATTATTTAAAAGTTTAAGTAGTCAGTAATAATGTCAAACGCATGTGAGAATTATATAAAGTTTTTGTACTTGCTGCAATAAAAGTTCTTGTGCTAAATGTAAATAATTTGGTTTAACCATCTCATACTCATATACACAATTGCAAATATGCAGATATTTATCTGTGTGCATAAATATGCATATTCATGGGTGTTTATTTATAAATGGTGAGTGTGCTTAATCTTTTGGATTTAGGGAGCAGAGAGTAACGGGAGTGAGTGTCTTCCTCCTAACTGGACTGTCGGTCTTCATGGCACCAATTCTCAAGGTACACACAGCAGAAAGCAGCTTTGTCTTTCTATTTTTAATAACGATGTGTACATGGTCATCTACCCTTCAGGAAAGTAACAGAGATTGGATTTGTGTGTATGAGCAAGTGTGTGACTCAACATTCCAGCAAAGTCTCACATAGCTCAAGTCAGATCACTGCAACTATGACATAATACAAAGAAGTCCAACTCTGAGACTTGTTTGTATTATGGTATGATGGTATTATGGTATGATTGTTTCTGGTTTATTTTGTATATATTGTCATATTTCTTTCTCTTTAGTTCATTCCCATGCCGGTGCTCTATGGTGTCTTCCTCTACATGGGAGTAGCATCTCTAAATGGAGTGCAGGTGGGTGGCTTTGAGTTTAGAGTCTTGTGTGTTAGACACACATAATAGCAAGTCATGTCTATGGATTCCATGTTGTTTGATGCAAAAATACAGAGAGTTTAAGATATTTTAATGTGTGTGTGTGTGTGTAGTTCATGGATCGCTTGAAGCTGTTTCTAATGCCAGCGAAACACCAGCCAGATCTGATCTACTTGCGCCATGTCCCCCTCCGACGAGTTCACCTGTTCACGTTCCTCCAGGTGTGTCTCCGTATAATGAAGTTTTCAGCTTCAGTCTCACAAAATCTGAGTGGCTAACAATTTGGTTATTGTTTTTTCCTGTTCTGAGACACTGTAAACCCTAACTCTCAAAGTAATTAAACATATTGAGTACTGTTAACTTAAATATTTACAATTAGTTTAAATTAATAGACCTTGATAAGTATTTAGAACTTTTTCGTATTTATAGAGAAATTACACTTTTCAAATTAGCTGGACAAATGTGATATTTTAAGTAACAGTAAGTGTCACCTTAAAGTTCCACCAAATTAAAATCTTTCAGACTAGCGATTTTATGTTCCGGGAACAGGTGAAAGACCAACAACAATTTATTTGATTTGCAAGAACTAAAAAAAAAAATGCTATTAAATAGTATGAGTTAGGCTGCTCAATAATGCAAGTAAAGAACCATGAGTACATAAGTGCACAACCCAAAAACCGAAAGTTCTGTTTACTTAAAATTGGAAACATCATTGCTTAAAAAGAATGATGTAACTGAACCCCAAATTCTTTTAGGTTTGCCTCTGTCACGAACTAACCGGACACTAACACACACTCAATCGAAAGCAAAAGCACAAGAAAGTGAGTATTCACGTTTAGACGAGCAAAGCGTCGGCGATAGCATGGGAAAACTCACCGAGCGAGTGTAAAGCGCCATCTTGTCTCCTTTTATGCTTCCTAAGTCGCGACCGTACTACTTCCGGGTCCTCGTGCCGGTCGCGGTAGGAGTGCGTATGACAGCCAACTTATTCAGGTTTACTTGATCCAACTCAGTTCAATTCAATTCAATTTTATTTGTACAGTGGAACCTTGGATTACGAGCATAATTCGTTCCGGAAGTGGGCTCATATTCCAAAAACACTCGTAAACCAAATAGACTTTTCCCATAAGAAATAATGAAAACTCAAATTATTTGTTCTACAGCCCAAAACAATAAATACATTAAAATAATTAATACAACATATAGTAAAAATAAAACAAATTAACCTGCACTTAACATTTAAAAAAAAGTAAAAATAAATCCAGACAGTTAAGTGTTTCCATTTGTGCGCACAGGCGCCATGTATTTGTATGTTTGTGTGTTTGTGTGTGTGTGTGTGTGGAATTAGCCTTTGCACCTTTGAAAAGAATCACGACAGAGCTGAGTTTTCTATGTAAATAAAGCGTGTCTGTGCAGCCGGGGAGATGTAAGTGTGTGTGTGTAAAAAGTGTGTGTGTGTGTCGGTGTGTGTGGGGCACAGTGTAAAATTATGCGTGCGCACACAGAAGAGAGAGGGAGATGTTGATTATAAGAGAAGAGCACTAAGACACAGCAGGGGACTCTTATTTTGACACAGGGGACGCAGCAGGGAAGACGATTACCCATAATTCTCACAGCGCAAGAGAGAGAAAAATCATTGGCTCAGTTGTGATCACTTGCCGCTCGGTGTCAAAATAAGAGTTGCATGCGTGACACATGATACTCGGCGCTCGTAAACTAATACTTGTTCGGTTTCTGATAAAAAACGTATTAAAAATCTTTGCTCGGTTTGTTAACCACGTCACTCGCAATCCGAGGTTCCACTGTATAGCGCTTTTAACAATTTTCTTCGTCGCAAAGCAGCTTTACACAATCAAAAGAATTATTTAAGTTTGTATGGAATGTGAATGTGTATGAATCAAAATGGTCAAATAGTCCCTGATGAGCAAGCCGAGGGTGACAGTGGCAAGGAAAAACTCCCTGAGATGGCAGTAGGAAGAAACCTTGAGAGAAACTGGACTCAACAGGGAACCCATCCTCATTTGGGTGAAACAGAAAGCAGGAATTGATCTGCATTCATACTGTGTGTTAGGTGGCAGGTAGTTCAGTATAATAGTTGTTAACAGATGTTAAGTGATGTTAATATGGAGTCCAGGTAGTTATTGAAGGCTCAGGTAGACTTGTAGGGAAAAAAAAATTATAAAGTCAGGTTTGGTAGCTTTGTCAGAGCAGGGAAATGACCAGAGGTATACACTGAAGCTCAACAATTTTGTGCAGTGCTGGTTGAATCACCAGTTCTATTACACTGAATGTATGTGTAATGTACAAGTCTATTTGCACAGATCCTGTGTCTTGCCCTGCTTTGGATCTTGAAGTCCACTGTGGCAGCTATAATCTTCCCAGTTATGGTGAGTCTGTAGTTATGCACTTGGCCAGAATACTTCATATCAGGACAGAATGTCATCATTACAGGGTTGTTTTCAAACACAAGAATACTATGCAAATCGTACATTTATTTAGCAATTTTGTTCATCATTACTGCTGTGCATGAATTTTAATATGATAAAATTAAAATTAAATAAATAAATAAAGCAGTTTTCCAGTGGACCAATTATCTACTTTGGATCACTTAGTGGTTTACTGGATCACTTAGTGGTTTGAAAACCACTTTTCCACTTGACTCTTTATTCAAACTGTTTTGGGGGGCAAAAACAGATAGTAAAACTAACTTTCCACCCTATACTGAGTTTTTTGTTAGGATGGTCTATCTACCATCCTAATCAACCCATGTATGTTCATGTTTATAACTGCCTCCCTCTTCATAGATTTTGGCCCTGGTGGCCGTAAGGAAGGCACTGGATTACTTTTTCTCTCAGCATGACCTCGGCTACCTGGATGACGTTATGCCAGAGAAAGACAAGAAAAAGAAAGAGGATGACAAAAAGAAAAAGAAGAAGAAGGGCAGCATTGACAGTGACATAAATTATGTAAGAAAACTGTATCGTGTGTGATTATCTAAAAAGGAAAAAAACTAACCTGGGCTGAAATAAGATTAATCCCTGAAGAGTATCAAATAAAAAAATGTTTAAAAAAATAATATTTTAGTAAGTCTGTCCACCTTCTGCGCTTTACAGTCAGATTATCCAGGCAATGAAAATATTCCCAGTATAAAGATATCCATGGAGACGATGGAGGAGGCGCAAATGAGGGGAGAGGAACCCTCAGAGAGTGAGTAGGGCAGAAATTCTGCATGGATGTCAGAGTGCCAATCTAACGCTTTTTGCCATGGGCTTGGGTTTCTGCCTCACTCTCTTTTCCTCTTGATTTCTCCCCTTTTCTTAATTTTTATTCATATTATTAGTCATTCTGGGCTGCTTTGAATCAAGCACTTTTTCTTGCTTGCTGGGTGTTATGATCTTTATGAGCTATTTTAGTTATGCGGAAGATTCTATGTCTCACACATACACACACCTGTTGTAGTACTACATGTACTTCATGTCTTCTTTTTTGTTGCAATTAGCCCATGATAGCATATATTTGTATATTTGTATGAATTGCTTTAACATGTTGTTATATTTGACAGGAAATAAGCCCATGTCATTCCTCACTCCGTACTGATTCATGGGGTTTCTTTACCTCAAAGCTTTAAGGTAAACCTGGAGCTTTTTTTGGACATAGCATGATGTCTTCAAATCATTCAAGATGTCAAGATGTTTTATACAAGGATATGTTTATGTGCTTTTTTTTCTCACAGTCAAGATTTAAGCCCATTTAAGAAGTCTGTACCTCTCAACAGAGCTGGTGTGGACCCTGATCTCAACAGATGTTCTCAGAAAGCTCAAAAAGTTGAAACAGCCTTTTAGCTCATCATGTTTTCTACATTAGCTAGAAAGCAAGGTTTCAGGCCAAAGATGTATACAAAAAATAATATGAGGGGTGTTCAAGTCAAACCGGGACTTTTGATTAAAAAAAAAACAGAACACAGTTATGAAAGCAAAAACTACATTTATTTCTCTATGAAATCCACTGTTACACTACTGCACTAATCCCAGCATTTTACTAGTGCTTGGATATCACTTGGATATTGGAAGTTTTCTCAGTATGTCAGACTGCTTCATGTTTGAGATGCTGGCCTCCCAGAAACATCTATAATGGCTCAAACATGGGGAAAGTGCCTGGGGTGAATTCATGACTGTATGTGGGATAACTCTGAGTTGTGTTCCTGCAATGTGCAAGTGGTGATCGTGAATGACTGTGTGTACAGTTACCACAGGCGGATGCGTCTCTTACGCAAGTTGGTGACATGTTATCCATAGATTTTCAAGGATTTGACCACTGAATGTTCACAAGAATAATTGCAGTGGGATCCTAGCCACCTCGGCTGGGATTATCATTCAGAAACATACAGCCTTCTTCAAAACATTTATGCAATCCAAATGCATTCAAATCAGCTTAGTAGTGTGCTTTACATCCTTCATTCAAAAGAAATTTCATGACAAGTCCCAGTTTGACTCGAACAATAATTAAACATACAATGATTCATTGATTACAATAAAGTACAATATAGAAAAATAAACACTTAGTATACACACATGCTTTGCAGGTAGATGCATGTGTGTAAAAAAAAAAATCTACAAATAGCTTCGTTTCATCCAAATGCAATGTAAATGAAATGCTTTCATCCCATTAGACATCAAAATACTGTGTCTCATCTCATTATCATAAACTTATTGAGTACAAAGAGAATGAGGAAATGCAATGCTGTATCTGGACCTAAAATCCTCTGTGATGTATGCAGGAAATATTTTATACTCTAGCCTCTAAACATATACACACAATACTGTAAATATTTTAAATTAAAGCTTTCACAGGTTTGGAAAGCAAGGAATTTTCTTATTTAATATTAAGCTTTTACCTACTATTATATACTATCTTATCTCTGTTAGTGAGTCTTAAATTTGTTCAAAAACTCTTTGTCTTTAGCCCAAACAGGTCATCTAAATGAGCAAATTAGATCAAAATAGCTTACATGTTTTATTATTTAAACTCCTTTGCTGAACCAGTGCTGCACAAATAAAAATTTTACTTATTAAATACTATACTGATGACTTAATTTTATTACCTTGAATCATAGCTCTACCTCTTTGAATGCTGTAGTGCCAGTGTTTAATCTATGCAGATGATGGAGATAAATGATTGTTCTCAGTGAGTGGGCACAACTTAGATTGCTGTCATAATTTTATCACAAATTATAATACTCTTCCGTAAACTATGCAAAATACAATATGTGTCTTTCTAATTAAATGACAGATTTGTCTTGAAAAGATTAAAATGTGATTTTATTAAGTGTACTTTTAGTATCATCTGTGCAAATTTATATTTATATTGTACTCCATTTTTTAAGCAAAGAAATTATAATTTATCTACCATATAGTCTTTTATACTGTACATGTGTAGTTAATGTTGCTGAATGTAGAACATAGATTAATATCAGTAACAGACAATAAAAAGAAATAATAAAAAAACAATTCAAAATGAAATATTAATTCAACCCAAAATTAATGGGTAAACTTTTAGTTAATTGGTAAAATTTTCTGAAATACCCATCGCCAACAACCATGACTTGGTCAAAGTCATTGAGATCAGATATATTTTCCCCTGTTTTGGAGTTTGATGTGAAAATTAATTGTATCTCTGTATATCTACTGCTTTTATGCATTGTGCTGCTACCATATAGTTGGCTGATATATGAATGATTGTATGAATGAGCAGGTGTATAGATGTTCCTATTTAAGTCACCAGTCTATAATAAATAAATAAGTCTGAGTTTTTGCATCCAGTAAATTATAATCAGTATCAATATCATTTAAAAAAATACAGTATGATACAGTACAGTAGTTTTTTGTGAAATCTTAGTCAGCAAGTTAAAAATATTTGAATAATTAAAAACATATTCGGATTTAGTAATTCACTTTCAGTTTGAAAACTGAGGATATGTTTTTTTAGCTATTTTAATAGTGCACACACTGTTTTATGTCAGGTGTAATATAAATAACATACTGTATACTTTACACCTTATTTATGTAGAATTGTGAAATATTGACAGACATTATGGACTTGAATGTAAAGAAATGCAAAATGTGAGTAAAATGTATATCTTTGAAATTGCTTAAAAAACTTTTTAACTAAAGAAATGAATGGTAGTATGCTACATTGCCCAAAGAAACAAATTCTCTCTCTCTCTTTCTCTCTCTCTTTCTGTCTTTAATTCACTCTTTGCTTTTTTGAATTTGTTAATATGAATATATTAAAATGAGCTCAAATGCCTAAAAGAGCTACACTCAAAAAGGAGCTGCACTCTTTTTGTACTGTAGATCAATAATCGTTAATAATGATTTATAATAAGAAGACATGTTTAATAATTAATATTAGAGACCCTGTAATGACAGTTCCTGTGTGATTAGTGTACATGTTTCCACCCAATATGTTTTTATGGCTTTATGAGGAATGCTACACTACATAAAATATGCTTTAATGTATTTTTTACCATGAAGTGAAACATGGAAAATAAAGTAACTTTAAAGACTGTTGTCCTGCTCAGTAGTTCTGCTTTTCCCATTCACAAATTAATCCAAACTGAAAGAAATAAAAATAAAAAGTGGTATATTAAACTTTAATTACCAGTATTAAATTATACAGACTTAAGTATTTGAACTGTATATAAGAAGTATATGAAAGCTCAAAATAAGGAGTGAAGTTGGCTCAAGTAGAAGGGGTTCATGACCATTTTGGTGGGGCAGAGCAAAATTACAGTTAATAGTGGTATCAAGTAAAACAAAATTATGTCCGAAGCTTATTATACTATTTATCATACTGATTATGCAAATTATGCTATAGACTAGAATCTTCTCAATATTATTAGTTTTTAAAACCTGAATGAATTTGAACAAATTAACTCTGTAGAGCAAATTTTAAATATAGCACAGAATGGTGTAATCTGGTCTAAATTCCTGCACTTAACATATTTGAATCATGAGTCAAGTCAGTTATTATAGCTTACATGCAGTTTGTGCCATTACTATTGATTCTGGTTGCTGCTGATTGCACTATAAAGACATATTAATGATCTGGATAATTAATGAGCCTGGATGGTAGATGGAAAAATATGGACTGATTATTATTATTATTTTTTTCATTTTGTTAACTTGCATTCAAATGGATCCTTAAAATAGAAACAAATAGAAACATTTACTGCTGGCAAAGAGAGTGATATGAACACAGAAAGGTAATAACTTTAACTCTTTTTTCTGTTGCCATTAACAAATAAAACATACGCAACATAAGCTTATTCTCTTATTATAAGATTTATTCATGGCTCTATTAGGACACTGTTAGTGTTTTATATAGTTCATATAACTAAGCAAAACCTTATCCTGACCTCTCTGCCCCATGCAACATCTACAAAAGAAACCAAATAAATGAAACATTGGCTTATCTCTCACAAATAACAATATCCTCTTAAAATTGTCACTCAAAATATAGTTTGAAAGTCAATGGAATTTAATATGTTTTTGGTTGTGACTGAGCACTTTGAAGATGAAAATTGGTTGACAGGCTGATGAACATTTTATAATAAAGCACTGCTCCTCCTGCCCCTTTCATTATTAAGTGAGAAGCTGTTCTATTTTTACATGTTAATTGTTATCTGTGAGATAATAATAGGAGGGGGGTGAAGTAATCTGTGGTGTAGTATAGAACAAAGCAATAGTACTGTATTAGAACCCATGTGAAGATATGGCCTCACCAACAGAGGGCAAGTTTACAGGGATAAGAGAAAGACCATATACTCAGCCTTGTGGGGCATCGATAGAGAGTCTGCGAGGAGCAGATGTAGATTCGCTCCATGTCGCCTCATATGGACTATGCTCAGGTAGCAAACAAATAACTGGCATGCTGTGCCATGCATTTCAAGATTGAGGACAAATACAGAAGTTCTGTGGCTGACTGTGACAAACATTGCTGAAACATCGATGAGCATGAGGCCAGATGACAGCATGGCTGATCTAGCAACGTGTACTGTAGCTTCTCAGGGACAGACATAAGTGTAATCTCTGTGGAATGTGCTGCTTTGAGGCCAGAGTGGTTGGGATCAGTGGCGGTGTTCTATCAGTTTTTCCTACTTGTCAGAATTTCCTACCGGTAGAAAAAACAGATAGTTATACCGGTCTGTCCTACATTATCCAAATGGCCATAAGACTGCAAATACTCAGTTTTAACATGGGCAGCAGATTCTGCCACATGACGGTACTTCATCAGAATGTAATTCAAATAGTTTTTAATGGGTACAAACGATAAAAAAAAGAATCACTCCAACCCTTCAATTGACAGGTCAACTGTTATATGCACGCATGTGAATGAAATATAATTTCAATTAAAAGCACAAAACTAGGAAACTAGAAAACTGAATTACCTCAGTTAATTCGCACGGCGTGACGTATTTTTACTGCGCATGCGCAGAAAGGCTCGGAAGGAAATAATGATGAGTAGGATGAATTGATAGAATAGCGTCTGGTGCAAAAAAAATTGGGGGGGGGGGCGCAAACAAAATTAAAATTAAACTTTTAATGCTCGCCTGTAAATAGCCATTTATCGGTTGATTAAGCATAATTACTACTAGCATAAAATAAAGGCATTACTCGACTCACGTCAGCAGCTCCGCTTACCATAAGAAGTGCTGGAAAAGACTTGTTGAAAATTGTCCAATCACATGAGGCCAAATATTTAAAAACAATATTGATTCGCTAAGAACAAAAGTGGGAGGGTTCAGGGCACATAGAGCTGCGCTCGGAGGATGATTTCACAAACTCCAAGCGGTATTGAGCTCAGCCTCAAGTCACATGCTTTTCAAAAAGTACCTGTCTACATAGACAGTCGTTTGTCCAGCGCCCCGCGTACACGAACACAAATGAACGTAATACAGTTTAGATTATTTTTATTTTTTTGCAAATAAATTATATTAAGAAATATAATTAATATAAATTATATAAAAAATATTGATAATAGTGATGTAGTGGAGGAGATCAGGTGAGATTGTTTGGAAGTGTAGAAAGCATTGAGTTCAGTGGGTAGGTGGTAGGATTGCAGGATCAGATAACATGCATGATCTCTTGCTAGGGTAGAAAGCCAGTGGAAGAGAAGAAGTTGGGATGAGCCAGCAGGCTAAATTGTAAAGAAAATACAGTATGTTGTGAAGTTTGCAAGGGTCTTGTACAAAAGTTTCCATCTCTTCCCTGTAAAAGGCAGCCTTAGCAGAAGTCACTTCAAAATAAAACATTGTGTTGACAGGTAGGTAAATGACAAGTTCTGTATCAAGTTTCGCTTTCAATATATCTGCAATTCTTAATAGTTTATAGTTGCTGCACAGAACATCTGATAGCCAAGCAGCAGGGAAAGAAATCCATCTGGGTTTAGAAGATAGAGGGCAGAGGAAAGTGACGAGAGGCAGTTGTCTGTGGGTAGCTTTAATGGAAGAAAGCAAAATGAGTCAGGGAATGATGGTGCAGGAAGTTATGGAGGAAGGAGAGATAGAGTGCGTGTTTCTGCAATTAGGAGAGAAATATGAATAACTGCTGTGTGTGAAAATCTCAAGGGATCAGCAGTTTCACAAATGCTGTAATTCAATTCAATTTTATTTGTATAGCGCTTTTAACAAATTGTCATTGTCGCAAAGAAGCTTTACACAATCAAAAGAATTGTTTAAGTTTACTTAAATTAGCCTAGGCGGCACGGTGATGTAGTGGTTAGCCTTGCACCGTTCGGGTTCAATCCCCAGCCAGGCTCGATTCCCGTCTCTGTGTGCATGGAGTTGGCATGTTCTCCCTGTGCTTGGTGGGTTTCCTCAGAGTACTCCGGTTTCCTCCCACAGTCCAAAGACATGTAGGTTAGGCTAATTGGCGTTCCCAAATTGGCCGTAGTGTGTGAATGAATGAGTGTATGTGTGTGTGTGTCTGTGCCCTGCGATGAATTGGCACCCTGTCCAGGGTGTACCCTGCCATGTGCCCTAAATCTCCCTGAATACAGGATTAGGCGGTATAGATGATGAGTGAGTGAGTGAGTAAATCAGCCTGTCTACTACCGCCTTCATGACACAGTTAAAGTCATAACAATCACATTTTTCATTTGCACAGCAGATATACTATAATGATTAATGTACTGTAATACTGTATTTCCTATTTTATCTGCTCATCTGTTTGGCTCAAGCTAAATCTCAAAGCTAACATCAAAATAGGTCTAGATAACACAGTACTGTATAATACCTCTGGAGTTGAGATGTAATATTATGTGTAAATATGTAATTAATGATGTCTGTAATTAGGAATGTTATTACTCCATTATCCTTATATTAAGTCCTTTTCTTTCTCTTAATCCAAATCTTATGGCTTCTTAAAATTGTCTAATGCATGAATGCACTCTGGATTAAAGGTGTGTTCATGCATGTGTGTCTTCAGAAGAAAAGGATCAAGACTAAACCTCACTAGCTTTTAGTAGTAAAAGTACGCATCACCTCACACAGAGGATTTAGGAGTGCAAAGAATGGTTGTCATTAGTTGCGCCTTATTTTTGTGACAGATGAACACAAAGTGGCACATATTTGTGAAGTAGAAGGAAAATGATAAATGTTTTTTACCAATAAATATCTGAAAAGTGTGGTGTGTTTGTCTCTTGACTCCCTGAGTCAATACTTTGTAGAACCACCTTTCGTTGCAATTACAGCAAAATAGCTGAGCACAGTCAGAACGTCTGCGAACAGCATTTTTCAAGTCTTAGAGACTGTATGTCCGTGAATCACGATCTTGGCCGAGGTGGCTGGGAGCCCACCGCAGTCGCTCCTGTGAACATTCAGGACGTGAAATACCTGATACCTTAAAATTGACAGAAAAACTTGTCACCAACTTGCATCTGTCTGCATTAATGGCTCATGTTTGGGCTATTAAAGGAGTTCCTGAGAGGCCAGTGTTTCAGATGTGAGGCAGTCTGACCATGGCTCTGGCATACTGAAAAGAAAGTTCCCCCTTAATGATATCCAAATGCTAGTGAAATCAGGGATAAGTGCTTTAGTGTATGAGGGGAATATATAGAAAAATAAAGGTAGTTTTTACGCTCACAACTGTGTCCTGTTATTTTGCACAATCAGTCACGGTTTGACTTGAACATCCTGAGGAATATTTAGTTAACGTGGTCGGCTGAATTAAAAACTGGTGGCTATAATTGTCATCTAATGCTCTCTAGTGGACACACGATGGCATTGCAGCACAACTACCAGTATTTTAACTCATAGAAATAAAAAGTGCATTGTGTATCCATCATACAAACACACAGTCACGTCATCTAATGAATAAATAAAATGAATAAAGAATATTTGTTGTTTAAAACATAGGGTAAAGCTGTAATAGGGTCAATCTGCACTCATCGGACCACCACTGAGGCCCTTGCTGGCATTAGGTGGGGATATTCTGTGGCTTCCACATACTCAGGTAAACAAGATATTATGTTGTGGCCACGACTTACTGAGATGTGGGAATAATATACAATGTTGTGGCCATGACTTAAGGTATAGGAATACGATTACAGTATAATGGGTGGCCATTGGATACTTTGTCGTGGCCATGACTTGAGAACTTGTGGTAATGAGGTCATTCATGTCCCAAATGTGACAAGATTTTTTTTTTAATCATTACAACAGTTCTATTTTATTTTATGCACTGATTGAATTGACAAGTATGATTGCTGTTTTGGAGTTATGCTGTGTGTCAGTGAGTAAATAAAGGTAATCATCCATATATAATAACAATTATAAACAAAAACAATTAAAATTTGTCTGTAGTTTAAAAGAGGCTAAATGCTATGAGGGTATTAATAAAGTTGTGGGCGCGTTAAATTATCAAGTTTCCAAGCTTTTTTAAGTTGTGACAACAAAGTATCTTGTGCGTCCAAAATTAAATAGTCCTTCTCTTTCTTGGTGGCCCGTTTAAAAAGATAAGGGAGCTAAGGACCAGAGGGTGGCAGTATTGCAACATAGTGGGTGCCAACCACGGGTAGACTCAAGAAGAAGAAGACAATTAGTGCGCGTCAGGTTGCGTAGGTTGTATGCATATCCTATGGAGACTGATTTTAAACACGTGTGTTTTGCATGGCGACATTACTCGATAGTAACCAGAAATTGCGTTTTGTGGGTTAAACTGTACGAGTTAAACTGTAACTGCGTTATTATTTGCAGTTACCGCGCTGCACATTATAACAGTTGACTATAAAATCACAAAAACAGCGGTGTGAAGTTATCTGTACCGGCGTCATTTAAAACAAATGAATGTAAAGGATATTGGTCCTGTTTAGCGTGTTTTATTGTGGGAGGAGTGGTATGACGGTAGTAACCTGCCCTGACAGGAGGAAGTGTCCCGCACCAAATTTGGTCGTGTGTTCCTGCGGCCGCCGGTAATGACGGCGCTGTTGGTGCGCGCGCGCTGGCGCTTTACCGCGCTCCGCGTGTTCCCGCAGAGCGCCAAGTGGTCGAGCAACACCGACCTGCTCCTGAGGCTGTCCAGCACCAAAGTCGCGCCGATATACCGGAGAATGGACTATCAGGTGAGTCGCTAGCTGGAGAAAATACAGTAGAGCTAAAGGTAAGCGATAAGAGCAGCGCTTCAGCAGAGTAACGGGTAACTTCATCTAGTGTGTTCATTAGCAGCTGGATAACCGAGTGTACGTTAAACGGTGTGAGCTTTTACACTCAGAGGTTTGGGTTTTCATCAACACCAAACTTTAAGCTAACATGCGGTCCTGTTGCGTCAGCCGAGCGTCATGGCGACAATACAAATCATACACTGCCGTCTACGGAAGATAAACATTGACTACGATCCGACGTCTAGGACGAAACCTCGGGTCACACTTTAGTCCCGTCATTAGACCAGACGAAACAGCCCCAGTCCGTGGTGTTTTACAGCAGACACGTGCTTGTTAAGGGTACTTGCTTAGCCTCAGCCTATTCAAAATATGCGAACTTTATTTACAAAAGTAAAGGCAAGCGCGTAAATGCTGAGTAATCCGACGTCATCACTCTGGAATGAACTGTTATCGATGCAGCTTTGACTGTTCGTAAGGTGTAACTTATAAGTGTCTGGGTTTTACTGTGGTTAAACATAAACTGCAGATCACCGAGATGAGTCTGGTAGACTGTACCATATTCACTTGTGGATTAGACACAGAAGAATGAGGTCACTGGAGAAGTAATTCACCTTTGTGATTTGCATCAGCAGTGGATGATGAAGAAAAACAATTGTCAGAATTTTCTAAGACAGGACGTGGATTACAGCAGCCAACTTTACAAGGAGAAGTAATTTTCTCCAGAAAAAGTCTTTGATTTTTTTTTAAACCAAGACTGACACCATGACCATGTTTTGTGTATGTTTAAATTGTGTCACGGATATTTCTTTTTCTTTTTTTTTTCTTTCAGAGGCAAGTCTTTTTTTTAACCTCTCTTTTATCTTTCCCTTCTGAAGGATGCCGTTTGCACCCTGAACACTCTGCAGACAAATGCTAGTGCCCTGGAGCAGGTGCGCCGTGAGCGAGGTCTCCCTCAAACCCAGCTGCAGGCAATGAGGAGCTTCCTACAGCGTTCAGGACTTGCGGTATTGTGCACTCGACACACTCCATAACAAGACAGCACGGATCATACACGGTCAATCTGCTTCACCTGTTTTACAACATATTGTAAATCAAATTAGTAGTTGGCTTGCTCTGGCACTCTGATGCCATTGTAGGCATTTCATGTATACTCAAGTCTATAAATCATAGATTACACAACTGTAAATTCTTGTGATTATAATATCGTCATGGAGTGTGAAATATAAAAATGTGCAACTGCTCTTTCATAGACTCTTTAATTGTTCAATATGTTTAATTATTTTTTATTTTAATTTATTTTTTTCAGGTTGAAGAACTTGATCATCTCAACATCATACATGTAACTGGAACTAAAGGAAAGGTAAATTGTTTGTGCACATGTGTGTTCACACAAATGTAGCTTTTTGTAAGGAAAATGGTGTCCTTAGATGATTTTTGCTCTCATAATTGCTTGATAAACTTCGAGTCCTACACAACCCTTCTGGGAAGGCTTTCCACGACTATATAGGTTAAAAATCTGATTTTCAAGGCTCATTGATTTTTAATCATCACAGTCTGAGTGAATAGTGGTAGTGATTAAATAAATTGATTTGTCTAGGTTCTGTGTTAAATAATTTACACATGCGAGTGTGTTCTTGTCAGGGTTCAACATGTGCCTTCACAGAGAAGATTCTGAGGAGCTACGGCTTCCGCACTGGATTTTACAGGTACTGTGACTTGCAAGGTGGAGATTTGTGCATTGTGTCTGTGTTTACGCAGACATTGTCATAGAACAAATAATCACATTTTGTTGACATTTGAGTAACTGTGTGCATGTGTGTGTGTTTATGGGTGTTTAGAACAGAGTTGTGTAATAGAAACCTTAGTCACTTCACTGGACTTCAGACTCTAATGAGCAACACCAGTTTGCATGTCTATGTGGGTGGGTCATGTGCTTTTAGAATTTTTTTTGTAAAAATTAGTTGAATGCAAGTAGGTGTGTGTATATATGTATACAAATGGTAAGTAAATGAATGCAAATATGCATGTTTAAAAGACGCTGATCATTTTGAAATATTTGGGTATAAAGGGCATGGTTTCATTTGGGTGCAGTTCTGCCTAACTATATTTGTGTCCTGTTTCAGCTCTCCACACCTAGTCCAGGTCAGAGAGAGGATCAGGGTAAATGGTTGTCCCATTGGAAAAGACCTTTTCACCAAGTATTTCTGGCAAATTTATACCAGACTGGATAAAACTAAGGTAGGTTACTCAAGCTTGAGTGCTGTAAAAGTAAAGTGTTGTCAATGTGGCAGTCCCCTATAATAGTACAGGCATGGTGGGCGGCCATGGCAACAAGACCACCTGCCATGCCCACAAACAAAACCTTTTTTTTTTTTTCATCCCCCCCCCCCCTCCCTTTGTAAATTTAATAGAATCCAACGTAGTGTAGTACTTGGGTTTAGTAACGTAGCTACATAGTAATCCCAAATAGTGCCACAATTTGGCACTTTTGTTGTCTAATTAAAATTCTAATTTAAATTTAATTTGTCACATACACAGCTGTACACAGTATGATGTACACTGAAATGCTTATACAACTGGCCAGAACCTAAAAAGTAAGTTTTCTTTGCGATGAAATAAATTGCAGCAGGCATAGAAAATACATTTTCCAATAAAAGTAATTAAAATCTGAATAAAAAATATATATTAAGTATTTAAACTAAATTCTTTTGTAAATGAACATGAAACGAATTAATTTTCTTTCGTCATTTGTGGTGTTCTGTTTTGGCTCCTTGTGAGTCTGTTTGGGTAGATGTAATGTTTGTACAGTAAAAGTAGTTTTGCTCCAGTGTAATTCTGATAGGCTACCTTCCTGAACTTATTCTGTGGAATTCCCTATCCTCGAAATGTCCTGACAATTCTCATTCCTATTTCAAATACGCTCTAGTGCCAACCTTTACATGCATATGAACATCCAATTTTTAATTCATAGGGTTTAATATGATGTTGGTCCATCCTTTTCAGCTATAAGAGTTTCAACTCTTCTGGGAAGGCTTTCCACAAGGTTTAGGAGTGTGTTTATGGGACTTTTTGACACACTGGTGTGGGACAAGAAGGCCTTGCTCGCAGTCTCCAATCTGGCTCACTGTAGTTCATCCTTGCTTTGTGTAGTGGTGCTCAGTCATGTTGGAACAGAAAGAGGCCATCCCCAAACTGTTCCCACAAAGTTGGGAGCATAAAATTGTCCAAAATGTCTTGGTATCCTGAAGCATTATGAGTTCCTTTTACTTGAAGCAAGGGGCTGAAAACAACTCCTAAAAAACAAACTCGCACCCTTTCCAACATGTCTGCGCACCACTGCACAAAACAAACCTCAACCCAATAGAACACCTTTGGGATGAATTTAATAGGAAACTACTATCAGCATGTCAAAATAAAAGCCAGTCCGGTGTCTTAAACATAATAATAATTTAATTATAAGCAGCAAGCATATTTTATTCTAAGTATCTTTGCTTGGTTTAGTGCTAATAAGTGCTGCTAAAAATATAGTTACTGAATAAAGGGCTTGGCTTTTTCAGTTCAGCACTAATCTGTAGTACACAAGAGAACAATACATGCTGGCCCTTATTACAGTTGTGAAAATCAATTGAACACAAACATTGACATATTTTAACTATAGTCATGCAGTAGATGTGGGGCTGCTAAAATAAAGGGCCTATTCAAGTCAATACTACTTTGTAACATGCTTGAAATTGCTAACCAAAAGTCTTTTGTTGTGCGAGAAATAAATAACCAAAAATTCGTACACCTTGGTTTAGCAGACCTAAAGACTGATCAAGATATTTTTAAAAAAATTTCAGTTTTGATGTGCAAACCTGCAAAATGACATATCTGCTTGTAAGAGCATGCGCTTTATACACTGTGTCCGATGGTGAGTTTTAGCCCCTTGCTGATTTATTTATTTTTTTGCATGTTTGTGTTATGTTGTTAATGTTTCAGATCAAATGTAAATGTCAGTAAATAACACAATAAACCAATGAGCCACAATAAATCATGTGGCTTAAAAGTAACATCACATTTCAGAAAAAGAAAATCATACCAGCAGTAAAATATGGTGGTGGTAATGTGATGGTCTGGGGCTGTTTTGCTGCTTCAGGACCTGAAAGACTTGCTGTGATAAATGGAACTATGAATTCTGCTGTGTTCCAAATATTCTGAATAAGAATGTCCGACCATCTGTTTGTGATCTCAAGCTAAAGCGAACTTGGGTTCTGCAGCAGGACAGTGATCCAAAGCACACCAGTAAGTTCTGAATTCTCAATAAACTTCTGAATGGCTAAAGAAAAACAAAATGAAGACTTTGGCGTGACCTTGTAAAAGTACTGATCTGAATCCAATTGAGATGCTGAGGTATGAACTTAAAAAGGCAGTTAATTCTCGAAAACCCACCAATTCTGCAAAGATGAATGGACCAAAATTCCTCCACAGCGCTGTAACAGACTCATTGCAAGTTAATGAAAATCTTGATTGCAATTGTTGACCCAAACAGTTATTAGATTTAGGGGGCAAACACTTTTTCCACAAAGGGCCATGTAGTTTAGGATTTTGGTTTCCCTTAATAACTTCCCTTTCGTTTAAAAATTGCATGATGTGTTTACTTGTCTTTGACTAATATTTATATTTGTTTGATAAGAATAAGAAATTCTTCTCATGAGTCTCCTAGTCTGGGTCGTTCATTCTTTTGTCACGTGAATCCCATAGACGCTATGCAAGTGCAATCGATTCAAAAGAACTGAAATTTTGTTTCTTGTGTAATGCACTGCATAGCATCTATGAGTCACGTGACAAAAGAATGAACGATTCGGGACTGAAAATATGAGGGGTGACCTACTCATTCTGTATCATATGTCTTTAGCTGCATTGTAATATTTTCATTACTGGAACTATAGTCAAAATTTGTGAATGTACTGTAGAAATGTTGGGTGTCTGTTTAATAAAAAAATAACATTTTATTTTATTTCTGATAATAAGAACGAAATTAACTAAATGTCTCAAAAGAGATTGATTCATCTTGATGAACAAGATTCAAAGAACTGTCGCTAAAATGATCCAGACTTCTCATCACCATTGTATTGCAATACTATCGCTTTTTCCCCTCATTTTAAGTTCACGTGTATTTGGTGCATTACTGCCACCTACTGATATACTATATAATAATGTTTTTAAACAATTAACACAAGTTGCAGAACATTTTAATGTTTGTTAGATCCATTTAGTGTTAAATTTTTAAACACTATACTATAAAACCAGTAAAAAAAAAAAAAGTAGTAATATTTGTCAGGGTTGTTGAATGGAAAAACTCAATGAACAAAAATCTAATAAAATTATCAGGCAACAGCTCCCATGCAAACACAGACTCGCACGCCTTATGAGGTCCTCCATTTATTGCTGTATCTGATTAATACAATGACCATTACTAAACTTAACAGTAACCATAACTAAGGTTTTGGTTTTCCTCAGTTTGGCTGAATGTCTTCATGAGGTCGGAACACTCGTATGTTCCTAGACTGAGGGCATTGGGTCTTTACCTATATAAATATATACTGTGTGTATGTACATGTGTATAAACATGCACACACAAGCTAAAAGTTCTCTCTGTTGAAATCTGACTTAATTATTTGATCTTAGGATGCGCATGGTGGCAGTATGCCAGCGTATTTCCGCTTCCTGACCATCCTTGCCTTCCATGTGTTCCTGCAGGAGAAGGTGAGTAATCCATATTGCCTAAGTGATGATATTCCTCTCTGTCGTACTAGTTTGTTGTTGTCTTTAGCACTATTCGGACGGGACTAGTTTTTTAAACAGAGAAATTTCTGTTTCACAGAGGTACTTTGTGATTTTAATCCCGTCCGAATCTGCCATGTCTGTCTTTTTCTCACACAGCCTCCTGTAAAAATTCCAGAGCAAATTGCCTACTGTTTTTCAGCAAACCCGGCGGTCCTCTGAGAAATATAATCACGTCCGAATACGAATGTCTGGGTTTGCCGAAAATGTTTTTTTTTTTTTTCCGAAACGCGTTTTCTTGTGTGTTTTGGTCAACGTGAACTACCGTACAATCTCTAGCGCGCCGGTATTCGAGTTTCTGCTTTCTACGCTCCAGTAGAAATCCTCATCCTCAACACGTGGTCTTGTGCATCTTCCACATGTAAAACACAGACACGCCTACCTCCGTAATAAACACGGAGATGTTAGTCCCATCCGAATCCATACATGAAATGACAGACATCGGCTGAAAAAAAAAATCAAACGTCCCCCAGTAAAACTAGTCCCGTCTGAATAGTGCTCAAGTCTCCTGGCATAGGTTCCAGGCCCCCGTGACAAGATTAAACGTCATAGATGATAAGGAATGAGTGAGTTTAGTGTGCAATATGGTATTTCCCGTTTTAGGATTCTATCTGATTTTATTTTTTTCCCTATTTATTACTCCTTCCTTTCCTCCCGGATAACAATTGTGAGCAACTGTAACCAAGAATAAGCAACTTCCCTCTGGGATTAATAAAGTTCTTTAAATCTTTGAATCTGGTGCACTACTTTGTACAATATACGTTGGCTACTACTGCAATTTGTTCGCATCTACGAATGTTGGTTGCGAACTGCGGTCCGTTCGTAACGCGATTGTTCGTAAGTCGGGGACTTTGTGCGCATACAGTGTATATATAGGACAAACGCACTGATCAGTTATAACATTATGACCACCTGCCTAATATTGAGAATCGCCCCCTTTTCTTTTGCCACCATAACAGTGTGATGCACTGTATGTTCTGACACCTTTTTATCACAACTAGCATTAACATTTTGATCAATGTTTCACATTTTGATCGTTTCACACTTTGATCAACACTTGCGCTGCTACTGGATCGGACTACACGGCCCAGCATTCACTCTCAAACTGCAAAATGTAAGCCTTGGCCACTCATGACCCTGTCACCAGTTCCCTGGTTTTCCTTCCTTGGATTAATTTTATTAGGTCCTGACACCACTGCAGACAGTGAACATTCCACAAGAGCTGCAATTTTGGAGTTGCTCTGACCCAGTTCTCTAGCTATCACAATTTGGCCCTTATCATTCGAGTGTTGCTCAAATCCTTATGCTGGCCCATTTTTCTGCTTCCAACATCTTGTGCCTTGTTGCCTTAAATAAAAAGGTGCACTTGTCTAATATATCCCACCCACTCTCATTGTAATGAGAGATTCAAAATGTAGTTACTGTGAGAAGGGCCAAATTGTAATGGCTAGACAACTGGGTCAGAGCAACCCTAAAACTGCAGCTCTTGTGGGATGTTCCCAGGCTCCAGTGAAGGCAACCCATGTACTCCTATCCAACATAAGAGCTACTGTAGCTCAAATTCAGGAAAAGGAAAAACTTGTTTAAATATTTGAATTCTAAATTCATTGCTATACTATATTTGTGATTTTGTAGATTATAACGTTAAAGGTTTCATCCATATCAGTTTGACTCAGAATTTGTATTAAAACTATTTTATATTTGCGGTGATTCCCCATGTAGTGCTTACTGATGATCTGTCATATCCATATTACTTAACATAAACCTGTTGCTTAGAGAAGTTAAGTGTTGGCAAGCTATTATAATGACATGATCACATGATTCTAATGCCATTAAGGAGACAATGCTGTTTTCAAAATATTGCAACCTGCTGACTCATTCTGTTAGCAGACTTTGCCATTTTAAACACTGACATGACCTCACTGACCAGATATTTAGTCTTGCAACCATTACCTTTCTCTTTCATTCTATGCACAGATAACCTTTAATCTCTGTGTGTTTGTGTGTTGTAAAGGTGGACGTTGCAATTATTGAGGTTGGAATAGGTGGTGCCTATGACTGCACCAACATAATCAGGTAAGAAAACGCTTGCCTAACCGTGCGTGTATTTGCAGGTGTGGAATTACCCCTGGCACCATTTCTGCAGATTATGCACAGCCCAATTGACCTTTATTCTTGCATTAACTCGCCAACCACTGATATTAATTCAATCCAAAATCATCTGCCTTCAAAAATCGATTAAGATTGGCCTAAAATTGTCTCTGAATAGATTTAGAAATGAATTACATTTGTTGATCGAGGTTCCACTGTGCAGCAAAATACAAATATTTGTTCCCAAAACAAATAATAATAAAAAATCTAAAACAACATAGGGTAAAATAAATTCCATTTTTAAATAAAGTAGGGTAGACAAAAACCTATAATAGTCCAAATGCAACCTTTCAAACACAGCTGCCAGCTACTAACGTATATGTGAAGTGATCCAGTAAAGGGTCAGTTAGCACAGTGGACTGAACATTTGAAGCACCATGGGACTGTTAGAACAGACGTTCCCAAACGTAACAAGGCTGCAGCAAAGTTGAAATGTGAAAATCGTCTGCAGCCGAATCTTTAATCCTCTCTGATTGACACGAGACTAAGATGTAAATAAATATCACATTTAAGTCCTCTCTATGACTTATTTTTTTGTTACTTTTTGAATGTAAATATTTAATCAGAAATATTTTATGGGAACTTTAAACCTAATTAAGCAAGCTATATATATATATATATATATATTTTATTATTATTTTTTTTTTTGTAAATGACCTCTCTTTACCCACCTGCAGTTCTTTTATGGCTCACCAGGGGGAAACTCTCAGCCCATGTTTGGGGGAAACTTGGCCAACAAAGTATGGAATAGGATAAGGAAAATGAAAAAGTAACTGACGACATACTGATGCATATACACAAGACTGAATGATATATTTTCTATCACGTTATATCAAATTTCAAAACATTTTCCTATTCCTACTACCCAGGAATATTAAGTTACTCAAAAAAAATCACTGTCTGAAAAATAATAATCAAAATTGAAATATACTAAATTAGAATAGGACATCAGGAATGCTTAATATTGCCTAATTAAGTCAGTGTTACCCACAAAAATATTGTTGTATGAAAAGTAATTGATCTAATTGTTGTTTTACTCTAAGACCTAATGTCCTTGGCTCAATGTCCCCCCAAAGTGTGCTTTCATTTTATTTTATTTTTCATTTAATACTTGTTCAACCCCCCCCAATGAGGACCAAATGTGAATGCAGTTAGAGGGTTAAGTGTTAAGAAAATGCTTCCAAACGTTACTCAGGAGAAAAGTCATATTGTGTGGTATCCTTTTTTATATAGAGCTTTTAATAGATTAAAATAAAGCCTGATAATATTTTATTGACTGCAAGCTATTCAATTAAACATACAGCTCGTATTGCATAGTGTTGTACACACAGTACCCCCCCCCCCCCAAAGTTTGCTGCTAAACTGCTTTTAGATCTTTAAGTTATTTCTGTGATGTACTGAAATATAATTACAAGCACTTCATACATTTCAAAGGCTTTTATCGACAATTACATGACATTTATGCAAAGAGTCAGTATTTGCAGTGTTGGCCCTTCTTTTTCAGGACCTCTGCAATTCGACTGGGCTGCTCTCAATCAACTTCTGGGCCAAATCCTGACTGATAGCAACCCAGTCCTTCATAATCACTTCTTGGAGTTTGTCAGAATTAGTGGGTTTTTGTTTGTCCACCCACATCTTGAGGATTGACCAAGTTCTCAATGGGATTAAGATCTGGGGAGTTTCCAGGCCATGGACCCAAAATTTCAATGTTTTGGTCCCCGAGCCACTTAGTTATCACTTTTGCCTTATGGCACGGTGCTCCATCGTACTGGAAAATGCATTGTACTTCACCAAACTGTTGTTGTATTGTTGGAAGAAGTTGCTGTTGGAGGATGTTTTGGTACCATTCTTTATTCATGGCTGTGTTTTTGGGCAAAATTGTGAGTGAGCCCACCCCCTTGGATGAGAAGCAACCCCACACATGAATGGTCTCAGGATGCTGTACTGTTGGCACAGGACTGATGGTAGCGCTCACCTTTTCTTCTCCAGACAATTCTTTTTCCAGATGCCCCAAACAATTGGAAAGAGACTTCATCCGAGAATATGACTTTGCCCCAGTCCTCAGCAGTCCATTCACCATACTTTTTGCAGATGCTCAATCTGTCCCTGATGGGGTTTTTTTGGAGAGAAATTGCTTCTTTGCTGCCCTTCTTGACACCAGGCCATCTTCCAAAATTTTTCGCCTCACTGTGAGTGCAGATGCGCTCACACCTGCCTGCTGCCATTCCTGAGCAAGTTCTGCACTGGTGGCGCTACGATCCCGCAGCTGAATCCTCTTTAGGAGACGATCCTGGCGCTTGCTGGACTTTCTTGGACGTCCTGAAGCCTTCTTAACAAGAATTGAATCTCTTTCCTTGAAGTTCTTGATGATCCTATAAATTGTTGATTTAGGTGCAATTTTAGTAGCCACAATATCCTTGCCTGTGAAGCCATTTTTAGGCAACACAAAGAACAATGAAAGAAAACAAATGATCTCAAGCATCACCCTCCATTCACCCACCATTCTAACTCAATCAGCCTGACATAATGATCTCCAGCCTTGTGCTCGTCAACATTCTCACCTGAGTTAACAAGACGATTACTGAAATGATCTCAGCAGGTCCTTTAATGACAGCAATGAAATGCAGTGGAAAGTTTTTTTTTCGGGATTAAGTTAATTTTCATGGCAAAGAAGGACTATGCAATTCATCTGATCACTCTTCATAACATTCTGGAGTATATGCAAATTGCTATTATAAAAACTTAAGCAGCAACTTTTCCAATTTCCAATATTTATGTAATTCTCAAAACGTTTGGCCACGACTGTACATTGTGTATTGTTCTCAAACACCACTATATCTTATGAAACGTGAATTTGCCTTGCAGGAGGCCGTGGGTTTGTGGCATTTCTTCCCTGGGCATTGACCACACCAGCATTCTTGGGGATACGATTGAAAAGATTGCCTGGCAGAAGGGAGGAATATTTAAGGTGTGTGTGTATGTAGTGTCTAAGAGAGGATGGGCATTGGGGTATTTGTAGTTTTTTGGAGGATGTCTCATTTATATGTATTAGTATGTTTATTAGGCAGCTCTCCATGGTTGTGATTTTTTTAAGGGGTAGGTAAATGCTTCTGTCTTATGGTTGTTTGTATGTGCATGTTTGTGTGTCTGATCATAGCCTGGTGTTCCAGCATTCATTGTGAAACAGCCAAAGGGACCAATGACCATTCTTCAGGAAAGAGCAAAAGAGACTGGGGTGAGAAGCAAACAGTAA
This sequence comes from Clarias magur, assembly GCA_013621035.1. NCBI lineage: Eukaryota > Metazoa > Chordata > Actinopteri > Siluriformes > Clariidae > Clarias > Clarias magur. The sequence continues at coordinate 126,471 of QNUK01000239.1, read as the reverse complement.
CACACCTCTCTTTCTATAACCATGCATATTGCAATAATGGATATCGGAGCATAGCTTTGCTGTAGTTTACCTCCTGTGTACCTTTGCTGAGAGAAATAGTCTCAGGGGTGAACAGAGGTGAAGCTAAAGCAATATCATGCAAAATAATATAGAAAGTAATTTGTTAAATTGCTGTTGGGTTAAAATAATCGTCATCCTTTGTTCTCTGGGCTTGTCTGTAGTGCTCGCTGTTTCTGTGCCCTGAGTTGTCCCAGTACCAGAGCTCTGAGGAAGTGAAACTGGGTTTGGCAGGACTGCACCAGCGCTCCAACGCTTCACTCGCTTTACAGCTCTCTCACTGCTGGCTGCAGAGGCGCTGCAGCACAGGTAGGTGTCTGTGTACTAGTGTTTCTACAAGATCATAGCTTGAATAGTGGGAAGCATGATTTCAATAACCTTAGTGTGAATATCAGAATGCATCAATCAACACTAACACCACTGTCGGGTGAATAACTGAATTAATTATAAATTATATACCAGTAGATTGACAGAATCATGGGCATCCAAGACTCACTGTCAATGGCCACTGTCGTACACCTTGGCAGTACTGGGTTGGAATCACTTTTGCTGCCAGAACTGCCGTAATTCTTTGTGCAAAAGTTTTAAGAAGATGCTGGAAACATTGCTCAAAGACTTTGGTCTATATTGACATGATGGGATAGTTGTTTACAGATAGTGACATTACTACCGTTACTGTATTTCTGTTGCTAATGTTAATATTTTTTTTATTCTCTCATTAATTCATTTCTCTTTCTTAAAAGGCTCAGCTGTTACTCCTGCATCTGGTTTTAGTGGTCTTCATATGGCTCCGGGTTTTGAGCCAAGTGCTCACATGCTGAAAGGTGAGAATGTTCTCTTCATAAATAGCAGAACATAAATAACGTATATACGTGTATGATCATGGGGCTGAATTGCTTCCTGCTACTGCTTTTTTTTTTTTCTTTTCTTTTTTTCTTGCTCTTGAGCACTTAGTGTTATTTATCAGTGTTATTTATTTATTTTTTACTTGTCTACATTAAAACAGTGATCATGTCCATTATGGATGTAATGTATAAATACATTTTGTGTGTGTGTGTGTGTGTGTGTGTGTGTGTGTGTGTGTGCGTGCACGTGCAGGACTGGCTGAAACTGAATGGCTAGGGCGGAATCAGACCCTGAGGCGTGGAACCGTCACATACTTCCTGGATGGAGCTCACACTACACGCAGTATGCAGGCGTGTGTGAACTGGTTTAGCGAGGTGGCTGCACAACATGAGAAAAACACTATGCAAGTTCCTTTATTTAATTATTTTTAAAAAATTCTAAAACTGTTATTGCCATTGAGATGAATATAACGTGAATAAATCTAAAATGAACTATTGGACTGAAATGAAATGCTTTACACACCACCTACTCATCCTGGAGTGTAATGAAATTTGTGAGCATATTGCTTGTAGTTTCTCCCCTCTTTCACTCATTCACTACTTGACCAAATTAGAAATGTATTGTATAATATGTACATTTATATACATAAATATAATATGTATATTGTTTCCTCAGAATGGGTAATGATAAATCTCCCCTTTATTTCTCTGTATAATCCGTTATATCCATTAATACACTTGTCCGAGCATTTCACTACTGCTTGGATACCATCAAAGTTGGCTTCTCGGGAACACCTTTGATGGCCTATTCATGTAGAAATGGCTTGGAGCGAGGTCAGGACTGTATGGGGGATGTGGCAATAACTTCCGGTCGATTTTCTATAATGTTATCTATCAATTTTCAAGGATCAGGCGTTCTACTCACTGAATGTTTGCAATAATGACTACAGTGGGATTTGAGACTCCTTGGCTGGGATCCTCATTCACAGACTTACGGACTTCTTTAAAACGTTTGGATCATTCAGGCTAAGAGTCTGATCACTGAACTATGCTAGAAGTCTTCTATAAATGTCAATCAATTTTATGGTTTCATTCACAAAAAAAATTCATCACAGGTTCTAGTTTAAAATTAATCCCTCTCACCCCAAGAATATGCATGTTTCTTGTTTGAGAACATATTACATCAACTTAAAATAGAAATAGCAAAATGCAACTGTTAATGCAACTGCAATCTGGAGTAGTGTTGAATGGTGCTAAATAGCTGCATTTGACAGCTATAAGCATAGCTCATTCTGTCATCCATGTCCTTATGATATTGTAATTTAGAATTTTGTACAGTATATACAATGTAATGTAATTATATTTATTTGTGTGTATGTGTAGGGGTTCAGTGGTGCGAGTGCTGCTGTTTAATGCTACTGGAGAGCGAGATTGTGGTGCTATGCTCAAGTTGCTTGTGGTAAGACTTTACTATTTTTCAGGTGATCCAAAAATATCAGTGTTTCCTCTGCTTATTTTGGAACCAGTTAAACAAGCATGAGCCAAATACAACAATTTGGAATGTCCTGAAAAAGAGAATCCACTGGTGTACTGACAACCAGACACTGAACAGGTCAGCCAGGGAAAACAAACCAAAAAAAAGTAGTAGAACTCAATGTTGTGAGCTCTGTTAAGTGTAAAATCCAAAAACTACAGATAGTGACATTACTAACAACCTCCACAGAACAAAAGTGAAGGTCTCTTAATCCACTCTGAAATCCATTTTGAAAAAGTCTTTAAGAGCAAAAGTGTTGAGGTTATGACGAGATTCAAAGCTACCTATCAGCATTTCAAATCAGAAAAGAAAGATGAGCTGTAAAAGTTTTGGAACCCATATTAACCTCTACCAAAGTGATAAAACTTTGTATTAAAAAAAATGGTGGAGGTAGTCCCGTTGTTTTGGATAATGTGGGTGCCTCTGAAACAGGCTCTGGAACTATTTCTCTGTATTTCACGTCTGTTAACTTGTACATCACAAGAGGGCGCACTTGTGGTTAAGGTTGTATACACTATTGGTAACTGCAGTTTGAGTGCCCTTTTTAATCAGGATGAAGGGAAATTATTATTAATTATTATAAATTAATAATGCGCTGTCTGGACAATTTTTTAGTATTTGACAGCCTTACTGAATTTTTGTCCTGTGTAAATTTTCAGAAAGAAAGTGTCTGTATAATTTGTTTTGTTGATATAACTGATTTTAGAAGCAGAACGAAAGAAGATTAGTGGGTCTGTTCTAGAAGCAAAGCCATGAAACCACATCCACCGTAAAAAAAGAAAAAAAAAAGCAGCTCAGCTCATGGGCACATTGATTCTTTTTACATGCTTTGGCCTTTCCATCACTTTGGTAGTGGTAATTATATACAAGCATATTTATGGCTCAGCTTTGTTTCATTATTCCAGTTTTGGGAAAACATTGTGTATACAAACACATACAAAACATACAGACATACAAACACTACAGTTTTTTCTACTGTTCATTTATTTGTATATTATTGTTGTGCAAATAAGAAGAAATCCTTTCAAAAATACTGTTGGAGAATCAACATGTCCAGGAGGTTTATCTGAATTTATGATGAATTTTAGAAAACTAAAATGTTGCACAGTAATTACTGCTTTTTTTGTTGTTGTTGTTGTTGTTTTGCAGCAATGTCATTTCGATTTTGCAGTTTTCTGTCCTAACATCACTGAGGCCATTGCTGACTGCAATGCAGGTCAGAAGACACTTGTAATGCGTACAGATTTCAAATAATTTCTGGTTGATTTGCTGTAGTCCCTTTTCTTTTTTTTTTTTAATTGTCTTTATTTATTTAGACCAACAGAACTTCAACGTGTCTGTAGAGCACATGCTCACACGCTGCCTGGACAATCAGCAGAGCTGGCGTGTCCTCAACGGTGTCGAGGAAGAGGGACCAGAGTCAGAGCTTCTAATTGGGGATGTTCATCTGCCGCTGAGAGTGGAGAAGCGTGGTGCCTCATTGGTTTTCCCCTGCATTTTGAGTTCGCTTCAGTGGATTACACAGGGACACGATCCACTTGTGTCTGAATCCACCCAACATGTCATGCCTGTCAAAGCTAGCATCAGCGCTAAAGGATTGCCACTTAGAGAGGCTGCTAATGTGCATGTGCTAATCACAGGCAGCTTGCACTTGGTAGGAGGAGCCCTAAAACACCTGGTACCTGCCTTGTCATCCTAATACAATGTTTTGTGTACATGACAGGAATACTGGAAAAAATGGTGCAGCTTTATTTAAGATTTAAATATGTACTGAATATACCTGCTGAATACTGAGCGGGAGACTAAAGCACTTAGCGTTTCACCCGTGCCTTCCTTATATACGGAATGCTCACAGAGCCTATTTAAATACAATTTAACCCTAGTCTTATCACCGTACCACATCATGTGTCTTAAATATTAGAATGATCTGATCTTATAAAGTCTGGATTAACACTGATTTTACTATAGGCCAACAGTCAAACTGCGTACTTCATGCGTGTCAAGTGTGCAGTGTATGTGGATTATGAATTATTTTCATATACTGCTCTGTTCCCATATTTTTTATTTTTTTAAATGCACTACAAATCTTTGGTATTCAGTTTTGATATACTGTTTGGTTTGTGGTTTGGTACATGTCTGGAGAACCACCTTTAGCCAAAGCTACAATCTCGTTCGAGTGTAAGCTCTGTATTATGTGTATTGATTTAGAATTTGAGAAGTGGGCTACACCAGACTCATGTACTATGCTGCAGTTTCATGTGTATCTGTAATGCTGTCAAAATGATTATAAATTGTAATCATTAAACTCCATTAAAGTTCCCATGCAAAACCCTGAAGAATCCTGCCATTTTCTATATCTTGTCAGTATAACGGTGTACACTGTTTGCTTATGAAAACGATGGCTAAGGATTTGATGAAAGTGATTTGCAAATATACAAAGTACATTGTTTGTATGGAACTGTATATAATATCAGTTTCAGAAGTTACAAATGTACAGTTTACAGAAGCTTCACTTTTACTCCTTTCACAGTAGTTGACTGGCAGCGTCATTGTGATACAGAAAAAAAGATGACACTTTCTCAGCACAGTACAGCACCAAGAATAAATAAGATAAATATTAACAGGAAAAACATCTTTGCCACTGTATGTGGAATTACAGTTCAGTCTTTCTACATCTGCTGTTGAACCTGTCATTTGGGCCACAGATTCTCTTTCACATCACATTGCAGCACAGAAAGAATATTTTGGAATGTCATATCCAGTCTCTAGATGTAGATGTCTGCTGCGATGCCCTCCGTCTCCTCTGCTGCATCTATGACTGGCCGGTATTTTGTACAAGTGACTTAGAGAATTTCTGTTCTTGGCTGAGACACTACACAGGGTAAGTGATCTAGGTGGATCGATGTTTCTAACAGAAGTTGGAATATATGCAGTAATTTATTGTGTACCACCTTCTTAAACGTTGCTGACAAAGTTTGCCCCTTTTATGTGTAGTATTTCTGATGGCAGTGGTCTATTTCAGCAGGATAAGCCACCCTGACACCACAAAAATTGTTTAAGAATGGTTAGGGGTGTAATGACAGAATTCAGCTTACAGTAAGGATCTGCTGCTAATGTCTTAGTGCCAGATACCACAACATACCTTCACAGGTCATCTGGAGGCGATGGGTTAGAACAATAGGGACCTATGAAACATTTGGCAGGTGATAATGTTATGACTGACTGGTGCAGATACATTTGTGATAATTAATTTTCAATTATTACTTTTTCTTTCCTTTTTTTTTTTTTTTTTTTATAACCCTAAGGCATTAATTCTAAATTCCCTTGGGATAACATTTTAGACATCAAAAACATACTTCTTTAATTCAATCTTTAATATTTATGAACTATAGTGGGTCCAATCTTATTAGTTTGCTACTTAAATTAATAGTTTTATATAAATTGAAACAACTTTAAAAAATCTCTATCCATTCTGTCATTTGTCACGTTTTAACAATGTCAGCATTTCACCATTTTTAGTTACATTCACTGAGCACTTTATTGAGAATGGGGAAAATGGGAATGGGGACTCCATGATAGCGGGGCAAACGTATTCAGCGGACATAACGTACACCCAAAGCCTGTGTTTAATTGTGCATTGTTGAGTCTATATCACATTGACAATGTAAACACTTGATGAGAAAGAAGAGAAGCAATATTTCGATTCCTTTGTACCTGCACGTACTGTATGGTGGCAGTGATAAAAACCTTAATTTCGTTCTCAGTGATGGCATGAGTTTACTCGGTTTACTCAGAATGGTGCAATACAAATATCCAGTGAGTCACAGTTCTGCAAACAGAAATGCATTGTTGATGAGAAAGTTCAACAGGTCATCTCCAGAGTGGTTCAATCTGAGAGAAGGGCTACAGTAACTCATATACAGTAAACACTCTGTAGAATTGTGGTGCTCACAAAACTGCAGCACACATCGAATGTTGAGGTAAATGAGGGGCAGAAGCCCATGTGGGATTCTGTCAGCAGTGTCGGTCAACAACAAATCTGTGGCGACAGTGGGCATGGACTCACCAAACGTAGGCTTCAAAAGATGTTTGATTTTAGTTGCTGTTGTTTTTTTAAAATCAGTATTATTGCCTTTAATGCCACACCTCTGAGTATGCAATATGTGGTATACACAACAACTGACTGAGTTGCTGCTGTCTTGTCTGAAATCCTCTTTAATATTTAATGCATGCATTTACTGTAGTCACAATGTTTAACATTCCAGCAATTTCTTATTTCGAAATCCATCAATTTAAAGTATTTGGAATTTTGTCTGAAGGGACTTAGTTATTGCATGACGAATAGTTATTGTATTCGTCACCGACCCCCCAGAATTTTTTTTCTAGTTGCCCTTTCAATTTTAATTCAATTTCAATTTTATTTGTATAGCACTTTTAACAATGGTCATTGTCCCAAAGCAGCTTTAGAATTAAAAGTAAATTAGGGAAATAAGTATGAAATGTGTGAGCAAATATGTAGAAATCAAAATGATCAGATTGTTCCTGACAAGAAAAAAAACTCCCTGAGTTGAAGATAGGAAGAAACCTTAAGAAGAACCAGACTCAACAGGGAACCCATCCTCACTTGGGTGAAATCAGATAGTAGGGACTGATTTGCAGTCAAGCCTTTTGTTCGGAGGCTGGAAGTTCAATATAACAGGAGAGCTGTTTAAGTTAATATGGAGTCCTTCTTTGTTACTGAAGGCTCAAACTGTTTGTAGGACTTTCAGTCCTGAACTATAGAGTAACTGCAGTCACAAGTCATCAGAGAACAGCTGTTTGTATCAGCCAAATCCAAGACCACCCTCATGGTAATGAGCAACTGTCCACAGTCACCACAACCATCCCAAGCGGATCATAAGGGCCAACATGTGACAAAATCTCTAACCAGAAGGGAGGGTCAGCAGGACGAGTCATATGGGTCCAGAGGGCACAGTTTAGTTATGCTCACATACACCGAACAACACACCGAAAAAAGCCTGTGAATACGTGAGTAAAAACAAACAAACTGATTAACACTGACATATTAGACATCCCTGACTTTTTGACAATGGCAAAAACACAATATGTCATTCCAGAAAATTAATGTCTGTTACCCCTGAGGCCATGAGGATTACTACATACGACACATACTGTAGGAAATGTAAATTTAAACATCCATATAAACATATCCTTCCCATAAATAAATGGGTATTTCTTCAGATTTGTAATCTCTAATAAAAATGACAATACAGATACAGTTAGAATTCACTTCTCATAAACAACACTATCATGGCATAAATATGGGCATTTACTGAGTAAAAAAAAAAAAATCCTTTTCTGGAAAAAAAAAAGTTTGTACAAAATGCCAGTTTAATAGAAGAAAATCTCAAAAATTTGGTGCACAAGTCTTTGGGTTTTTTTTTAGGTATTTTTTTAGGTAATATTTAGGTAAATGGTTTGACAGATACTTCCGGAAGAATTCTAGTTGGATAGTTGATCGCTCCTCTTGGCAGAATTGGTAGTTTTTTTCAATTATTGGTCTTAGTTTCAGGTTCAGACAGATTTTTAAGCATAGTTCACAAATTTTTTAATTGTCAAAATTTTGTCCAGGTTTTGACTGTCTATCTGATGATTTAATGTTAAGACGAAGAATTCTATTGGTAGCGTTCCTCTTCATGATTCCATCTACTTTGTGTAATAAATAATTTCCATGCAAGCGAAGAGCAGTTAAGAGCACCTTAACTGAGGGTGATGTCTGGGTCTTCTTCCAAACTTTGGCAAAGTGGCCCCACCTCCCAATAACTTGTACAACTGTACAATTGTTTGAACTGATCTTGGATTCTGCAGTTGTTTAGAAATGCAAAAAAACTTCCCAACTTGTATAAGCCTACCAGTCTCTTTCTCACATCTGCACTAAACTCTTTGGACTATATGATTGTACTGTGGGTGTGTTAGTCAATCCATATTAGAATGTTGAACAGAGAAGTTACCAGATGGAGTTATCATCAAAACCGACATGAAGTTAAGCGGCCTTGAGCTTCCACTGAATCAATAATTTTGTGTATGTAATTTATGTATACATTTATGTTTGTGCTCCAAATTCTTGGGGTTTTCTTTTATTAAAGATGTGTGTTGTACAACTATTTGTACCCAGAAAAAGACCAGTTCAAAGAAAACATTGACAGACCAGTAACTGTAAGTGTTAAAATGAGATGCTTCAAAAATCAATTGAACATTTTCCTGTACATTATATTATAATTTGTATTCACATGTCAGTTTAAAGTATTCAATCAAATTCTTTGGTCTATAGCATAAAAAAACAGAAATCAAGCCAATTCATCATCTCTGATCTACTTAATGTAGTCACATTAAAACATGAATTATTCTTATTTTACATTCCACACAAAGCTTAAATACATTTAAAATAAGCAACATTCTCTAACTTGACATGTTGGCTTGATAGATTTTATTTATTGAGATTTTACTATCACTTAAGTACAGTTTCTCAGTACTTCTCTAACCTGTGAATATATTACCAATTGTCTGGACCAAGAGTCACTAATAACTGAGTCTGTTAAGTGGCAAGCTGTCACTAATAACCAAGTACGGAAACAATATCAATCACCTGCTAGCTCTGCTAGCAATAGTCCTTCAGTGTCAGTGATAAAGAGTGGGGGCCATGGTGACACTAATGGTATCAATTAACATTTATTATTTTTTTTAAATAATACAATAAATATACTACAATTGAACATCATCTTTGGTAGAGTTACAACATCCTGGCTCTGTCACCATTGTACAATTCAGGACATGCCTTTATTCAGCTGAGCATTTGAAAGGTATATCAGAGCAATAAAGATGTGACTGGAATCAAATCAATTTCAGCTTGGTATAACATTGAGAGAATGAAAAACTTTCATCATTTTCATGCATACAGAAAGGCTTTAATGCTTCAAAAGACATACAAGGGTGCGTGGCCACAGTAAACTTGAATTTATTGACACAAAATAACAATATATCTTCTATCCTCTCTTACACAGGTTTAACAAGACCTTAAACAGACAACACAACACAAGACAAATATTACAAAAACCAAACAAAACAGAATTCTTTTATTGGCAGCATCATGGCTTTTTTGTTGTTTTTAATTTACAAAAATGGTTATTTTTTATTTAATGATTAGAATTGTGTTGTGATTTTTTTTCCTTTTAACAGTTCAAGTCATATTTCAAATTAATAGAATGCAAAGGTTTGTAGCAAAGTAGCTGGCATAGTGGTGTAAGATGTTGAGTGCATTAGGGTTTAGTGGCAAAGAAATGCGGGGAAAATAGAAAAAAAGAGGCAAGAAAATAAAATTTCTTTCTATACCAAAAATGGGATCTCTATCTACCACACAGTTGCACAATCTCAAACAAAGTGATCTGTTGGTCATTGAGTGTATTTCATGAAGTCTATTCTGTGAGAATATATTTGGCCTGAGAAATGGAGGACAGTAGATTAGTTAGTCCTCTGTATTTGGCTCTGGTAACAGAGGTCAAGTTCTTCCCTGTACAAAAAAAAAAAAAAAAAACCTCTCCACTGAAGACTTTATGGACTGCTGTCTGCTTGAGGTGAACTGCCGATTGCACTCATGTCCACCGTAAAGCTCGGGGTCCACAAACACTGTAAAATAATTACTACCTTAAAAAAAAATCTACTTTCTTTTAACTACATTCTAAATTTATGGGAATAAATGTGCTATGGAGAACTATGCGGAAAAAAAATACATAAATAATCTCCCGGTAAAGCGCCACCTTACAGTCTGCATACTGCACGTTTGACAACAGTGTGTAGGGTGATGGCACATAGACAAATTTGTTAGTTACATGGTCAAAATTTTTGGTTTATGATTGGTTATGATTATGATGGATCGGCATGCATAAGAATATTTCCCCACACAGGACACAGGACTTGCTACCCAGGAAAAAAAAAAAGGAAAAAAAAAGTGATGAAAGAAATGGAAGATGCATCATCATTGGTGAATCATTTAAAACAAACAAAAAATGGAAAATATATATGTATATAGCACCACAGACAGAAGGAAATAGCACCTAGTTCACTCATTTAGTGTTTCCTCAAAGAAACTGTTTCTCATTGTGTGTGCTTTGTGATAGACTCAAGCACAAGGTGTGATAGAAAAAGGATAAAGGATGGAATCGTTCAGATACCCTGTGATTGTAACAATCCAGAAAATTAGTTGCCATGAACTTGCTATTATTGTTTGTTCTAATTTTTAATTTCATTCAGTTATGTGAAACAAAAAAAAAAAGAAAAAAGAAAAAAAAAAACTCAAAAGATGTGGGTCACACCTGCATCAGGACGTAATACTTTCTTCTTGATTTCTCTTTTCGTTTCTGTCATTTTATTTCTTTTGTTCTGCTATCCAATTTTCTATAGGATGACCGATAGAGTTGAAATGTAATACTTTATTTGCACCAATCACCAGCATCCCTGTTGTCCTTCTCACTCAATAGTTCACATGCATGTTTTGAAGCGCACACGAAAAAAGAAACGGAGAAAAAACAGAGAAATATACAGAAAGTACTTACAAACATACAAAAAATATTTATATATATTTATATATAAGCACCATTCCAGGGAATGGGAAAACAAATATGCACAAAATAAAGCTCATTGAAGTACTGGGGGGGAGGAAATGAAACGCTGAATAAATGCAAGCAGAAACCAGACAGAGCTAAAAGCAGGTGGAGAGTGTGTGAGGTTTCCACCTGCAAGAAGTGCATTAAAGCTCCTACACCTATACACCTATACAGCATGGGTGGTCAGAATGTGGCAATTAAAGCATAGGGTTAGCTAGCTAGCATTCAGCTAATCCAGTTTCAAAACTTGCATGTGACAGAGACAGGTACACTGAGGTCAAAATATGTTTTGTTTTGTGAGAGATCCATTCTTTCTTTGTTTAGTTTTATTTCATTTATCCTTTCTATGTTAAGTTGATGTTTTATTTTGGAAACACAAATCTTTAGAAAATATGTTGTCCTATTCCTTTCTTTGGTTTCTGAGAAAATGAATGTTTTTTTGTTTTTTTTTTCGTTGGTGCGTTCAGTGAACAGTCTTAGCCAATAAAGCAGGCTGGGCCAACCTCGAAGCCAAACTTCTGCGTTGCTCCACCGAAATCGTTGAACATGATGTCAACAAAAGGTATTTGCTCCACTTTTGGAGTGTTGATCTCTAGAATAGTCTTTTCATAGCCTTTTTTCAACTGCAGAAAAAGAGAAGAGGAAGAGACAAGGAAAAGAAATTGGTGAAATTTGGATGCGAGGACAATTCCCTTATACTGTAATAAAAGTACTGGAACGGAACAGCAAGGACAGTTCTTTTGTTTTTGCTGGTCTTTTTGTTGGTTAATTCATTTAACAAGTCTTCAGAGATACTGTAACACCGAAGACTCAAACCAAAAGTAAACATCCAGAGCTTTTTTTTTTGGGGGGGGGGTTGGGGGGGGGTTAATCTAGCACGGCACACCTTGTCAATAATGAGTCAAATGTTCCAGTGTTCCTAAAGGTTTCTATGTTCTAAGATGTTTAACACATCCAAATGTAAATATAAAGAAATGAAATTATGTCAAACCCTCATGCCTTCAGTGTAACAAAAGACCATTCCAGCACTAAGAAAGGACTAAACTAAAATACTGCAACTGTTCATCTGTTACTACAGTATTTGAGGATAATTTCTGCTCACCGCACATCCATCCATAATGGCAGTAATGTATGGATTGTTGTCATGGGACATCTCTTCATCGTTGGAGCCCAGGAAGCGAATGGCCTTGTCGTGAGTGTCCAGCTCTTCATCATGCCAGGCCACAGACTGGTAGCAATTATATGTGAGGTTCTGCCGGGCCGAGGCACTTAGCAAGCGCAGGAATGTCATTTGGACCACACCAATCGGATTGCCTTCAGCGTCCATGTATGAGAGCTGTAAAGGATAAAAAAGAAACAAGGTGTCCTGCTAGCAGCTCAGGATATACTGGTAGACATTCCTTCCACTAGAGGTTTCTTTACAAATTACACATCACACCTTTTTAGCCAAGAAAATATTTGAAAGCAATATGGACTTAAATGTACTGAGGTTAATGAGGCTAAGACAATCTTCACCCTCATGTCGTGTAGATAACCTATTTTCCTAGGATGTGCAAATTTTAATAAAATATATAAATAAACAGTATATAGGTATAATAGATACCATATTAATAAAACATGAGCCAGGATACAATCAGAAGAGTAGTTTCAATGGAGTACTTATAAAGCATGTAAAAATTGAGCTTATAAGGTGTTCTCATTAAACTAGTTATAATGCTGATAAAACAATGTAAAGTAGGCTGCTAATGTGGGTCATTTTCCTACATTATTTTCTGTTCGCTTAATAAGCAGTCAGAAGCATCCATTCTTACAGAGAAAGTACAGCAGTGTTAAATAAGAGCTTATTTATTGTCTCCATGGTGTGATGTAACATTTGCATTTTAAGAAATATGCAAATGTTCGTTCTGTCCATACCAAACCTTGTTAGAACACGCCATTTCCTCCATTTAGGTTTTACACACATGACTTAGACTGTGACGGCAAAGCAAAAGAAATTAACATGCTATGCATGCATGCATGCATAAACACACACAAACACACACACACACTGTACTTACGTGTTTTCCTCATCATACACTCATATGCGATGAACTTACACATGCACAAGGATATATAAATGTGCATACTAACACACAAACACAAAGACTGGATTCAGAATTATTCTAATTTAATATTATTTTGTGGTCAAATGGAATTCAAATTAAAAATTCAATAGAAAATCACTACACTATCCAGTCAATGCTGGTGTGTGTCTGTATATTGTCCACAGATTTTTATATTTGGTGTGGACTGCCAGCACATAGAAACATTACCTTATGTTCACAGCCACATATCATCAGTGACTGAACCCAGAAGTTATGCGAGAAAGTTGTGACCATGAGGCTGAAAGCCGACAAAATGGCTCCACTTTTATCAGACTTGCCAGAGAGGATGGGAAAGTGCCTATTAGTCAACATGCAAGAGTCCAGAACACCCTTCAAAAGAGTTTTTCTACAGTTTATAGACACTGAGGATGAAGACCATTGGCCTTAAGCCAAAGTCAGTCACACACAAACTACTGATTAATTTAGGTAAGTTCACCTATTATGAGAGTGGTGTTTTTAAAGTCATGGCTTTGGATGACACATCTGCTTTCATCTCTCAGATTGGCCATAAGCCTGAGGACTCACTCTGTTGTTGTCATAGTACAGAGAAGCTCATGTAATACCATGCTCAAACAAGAGCTCCAACTGCAGAGCAAGAACCATGCAGAACCACAGGTCTCCAAGAGATAGAACCTCAGAACCATGGCACCTTGGACACTAGGAACTTAGGACCTTCAGAACCTTAGCTTCTCAGCACATAAGAACTATGGAACCACACAAATGTGAGAACCGCAGAACTTTAGAACTGAGTAACCTCAGACCTTTAGAACCTCAGGTCCTTAGAAAAGGAACCTTAGAACCAAAGTCCTCTCTCTTGGATCCCATCTTGGCCCTTTCTACTTACCATGGACCCCCGTTTGTAGCGACTATACCAAGTGCCTGGGCTGTCTTTGGGCCAGCGAGCCATTTTACTCTGAAAAATAACAAGAGCAGTTCAGGTGGTGGAAGGCGTATGGAGGGTCACGGAGGTGCTCTTACCAGTTTACCACGTTTGAATTCACTGTACCAGGAGCCTGGAGTCTCCTTCACCCAAGAGGTTAGCCTAGTCTGAGACACCAGAGTAAGAAAAAGAATGAGAGTTTAAAAAATGGGGAACATGGCCAAGAATAGAAGAAGAAAAAGAAGAGGCATAATGAGGAAGAGCAAAATAAAGAAGAGAAGGGTGATTAAAAGAAGCAGGAGAAAAAATATGAATGACCAAAAAGATGAACAGATAACAAAAAGGAGACCATATAGGTAAGATGAATCAGGAATTAGGAAAAGGGGATTTGGGCAACTGAAACATAAAAAATCACCAATTACACTACTTAGTTAGGTTATTTTAAATCAAAACACACATCCTGGCAAAATAAAAAATAAACAACAAAATGCGATGAATGCCATTTTCTGACTTTCACTCATACTGGCAAATTATGAGGGGTGTTCAAGTCAAACTGGGACTTTTGATTGTGCAGAATTATCCCAGCATTTCAATAGTACAGTGGAACCATGGATTACGATCATAATTCGTTCTGGAAGTGGGCTCGTATTCCAAAACACGCCAAAATAGTGACAAAACCAAATAGAATTTTCCCATAAGAAATAATGAAAATTCAAATTATTCATTCCACAGCCCAAGAAAATAAATACATGAAAATAATTAATACATAATATAAAGTAAAAATAAAACTAATTAACCTGCACTTTAACTACAAAAAAAGTTTTTAAAAAATTTCATTTGTGCGCGTGTATTTGTGCCTCGCCTTACACAGTAAAACTCCTCCTCCCTCCCCCCACCTCACTTTTTAAGTTTCACAACACACACACACAACGGAAACACTGTTTTAACGGGGGAAAAAAAGAAATCTCTCTAATGACACTCGTGTTAGCGCATACTAACGGAATCACTGCTGTAAAGTAAAAAAAAAAAAAAAAACGAACCAGCACACAGAGATTGTGTGTCTGTATATGTGTGTGAAGCCGGGGACGGGGCTGCAAAGGCGAGAGAGTGTGTGTGTTGGTGTCAAATTACGCGCGCACACACACATAGAAGACACGCTGAAACAGAGAGGGTGATGTTGATTATACCAGTAAGAGACAGGCTTTAAGACCCAGCAGGGGAGACAATTACCCACAATTCCGCAGCGCAAGAGAGAGAAAACTCATTGGCTCAGTTTTGATCATGTGACGCTCAATGTCAAAACAAGAAGCGCATGCATGATACATGATACTTTACTCTGAATTTACTCGCAATCCGAGGTTCCACTGTACTTAGATACCATCCAGGTAGAGAGTTTAAACTGTTTAAACTGCCTGGTTCCTGCTTCCCAGAAACGCCTTCAAACATGGGGAAATGTCTTGGAGTGAGGTCAGGACTATATGTGGACTATACAAGGATGTGGCAATAACACCCAGCTGAGTTCCTGAAATGTGCAAGTGGTGTTCATGAATGACTGTATTTGAATTTTCCACAGACATTCTCTTCCATAAGGTGACCAAAATTATCCATTGATTTTCATGGTTCAGGCATTCGACTTGCTGAATGTTCATGGGAACAATTTGCTCTATTCAAAGGTTTTAATGCTGCTAAGAGTCTCATCACTATATTTAGCTCGAAGTCTTCTGTAAATGTCAATCAGTTTTACAACTTCATTCTTGAGAAATTTCATCACAAGTCTCAGTTTAACTTGGTGCTCCTCATAAAATGGTAAAACACTTTTTTCCTTGTTCCCCTTTCCTGACTTAAAGAACCAAGCACAAAATATTCTCTCAGTTTGTAATATCACAAATTTCTTTACAAACAAATGTTTTTTCTCAAAATAGTAAAAATTGAGTTATTTCATTTTTCAGTCAAACTGTTCAGATAGTCCTCTTTACCCCCAAACAATTTTGGCTAAGCTGCATGTACATCCAAGTTCAAAACTTGTTTAGCGTCAATGGGAGGCCAGGCGAAGTGGGTTTACATCTTTTTTTTTTTTTACAAAAGAAAAATGCGGATTATCGGCATCTACATGCATTTTGCAATACAAATTTTCATTTAAAAAACTCGCCTCTGGAATGGATTTTATTCGTATGCTTAGGTACCACTGTATCTGAATTTAATGCCATGAGCAATTTGCAGCAATTGATGACTAAAGACAAAATTTCACTTACACAATGGTTATGAAAATAGTCCTACACAGAACAGTACAGCTTTACATACAGTACTTCCACACATTGACTATGGGAGGAGTGGCTTAACCAGTCCTTCACAACATATTGCTTAAATTAGACAGTGTTTAAGCTACTACTACACTACACAAGTGTGTAGCAATGTTGGCTTCCTGTAGGTATGGTGATTTTGTGCTAATTCTTATCTAGCCCTTCATCAGTTTTCAGGTACAAAGCACAGTACCACATCTAGTGGTCCATTGGCAGTATCACCCACCACTAACACGCTTACTGTGCTGTATCTTAGGGGAATATGGTCTAGGTGGAACGCTTAATGCTTAAACCGGGACCTGCCCAAATTAGACTACACTCGGTAATGCAACAGCTAAAACTATGTTGAGACCACAGTTTCTGTCAATGACCCTGCAAGCATTGTTTATATGAATACTCACCCCTTCACTCTTTTTATCTGGGAAGATACAGCTCTCTCCTCCAGCTGTGAAGTTGCAGTAAACCTTGAAAGAATCTCGTGAGCAGCCCTGGTTTGGATCAATCCAGTACTCGCCTTAAAAGGAAAACAAAACAAAGGGTTGATGATTTTCACATGGTTTTTACACCTACGGTACATGGCCTATTAATAATCAGTTTATGATATTTTGACATTTATTTCAAATGCATTACTTTATGCATTGATGTTTTGATTTGCAACATTAAAAACACCTAAAATAGGATATTAGAAAGGCATGATAAGCATGTGCGCACACCCACCATCGGGGAAGTCAGGGTGGCAGAGTTGCAGGTCTTTGCACGTGCGTGCTGGGTTGCTCTGGGTTCCCAGTGGATGCTTCATCTGCTCAATCTCCTGTTTTAGTGAGTTGAGCGATCCAAAAATCTCCTCCATACCATCTTCATAATCCTTGTAGTTGGAATCAGGCGCATCGTCTGCCAACTTGCTGCCATCAATACTCCTTCGTGCTCTCTTAGGGCTTGAAAGCATGGGCAGTGGGTGGATGACATCGCCTGGTGGACCCTTTAGGTTTGCATTGGAAGGCAGTGTATGGGTGACTAAACTTTTCACTACTACAAATCCATACAAATTCCTTCCATGAAACATTGTGAATTGAAAAAACTTGAACGCTAACTTTATTGTTATGAAATAAGGCAAAACTGATCAGTATAAAAACTGAAGAAATACATGATTTTTGAACACGTCAATTGAGATATTTGATAACTAAAAAACATGTTTGCAGGTACTGCTACTGACCGGTGGGCCTGGAGGGCCTGGTACTCCTGCTTCTCCCTTTGGTCCAGTTTGACCCTACAGAGAGCGCGATAGACATATTCAGGTTAAATATTGACTAAAAGCCAAGCACTAATATATTTTGGTTGAGAGAGAGGAAACTTACTGATGATCCCTTTGCTCCTTTGGGACCAGGGGGTCCCTGTATAAAGAAACACACACACATTTATATATGAACACATCTAAAAAAACAACCAGAAAGTTTTGATTGAATAATAATAAATAAATAATTGACAAATACATACAGGCAATCCAGGAGGTCCAATTGGTCCCAGAGATCCAGCATGTCCAGGGATACCCTGCACAAAGAGAGAGAAAAAGAAAATAAATAAACAAAATGATATAAAGAGCTTCATTTATATGCCTGAATGATTCATAGGTCACAAACAACAAACATTCTTCTGAAACTGCTCAGGTGCAGGGACTGGATTGAGAAACAAGTGGAATGAGAGACAAAAAAGTTTTTTAGGAAGCCCCTAGACATATTCCTCAAGACTCAAAGCATTCCTTAAGCAAAATATGAAGAACTGACAGAGTGGCTAAGGAGTTTTGCAGATTACTGTATGTGTGAGCAAAGTCTGTGTCTGTATCTATATATTTTTTACACAGTTTATGCGTGTGAATCATACATTGTCTCCTTTAGGTCCTGCTGTTCCCTGTGGTCCTGGCAGTCCTCTGTCTCCTTTTTCTCCCTGCTCTCCAGGAGGCCCAATCAAACCAATCAGACCTGGATGACCCTGAAATGCACACAAGTCACATAATAAACACCATGCAAAAGTATACATATATACAAATAGAAAGATAATAGAAAGTTCTTATATTTTCCTCAAAGCCTTGAAAAGAGTTTCATCAAATGATCCCTGTGAAACGTTGGAGCAAATGGACAACCTAAACCACTGTGATCATGCCATTAACTGTTGAAATATAATTTGCAAGTATTGGAACCCGTACCTTTTCTCCTTTAACTCCAGTGTCTCCTTTCAGTCCAGGCAGTCCAGGAGGACCCTATAACAGAGAGAGAGAGAGAGAGAGAGAGAGAGAGAATTAATAATATTGTTAATGCCATTTGTTATTAGTATACACCTTTGTAGACTATTTAGGTGTAATTTAAGTGTGGTAATAGGTAGGTATTTGTGTGGGTACCATAGGTCCTGGAGGTCCATCAGGTCCAGGAGACCCAGGCAGGCCTTGCTCTCCCTAAACAAAACAGACACTTGAGTTAATTCCCTGAAATACGTCAGTACTTTCTCTCTACCTCTGTTTTATATACATTCTGCCAAACAATAATTTGGCTCCCACTTTGATAAAGTAGAAAACCCCAGCTTTGTGGGATTTAAGCCATCTCATTAATATATCTGCATACCTGAGTATGTGTATGTATGTGTGTGTTTTGGAACTCACTACTGGGCCAGGGATTCCCCGCAATCCTTCAGATCCAGGCTTGCCAGGAGCACCTTGGGGTCCAACAGGACCTGTCTTACCCTGGGGACCCTCAAGACCGGACTCGCCCTGAGAAAGACAAAAACAAAAGTATGTAGATGCATTGCTACAATAGTCGAGTAATGTAAATGTAATATTTTCACTTATAAAAGTTTTAAGATTTTAAGTATGTGATGGCATGTACGTAATATGTCCATTACTTTAGCTCCTTTCTCTCCCTGTCGTCCCTCAGGTCCTGCTGCTCCTGGAGGACCCTATTCATAGCGAAATATATTAAAAAGAGAATAAAATGAACACTGATACAGGACTGACATGCAGATAGATGAAAACAAACCGATACAGTAGATGCAATTCATAGACAGAAGTTACTCACTCTCTTTCCTGGCGGTCCAGTTGGTCCAGACTCACCAGTTGGTCCTGGTGAACCCTGACACAAACAATCACAAACAAGTTTAAAAAAATGCATGTACTGTATATGTCTGTATATGTTTCATGAATGGATGATTGACAAGGTAACTCACAGGCTGACCAGATTCTCCATCATCACCTTTGTCACCAGGAGGACCATCCAAACCCTAAAAAAACAGTTACTGTCATGTCAGTTTCCTAATGATTATTTACTTGTTAACACATAAATATGCATGTCAATGAGGAAATCAAACATACAGCTGGACCAGGCTCTCCAGGAGGTCCCGGGTCACCCGGAAAACCACTTGGACCCTAAAAACAAAACAATTAATAAACAAATGTGCTTTATATTATATTATTAACGCTTGACATGCATAGGTATCAATTAGTTATAATTCTAATAATAATAAGGGTCAGAACTCACTGGACTTCCTTTAGGACCGTCATCTCCAGGAGGGCCCTTAGGTCCTGGTGGACCAGCAGAGCCAGCAGGACCAGCTTCTCCTTTCTCTCCTCGCTCACCTCTTGGTCCCTGAGACACGCACACACAGTTTTGTGAGGTTTGTGTTTTATTTTCACTTATCCATATCTAATTACTAGTGATTAACCTCATATTATACTAATATCAAGAATACATTAACTAAAAGTTAAAGACAATTTTTAAGCTGTTAGGAAAAATCTATTATAAAACAAATATAGCAAGAAGTCTTGATATAGGCCTTAGACTGTGCAGTGTAATTATTGCTTTTTTTTTTTACAAATGTGTGTTTTTGTGGGTTAAGATCATTGAATCCTACCGGAGGGCCAAGATCGCCTTGCAAACCAGGCTCTCCAGGCTCACCTGGGTCTCCCTAAACAAAGAGAAAGTGAGGGAATGAGAAAAGGAACAGAGTGATAGTAAATGTCACAATGGTAATCTAAATAGAATTGCTACCATGTTTATAAAACGGTCACTTAAATGAAACCCATGACACTATTCACACTTCCAGTCCTCTAAACATATAGACATTTAAGTTGTCACTACAACTCTACTGCAATTTATTATATCCTAGTTATCACATGATATTTACATCTAAAAGCAATTACCTTGGCAGTGTCTATACAAAACATGATTCCTTAAATAGAATAACGTAGCAGCCCTATTCTCTTCTAATAACATCTTGTAATAACATGCTGTTTTTAAAATGCCCGTTGAGGTTTCAAACCTTCTCTCCCACAGCGCCAGGGTTTCCATTGCCTCCAGGGGGGCCCTGAGGTCCATCAGCTCCTGGAGGTCCAGAGGGGCCTCTGGGACCCGGAGGACCAGGTGGACCCTGAGAGAGAAAGAAAGGGAGACATATAAACAGGATTAAAGTAAATTCAGACCACTGCTCATAATTAACCATTATGTTCAAACAGATGTACTTAATTTTTTTATTAATAGTATAGAATATGTGCCTGAGATTTATCAACAGTATATTGCAAAGATTACAATGATATATAAATAATTATATTGCTAAAATGCTAAAATATTTATTAAAATATATGCAATAATATGACATTAGAGTGTATTTCTTCTTACCATGTGACCAACATCTCCAGTTTCTCCTTTCTCACCAGGAGGTCCAGGCAAACCCTGTTTGCAAAAGAAATCAGAAATGAATAACACTGTCTCTTTTTTTTTTCAGATTTATTAAAAACAATGGGAACAGGAATCAGTATTAAGTGTCAGTTGCCATAAGACAACAATTGTGTGCGCTTGTTCCAACCTGAAGGCCAACAGGTCCAGGGGGTCCAGGAAATCCTCGTGGTCCCTCATCTCCTTTTTGCCCAAACAAACCCTGCTGTCCTCTCGGACCAGGCTCTCCATCAGCTCCCTAAGGAAGGGGGAAAAATACACGAAGTTAAAATACATAAAATCATTTATATATTTGTATAAATAACTGCTGTAGAGAAAGAATGTCTTAAAAAGTTTCAAAATTAAAAAATACTATAAAAAGCAGTAAACAGTAATTAATAAAACAAAGTCAATAATTGTAATAAAAAGTGTGACAAGGCGTTGCTTAAAAAATATAGTCTCAGGTACAATTTGTGTATTTATTCCAGAAAATCCAGAAGCTTTCTTTTTTTTTTTTTTTTCGTCTTATTTGTCTGAAAACTAGTCTTTCACATAATTTGCTGCTTTCTTTTCTGGACTAAATTTGTTTTCCTGTAAGATTATTATTATTTTTATATATTTTTTTTGCTGGAATATTAATGTTTGGAAATTAGGAAAAACATTTATTTATAACAAAAGTTTTTACTAAAAACACAGAGTGCACATACTTTTGCACAGTTCTGTAGAGCTAGAGTAATGTCAGAAAAAAGAGAAGCATTTTTGCTAAATGATTTATTTTCTGTCATCTTAGCAAGTGAGGTCCAAAACAAAACCCAACTCAATATAGGACTTTAAAACATTTTAAAGTAATCTAATACAAGTTCAGTACTTTTTTGCTAAGTAAATTGGAAACTGTGTACTTGCAATTACTGTGTAATTTCTCAGTTAAAACCTATTTTAGTAAGTACAGTAGCTTATACCTTACCTAGTGGCGCTAAGTTAAGTTAGAGTGTTTTCCCAAACTGTGAGTTTAGTACTTTAGAAAAGCAATAAGCTATCAGAATATTTGGATAAAGCTCAACCATGGAGATGGTTGTTAAATGTGTCTCAAATGAGAATCTCAAACATCAATCCCAAACACAGGAACCAGATGCTTTCTTGTTTTTTTTTCTCTTTTTTTAATTTTTTTAGGAAAATTGCATATGTGGCCTGACATCATATTACATTTAAAATTATATTATTCCGAATTTATCTGGATGACTCACTAAATTGAATATTACAGATCACAAGGACAGAATATGAAACATACTCTTAGGAAGATGCTAAAATATGTAATATGTTAAAGATAAATAATACTCACAGCTAGACCAGGTGCACCAATTGGCCCTTGAGGTCCAGTTGGACCAGGAGGACCCTGCAAAAACAAAGAGAGAGAGGAAAAAACACAAATGAAAACAGAAGTGTTTAGATTATTGCATGTACATTCATATTAATAAATAAACTGGAAGATTAAAGGAGAATGGAAAAATGTAACAATCTCACCTGCTCTCCTTTATCTCCTTTGCTACCTTTCTGGCCAGGCTCACCGATCTCACCCTATCAGATAAAATATATTTCTACTGTAAAAGGAACCAATGTAGATAAAATATGGAGCAATAAAAAAAGGGAAATAAGACATGTGGTCTTTAAGAGTAGCCATACCTTATCTCCATCCTCTCCTGGAGGTCCAAGAGGACCAGCAGGACCAGGCAAACCAACAGGACCCTGGATACCATCTCTACCAGCAGGGCCTTGAGGTCCTTTTTCTCCCTAAAGAACAGAAATTTTGGAAGATCTGTTATTACTCTCCTTAAGAGTTCATTTTGGGAGGGCTGGTGTCTGTGTCAGGGGATTAGTTACAGGTTACAGTTTATGAATTTGGAATCAAGGTCAATTTTAGTATTATGAAATATAAATCTGAGATAGGAATTCGGATTTCAGAGTTTGTATGTCAGCTATTAATGGATTATGATATCTGATTTAGCGATTATTTAGTTGGAATTGTAACAAAAGATAGAAGTAAGCAGTAAGATAAGTGTCTGGATTACATTTAGAAATTATGTTAATGTTTAAATCATGGGTTTATCTGCTGTAAGAGAAAATTTGCACAAGAGAAAACTTTGCACAAGTGTAACTCACCGGTCCACCTTTCTCTCCGGAAGGCCCTGGGGGTCCCTGAGGTCCTGGGCGTCCAGGGGGTCCAGTGGGACCTGTCGGACCAGCAGGACCTCGCTCACCAGGTGAACCCTGGAAACAAAGGGACAAGGACAGAAAGGAAATTTTAATAATTTATAAATGTTCAGAATGGAACATTATTATAATATTACTATAAGGTTCTTACCACTGAAAATGCCAGATGCTTACTGACCATGGCATATGTATGTGTCAAATGAGAAGTAACATATAGAAAGAGTGAGAGAGAGAGAGAGAGAGAGAGAGAGAGAGAGAGAGAGAGAGAGAGAGAGAGAGAATAATAGACAAACCTGCACATATTTACTTACTGAAGAGCCATGCGGTATAGCAGAGGATAAAAAAGGAAACAGGAAATAAAACAGTAAATATAAAAGAGTCACTGGAAATAGAGAGAAAGACAGAGAGATAGAATGATAGAGGGTGAGAAAAGAAAGATGTATGGAGAGATTCAGTGTTTACTCACAGCTGGTCCAGGTGGACCCGGTGGTCCTTCATTCCCTTTCAAACCTGCAGTTCCCTAAAGAAAAAAACATAGATACATTTAAATGTGTAACCAATTTGAAGGGTTACTTATATTATAACCTATTTAGGGCAATGATTTTTATTAAATGTTTATACTTAAAAACATTAAAAACACATATAAGTTAAAGACTCGTTTATTTAAACTTAAAATGTGCAAAAAATACACATATGTATGTGGTTATTCGCTCAGTTATGGCTTAAGAAAGTTGAATTTTTTTTTTGAAATTTGAGTACTATGAATATAATGAAATTTCAATATTATTCCTTAATGTTCAAACATGACTGAAAAGTGAATTTTGCAGAAATTTAAACGTTCGTGGCAAGACAGAATGTGTCCCTCATTCGCCTGCCTGTCAGGTGCTGAAGTGACAGCTCCATTTAGGCACCCACAATGTTTGAGGACCTATGGCAGCACATCGTAATTAGTGTTTCGGAGTTTAACTTGACTCCTGTCATTTTCATATTCCTAGACACTGTAAATGATACTCCACTTCGTTCAGAAGTGCTGAAGACACCCAAAGTGTTACCAACACCACTGTCCCTCAGCCCTGCTTCAGGGTGCTCAGCACTGCATGACCCTGAAATGGTACGGAGCATGTTTGTTTCTTTCCTCACTACCCTTCCTGCACTTTCATTCCCACCCACTCTTTTATCTATTTGCCTCTCTTTGCTACACGTTGTACACACTATGTGTACTCCTGCATATTAAGTTTAAATGAAATTAAGTTTAATATTTTTTTTAGAAACATGATTTGGTAATTTTTTATTATTTTCAAATAAATAGGCAAGTCTTACTTAGATTGAGTATTTTACAATCTATTGCATAATTGCGCTGGTTTGAAATGAAAACTTGTAAATGTCACTCACAACAGGCCCAGGTAACCCTCTCTCTCCAGGAAAACCTCGCAGTCCTTGAGGTCCATCTTTACCAGCAGGGCCTGCCGGACCTGGATCTCCCTAAACACACACAAACAGGTATGATGTATTTATGCTTTCAAATTAAAATAAGAATCATGCATGTGAGGGCAGTTGTACTGATGCATGTGAGTATGCATGTGTCTATGTACTGTATATGTGTGTGAGTGTGTGTGTTTTCACCTTGGCTCCTTCTTTACCAGCATGTCCAGGCAGGCCTTGTTCACCTGGTGGTCCTGGAGGTCCGGGATGGCCTCGCTCTCCCATTGGTCCAGTTTCACCTGTTGGTCCCTGTGAATAATGTTGTATTACACATTAGCTTAAAGCTTAAGAGAAATTCACTGGACAAATGACACAAGATATTGAATCAATTAATTAGATTTAAATCTATACCATGTCAGCCTGGCTAGCTTATTACTGTATGATAATGGCTAGAGATGGGGTAGTCACTGGCAAACAAATAAAAAATAATCTTGGTGATCATAATGCATCTTCTTTTGTGTGTGTGTATGTGTGTGTTTGTGTGTGTGTGTATGCATACTGTACACTCACCTGAGGTCCTAGCACACCTGGAGGTCCAGGAGGTCCGGTCTTCCCTTGGAAACCCTGAGAAAAGGACAAGTCTATGAGTGAAGAATAAAAACAGTGGTGGTAGTACATGTGATTGAACAGGTGTAGGGACAGATGTTTGGATTGTCATAGAGGAAAATTTAGAGAACAGATGGACACATGTGTAGGGAAAAACAGGCAGATTGAGGAATGTTTATAGATTGCTGTTCGGGAGATGAATGCGATAACTGCGCCTCATAAACTAGGTAGGATTGAAGACAAATTTTCTTGGTGATCAGAATATATCTTCTTTTGTGTGTGTACATGTGTGTGTTTGTATGCGTGGTATAACTTACTGTCTCTCCTCTCTGTCCAGGGTGCCCAGGCAGTCCATCCTTTCCAGGTGGTCCCTGAATAACAGAGATCATAAAAAGATGGGAGATAAAAATATAAAACAGGAAAAAAGACATTTAATTTTTCCATTCTATTTCTATTACAAATTTTACTCACAGGAGGCCCTTTAGGTCCAGGGAATCCAGTTGATCCCTGAGGTCCTGGCAGGCCCTGCACAACACAAACATTTTTAAGAGATCGCTGAGATTACTGTATATGGGAACAGTTTATTTGGCATGTTTGCATATTCATGTATTTCCAATATATTATCAATCACTGCTCTGTAAAAAAAAAAAAAAAACAAACAAACATGTAAAAAGTAGATGTAAATTCATACCCGTTCACCAGGTGGTCCTGGAGGTCCATCACTTCCTGAGGTGCCCTGTGGAGGAGCGGAGAGCAATAATGAAGCAAGTAGTGTACACTTTTTTTTTCCTGGTAAATTTTCACATGTTTCATTGTAATTCTTTAATGTTTCATTGACCACTTATGATCATTATGACCATTGATCAATAATAACAATTCCACTTTTAATTTAAGGATTTTTATTTATTTAATGATATCACATTCTAACCTTCATACATATGGTGAAGTAAACAACGTGAACTAGCTAAGTGGCTATTCCTTTGTTATTTTGAATTTAATAATAATAAATAATAATAATAATAATATAATATTATTATTATTGTATATATAAGTATTGAAATAACAAGGCTGATTTTTGGATTTGGTTTCATCAAAAGATAAATGTGAGAAAATGAGAATTTCAGTTTTCATACCCTGACATTTAGATCTGAATCTGTTAAACAAACCTGCACATGCCACTTTCTATGGCAGACCACTATTTTTATTTATGTTATTGTTAAGGTGAGCCAAAAGTATTAGGAAGTAACTGAAGAGTAAATAAACTCCAATATTTAGTTGCATGTCCCTTGCTTGCAACAACTGCATTGAGCCAGAGAGACAATGACATCATCAACTGTGAGACTTTTTGTGAGACTTGTACAGTACTGCACCATGTTTGCAGCATCATTGCAGTGGTTGTTAGTTTTGGGAGGTTCCTCTCTTGCGTCTCCTCTTCAGAAAGCTTAATGCTACTGTACGTGGTCTTGAGTTGGTCTGTTGATTGACAGTGTGTTTTGGATTACTGTCCAATCACTGTCCACTTCTGACATTTCAGAAGTGCCCATGCAAGTTGCTCTTTTCATAACTTTTGTAGAGGTTAATTTTTTTAAACAACCTTTTTGTAATTTTTGTATTTTTCTGCAAATTCGAAACAGTCTTTTGAGTCTCTATTTTTCTGCATTCAAATCTTCTTTGAAAGGTGTATTGAATGTGTGTGTGGTTTTTTTTTTTTCATTCCTGTCCAGTGCTGTAGTTTTGAGAGCTTTCATCAAAGCTCACAAAATGTTTCTGTCGACTGCTCTTGTTTTACGTAATCAATCTAGCTGATTTCTGGTTTTTAGTACCCAAGTGGTTTATTTATTTTTTTCAAATAATTCAGTGATTTCAAGATTTTCTATTTTTTTTCTTAGCATCAAAATATCTTGTTTATCTCAATCAGACAGCGCTCTGGTCTTAATGATGGATCATTTTTAAAGCGACGAGACATTTAGAGCTGTTAATTGTTTAAGTGATCTAACAGAGCATATTTGGGCAAACAAAAATATTTTTGACCAAGTGAGAATCGATGGTTTCAAATGAAAAGAAGAGTTTTCTAAATATCAGAAAATGAAAGCTAGGATATATTAGCTCCATCCATCTAGGATCCTCTGTAGTCCCATTTGTATGACCATAGTAGGACCTCTGGTTAACACATACATTCACACACACGCATTTACACAATTTGGAAACGCCAATTAGGAAACTGGAGAACCTGGAGGAAACCCATCAAACACAGGGAGAACATGCAAACTGCACACAGACCCAAAGCAGGAATATGATATAGAATTTACTTTTTTGATCGCATACCTAAATTTCTTTAGTGTGGAGTTAAGACAATCGAAAAAATCCTTGCTGTTCAAATTATATCAGAATGGACTGTATTATTCAGCATGGTATGCATTGTGGTCATGTGGACAATAGAACATACAATTAATTTAGAATATTAGTTCATACTATACTTTATTCTACAAAAAAGTGTCTCACCTAGGTCAAAATGTGAATTTTCAGATAGGATCATACAGAATAACACCATTTTTCATGATACTTAATGCTTCTTATCTCCGGATCCCTACTTCGTTTATTGTACATATGCATACACATTTATATTTTTATCAGATAAAAAGAAACACATTTGCTTACAGTAATTTGTATCCATACCTTTATTTTTCAACGATCTAAAGTGTCATTCAGATAAAACTGGGCCAATTTAGATTTCACATGAAAAAACATAAATCTGAAAGTGTTATTCTCAAATGTAAAATTGTTAAGATATTCCAACATGGATTTGAAATGGTTGCGAACACTACAGATTTTTTTGGGGGGAAACATCCTTCATTTTGCAAGGAATACTTTTATGTAAGTTTTTAGAACCAAAGAAATATAAATAATTGGATTGTAATTTATTACTGTTTAAAACAAGTCATTATAATACATATAAAATCATTTCTTCAAAATGGCTAAAGTTTGCAACTTAAAATTTTTCAGGAAGAAAGATGGGTCACTTTGCATATGATTTGCATAAACTTCAGAAGTAGCTTCTTTGGCACACACAATAATAAAATCAGCACCAATAGTGTGTTTTGGTTATTTATACTTTACCAGAACTCTGTAACATGTATCTAATGAAAGTCAGTTACCTTGGGTCCTGCTTTTCCTGTTGGCCCCCTAGGTCCTCTTTCTCCACGAGGGCCCTGTGGAAAGAGAGAGAAAAACAGAAGCATAAGCACTGGATCAGTTTTCTGAGCTAAACTTTTGTCAACATCCATTTGTATAAATGTTTTTTTTTTTCTTTACAAAGAAGAAAGAAGAATCTTACAGTAGGTCCTCGCTGTCCTCGTGGTCCAGGCTTTCCAGCTATTCCCTGCAAAAGACAGAGACAGGATTAGTCAGATCATGTGTATTTACATGAAAGCTTGTTGAATGTTGTGGAGGGTGTGGAGTCATCATAATGTCATACCCTTGTTCCCTTTTCTCCATTGGCTCCTGGGAAGCCTTGGAATCCTTGAGAACCCTTTAAAGTGGAAGAGCAGAGAAAATATAATGGATGATGTTCTATTATGTGAAGGAAAAAGAGATGAGAGGCAATGAGAGCCATAAAACTTACCTTTGGCCCTTGTCTTCCAGGATAACCTGGCAATCCTGGGACACCAAGCTTGCCCTAAAAGCATTCAAATAAATTAACATACATGTATTTTAAATCAGGAGGCCACAGTCAGATTATACACAGATTACTGTAAACCTTGATGTACAGCATCATTGCAGAGATATTCCTATCTAACAGATTCCAATCTCTTTTATCTGAGTGGGTGCATTTGGCAGTGGGTGGGTGGGTGAAACTTGTGATTTTTGCCAGTGGAATATTTTCTGTTCTTGACATGACCAAGCAAAACTAGTTTTTTTTTCTGTGGATGTGTAGGGCCCACTCGTTACTCTTCTGCCAATGTTTACAAACTGTGCTGGGTACAAATGTGCTGTGGTGGAATTTGGGAATTTGCTATATGCAAGGGGTGTTCAAGTCAAACTAGGACTTGTGTGAAATTTCTTATTAATGAAGGCATATACACGATACAAGACTTCATAGCACACCCCTTGGACATCTCTATTTATATTCCATATTTTCCATACTGTACACCTAGGTTCACCTAGGCTTTATTATATTTCTTCACCCAGGTTTTCTTATTTTCTTATTCTCTTATATTGTTTATATTTTTATTTTCTTATATTTTTATTGTACATATATTTTATTATTATTTGTGTAAATAGCCTTAAATAGTTTTTTATTCTAAGTCGCCTAAGCATTTCACTGCATATCGTACTGTGTATGACTGTGTATGTGACAAATAAAATTTGAATTTGAATTTGAGTGTGGTGATACTAAACCGCAGTAAAATATCTGAATGATGCAATTGTTTTAAAGAATGCTGTATGTCTGTGGATGACGATCCAAGTGACTCGTTCATGTGAACATTAAGTTATTCTGCAAAAGTCATGGTTTGGTTTGAACAACCCCCTTTTTTGCATTATTTTAACTATATTCCATGAAAGCAAAAATGTGCTGACAGCCTGTAGTGACAGGAGCAGGAAGAGGAAGAAATGGGCAGAGCCGGAATGTGGTGATTCTAGAGTTCCCTTCTTGTGCTAGCTTAATTCTCTAATGTTTAACATTAATATTGAAGCTCTCGCTCTCTTTCACACACACGCACACACACACGCACACACACGCACGCACGCACGCACGCACGCACGCACGCACGCACGCACGCACACCTTCTCTCCATTTGGTCCAAGAGGTCCGGCATCTCCAGGAAGTCCAGATCGTCCTTTAGGTCCTTCAGGACCATCCTCTCCTCTAGGTCCTGCAGGTCCAAGCTCACCCTGGGTCACACAAACACACACATACACACACACATTAATACAGTGCACTTAAGTGTTGGGGAGTTGCGTAAATGTTTAATGTCATTGCTTGGTTGGGAACACAACACTCTAGGCAAACAATGAAAGTAATAACATTGAATATTAAAATAAAATATGAAACTACTATAAATATAAATAATGCTTAATTAAGTCTAAAAAGTACCTTGTAAGTAAACCAATGATGTGCTACTATAGCTTCACACGCTAATGCATGGTGATGCTAGTCAGTATGATCCACCCCCCCAAATAATATTTGGTCAGTGAAGCTCATATCATGGGCATTTTGAATTGATAACTGAGCTCAATGTTCGCAGACACAGTGTAGTTTAACTGTATGCCTACAAAGTGATCTGGGAATCAAATGAGTCACGAAACTCAACATTACGCTGTATTGATTGTACTGTATAACTGATCTTCTTCTTCACATTATCATTACATTAAAACACTGGATACAAATACCGTATTTAGTTTTTTTCTGTGAACTCTTTTTCCTTATTTTTATTGGTGCATGTGGCTTGACCGCATATTCGTAAGCACTTGTAAAATGACACATCATTAAAAGCTACTGTGCCATTTGTAATCAGACAGAGATCTAATTGCGATTTCAACCATTTCCAATATCCAGTCTGTCTTGATGGAAACATGTTTAAAACAATCTCTTAAGTCAACTCTTAAAGAATAAGACAAGGAACAAAGAAGGATACAGATAGAATGTTAAAGGTTCATGTATCCTGTAGCTTTTTAGGCTTGTTTTCCTACAACAAATACAGCTTTGTGTGCTGATGTGATTATCTACTAAACATAGCAGATATAAAGAACATAATAACCAACAACTTACCCGATCACCCTTGATACCCATATCTCCTTTAAATCCAGGGAAACCATCTTCTCCCTGAAGGATAGAAGTAAAAAAAAAAAAAAAGGGGGGGGGGGGGGAGGGGGGATATAAATACATCTTTTTCAACTAGGACAGTTCTATCAAATTAACGATTCTAGATTAGTGCATAAAATAAACAAACATGACATGAAGGCACATTGTACCTTTTCACCCTTGTTTCCCTTCAATCCCCGAACTCCATCAGCACCCTAGATGGAGTGAGACCAAACATTATTAAATAATAAAGACTGTGCAAATAAAGCTGCAAGTCAGGGCAAAATCATTACAAAGCAAGATCCATAGTTCACTTATCTGGTTTTATATATTAGGACATAAGTAAGGAATAAGAACACCACTACACATGCAATTACCGCCAGGATGCTGTGATGTGAAGCTTCATTACTGAAAAGCTCAACTGAATCAACTCAACTACATCCAACACTACTGTCAGTAGTGCAATTAATCAACACCCTCAGAAGATAGAAATGTTTAGCCAAAAAAGTAAGTCAAAACATTGCAAGCGTAGTGCTTTCTTGAACTCATCACGAGAGCACTTACCTTCACACCCCGCGCGCCTGGGTATCCAATTGGTCCTTGTGCTCCAGGTGGTCCCTGAACGAGAGAAAAAAATTGTATGTGATCATATCCGACTCTCGATCATCACATAACAGAAAGATAACAAATGTAAAAAGTAAATTTGATTTTTCTTACCAGGTGACCTTTCTCACCAGATGGCCCTTCCTTTCCAGGGTGACCCTGTGTGTGTCGAAATCGTGAGAGATTATTAATTATGCAAATATAATCTAAATTTTATAGAATAAATAAAAATCTCTCAGATGAGAGAGATTACATAAACTGCTGAAATATACACTGTATAGACATTTAAGCCATAACACTTTATAAACAAGTTAAATCATTAACACATGATTTTAATATATGTATAATAATATATAAGTTTAAGTAAGACATAGTTTATATATCTACTGTACATAACTACATAACTTTGAAACATATTCACATAGTTGTATTAAAACCATGTCCTCCTTTTTTCTCTATATAATACTCTGCTACACTAATGCACTTATCCCAGTAATTCACTAGTGCTTGGATACCCTCAAAGTAGAAAATTTTCACAGAATGGTAAAGCCATGATCTGACTTCCTGTGTAAATCCTAAACGCTGGCCCCCATGAACTCCATTAATGGCTCAAGTATGTGGGAATGGCTTGGAGCGAGGTCAGGACTATATGTGTGATGGGGCAACACGAGTTCCAGTAATGTGTATGTGGTGTTCATCAATGATTGTTTGGACATTCCCACAGACATATGTGTCTCTTTCACCAAACTGGCGACAAGTTACACATCGATATTTAATGATCAGGCGTTCAAAGGAACAACTGCAGTGGGCTCCGAGCAACCTCGGCCGGATCATCATTCACAGACGTATGACCTGCTTTAAAATGTTTGCACCATGTAAACATTTTACTGTGACTAAGAGTCTCATCATCATACTGTGATTGAAGTCTTTTTGGTATTCTCATGTGTGTTTGTGTGTGTGCGTGAATTTCGTACTGACCGGAGGTCCATCAGCTCCTGGCATGCCTGGTAAACCTGGTTTTCCCGTTGGACCCTGCAAAAATATTGAAATACGTCAAGGAATGATCCAGTCTTGTATTCATTTCATCATATATTTATTCTTTCACCCAGTGCTTATACTTGCAAACACATAAACACACAGACACACATTACCTTCTCTCCTGGTTGTCCAATGGCTCCTTGAGGTCCTGGAAGTCCCTGTAAAGGGAATTTAAGGTTAGTTCAGTTACCCCATTTTATAAAAGAATGCTCTATTGCAGCACTCATTACTTGAGAGACATCTCTTGAGTTTAGACACTGGGAGCATGCATGATCTTATAGATGCTAATGGAACAAGAAAAATGTAACTTGATCATTCTGGAAAAAAAACATAGTTAAGTATTCTGACTTCGAACAACAGGTAAAAGCAAATTTTGCTTTTAATTAGCATCAAGAAATTGACTGGCTTGTAGAGAAACCAGTAGTGATCTGGTGATCATGCAGTAGGAGAGCAAACATGGTCTCACACTTACCTGAGCACCAGGATTTCCTTGTTGTCCTGGTGGACCAGGCTCTCCTTGAGGCCCCTGAGAAAAACAAAAAGCTCTTTGTCCAATTCAAGAAAAGACCATAAACACTTGGCCAAAAGACCACAAAGCTTGACCACATGATGTAGATTGTCTTTATATATTAATTTAATCTCTCTCATTTATAGTATATATGTCGAATAATAGTATGAGACAAAAGTAAGCAGTTATAATGTATATGGGAACATTAATACCATAGCTTTCGAAATCAATGGCATGTAATTCTTGTTTGTCTGTGTTTGTGTAAGTGAGACACACTCACAATGTTTCCTTTTGGACCAGGATGGCCGTCCATTCCTGTCACACCCTGTGGACAAACAGTTCAGAACCTATAATCAGACCTTACTGAATTATAATTGTTTATTCATTCATCTTCAATAACCACTTTATCATGATTAAAGTTGTGATAATTGTAATTACTTTATATATAGACTAAATTTAAAATGCACCGAATTGAGCGACTTACCGGAGCTCCAGGAGATCCCTGCGGTCCTTTGGGCCCTAATAAACCACGAGGACCCTGAAATAATAAGAGAATGTTTCAGCGAAAATGAAGATGATAATGATAGCTCAGTGAAGGCTCATCATCGTTTGCCATATAAGTCAAATTCTATCAAAATCAAAGTCAAATTTTCTAAAAAAAAAAAAAAGCATTTTAAGATTATTACATTTATTCTCATAATGTACACTAATTTGACAACATTAATCTGACTGGAGCAGCCCCTGCTGGCTGTTGCATATAATTAGAAATTACTGTTCTATGGCTGTATAATTCTCTCCATCCACCTGAGTAATTTGTATTCATATTAGTGCTTTAATTCATAAAGACTGTCTTGTCCTCATTCCAGGACTTACAATACGCTAACAGTGGATACTGTGAAACTGTAGACTGTAATGATATATAATTAAATTATCATCTGGTGTCACTTAAAAGAAGATTTGAGTATGTTTCCCCTCAATATTTTAACTGCTTAGAGAATGAGCAAGAAATATAATTAAATATAATAAATCAATAAATTAATAAATAACAATCACATATAATGCATAAATACTTAATCACATAAATACTCTTGCAGGACTTACAGGGCTCCAGGCAAGCGTAAGCCTGAATAGGCTCAAAAGGCTCGTAAAGCCATAATATTTAGAAGCCAAAATCAAAATTTTAGGACCCAAAATGTAAGCCTTTTATAACGTAAGAAGGTGAAATCATGTAGCTACAGTGATTGAGACTGGATTCGTGAGTACAAGAAACTTCAGGAGCTCTGCTCTTTTAGCTCTATCTGCTGATACAGTAATTGAGTAGTTTCATTATAAGAGGTGAAACTACTCAGCACGAAGAGAACTGTGAACAGTGTAATGAATGTGTGGACATAACCTGGAGCTCACACAAGACCTGGCATCAATTTCACACAGTATTTAGTGCTTTCAACAACAATGTTATATTAATGTGACTTAATAATAATAGCAGTTTGTATAGAATCAACATATTTTGTAATCAATAATTAATTAATATTACATAGGCTATTAATCTGCATAACATTACTCTTTTTTTAGTAATGACAGGATTTATCTTGTAAATTAATCAAATCTCATTTATTAACAAGCTACACACATTTCAATATTATGCTATATTATGTATCAGTTTCATAACATAATGAAATTTACATAGGGACATTTCCAAAGCAGGAGCAACAGAATGATCTAGTAATGTAAGCACTTTGGATACATGTTGCTGCTAGTGGAAATAAAAAAATAATAAAAATACAGAGGATATATGATAAATAAAAAGCAATATGGATATGCTATGGAACAGAACTATAACTGGATTAAAGATGCTGTGCTGGTCGCCACTGGATAAAACTAATCGCAAGAAGTTACATAAACAAACAAATTTTGAATAGTATTTTAAGGTCTTTTATTCAACACGGTAGCAGCAACCTCATTTCCCCTCTTATCTGCTTCAAACACTCAGCAATCAGCATAACCAGTATATTAATCACAGGCCTTATCATCTGCCATTATTTGCACCTGTTGCTGACAAGGTTTATGTTAGAGACTGCATAGTTACCTTCACTAGATCCAAGAATTCAGCACATTTGCAACGGTACTTCAAGGATTTATAATATAAACAGGCCTTAAACTTAACTAAGACCTTTCACTCTTACTGCTGTACAACTGGTTTGTAAATTAATACCTTGTAAAATATCTTGTACAGGGCTTTACAGTTATGCAGTTTGAAATACTGTGTTTTTCCTGGGTTCAGATTCATCATCATAAAACATGTGGTACAGTATACCATAATTGTCTGACTTTCATAAATGTGTATGTGTACTGTATGTGTGTGCGTGTCTTTGTCTAAATTAAAACTCACCGGTTCACCAGGCAGACCCCTAGGTCCAACCTCACCATCGTCTCCCTGGCACATACAAAAGACATTAATGGTTAAAAAGTTGCAGCAGTGAGAGATAAAGGGATGCAGAAAAAAAGATTATGGTGTCAGATGAGGGAAAAAAACATAAAAGACAAATTTCTCACTCTTTCTCCGTCCTCTCCAGAAGGTCCAGGGGGACCTTGAGGTCCTGGCTCACCCTAAAAAAATCCAAAAAAACTATTCAGAAACTTTGTGTTTAATAGAAGACTTGAGACTTGAGGACAATGCTATAAAGCAAAAATTGTAAATATAATAATAATAAGCAATTTTATTTACTTAATAATATATTATTTACTTGTCACTTACCCTATGTCCCTTTTCTCCAGGTAATCCAGCCAGGCCATCAAAACCTCTGTCTCCCTGCATAACATATGTATATTATATGCATTAAACACATACAGACACAGACACAGACACACACACACACACACACACACACACACACATACACAAAAACACACACACACAAAGTGGATCAGTAAGGATGTAGCGGATTTTTTGTACTTGAGGAAAAGCTTGCAACTGCAATTTCCTGCCTACGAATGGTAAAAGCCACCCAAAAACAATCCCTCGACTTGCAATTTCAACTTGTCAACTTGGGGTAGTCTCCTAAACTATCAGTTCCAGATGAGTTAATATATAGCAAATCTATATGACTTACCATACTGTTTTGAAAGATAAATCATTAATGTTCAACACTACAGTCATCACCGGCATAGCGTTTTGAGTTAACGCTAACACAGCCTCATTATTATTTTTTTTTCCACTACGCGCATCTAACATCTCAGTGTAGGAAGATTTTGATTTTACAAATTAACTAGGATATGTGGGTGTCTGTGAATTTTCTATTAACTTTATACCTGTGGATTTGCATCTGTGTGTTTGAAAGCTGTACATATTATACTTAGAGTTTGTGTGTATGCGTGTGTGTGCGTGTGTGTCTGTGTGTGTTTAATGCATATAATATACAGAATAATGTGTATGTGTTTACCTTTGGTCCAGTTTGTCCAGGCATGCCTCTGGCTCCATCTGCTCCAGGACGTCCCTGGAAACAGATAAACACACAAGACATGCATAAAAGCTTAACACGTACAGTCACCTTCTTTATCTAAACAGTTACTTCAATTAAAATGTATGGAAATGTACATAAATCAACATTCATTAAAACATACAGCAACCAACCCCCATTCAGTATACACTTAATCGCATTAACACACTGATTGACCCATGTGGAAAAAGTCACACACGGTAGCATTCTTTTCCTATAACTAGTTT
The DNA here is from genome assembly GCA_013621035.1 of Clarias magur. Classification (NCBI taxonomy): domain Eukaryota; kingdom Metazoa; phylum Chordata; class Actinopteri; order Siluriformes; family Clariidae; genus Clarias; species Clarias magur. The sequence continues at coordinate 89,445 of QNUK01000239.1, read as the reverse complement.
TAATGAGAGTCTGAGATATGTGTGTGTTCCTATTGACTGTATGACTGTGAGACGAATATTAGTTAATGTAAGGAATATTAGTGTCTGTTTGAGGAATATTAGTTAATGTAAGAGATATTAGAGCATATAGGGATATTAGTGACTGTTTGAGGAATATTAGTTAATGTAAGAGATATTAGAGCATATAGGGATATTAGTGACTGTTTGAGGGATATTAGTGACTGTGTACGGAATATTAGTGATTGTTCAAGGAATATTAGCAACTGTGAGGTATATTAGTTCATGTAAGATATATTAGTGTCTGTGTGATGAATATTAGTTAATGTAGGACAGGTGTTATTGACTGTGTAAGGCAACTGCATGAGTGTTACTACTTAATTTAAGGGATATTTGCGACTTTGTGAGGGATATTAATGACTGTATTGTATGATGGATATTTGTTAATTTAATGAATATTAGCAACTCTGTGAGCGATACTAGTGGTTGTGGAAGAGATATTAGTTAATGTGGAAGGGACTTTATGGTTTTGCCGTGGATTTTAGCATGATTGTATTAAGCAACCGTGGAATGTGACTGTATGTGGAGCAATATATCAGTGGCAGCAGAGCTTGTAAAAGGGATATTACGGTGCTTGTGTGAGGGGTACTGCTTTTTCTGGAAGGATGTTAGTGATTGTGCAGGTAGAGAAAATTTATTCCCATCAAGAACACAATACGATATTACAATAATTGTAAAATAAACTGGAAAAGGGATTTTTAAAAACTAAATATACTTACTCTTCTACCAGGCTTTCCAGGAGGGCCAATGGAACCCATTGGACCACGAAGACCCTGCACACACACACACACACACACGTTTTAGAATTCCATAGTACACCAGACATGGGAGTTAATTTTTAACAATATAGTCGCACACACCTGTTGTCCCTGCTCTCCAGATTCACCTTTAAGTCCAGTCAAACCAGGAGGACCCTAAAAAAGGAAAATGAAATAATATAGAAATCAATAAAATAAAAAACCCAGAAAGAGCAACGGGAAAAACAAGGATGAAGCATACCAGAGGTCCAGGACGACCAGTCAAGCCCATTGGACCAGTTGGACCTCTCATTGCCAGCTATATGGAAAAAAAAACAAAACAATAATAAGTGTGTGAAAGTATGTGTATGAACGTAAATAAACATGGTGTACTTTCAGAACAAAATAGCTGCTGTGACAAGGCTCTGGAAGTCCTGGCTAGCAGCTCTGCATGTACTATTCTTTAGTGAAGTACAAAATGTTCTAGCACCAAGCTTTGCTTTGACATAGCTTATTATGTATCTGATTAAAAGTGTGTGTGTGTGTGTGTGTGTGTGTGTGTGTGTGTGTGTGTGTGTGTGTGTGTGTGTGTGTGAGAGTGTGTGTGTGTGTGTGTATGTGTTTGTGTGTTTTTGTGTGTGTGTATGTCCATACTCTGGCCTGCTGCATAATGGCCTGCATCTGAGCCTCTTGGGCAGAAACTGCAGGTCCTTTATGGCCACCATCTCCCCCTGAGCTCATCCGGAACTAGAGACAGAGAGAGAAAGAGAGCAAAAGAGAGAGAAAAATATTAACTATTCATTGAGATATTATTATTATAAACATGCAATAAGATGCAAACTACAAAAAAAACATATACTGCATTGCCAAACTGCCTGAAGTTTCTACAGTATCTGTGTGCTAGTGCTGCCACCTGGTGGCTGAACAGAATCACTACTATTATGGGACTGCAGGATGCGCTCAATTAGATTTCCAAATGACCATTTTTATTTTCCTTAATAAAATTAAATTAAAAAAATTAAATCAAATAGCAAAATGTTAATGTTAGCAATCAGATAGCAAAAATGTTAATCCTAAGAGTGCTAAGACCCAGAATACTGAAGTCTGACAGGTTGATATATTTTAATTTACATACCAGTGTATCACGTTTGTAAGCATATAAGATTGTTTATTATATTCGATCTTGTTATATTATCTTGATAAATGATAAACACAATTTACTGGAGAAATGATAAACACAAAAATGGTGTTTGTAACAGAATGGGTGAAAACAAATGAAAAATCTAACACTATTGTACATTTTACTAATGGTGCATGTACCATTGTTCTAATACTCTTAACACTGCTACACATTCCTGAACTTAAATCACAGAGTTGGAATCTCAACCAAGAGTTGGTTGGCCATGATCCTGTCCCCAGTTCACTGTTTTTTTGTTGATAGTGTTATTCAATTCACCTGTTGGTGGTGTTAATGGTATGGTTGATCTGTGTATTTGCCATAAAACATTAGTCACTTCTCAAACTGAGAGGCCATTTCGACTGCTTTAAGTTCACCAGTGCAACTCTATCAGGTGTAAATCAATCTCATGGCTGCATGGAATTGTTCTGAAGGAATATATGGGATATGGATGTTTGCTCAGTGGGGTGTTTTTTTATTTTATTTTTGGCTATGATTGCCTTGTGGAAAACTGCCACATTCCTAGTTTGATGTTGCATCTGTATCTGGGCAATAATTATGTAATAAACTCATTATCCCAGATGTTGTCCCTAATTTCCCACTTATTAGGAAGCTGTCTCCTATTGCCCAACAGATTTCAACAGGGGACAGCAAAGAGATGACGTCCAGAGGCATCACCATCTCCCCTTTCTGCGTGCTCATGGCCTGGCCAATTCTGCAGATAGCTGTGGCACTGAGTATGTGATCTTCTGGGAATAAGGCAACGGTTTTCTGCTGCAACTTTCAAGAGCTCCTTCTACAATTTTTAGTATTACATGCTGACAAGACAGACTTTACTCTAGCTGGCATTCCTCCAAGTTGTTACACAGTGTAACATCTGCACGCTTTCTAGGAAAAACCTGTCCAAACCTGTTAACCAATTGGTCTGTGATTGTATTTTACATACAGGCAGCATCAGGACGGTCCCTGGAGGTCCTGGCAGTCCATCAGCTCCAGGAAGACCAGGGCGACCAGGAGGGCCCTAGATTGAATAAAAGATTGTGGGTGATATAATGAGACACTACTAAAGTAAAAGGAATTAAAACAAGGGTCCCTCTGTCAGTTAGTGTCTATTCCTTTTATTACAGAAACATATAACATGGTTCAGTTGATGAGCTGATAATTACAGATATTACTGTCCACATATAGAAAATACTGCTGTGATTACTCACCCTCTCTCCTGGATCTCCTGGAGAACCTGGGCCTCCCGATGTTCCTGGAGGACCAGGGAGACCCTATAGATACAGTGGAAATATGTCATATATACAAAAACACACAAACACACAAAAACAAACACATGAAGATTAAGGTTGATTTCCCTTTCCTTAACTCTCTGCAGTTAACTCACTATTCAACCTATCACATTATTGTGTGTGTGTGTGTGTGTATACTGTATGTGTGTGTATAACAGAGAGAGAGAGAGAGAGAGAGAGACGTATTTGATTTGTGCACGTCATCATTCTCATCTCCCAATGCTAACTGTGACGGTGCCAAAGTCAACTCTGTGTGTGCGCGAGACCTCTTTAGTAAATTCTCAAAGCAGAATGGGAATGTAGAATGGGAGAGGAATTGTGATTTGCTTTAGCTATTATGCAGTTCTGCACAAACGTAAGCTTTCCCACACAAACACACATGCACACAAAATAAAACACTCAGACAGACTTACAGTTGGGCCCTCAGGACCAGGGGGGCCCTCCACCAACATTCCCTGAGAGAGAGAGAGAGAGAGAGAGAGAGAGAGAGAGAGAGAGAGAGAGAGAGAGAGAGAGAGATTGATCAACAAAAGCCTCTTCACTACTCACAATTCAGTTGATTTTAAGTGACAGACAGCAGAGTGCAAGTTAAGACAACACCAAATGATTCAAGAACAGTATGAATAATATCTGAAGATGGCTGGTAGATGTTATCGGATGAGATTTAGAGCCTTGAACACATGAGGTCAGGGGTAGCTTAGTGAGCCTACTGGACTACGGTTCGAAAGATCCCAGGTTCAAAGCCATTACCACCAAGTTGACTTTGAGCAAGGCCCTTAACCCTGAAGTGCTCAAGTGTATAATGAGATAAAAATGTAAGTTGCTCTGGATAAATGTAAATAACACTGAAACCTCAAGGCTCTGTGTGATGGTCAACATGTCTGGCCACTTAGTTCTCTATTTTGAAGTGCATTTTCAAAAACAGAGGCATATTCACATATTATCTGCCACTGCTACATATGTTATATGACAACTTTTCAAATATTGATATTGATTCTTTGCTTCCTGATCATTTTTACATTATATTATTTCTATATTGTGTAGCAGCCTAATAACATACTGAGAATGTATTGAGGAATTCATGAATCCCTTAAAGCCAGAGTGTATGGCCTATTTTGCTCCGTAAAGCTGAATTGCTATTGCACTGTAGGGCCTCAAATCCACAACCTCCTAAAGACGGAGTGAATGCATTTCTGTTGTGTAACTCGGTAGCCCCTGCACCTCTGCAAATTTGTCTTAATACACCACTCTACTGTAGGTTCCAGCTAAAATAGCACTTGATACCACAGTAGTACACGGCAGATCCTAATAATGACTGAGGGAAAAAACAAACAAATGACCAAACAAAGGCATGAGCATATATCAACAAACTATGGCTTTAATGATTACTTCATGGTAATCTACAATGCCATGACAAAACTTGATCCAATATTGCAGTGGCCTGGGATTTGGCCAATTCAGACAGTACAGAATCTCAGATGAAGAACAGGAGAAAAGCAGATGGAGAATGAGGCATGGTGAGCTGACCACCTGGATCTGATTCCAGTGCTCTTTGGAACAATGAATAGCCCTGAAAGTGGTCTATGACCAGGAAGATGGGGACATGCCACTGGCCAAAATAGGAAATGGCTTTGTTGAGGATGGACATTCTTTAAAAATGGGGGAATTTGTGTGTTTTGTATGTGTGTGTGTGCATTTGGACACAGTTGAATACAAATAACATAATATTAAATTATCAAATGCCTGGCCAGCAAGTTATAGACGGGTGTGGCTGTGTGGATGAAAAGCATTCTTCTGATTTCAGCATCACTGCACATAGAAAGAAGAACATTTAATAACAGCCAGAATGTGTGTATGGGACACGGTGACATTTGTTTGAAAAAACACAGCTGTTCAGCATCACCAGTCGCATTTACCAGGGACAGCAAGATAAACAAATGAGACAGAGGTGGTGGGGCTGAGAGAGAGAGAGAGAGAGAGAGACTGGGGGAAAGGCAGGCTGTTAAGAGGCCGAATGAGAAAAGGAGAGGTTTCCACTGCATGTAATTAATTACAGTCTGCAGTCTGGACTGTTTCATATTCCAGCAAACCAGCAGAGCTGAACTAACCATAACCACATTTGCTTGATTGAACTCCACATGGTGTGAGTCAAACTCAAAAGAAAACTTTAGGAATTATTTCAGTGTTCATTTTGCATGCATTTTTTACTCTCCACGTGCCCAACGGGAGAATCTGTAACTCTTCTGATTCTGTTCTTTTTCTGAAACGTGTTTACATATGCTATACTGAAGTTCTTACAATATCAACATGATGCAGTTAACCCCTTTGAACCTTCATCACTTAGAAACATCTGCACGACTAACGGATTTAGAGAAGAAAAAAAAAAACGCTGTACGAACAATGCACATTACAATGCAATGCAATTAAGTGTGCTAACCTGCATATCTACACAGTGAATAAACATTTATCTCATAATATAATACAAGGGGAGCTCAAGTCAAACCAGGAACAATATAATACAGTTATGAGAGTAAAAAGTAGCTATGGTGTCCTGCTACACTAATGCACTTAACCCAGTGTTTCACTAGCGCTTGGTTACCATCAAGGTGGCCCAAACCCAAAGTATGAAGGGCTTGGAGTGGGGTCAGGACTACTGTATATGGGGGATATGACAATAAATCCCAGCCGAGTTCCTTTCAGTTAAACCCTATGACCTTCTACAAATTGGCATGCCTCAATGTTTTTTTTCTCTGACAGAAGCTGTAGCCTGCCTTCGGCCAAAATTTCTACCTACAAACAGGAAACAAATCATCAACAGCTTCAATGCTTTCAGTCAAAACAGTTATTGAGAATAGTTACTGAGAGTTAACCGAACACCATTATTACAATATTTACCATTAACTGGAGTAATGAAGTGAGTTAAACATATTTCAAACATAAATACAGGAAATTCTTAGCTGGGTTCCTGTTCTTCTTTTTTCTTTTTATCTCATTAGCAACTGAGGGTTAAGGGCCTTGCTCAAGGGCCCAACAGTGGCAACTTGGTGGTTGTGGGATTTGAACCTGGGATCTTCTGAACCGGAGTCCAATGCCAGTTGTAAATGTGCATATCATCCTATGATGCACATTCCTGAGTGTATAGTAGGTATCCATATGCCGGGGGATCGGGATCGGGATGGGGCTGTGGGGATTTTATCAGAAAGCAGACACTTACTGGTTCAATGATGGCTGGCTCTCCTTTCTGTCCCTTCTCTCCTCTTGACCCTTCCACCTTCAGAGACAAAAACATGAGATTAAAACACTCAAAGACACACAACCACACTCGAAGAAAGCAAATGTGATGGGTCATTTCGTACACTAAACATTCTCGCAAGCTGGTATCTTGAAGTAACATTATGTTCCGAGCTATATCTTGCGACAGTACTTAGTATCTACCTGGTATGATATAAAGTTTGCACGTACTGGTTCGAGCAGTGTTGTAAGGTTTACAGTCTAGCATGATGGACAATAATTAGGTGCTCTGTTTGTAGAATAGACTGCTGTTTAATCCATATTACTCTTATTGTTAAACTATTAGCTTTTGTTAAACACCAAATAAACTGAAGATTTAGAAAGTTCATAGTATGTCATCCTGAATTTTATAGACAGTCTGTTTATGGATCTCAGTAGTTACGTTTAGATTGGACTGCATTTACATTAATCTTAAATCTGCAACAAATCCATACAAAATCTTCACATATAAACATGACTGACGTTTGTAAGCTTGATTGAAATACTGGAGGATTATGACATGTTGTGAGAGCTACCTGGTAACTGTCTGTCTCAGCAGGCAAAACCTTTTCATCGACTTCACCGTAGTAGTCTTTGTAATCAGAGTAAACCTTGTCCAGGTCAGAGTCGGTGAGATCTGTGATGATAGCTGAATCCGGGTCTGTATAATCATCAATATTATCCTCTGTAAATTTATGCTCGGATGAGTCCACTTGCACATCAGTCCCGGTGCTAGTTGACACACCACCAGTCCCAGTTGAACTGCTCACAGAATCAGAACCAACTCCAGCAGAAACAGAGCCGCCGCTCACTGAGGGAGATTCGCCCCCACTGGAAGCAGTTCCACTCCCAACAGAAGCAGATCCACCACCGACAGTAGTAATGGTGCTGATTTTTCCTCCGATAGTGCCCCCACCCTCACTATAGCCATACTCTCCATAGCTATCTCCATAGTTGTCATAATTATCCTCCTACAAACAGAGACAAATTAATAGGCACAAAAGGATGGAGAATGGAGAATCAACAGCTAAAGAAATTTAGCTAAAGAATTTGTTGTGACCAACCCATACTTAGTTTATAATTCTACTCACTAGGTAATCTGCTGAAACACCAATGTGCAACAACAACAAAAAAGAAAAAAAAATTCCATCTAAATTACATAAACTTACCGAGATGGAGGAGGCGCTAGAACTGGTTCCAGATTGAGAACTGGATGTAGAAACAGATGCATGTCCTGTGCCGGAAACAGAGCTTGAACCAGAGTTACTAGAGCTAGATGCCACTTCTCCCCCTCCTTCTCCTACTGAAGTGATGATGTGTCTGTCCACTCCTCGGCCAAGACTCAGATCCAGATCTTTCCCGGTACCTGTGTGCGTGCTTATGCGAGGCGAGGAAGTTGACTCGTAGTAGTACGTTGTATCATCGTAGTCATCGTATGGCTCGCCGGCAGTTTCTGTGGTAGGGGGAGCACTTGAAGAACTTGTATCACTTTCTCCACCAAATACTGTGGACACAGTTTCCTGTATCAAAAGTAAAAGAGTGCAACATTACATCCTCATAGGATATGCCAGTCAAACACCGGGGTCATAATAAAGACATTTTCTGCACTGTGATAATCAAAAGCTTTTAATGAATATAAGAAAAAAAACCCACAACAACAAAAACAACAACAGTAACGCTGTTAGTACCAAATGAGGGGCGTTCAAGCCAAAATGGGATTTTTGATTGTGTAGAATAACAAAACAACTACATACATACATAACGTACATGCATACATATAAATGCCCTTTGACATTAATGCACTTATCCCAGTTTTTTACTAGTGCTTGGACACCATTAGAGTAGAATGTCTTCTCAGTACTCAGTACAGTACACACAGACATCTGACATGCTGGCTTCCCGGAAACTCCTTTAATGCCCTAAACATGTGGAACTGCTTCAGGTGAGGTCAGGACTATACAGGAATGTGGCAATAACTACCTGTCAATCGGTTTTATTCCTTCAATCATGAGACGTTTCTCAGTTTGTCTTGAATACCCCTCTATTTGACCCTATATCTGTAACCCTAAAGCTACAAAAATATCATACATATCATCATCAATTAATGATTTTTACAACAATTTACAGTCATAAGCCATTAATTCATGCCTTGAGGATGTTTGATGAAATTAACTAATTAACACATACCTGTACTAAAGCATCTTAAAATTGCTTTGAAGTTTTACCTTGGAGATGGTTAGTCCTGAATCTGTGGCCTTGCCAGGGGTGACTGATGACTCCTCGTTCTTTTCTGCATCCAAGTCATCATAGTATGGGTACTCATAGTAGTAGGTGTCATCTTCGGTGTTCTATTAAAAAAATAAAGCATTTAATATACTTTCCAACCAAATTCAAATTTTATCTAGGGGTGTTCTAAAAGGGGTGTTCTTGTCTTTTATTTTAATACAATTATTACAAAATAACTACTATACTGTACAGTATGTGTCAGACATTAATCTAGCTCCGCAATATTTTTCACAAACAATAATAATAATAATTTTTTAAAAAGCTAGATTGATTTCCCACACTTTTCTGAGCACAGTCAAACCATCCCTAATTAAGTCAAACTATAATTTTATTATTAAGTTAGCATTAATATGTTTACAGGCGATACAGGGTTGTCAAAGTACTGAGAAAATTTTATTTTATTTTTTACAAATTTTATGATCTAGATAAGAAGAAGAATTATAAAGCAATAGACTCTCGGACATAGAGTCAAAAAGGTGTCTGCAGTAGTCTGGTATCACTTACTTAATCCATGTCTGCTTCATTGAATCCTTGTGATCATGTACAGAAATTTGCCACAGAAGTTTGCAATTCACTTGAGAATTCTCTAGTTTTAGCCATTTTTGGGCAGAAGTGGACACTTTGGGCAGAAAGTAAACCAAGTGATTCTAACGAGCACAACTCTTCAGCCAAATAGGTGAAAGCTAGTGACAACACCTGTTTTGTGTACAGTGAGAACTATAATACACTACCAGTCAAAAGTTTGGACACCTTCTAATTCCATGGTCTTTCTTCATTTTTATTATGTCTACATTGTAGAACATCCACATTTTTTGTAAGGCATCCAAAGTATGCAATAATCTCCTATGAACAGTTGATATTGAGATGTGTCAGCTACTCACAGTATGCTCTGTAAAGCCTTCATAACGGCTCTAATCTGAGGTGCTGTTAATTGGTGATTTTTGACGGTGTTATGCTAATGAACTTCTCTGCAGCAGAGGTAAGTTTTGGACTTGCTTTCTAAGGCATGATCTTAGTGAGAATGAATTTCATACTGTTGCTTGATAGATTTTGCAAATACACTTGACAATACTATTCTTTGTGTCTTGAAACAACAATTGACTGTTGTTGTTGTTGTTACCTAATCAATTACTTATAATTGCACACTCTATCCAAGTACGAGACCAGCAATAAGGATGCCCTGCCTCCAGATGCTGGGTATCAAACCAGGGCCTTTTGCATGTAAGGTAAGAAGCCATAACTGCCCTTTACTATTCTTTTAAAACAAGTGTTACAGAAAAATATTTTAAGTAAATTAAGAACTGAATTTTTCTGTGTTTAGTCGATTCACTTGTGTAAGAAGTGTAAGAAATATTTCTAAAATTTTGGATTTGGCATTATTATATGCAGCAGTGGTTGGCTGTTAAGTTGTAGTAAAGAGCAGTGTCACAGTTATGTCACAGTTAAGTTGCGGGTTCAAGCCCTGGCCCCGCCAAACTGCCACTGTTGAGCTCTTAACCCTATCTGCCCCGGAGCACTGTATCCTGGCTGACCCTGCACTCTGACCCCAGATTCCTAATTGGGATATGTGGAAAAATAATTTCGCTATGCTATAAGTAACATGTGACAAATAAATGAATCTTAATCTTAATTAAGTCTTGAGTCTTCTTTTAAGTCTTAATTCACATAATATACATTTTCACAAAACAAGATCTGCATTCATCTCTTCATCTCTCTCTCTCTCTCTCTCTCTCTCTCTCTCTCTCTCTCTCTCCTTATCTCTCTCTGTCAGAGAATGAGATCATTTTTTTCCATGGAAAATTAATTCTAGCCTCAGGCACAAGGAAACAATCCAGAACGAATTAATTCAGACATTTTTTTCGAACACTTTTTCAAAACAAAGTCTATTCTGTTCTTCTCTGGTTTAATAAAAACAGACATTCATGCAGCCTTGCACACACACACACACACACACACACACACACACACACACACACACACACACACATAAAAGATCTTAATCTCCAGTCTTTAAGTTTCATCCCAATGCTTATTAATTTAAGATGACCTTGATTTAGATCATTGATTTATTTTGTTAAACAGTCCCCACAACAAGCATAGCCAAAAACGTTGCTTTTACTTCACACTGAAAGACAGCTGGAGACCAAAAGATGAACATGAGATAATGGGTCAGAATGACAGTTTTCTTTTGGTCTTGATGTGTTAAACAACGACACCTTTGGTAGCAGACCTTGCATGTTTTATGTGAGCAAAAGTACAACAGATGAATTATAGTAAATTAAAGGAAACCCTTACCCTTTGCAACTCTGCTTGTGTTACTATTTGTATGCAGCTTATTTCAGTTATAGTTTGAACTTTTGTGGCTTATCACTGTATTTCTTTTATGAAATCCAATCTGGCCTTCTGATTCTTCCTGCTGAGCAAGCGAATGAGTGGATTGCATCTTAAAGTATGGCCAAGATATTTCTTATATAAGTCTTCAGAGTGGTGAATTATGATAGGTTCACCCCTGCCCTGTTGAGGTGGTTGGTGACGGTACTGACTGCTGTTTTGGGGTTTCTTTATACAGCTCTCATGCTGATGGTTCTGTCATCACCTGTTGTTATTTTGTTTGCCTTATTTCATATTTGGCTGTTAGTACACCAGTGGTTTCCTTTTTTTTTTTTTTTTTTAAAGCAAATTCCAAACTGTTGTATTAGCTATTCCCAATGCTTTTGCAATGGCTCCAATCACTTTTCCCTCTTCCCTCAGCTTTAAAATGTCTTGCTTTTCTCCCATATAAGTCTCTTTTGGACTTTATGGTTTATGCATTCCAATAACACACGCAGTCTTCACAAGTGAAACCCAAACTAATAGTAGACATTCGGTGCAAATGATCAATATGGACATACCTGGGCAACAAGAAACATCTGTCAGTCTCATGTTCCAATATTTCAGATCACTTGACAAACGGATGGCTTTAAACAATATGTGACATGTTTAAACCCTCTGGTTGTAAATATGAGCAAATGAAAGCAAAAATTCTGATCCGACTTTTTAAATATTTTTGTCCAATATATTTTTACTGCTATTCACTGAACTAAATTACCCATGAGACCTGTCATGTCAAATGTACTTTTTCACAATCACTTGTGTCACAAGTGATTATAATCATCAATAATCAATAGGAAAGCCTAGCAACCAAACACTTCCTATAATTACTGACCACCTTTTTGCATGTACTGGTATTTTGTCATAGTTTTGTATTAAATATAAAATGACAAAACTATGACAAAATACCTATATATACAATACAGACCAAAAGTTTGGACACACCATCTCATTCAAAGAGTTTTCTTTATTGTGTTCTTTAGCCCAAACAAGTCTCTTCTGCTTGTTGCCTGTCCTTAGCAGTGGTTTCCTAGCAGATATTCTACCATGAAGGCCTGATTCACACAGTCTCCTCTTAACAGTTGTTCTAGAGATGTGTCTGCTGCTAGAACTCTGTGTGGCATTGACCTGCTCTCTGATCTGAGCTGCTGTGAACCTGCGATTTCTGAGGCTGGTGACTCGGATGAACTTATCCTCCGCAGCAGAGGTGACTCTTGGTCTTCCTTTCCTGGGGCGGTCCGCATGTGAGCCAGTTTCTTTGTAGTGCTTGATGGTATTTGTGACTGCACTTGGGAACACTTTCAAAGTTTTCCCTATTTTTCAGACTGATTGACCTTCATTTCTTAAAGTAATGATGGCCACTCGTTTTTTCTTCACTTAGCTGCTTTTTTCTTGCCATAATACAAATTCAACCTCTTTGAATGAGAAGGTGTGTCCAAACTTTTGGTCTGTACTGTATACACACATGGACAAAATTGTTGGTACCCTTTGGTCAATGAAAGAAAAACTCACAATGCTCACAGAAATAACTTTAATCTGACAAAAGTAATAATAAAAAAAAATTCTATGAATGTTAACCAATGAAAGTCGGACATGGCTTTTCAACCATGCTTCAACGGAATTATTTAAAAAAATGAACTCATAGAACAGGCCTGGACAAAAATGATGGTACCCCTAGAAAATACTGAAAATAATGTGACCAAAGGGACATGTTAATTCAAGGTGTGTCCACTAATTAGCATCTCAGGTGTCTACAATCTTGTAATCAGTCAGTGGGCCTATATATAGGGATCCAGTTAGTCACTGTGTTGTTTGGTGATATGGTATGTACCACACTCAACATGGACCAGAGGAAGCGAAGGAAGACTCAGGAGATTGTCTCAGGAGATTCGAAAGAAAATTATAGACAAGCATGTTAAAGGTAAAGGCTATAAGACCATTTCCAAGCAGCTAGATGTTCCTGTGACTACAGTTGCACATATTATTCAGAAATTTAAGATCCATGGGACTGTAGCCAACCTCCCTGGACGTGGCCGCAGGAAGAAAATTGATGACAAATCAAAGAGACGGAAATCCGAATGGTAACAAAAGAGCCCAGAAAGACTTCTAAAGAGATCCAAGATGAACTTCATGCTCAAGGAACATCAGTGTCAGATCGCACCATCCGTCGTTGTTTGAGCCAAAATGGTACTTTTTGCCAAGGCACATCAGCTCTATGTTCACAGACGGAAAAATTAAGCATATCAAGAAAAGAACACTGTCCCTACTGTGAAACATGGAGGAGGCTCTGTTATGTTCTGGGGCTGCTTTGCTGCATCTGGCACAGGGTGTCTTGAATCTGTGCAGGGTACAATGAAATCTCAAGACTATCAAAGGATTCTAGAGAGAAATGTGCTGGCCAGTGTCAGAAAGCTGGGTCTCAGTCGCAGGTCATGGGTCTTGCAACAGGACAATTACCCAAAACAGACAGCTAAAAACACCCAAGAATGGCTAAGAGAAAAACATTGGACTATTCTAAAGTGGCCTTCTATGAGCCCTGACCTCAATCCTATTGAGCATCTTTGGAAGGAGCTGAAACATGCTGTCTGGAAAAGGCACCCTTCAAACCGGAAACAACTGGAGCAGTTTGCTCATGAGGAGTGGGCCAAAATACCTGCAGAGAGGTGCAGAAGTCTCATTGACAGTTTCAGGAATCGTTTGATTGCAGTGATTGCCTCAAAAGGTTCTGCAACAAACTATTAAGTTAGGAGTACCATCATTTTTGTCCAGGCCTGTTCCATGAGTTCATTTTTTTTTTAATAATTCCGTTGAAGCATGGTTGAAAAGCGATGTCTGACTTTCACTGGTTAACATTCATAGAATTCTTATTTATTATTACTTTTGTCAGATTAAAGTTATTTCTGTGACCATTGTGAGTTTTTCTTTCATTGACCGAAGGGTACCAACAATTTTGTCCACGTGTGTACAAAAGAGTTCCTTTATTTTCATTTAAAGAGTTTCCTTTATTTTCATGACTATGAAAACTGTAGATTCACACTGAAGGCATCAAAACTATGAATTAACACATGTGGAATTATATACATAACAAAAAATGACTGAAAATATGTCATATTCTAGGTTCTTCATAGTAGCCACCTTTTGCTTTGATTACTGCTTTGCAAACTCTTGGCATTCTCTTAATGAGCTTCAAGAGGTATTCACCTGAAATGGTTTTCACTTCACAGGTGTGCCCTGTCAGGTTTAATAAGTGGGATTTCTTGCCTTATAAATGGGTTTGGGACCATCAGTTGTGTTGTGCAGAAGTCAGGTGGATACACAGCTGATAGTGCTACTGACTAGACTGTTAGAATTTGTATTATGGCAAGAAAAAAGCAGCTAAGTAAAGAAAAACGAGTGGTGACTACCTCTTGAAGTTCATCAAGACAATGCCAAGAGTGTGCAAAGCAGTAATCAAAGCAAAAGGTGGCTACTTTGAAGAACCTAGAATATGACATATTTTCAGTTGTTTCACACTTTTTTGTTATGTATATAATTCCACATGTGTTAATTCATAGTTTTGATGCCTTCAGTGTGAATCTACAGTCTATAGTCTATAATTTATAGTCATGAAAATAAAGAAAACTCTTTGAATGAGAAGGTGTGTCCAAACTTTTGGTCTGTACTGTATATATATAGATTATGGCTTACAGCACATGAAAATAGCTCAAAATAATAAAAACATTTTTTTAGATCAATCAAAAAAAGATTCTGTCTGGCTCTTCTGTAGTGTTGGGTTGGACGTTTCTTATTTTTCGCTTAACAATACCACAAAGATTCTGAGGTGTAGGTCAATCATGCACAATAATATCATGTTCAGCAAACTAGTTTGGTTGTAGTTTTGGCACTGTGGAAAGATGAATAGGAAATTTGCAATCTCCATAAAGTTTGTCAGTAGATAAAAGCATGAAAAGCCCTAAAATCCCCTGATAAATGGCCTTGGAATTTAGGAAACACAGTAGATCTGCAGTGAGACACCAGCAAATGACGTAAAACCCCAAATCATCATGGACTGTGGAAACTTCAAGCTACTTGGAATGACCGTCTTCTGTCCGTGTTAGGTTTGCAGTTTTCCCCCTGATTGTGGTTGCATGTAATGAACATGAGACACTGTGTTTATACTGCATGAATAATAAGTTACTCAAACTCTAAACTATTGTGATTTTGAGAAACTGGATTTTTCTATGAGCTGTAAGCCATAATCAACCAAATTAATAGAAAAAAGTTTGAAATATTAATTTGATGTGAAATTAATCAAGCATATATGAAAGATTCACTCATATTTTTTTAGATGCACGTTACATGCCTTCTTTTATACTTTAGTTACAATACCATAAAAACACTGTGCTGAGAATCCAAAGGGAGCGGAAACTCCTAGCTGTCTATGCTTACACAATGTATACAGAAAATCATCCGGTGTTTTAAGAATGGATAGAAGTTGTGCTGAGCAAATCCTCATGATATTGTTAATGTTTGAAAAGTTCACGGCATCTGCACTTGTCCATGTTTAGAGAAAACGGACATATTTGTCTCTGCATTGAATGTATTATGAAGATGCTTACAAAGCTGCACATCTTAAAGGACAGTACAGATAAAACTGCATCCCAAAGAGCACTCAGATGAAAGATTTAAAGAATGCCTAGATAGAATTCACATATTCATTAGGGTCTTGAGCCTGAATGAAGAAAAACTCACATATTCATCTGTGTTGGGGTCTTGGTTTTGTGGCTGCTCCTGGGCAGGAACCTCACAGTCTGGGCTAAAATGTTCACAGTAGTCATACGCAGCACGATGGTCCGCTATGATCAGCAACTGCTGAATATCACCCTGCAAACAAAACACACAATTTTCAGAAAAACCACCAGCAAGACAAACTAATTTAAGTAACACAGAATGCAACTCACATAAAAATGTATCACAACGGCAACAATGATCATTTAATGATCGGACTGTCAAGCGTTAGCTTTTAGCTAGCATTGAGTCCCAGAGCTCTGCAAGAGTATGTCAACATGACTTAAGAACTGGCAATGTGTAACAATGATAGCATTGATACAGTTGACACTGAAATAAAGATTGTGCAGGAAACAGGAAGTAATAATTTAATTGCAGCACTCACACCATAAATCTGCCATTCAAATATCACTTTATAAATAAGGATGTAAGTAAATAATTAAATAAATAACACAAACACAAATTCTGCTGAGAGTTCAAGTAAGAACAGGACACACGCACGAATGCACACAGAGCACATGCACATTGCACTTACTCTCAGCAGCAGCTGACTTGCATTCAATCACATCTCTTGACTGTGTGACTGTTTATTATACAGTTATAACAGTTTACTGAATCTTGCGCTTACTCTCTAACACACATACATTCTGGCACACTGACATTTGGAAACACTCCCACACAAAGACATCCCGGCATGAGTTTAAACTCAGCTGTGTAGATAAATGAAGGCACTGACATGTTTTTAGATTCCGGCATGAACAGACTTGTATGCACACACATGCATACACACATACACCTCATCTAATGAGGAAGATTTACAAGGGTCACCAAGAGGAGAAAAAAGGGAAGAAAGCATGCACAAGAGAAGGAGAGAGAGAGAGAGAGACAGAGAGAGAGAGAGAGAGAGAGAGAAGATACAGGGTAGGGAACAGAAGGCTCTCCAGGCTTAGCGGAGATTGGAGGGTGGTAGAAAACTTTTAGCAGGGCCTTGAATAATAGCGCACAATGTACATGTGGAGCAGTATGGAATAAAATCACTGTCAAAAATAATCGTGCGTAAAAAAAAAGATTTGTGTGTAATTCTGCGTTTTGTCCGAGTTGGATTCCAAAATCTACGGCCACGACAGCTTAAAGATACGATATTTAGTGTGTTTGTTACAGTATAACTCTGAGATATACGAATCTGACCGTTTACAGACACAAAACTTGTTTTTACAACTCCTCTGTTACACGGACGAATTGAGAAATTACGCCCATGAATGTAGTGTGTTAAACCACTTTCAAAAATACGTCATCAAGTCCACATCCACAGGCATTAATATCCTAAGGAGGAGGAATTGATACGGCGCATGCGCCCTGCCACCGTTTTAAACTCCTAAAATCTTCCCTGCTATAGTTAAAACATCTCTGTAATTTTACTTATCTTAAACATGTACGAATCTGTGAAAAAAGAAAACTTACATGAGACGATAACAGAGCGCTCAGCTGCTGATATGCCATTTTGGCGCCGGTGGTTTAAAACGGTGGCCGAATTGATCCTTCTTCCCTCAGATATTAATGCCTGTGCATTAATTATATATAGGCCTTGATGACGTATTTTTGACAGTGTTTTAACACACTACATTCATAGGCGTAATTTCACAATTCGTCCGTGTAACAGAGGAGTTGTAAAAACAAGTTTTGTGTCTGTAAGCGGTCAGAGTCGTATATTTCAGAGTTGTGGCCGTAGATTTTGGAATCCAACTCGGACAAAATACAGAATTACACACAAATCTTTTTTTTACGCACGATTATTTTTGACAGTGATTTTATTCCATAGGGCAGGAGCTAGAAGTAAGCAGCTGTTACTTACTTGCTGCAAAATGCGCCGTATCATACATATCATTGTGTGTTATACTGTATATGTGTTGCTAGCAAGAATTTTGGACAAAATTATGTAACATTTAAAAACTCATATAAAAAATCCATTATTTATATTTTAGCATTTAAATGTCCAAGAATATATAATTCAAATAAAAATATTAGATTTAGAACAATGTACATGATCCGAGCAGTTTTCACAATTTACATATCTAAACAAAGGTGACAGACAGGAAATGTCTGAGGTAAGCACATCTAAAAATTACCACTCAATGACATTAATCCAGGTTCTCTTTGCTCATCTTTCCAATAATTACCAAAATTTTATTAGTTTCTGTACTAGAGAGGGGTTTCTGGGGATAATCTGGAGGATAAATTGGCAGTGCTCTCTGAACTCATACTTCATCTAAGAAATATGTGAAGAATTTGACTACAATAAACACTATTTTCCAACTCTGAATCATTTTTTTGAAGACTTTCAAGAATCTTTCAATTTATCTTTCAAGTTTCTATATTTTAAGTAGGGCTGTCAATATTAATGTGTTTATGCATGTGATTAATCTAGATTTATTTTACATGTTACAATGTTTTTTTTTTTTTAACCAAATATTCATATGACCAAGCTTAACCCGAGCGGCTGATAATGGCATGTTTAACGGGAATGATAAGATGACTAAGGAAATATCACCAGCAAATTTCATTATAAAAAGCTTCTAGATGGCCGTTTGGCTAAAACAAATGTTGTGTGTGCGAGCTACTTTTAAGGGGAACTATTTTTCCAGGAATAAATTAAATGTAAGACACTGAAAAAGGCTATGAAAGTGAGGCAGGTTGCAGAAGCTACTTTTATTGCACTTATTGGCGACCACTAAACATCATTAAGTAACCATCAGTAAGTAAACTGCACTCATTTACTCTGAGTGTGTTAAAAACAAAAGGAAGACAGTTTGCCGCAGCGTGTGCTAACCAATTGTGCTAGCCAAGTTAAAAAGGATATAGCGAACATGGTCAATACTATAGGAGCAGACAGGGCTCACACTATGATTGCTGCTGAAAGGCGTTTATCATTCAAGAGATTTAAGTTTAACATTTCTTAAATGTTAATCTTTGCAATATCATAAAGCTGCATAGTCTGTTTCCTTTAACAAGTTTGTCATGCATTATTTTTTCCAACATTACAGGTCTATAAGAGTACTAAATCTGAGTATTCTAAAATTGTGATTGGGATTAGCCACATTTTCAAGCAAAAGTTGATGCATCATGGCCTGCCAATCACATCATTTCCTTCCGTCACATGATCAATGACGTAAAACTACCAGCTTTACAAAATAGTTGCTGCTGTGAGCAAAATAAATGCATTCAGTGAATTTTAGAGATATGTTGAAGAGATGTTTACACACTCTTAGTGCCGTAACAGTCAGCCTGAAAGGACTACATGACTGATACGTGTGAATTAACATCCGTAATACGTTCTGTGAAAAAAGGACACTGTGCAGTGTTACGACGGGTGGGCTTAAAGCCAGTGCATCACAAACCAATAGCTTGTTGTTCTACGTATCGTTCAGCACCTTTGACCACACCCCCTTAACCGTTCAGAGGAAGCTCTGACGCACCAAACACCCCTGCAACCTCATCTTATCATCCTGAGCATCCCTGGACACTAAGTGTACCCGTGTGTTTGTGTGTGTGTGTGTGTGTGTGTGTGCATGGCTGTGAGTGCAACTTCGTTTTCACTTTTTCAAACTTTTTTCGCTCTCTTGTAAAGCTAAATAAAAGAGCACATATTGTCATCTCCTGTCATCTGTGTTTTGCTGCCCCCAATCGATTCCGTCAGAGCAGTTTGGATGTTGTGCTAACACCATGTTATATACTTGACGAAGTTAAGTGGGATGCCGCAGTGTAGGTACTGTGGTGAAGTAAGTTTGCAGTGCAACATTCTGTTTCACTTCCCAAACAATCATCTCTTTTCCTATTGCTCCTGTTTTCACTTAGACTGTTTTTTTTCCCGGCATTTAGGAGTCATGGAACACTTCGGAAACATTTTCTAAGGAAAATTAAACAGAGAAACATTACAAAACTTAAAAAATGCAGAAGTGATTTGCGTACAAGAGATGAAAGATGCATGCTGTTGTTTTCTGTCAGCTCCATCCGGTTATTCAATTGACATTGTCATAATTATTTAAGTCTGTATGAGATGTAAACGTGTATGAATCAAAATGATAAGATTGTCCCTGATGAGCAAGCCGAGGACGATGGCGACTGTGGCAAGGAAAAAGTCCCTGAGATGGCAATAAGAAGAAACCTTGAGAGAAACCAGATTCAGGGAACACTTCCTCATTTGGGTGAACCAGATAGCAGGGCCTGATCTGCATCATACTGTGTAAGACTGGAAGTTCAGTATAACAGGAGATGTTTTGATATGGATTCCAGTTCGTTATTGGAGGCTCAGGTAGACTATAGGAAACTCCAGTCCCGAACTATAGAGAAACTGCAGTCATGACTCCTCAGCGAAACAGCTGTCAGCATCAGCTGAGGCCAGGACTAAACCTGATGTTATAACCCTATGTATCCTACTGATGGGACACACTGTCGTTGATGCAATACCAGATGGTATATGAGCCATACCTGTGATATGATAGTGAGCCGTCGTCATTTACAGACATGGATCTAACACTGGTAAAGAAAAATTCTGTAAAGTGCAACATTTTTGTAGTGTTTATAATGTTTCTTACAATCTGCAGGCTGATTTATCCATTATGACGAGATGTTGGGATTTATAGCTTTTTGCCAAATCATACAAAATTCTCACTAATATAACCCAAACACTTTGGACAAAATATATTTGGCATTTTTAACACATTGGGGACTTAAAGACATGCAGAAAATATGACAAAATATAATCTATCAGTGAGCAATACTTTTCGTTTCATAAAAAAAAAAAAACTCATTATTCAACTCAGCACTCTAACTTTTTCATTCATAAATGAACAAATGATTTCTGCAAATTAGATCTATAATAGTACTAAATCTGAGTATTCTAAAATTGGGATTGGGATTAGCCACATTTTCAAGCAAAAGTTGATGCATCATGGCCTGCCAATCATATCATTTGCTTCTGTCACATGCTCAATGACACAAAACTAGCAGCTATACAAAATAATGGCTGCTGTGAGCAAAATAAATGCATTCAGTGAATTTTAGAGAAATGTTGAAGGGATGTTTACACTCTCTTAGTGCCATAACAGTCAGCCCAACGGTTATGAACAAATTATTTCTGCAAATTATTCCTATACATTCAGTATAAATGTCAGCCAAATGCCTAAATGTAAATAAAAAGTCAAAATCAGTTCACTAATGTTTTGTACCTGATTTTACTGTGGTTAGAAGACAGGAACACATCAAACACAGTGCATTCCTTCAGAATACTTAACAGAATTCAAGACCAACTGAAATATGCAAATGTTAAAATGCATGTCTTATCAATGTTTCTCAGCCGAACTTTGCTCAGAACATGAAACTGCTACTAGTGGTTTGTTTTCTTCCCACAGTGCATCCTTATGCCATTTCTTTCCCAGTGAATTGATGCACACACATGAAGATCCACATGATGTGAAAAACAACATGGTTCATCAATTCAGTATGGGCACCCTGGGCCAGCTTTCACTTTCCATGTGCATCAACAAGTCTTGGGTGCTCATGACCCGATCGTTGGTTCACTGGTTTTCCTTCCATGGACCGCTTTTGGTTTGTCCTGCCCACTGCAGCCCAGGAACACCACACAGGAGCTGCTGTTTCAGAGTTGCTCTGACCCTGTCATCTAGCCATCATAATATCATCCCCTGTTAAACCTATTTCTACACAATTTCACTAATTTTAATCTTGAAATTGTTCTAATCACAAATAATTACTTTAAAATTATGATTATTTATTTGTGAAAAATCTGAGAAAAAATTTAAGGTGGCAACATGTTCGTTTACAGTACGATTGGTTACATACCACTATCTTGACAAACCCTAACAATATAACTACACAACATGGTTAAAAATCATCCATCATCTGAACTTATCAATACATGCATCGGTTTGTCCTTTTTATGTATCTTTGTGATGTATTTTAAAAAAAAGACAGAAAAAGGAAATGTCCTCATAATTACAATGTCATAAATTGTGCTTTTAATAAAAAAAATTATGAATGAATTCATAATGGATGGCTGGAAGGATGGATAAAATCCTGCGTCTACACAAATGCACTCACACCTTTTCATATTTATTTCTTGTCCACCAGGGGGCAGAAAAGAACACATAAACACAAACTGAAGTGAGCCAAAAAGAGGAGAGCAAGTTCCAAATGGACAATTCTGTTTTGTGCACACACGCACACACAAAATTGCTTTCTCCCCTCTCTCGCTCTTTCTCTCTCTCTCTCTCACACACACACACGCACAAAAAGCGTCATTAGACCTTAAACTGTCTGCCAAAAGCAACAAGAATGCCCACCACCTCACTGTTCTCTGAGTCTCACTTTTCCGCCTGCCCAGCAGGGGTTTCTGGGTGTTTAGGGATTAGCTCTACTTTCCTGTCTGCAGTACCGACCGGACAGAGGTGCATTACAGGATTGCTGAACTTTGCAGTTTTGCAAAGAAAAAAAGTTGCAGATGTCCTTCTTCAAGACTCTCTGACTTCTCGGTAAATTATGGACCTGCATCTGTAACAAATTATTCTAATTCAGTTCTCCTGCAGAAAGAAAACCCAAATCCAGCCATCCATGTTGCAATACATCCAACCCTTATTTTCTCAGATACACTTGAACATAGCACACTGGTGGTGTGAGTGTCCTGTTTTTCAGGGCTGGGCCTGGGGTTGTTTGTTTTAGTATGTGTTTATCAAATGCTAATCCACTCTAGTACATACACAAACAGGAAATCTGAAAACATGTCACACAAAATATGCTTAGGTGAAACTAATGCTGAAAAAGTCGGACAAGAGCGGACATGCTACATTCTTGGTTGACCAAAATACATACTTGATATTTTGACCAAATTACTTTTCTACAAACTCATCATGATACTAACCCTATGAGAGATGTGTGTGACATTGCCTAGCACAAAACAGCGCTGATATCAATCGCCAGACTGGCTATATAGTGAAGCTGACGTTACTAAGCACTAAGCAAACTTGCCCTCAAACTCACTTGAAGTTAGAAATCAAAGCTAGCAGGCTTAAGCTAGCGTGACTTTATAGCTGAGCTGATAGCATGAAAGCACGATAAGCTGCACAGTACAAAGCGGCACTGACTAGCTCAGCATTAATCCTATTGACCAAACTGCTTCCAGTGAAAAGTCTGCTAAAAATCTGTCCGTGTGCCGAACATGTGCAAATTTGGCATCCAAGGACAGTACGGAGACTTCATGCTGAGGATGGACAGAACAAAATAACAGACAGCAACAGATGAGAAAATGAACAACAGAGAAGATAGATGTCCCTCACAGAGAACGAGTGTAAATCAAATGGAAGTCAACTGAACTGACATGCTTTAACTCAGTTACACTGACACAGTGCTTTATTATAGGGTGTATAATATATAGGCCCTTCCCCCCCAGCCTTGTCTGCACCAGTACAACCACATGCATACGTGTCCACACACACACACACACACACACACACACACACAAAGGGTGATGGATGTGAGTGCCATGGAAAACTCCAGATTCCAGATGATGTCATGAAACAAGACTGAAGTTCAACGCCTGAACATGTCACACTGACCACAACTTTCCATGCCGAACACCTTTAGAGACTTTTCCTCCAGTTTCCCTCTTTCTCTCCCACTCCACCCCCCCCCCGCTCTCTCTCTCTCTCTCTGTGCCTCAGTTCCTCTCCCTCGCTCTGTGCCCGTTTCTCTACCTCTCTCTGTCTCATTAATGCACCGCAATGTGCAGTTTTCAGATTCCCACTTGACTGCATTATAAACGGACTATCATAGAGTTTTTATTTTTATATAGGTATAAAACTCATCTCCACATGGCTCAGTGCTGCACCATGGAGAAGCAGAGAGCAAAAAAAGTAAAGAAAGCTTTGTTGCAATTAGTTTGCTAGCGTGCGTGTGTGCGTGTGTGTGTGTGAGTGGGTTTTGTGTGGTGGCCGAACTTTATAGTGGTCCAAGGCTTCTGAAACTCAATCCTGGCTAAGTTTGATGCAATTAAAATCTTTGACAGCTTGTAAATGTTAATTATAAGCTTTCACTCAAATGTGAGCAGAGTGAGGGTAAAAACACAGGCACACACACACACACACACACACACACACACACACACACACACACACACACACACACACACACACGCCAACTGCAATAACTCTTCCCTAGTGTCAGGTAGTATGAAGCCAAATTTGTCTGGTACATTCCCACAACTATGAGCTTAACACGATGGCAAACACACACACACACACGCAACACACACGTAACACACACACACACACACACACATACACACACACTCCACACCTGCACTGTACAAATACATGCCCTAAAAGCATCTGGCAGTCAAGAAGCCTATAAGACAATGTGTGTGTGTTTGCGTGTGTGTCTTTTCTCACCTCAAACACTTCTTCATCCAGAATGCGTGTACCAAACACCACAATCCCTTTAGTGTCGATGACGGGGTTCGGGCTTCGTGCCAACTTGCGTGTCGTCTGCTTCTTACAATCCACAATCAGTGTAACAGTCTGCTTATGGACGCTGATGGCCACACGATGCCACCTACAAACACACAAACACACACACACACGTGCGCAAACGCTCAATCAAAAGGCTTGTCCGGTACTAGTAAAATATTTGGGCATGGATGTAAAATGGATACTTAGGAGTATCAGCACAGAAACCCATGAGAAATTGTTTGTGTGTGTGTGTGTGTGTGTGTGTGTGTGTGTGTGTGTGTGTGTGTGTGTGTGTGTGTGTGTGAATAACGCATCAATAATGTATGTGGACTGTAGCTACAGGGTGTAGGTGTAACTGTGAACAGCTTGGATAACCCTTTACCTGCATATTCTGGATGTCCTTATTCTGGAAAAGTACACTAAAACTAATGAAAAATCAGTGATTGCCCGACAATGAGTTTATTGGAAAACCTGGCCTTTGTTAATAAATTATGGTTATACAATACACTTTTTGCTTGATGTTGCACTTCCTCTGGATAACTGTCACCTTCTACAGACCAACTGTTTAATTGCTCAGTAAATCACGGGCACTGTCAACTAGACTTTTAGAACAGATTTAATTATTTCATTTCTAGCACATATGTTAATTGGATTGGCATAAATATGCCATATACACACATGAATAGTAACAATAGTGTCTTTACTGTTTACCAGTAAGAAATAAACACTATTCAACAAACTTTATTGTTTGGGGAAGCAATGTGCAGTTTGAGCAGCAGTTCATATTATGCTTAAAATACTTTATTCGTGACACATCAAACATTAAGGGGCATTTTCTGTGATTTGGATTCTGCATATTTTCAGATTCCTGGTTAAATAAGCGCATTATTGTATCATGCACAGTTGCTGAAATATGGCCAGTGAGAATTTTCTCAAGGAGAGCCGAAGGAAATTTTGCTGAAAAACTATTTTAAGAACATTTATTAAGTAAGAAAGAGGAAATCCTCAGTCTCAATTCACACCAGGATTTCTCGCTAGCCCTAAAAATAACTTCACCAGCAGTGTGGGGTTTTTATAGCACAAATGAATGCAGGTTTTTTTCTCTCACAACTGGAGTATTCAGCTTGGATAGTTTGCATTAAAGTTCTTTAAAACAATGTTTAGTATTAAAATTTCTCAATTCTGTTTCGATAAGGAAGAAAAGATCAGATAGAAAGATAAGGTTTTCATCAACAGATTTTTGCCAAAATTGAAATTTGATACATTTATGCAGTATTGACCATAGAAAAAAAAACTTGACTTGATATGATATGCGTTTCAAAACAAACTCAACATACAGTATACTTTTTACCTAGTTCAACTCAATATTCTCATAACCAAAAACTCATAGAACACCAGGGCTAGTTCTCTCTAAGCAAGAGTAAACAGCTAGTCACAGTACAGCAGATGCAGTATAACATGGGAATAGTAAAATATTAACACGTTCCCATTAATTACAAATAATTTGAATGATACACTGCTCTCCAAAAAATATTTAAGAAAAATAAGACAGCTACATGTTCCCGGGAAAAATATTCTGAATGACTAGACTAATTAGTGAGAACTTAACCTGAAGTAAAATACTGTTCACAACAATGTCGTAAAATCTGATAAAAAGCACTTCCACGAAGGTCCACAAGAATCCAAGAATGTGGCTTGAAATCGTGCAAACTGGCAAAAAAAAAAAAGAAAAAGAAAAAAAGCCTCAGACCGGATATGAAGATCAAATGACCGTAAGTAAATAAACACACTCACACACATGGAAACCCCCCAAAACAGAACTTAGACAGCTCAGCTGTGTTACCTTTCAGAGGATTTGACACACAAGTAATTAGTCTGGAATGTGACACTATTAATTC
This sequence comes from Clarias magur, assembly GCA_013621035.1. Taxonomy (NCBI): domain Eukaryota; kingdom Metazoa; phylum Chordata; class Actinopteri; order Siluriformes; family Clariidae; genus Clarias; species Clarias magur. The sequence goes on along the minus strand of QNUK01000239.1, from coordinate 63,075 downwards.
ATAATTCAGTCTCTTAAAGTCTATCAAAAACGTGTTTGTTTGCACAGAGGACATCAGAGAATCTGAGAAGATGCATATTAATGCAGCAATATACTAGCAGTATACACTCTCTGAACTCTTCATTAGAACTACTATACTAATACTTAATAGGATCTCCTTTTGCTTTCCAAACAGCCTGAGGTCTTTATGGCATGGAAACATTCCTTTGAGATTGCTCCTTGATGATATGATTGCAATACACAATTCTTGCAGATTTTGCAGGTTCATGTCCATGCTGCAACTGTACCGTATTACATGCGAAGGTGTTCTACTGGATACAGATCCAGTGATGAGGATGGCCACTGAAGAACATTAAGCTTGTTAATGAAACAAGTCTAAAACCACCTTGCTTAGTACCAAGGAAACATTCTTCACGCCATTACATCACCTCCACCAGCCTAGACTGTTGACACAAAGCAGGTTGGGTCTATGTAGTCATGCTGCTGGTGCCAAATTCTGACCTGTGCCTCTGCAAAAATCAGACCAGATTTTCCAGTCGCCACCTGACCAGTTTTGGTAAACCTGTGCCCATTGCAACTTCAGAAGGGTGAGCCAGTATTGAAGCTCATCTGGTAGGCATTTTGAGTTGCTTTTCTGCTGACCCAAATTATACAGACTGGTTATCTGAGTTACTGTAGCCCTTCTCCTAGTCCTCTATGAACTTTATATGAAGTTTTTTCTATTAACTTCTCATTCATAAACCACTGTAATGTTTTTATTTTATTGTACATCATATTACAGTTGCCAGTAATAAAAATAACTGTGTTCTCGTTTATGTTTTTCCAAGTCCATATTTTCTATCCCCTGAGTTTGTTTTTCAAGTTTCAAAGGTAGTGTTTAAATGTGTTCAAATGTGGAGGTATAGTCAGTCGGTAATAGCAGAGAGGTGAATTACACAAATTTGCAGAATCCAAAACATGGCCATACACACCCCATCTCTGAATATGAATGTTTCCTGTTTAACTTCTAGCTGATACTGCAACAAATAGCTTAAAAAGAAGGCAGTCCAGGAGAACATACAATATAGTTTAATATATATTTTGTTTTTTTCTCTTCAGATGTCACACTTTTGATTTTGGAAGTATGTACAGTATATATAAGAATAGGTACCTGTACCTGTAAGAATATGTCTATTTGTCTGTATGTATACATATGTATATGTGTATATGTGTCTTTAGGTGTGTCGTACTTTCCGTCAGCCAGGTTTACTCCTCTGAAGAGAGGGTAGTCCTCAGGTCCTGGCTTGCCCAGGTGGTCCTCATAGAGGAAGACAGGAGAGCGGCCCACCTCAATGCCCAGCTGCTGCATGCCCTGCTCGTTATAGATGGAGAGCAGGAATGCCTGGCTACCCTTATTCGGCCGCACAGTCGCCACGATGGAGAAGTCTTCTGGAAAAATGGAAGCTGCAGGTATGGGGAAACAATGAGGGAAAAAAATCCTAAATGTTAAATCATGAAACCTTTCAAACATTAAATGCCACATTAGAGATATGATCCAAGTGCTGGTCATTGTTAAATAAACAATAAATGATATAAAAAGTATATCACATGGCCAAGATATAATTGAAACTCGTACTACACTGACATGCCTACAACCGCATCACAGCCGTTCTGATATTTAGCATAACGGCACACCCTCTGGTGTGATATTGCTTAAATAATATTAATGTCGGAAATCTCATCTAATCTGATCCGATTAAATAAGAATTTCTTTGTTTAAAATCAGCTTCCACCCTTGTGCCTTGTGTGACGCCGCCACCCATCACCCCATAAACCGATTATATTTCTATCCTTTTCCTATATATTCGTCTGTTTGCTTACATTGCCTGTGACTCTCTGCAGCAGCTAGATTACAGTTTTTACAAGTCCTCTTCCTATTTTATTATTGACTGTGATTTGTAGAGCTATGTGTGCACTGAAGTATATCAGGTATGCTGTCTCCAAATCACTGTGTCCAATTAAATTCTTAGATTTAATATTCATTAATAAAATTGTTGTTTAAAGCAACATAGTAAATAGAAACAGTGTTGTGACAAGAACTTAGATTAAGTGTTCTTGGCTGAGTGGAATCTCAGAATGTTTCCACAGAGTACAGTATCTAAGAAAGGGGGCGTGAGACAAGCACACACTGACATCTTTGAGACACAGAGAGAGAGACAGAGAGAGAGAGAAAATGATGAAAAAGGGAAAGTGTTATGAGGAGAGAATGTGTATGAAAATTAGTGAAAGATGGTGTCTGCTTGGAGCAATGGAAATTATGAAATAAAGGATGGAGCGACTCGACGAACTCAAGGCTGAACAACTTAAACCAGACAAAGACTAAAAAGAGACGAGGGCGGAATGAAGCTGTCTGAGACTATGAAGAGAAAACCAGACATGACTACAGTCTTAGTTTTTTCCTCTGTAAAACACACTCTCTCTCACTCTCTCTCCCTCTTTCTCTTGCCAAACAGCTGCCGCGAAGACCTCTGGGAAATTTTAAGCCAGTTAAACAGGAAGTTAGTTTTGTAGTTATCCTGCAAACACACACACACACACACACACACACACACACACACACACACACACACACACACACACACACAACAAACACACAACAAAATATTGTACAATTCTTTATTTACAGATGTAGACCCTACGGTTCCAGAAAGACTGAAAAGAAAATGAGAAGGGAGAGAAAGAGAAAGAAAGGGAGAGGAGAGCGAGGGAGAAGGGGAGGGTGAAGGAGTTCCAGGTCCATGTGGAGAGTATGGCTTTCTCATTATCCCTCATTCCTCTCCTCCTTCAGTTTCGCAGTTTACTTCTTAAAACTCCCACGCCTTTTTCTTCTAATAGAACATTCCGCTGTTCTTGTCTTATCTTTAAAATATTGATCTTTTTTTTTTTTGCACTTTACAGTATGAATATTTTTGTGCTTTTCTACATTATTCCCAGCTTCTTAATCTTTTTTCTTTTATTTTCATGTCTTATGTGACAGTTGTGAACAACAGCAGTAGCTTAGTTGTGGCGAGTTCTGTAGTGCATTACAGCAGGAGTTTGGTTTGTCTAGACCTCGAGACTGTCTGTTCTCTTTTTGGTATTTTAGGTATGTTCCAGAAAACCTCTAAAAAGTGTTGTGTTGGTGGAAAACAAGGTTAAGGGCAGGTTCAATAACAATAAGTCAATGTCCTAAATTCACTGCAGGTGTGAGTATAGTCGTGTAGGGGTTTAGGATAATTGTACAAGGATGAAAAGCGTGATGTTCCATTGGTGGTCCGTTATGAACAAAGTTAATGAGAAAGTGTTAACTAGCTTCTGAGCTCAAGTTACTGAGTTGGAGTTACAGTAGCAGTCAAAAGTTTGGAAATGACTATTCATTCAAGAGTTTGTCTTTAGTTTGTTATTTAGTATTATCTGCCCTGTAGAGCAACCTTGAATTCAACAAAACAACGAAATAACTAATTTGTTTAATTATATAATGAGCGAAAAAGTGCTTTTAATATTTTAGATTTCTTAATGTAGTTCCCTTTTGCTTTGATGAGAGCTTTGCACACTCTTGGCCTTTTTTTTTACCTTTCAGCCTCAACCGTCATCACCTGGAAGTGATGTTTCCCATATACACCAATCAGAATTTCCATATACACCAATCAGCCTAAACATTATGACCACTGACAGATGAAGTGAACATCAGTGTTCACTAACTATACACCAGTAAATTGGTGACTAAATCATGGGCACCCAATTCTCGCCCATGCCCATGGTGACCAACTCATTCCTCAAGCCTGTTCAATCCCACAGAAAAACCAATGCAGCACAAATCGCTGGCCAAGGTAGAAAGGTATCAAAACACCCAGTACAACACAGCCTGCTGGGCATGGCGCCTCCAGGAAAATAGATGATCCTAATCTAATGAGCACTCATGGGAAGCACGGGAAAAACAAGTGCAATCCACTGAGACCACACACCGCAACCCATGAGGGTAGAGACCCCCTAGTTGTACAAGGGAAATCTAAAATCTATGTAGATTTAATGTTAATAGTTTTAATGTTATGGCTGATCAGTATATTGAACATTTGTTGGCTGCCAAGGTAAACTAAGCAAGCCAAAGATCTAATTTAGCGAATAACACAGGGAAGAGGGAAACGCTAATGCTAACTAACAAAAAGTTTGTTAATTCAACAGATTTTCTCCTTTTGTGCACAATGGGTACTGTGTAACTTTTATGAAGGCTGGTTAATTTGGTGCACAAAATGGCACCTTCATATTTGTGAACTCTGTAGCACATTCTTCTAAAACACACAGCACTAGTGTGTAGTGCTTAAAACTTAACACCTGCATTATGCATTAGATTTATTCTGACGCACTCACTCATCATCTATACCGCTTTATCCTGTGTACAGAGGTGCGGGGACCTGGAGCCCATCCCAGGAGACATACACCCTGGATGAGGAGCCAATCCATCGCAGGACACACACACACACACTCATTCACACAGTATGGGCAATTTGGGAACACCCATATGCCTAGTCTGCATATCTTTGGACTGTGAAAGGAAACCAGAATAACCAGAGGAAACCCACCAAGCAAAGAAAGAACATCCAAACTCCAAGCACACAGACCCCAAGACGGGAATCGAACCCGGACCCTGGAGGTGCTAGGTGACTAAGCCAAACTAGACTCTAGATTTTAATTAGCCAGTTTTTCTCTATTGAAAAAAAATCTACAAAAATCTATAATTTGACTCTTAATTTTATTTAGACACTTGGAGCACACAACACAGGGTTTTTTAACATCTAATAGTTGATACTAACAGTACTTCATATAATCCATAAACATACAGAGACTTACAGTAACCTAGAGACTTATGGTAAGAGCTGCACCAAGGTGGACTTGCTTTTGCTACTTTAGAGTGTTATTACAATCTGAGAGTGGATATAATGTGCCACTGAATCAATTTTTATTTGATTGAAATTGTTTTTTCCCCCCTGTTTAATTAACAATACTAGATATACTGTATTTAAGCATGAGACATAATCTCTATGTCCGAACTGAGAATAAGCAACTAGCTTACTTTCTCCCAGAGATACTGGTGATAGTAGTAGGTTGTGCTTTTTAATAGAAACCTGAGACTGCAGTGTTTTGACTTCTATATTTAGGCACAGACTGGGAATAATGTGTACAGTTGGACTGTTTATTTTGGGGCTCCTTTACTCTTTTCGCAGGATGTTTTCTTAATCTGGGTTGCAGTCAAACTTGAGCGAGTATTTGGATTATTAAAATAAAAAAGGCTTGACTTAAAAGGGTCACATTTTGCTTCTCTGTTTTTGTGTCTTAAGATTTTGCATGGAGGATGAATGCAGAGTTCTTTTTAAAAATGGCATTCTAATAAATTCAACCTAGTGCTGAACAACTAATCGAAATCAGGATATGGAACAGTTTTTTTATTTTATTTACTTTTTACAATTACTTAATCGCAGAAGGCTGTAATTTACTACAGGTAATACATGCATAATCAGGAATTTATGTCACGTTTGTCAATCATTTATTATTATTTATTTATTTATTTATTTATTTATTTATTTATTTATTTTTTAGGTTAGTATTAAAAATAACATTATCTTAATATTATCATTTCTACCACTATTTGCTGTTAGCCTAGATAAATACGTTTGAATACAAAATGGTACATTTAATAGTCACATATTGCATTTTAAATCGCAATTGCAATACGTGTCAACATAACCGCAATGTGATTTTTTTTTTTTTTATCAAATCGTATAGCCCTGATTCTTTGCTAAAAAAGAAAAAAGCGGCTGTTGAATCACTTCTTCCACAAGCATTACTCCTGATTATACACCTAAACTTTTCCATCAGGCTCTGTGTCTATATTTTGCTTGAGGCGAGAACGCTGGCAACTTTAATTTAGCATTATAGGTTTATGTCCCTACATGTGTACGTCTCTTTAAATGAGAGCAAGCATGTCTACATAAAGTGGGGAAAAAAAGAAAGAATGAAAGGGGGAAAGGGTGCAAGAATGACCTCAGTCTGTCTGTGGAAAACATTAGGACATAATCTCATAGGCGAGTGCTGCTGTTGGAACACACACACACACACACACACACAGAAACCAGACACTCTTAACTGAGCTGAACGGCCTCTCTGTCTCCTCTGTTCTTTTCTCAGTGACTCTGTCTTTTCATTTAGTCTCACTCGTTCTTTCCCCTCTTCTTTTCTTTCTCTCTCTCTCTCTCTCTCTCTCTCTCTCGACCCTTCCCCCTCGTTTAAATTCTTGGGATAGTCTCAGGTGCATTCCTACTAAATTGAGAGTCTTTGGCAGTTTTACGGCTCAGTGTTCTACTAGTGGGCTATGAGCAATAAAAGGGGCTATAGAACATATGCACGTGCATCACCCACAAACCTCATCACCCCCCACCCCCTATTCCTCTTGCCCCATAGCATGCACTCCCAAAAATACACATACAATCTTTAAATTCAAAAGTAGTTGGATAGAAAGAGTGTGTGCTTTATAAAAACATTAAGAGGCGCATGCATTTGCCACATCAGCAGAAAGTTCTGAACGTGTGGTTTCTCTCTTCTTTCTCTGTCTCTTTTCCAGTGCATGAATTGAAAACACAAGCAAATTTGTTTAACACAGTTATTCTTGCATATACACATGCAGAATACCAAATCTGCCAAAACTTTATGACATTATGCTTAATACTTTTTGCTTACTTCATTTTAGCCACCTGTATCACTAATGCATTTAAAAATTATTCAAATTTAATATCATATATATGTCATGAAATTGTTGAGCAGTTCTGGCTTCTCTCAGGCCACAATGAAGGGTGGAGTGTGTGGATGTGCATAACTGATGTGTCCACTCACAGGGGTAGAGCTGCTTGGTAGGAGCACTGAGCTGAGCATCTTTGGTTACTCTGTAGGCTACATCAGGCCCTTTCGATGACTTCCTGTGTGTGCAAAAGCCTGTAGTTTTCGCTACGCCATCCGGCAGACTTGGAAAATCTAAAATCTTCAGAAGGTCAGCTGGATCCACTGCAGAGAGAGAGAGAGAGAGACACACACACACATAAATATACACATTTGATGCTTTCATGTTCAAGAAAGTCATAATTTGCATAAAAATACAGAAGCGTCTCTGTTTTGCTTAAACATGGGTCTGACCCTCAGTTTTTCCAACTTTTTCCCACAAAGACAAAAAAAGTAATCCAGGAAAAGATGAATACAACAATGATGGGTCCACATACCAATAATTAAAAGTATTGAAAATAAGGCAATTTACATTTAAATCTTTTTGGACTTTTAAAAATGTTTTGCCTTTTTGTTTGCTATTAAATAAATCTAAAAGAAAATGACAAAGAAAGCAAAGACATCAATACTGAAACACTGTATACTGAAAAGCTGTTGACATGGGACAAATATGGCTAGTTTACTAGAAGTAAGGACCAGCTAGCTACCTACTAGAGGGACCAGGTAGCATCTGATAGCAGATGTTTCCAATAGGCTGTATGCGATGCAGATAAACTCTCTGTGATGTCAGCCACAGGTTTTCTGAAGTGCTTTTGAAGCTCAACTGTGGGAGCTCTGGTCATCGCCAACTTGGCAGGATCTGACTCGCCTAAACCCCAGTTAATCCTTAAATGGATTAAAGAGTTGAACAAACAAAGCCTAGCTGTTTCACACCTACTTGCCTCAGTTACGACAAGCTAGCTAGCTTAGCTTTATCTTAGCTAAAATTTTAATGTGGCTAATGTTGCTTTACTGTATATGATAACATTACTTTGCATTTGATTGAACTCTATTATCCATATGCTACACGCCATCCTGTGTCAACTCCTACATTTCTTGTATAAGATAAAATTTAACAATTCAGTTCCCTGGTTAGTTAAAATGATGCATAGCTGATAGCTAGCAGGTAGATCTGCAATGTTGTCACTCAAATCTTCCCTGTGTCTAAGACCCCCGGGCAGACTGAGCCTCGGACATACTTTGCCAGCAGAAAAATGGGTGAATGCAGTTAGAATTTGTACAATTTGGCTTTAAGGCAGTGGAAACCAGTAAGGAGGTAATATTGTCTGTTTTGACATTGAGCTGGCACATTTTTTTAAACACTGGTGAGGACATGGTCAAAGCAAAACATAGGAAGAGTTTTATAAGTACATAGTAACAATGGAATTAAACAGTTAACGACGTAACTTCATTAACGTATTACAAGTATGGTGCAGATAGGAAAGACTGAATTGTGTTCTGACTAATTTCTTATTGTGGTGTCACTCCATCAATGTTGCTCCCATGATTACCTCACAATGACCAATGTGGGAGTACTTGTAACATAAAAAATCACTCCCTCAGTTACACTGTAAACCCCAATAAGTTGGCAAAACTCAAAACATATGAGGTAATAAGTTACATAAAATTTTTAAGTAATGATGTTTCCAATTTTAAGTAAACAGAACTATCAGTTTTTAAGTTTGTTGTAAGCATTCATATAAATTGTTATTTACTTGCATTACTGATTGGCCTAACTCATACTATAATTTCAAATCAAATAAATTGTTGTTGGTCTTTCGTCTGCTTCTGGCAATGAGTCACCACATGTTTTTACACCAGATGCCCTTCTGAACACAAGCCTCCCATTTTTATCTGGGCTTGGGATAGGCACTTCATCCAGTGGCTGGTAATCGAACCCAGCCCTTTTACATGGTAGGCGAAACACCTACCACTGAGCCACCAGAAAAAAAATCACACAAAATCGCTAGGCTCATTTTAAGTTGGCGGAAATTTAAGGAGACTTTACTACAAACTCATAAATATCAAAAAAGTTCTAAATACTCATCAAGGTCTATTAATTTGAACTAATTGTAATTGTTTAAGTTAACAGTACACAATATGTTTAATTACTTTGAGCATTAGGGTTTACAGTGTATCGTGAATGGGAAATCTAGCTATGGAGACCAAAACCATTTTTGTACCAGGCTGCTCCTTGGTGTTTTCACATGCCTATTCATGAAAAACACAAATTTTTGCATTTGTAAAGTTTCATATAACATTAATCATCAAGCAATTCATTTTCCTATATTATTATTATTATTATTATTATTATTATTATAGGTTTCCCTATCATCGACAGAGTAGGAATCCAAGCGAATCTGATTGAATTTGGCCTTGCTTTCAGGAACTTTGGGGTGGCATTTTTTTTTTTTTTTATCACAGCAACATCAGCCAATCATGGGTGTCTGTGTCTTCACATAGGTGGAATTTGGATTTCCTTTGAGTATGTTACAGTGCGCCCTGAAGTTTGAAAAGATATGGTCAGTTGACTTCATGTGAAGGAATCAAGTGATTGCCATGAATAAATACCCTCACTGTCCCTGGTTGGTAGCTGTGGGGAGATGGGATGGGAGAACTGCTGGATGGGTGAGAATTGGCCATAAACATATCAGAAGAAAATCTGGTGGGAAAAAACTCCTAAAAAAAGAGGGGTAGTTGATTTGTAAAACAGACACCTCTAATTATTTTCATGGGAGAAGCGTAATGTAACTGATATGTACATGTACATATGTAGTCTAAAACTTTCTTTGTCTCTTTGCTTGTTTGCTCCAATATGTCTGTGAACATTGTACAGTGTGATCATTATAAATGTATATGTCTACAAACAAATTAGTGTCTTGACAGCTATTTTGTACTTTTCAAAGACTTTAAAGGCAGCATAAATTCCTTTAAAGTGTTCCCTATTTAAACATGTCTAATCCATGCCTTGATCTCAGATACTGCCTGTAATAAACACTATGTAGAGAAAAGACACATATGTGAACCTATTACTGAGACATGTTATTAAGTTCCATAGCAGTGCCTGAGGCATGACTTGAATGGAAATAGAGCTCCAAAGCCATCTCCCAACAGCTGACATACATTAAACAATCGTATAACTTGTAATCTGTGTTGACTGTTGTGACCCAGAGCTATCGCCTGATATTTTACAAGTACAGACGATTTTAGTTATGGCACAGGCTCTCCACTGATAAATTTGAGTATACTGTATGACCAGCATGCTTGCTGTATATTTAAATTTTATGGGATGTGCAAGTTGAGATCTTTGGTTTTCAAATAGTGCATCAAGTATGTAATGAATAAATTAATGCACATCACCACAACATTTGCCCCTTGATCCATCGTTACATAGTTACTGATCATTTGTTAGACAAAATTATAACAAAATAACAAAAAGAAAGAGATAGAGACAGACAAAGCCAGAAAGAGTGCGAGACAGATAATTTGATGATGAAACGGAGACACTGAAAGTTTCAGTCAGTGTTGGATGTAAATATTATATGTATGCCTACTGTGTAACCCAACATGCGTTTTAATATGATCAATTACACTATATGGCCAAAAGTATGTGGACTCCTGAAAATCACATTCATATATGTCCATTTCTAAACTCTTTGCCTTCCTTCACTCGCAAGCGCATTAGTGTGGCTAAATCAGAAGGCCTGGCACGTAGACAGTTTTCCAATTCAACATCACCTTTGGTAAACCTTGTCTCTATGTACCTGATCAGGCACACTGTCATGCAGAAGACACGTGTGGGCGCCTTAGTTTCAGTAAAGAAAACTCTTCCAGTGGGAAAGAAGTGCATGTCTAGGTGTGTTATAGTATGCACACATTTGGCCATGTATTGTATTTTGATGTAAGGAAATTGATGCTTGTGATCCTGATGTGTGCCAGTTTTGTCAGATCTGTGTGCATCTACTGCAACTCTTTCACAAACATTAGAATATTTCCACCTTTATTTTTTTTTAATAATAAAATGATGCTTTAGAATGAATTAAAAACAACCATACAGCTTGCAACACTGCTTATAAAACTCTGAGGGATATCCACAGTGCTAATTTATTCCTTGTTTAAGAATGTGGAAGGCATACTCAAAATTTGCAATTATTCATACTTTCTATTTGTTCACCATCTTTGTACCAACTTTAACAGCAAGACAGCAAAAATCATTATATGGGTTATATTTGAACTTTGAGGCTACTGTGCACTCAATGCAATTGGTTAGTTTTTGGTGATGTCACACCTTAAACAATTAAGGTCACATCAAAATGGAGGTCAAATGCCTGGTACTTTACCTCAGGATCCACATAATGTTTTTGCCAGCAAATGTTCCAGAATGGAGATGCTGTTCTATTCTAAGCGTTTGGTTAGATTACATGCTGCTGTATTAAATTAACCTGTTAGTATAGTTACTTCCCTCCTGAAGGGTTTAATTAGCTCTCACTAGGTTTAAACTGAGGTTTATACCCAGACCTCTATGGGGTACATTAACATCAGTGATTGTACTGGGACAGACACTTAAAGATGTCAGTAAACCAGCACAGTGTTTCTGTGTATCTCTTACTCAGTCTGCCGCTTTCATTCTTCCTTTCAGGTATCCAGGGTTTCAGGTATCCAGACCACACACACTTAATGACTGCTTTGTGACAAGCTTTTTAAAGTAATCCCTGTGCTAATACACACACACACAACACACACACTAGCCTTTACACACCACCAGCTGATTGTTTTTAAACACACTAAAGAGTCGCAGCAGCATTTCAATAATGTTACGGTAGCCACTTCTAAGATCCTAGTCACCTACTTCAATCACATTCAGATGGATAGAAGTAGGGAGTGAGAGATGCATACAAGATGCATACAAAAAGAAAAATATTTATACTTTATTGTGTAAAGTCTCTGAATTATATAGACAGAACACATGAGTGTAAAACCACCTTTATTTCTTTATATAATCCCCTGCTACACTGACGCACTTATCCCAGTGTTTCACTAGTGCTTGGATACCATCGAAGTAGAGCCATGATTGGGACTGCCCGCTTCATGTCTGAAACGCTGGCCTTCCAGGAACTCCTGTAATGTGCAAGTGGCGTTCTTTGATTATGTTTCTTCTTCCACATGTTGGCAACCAGTTGTCCCTAGATTTTCAAGGACTGGGTGTTTCACTCGCTGAATTTTTATCAGACTGCAGGGGGCTCCAATCCACCTCAGCCAGGATCGTTACGTATGGGCTTCTTTAAAACACTTGTATCGTCTACTCAAATCTCATCACTAGCGCTGCAACCAATGACTATTTTGATAATTGATTAATTAATTGATTATTGAATCGATTAATTGGGTTAGAAATGGCACAATTATATGGCAATTAGCTTTGACATTTAGCTTGAGTGTGTTTTCTGAATGTGGTAACTAACAATCAAGATAATAAAGAGGAATTAATACAGAGAAAACCTTATTAAAAATATGTCATTCAATGAACTTTCCTGATGAAGCAAAATCTAAAGACAAGGAAAAGTAAAATAGCAGAAATAATATATAACTATTAAATTAAGCTTAAAGGTGATGTTTGGCAATGATGGAAGTTAAGTTGTAATGTAAAAAAAAGTGGGAAGTCTGTGTTAAGCCATCACACTATTACTCACATCACTCCAGTAAGCCTAACACCTACAACGTGTTTACAGTTTGTGTGAAAATGAAGTGCGATGACATCATCAACGAATTGACAATTCAATTTGTTCAATTTTAGTTGACAACATCATTATTATTATTATTATTATTACACCTGAAAATGCCGGTTTTACGCCTTCTTCATGAAGAAATTTCATCACAAGTACTGTTTTGACTTGAACAGCCTTCGTAATGTCAGTTGCATGAGTAAGAAAAAGTGCTTTTCTAAGATTTTATGGATATCTTGTGGATTTCCTGTGGGGTCTTTTGTTTCAACCCACATCGTTACAAAAGTGCCAGAAGGTGAACACATTTCTAAATTGCCCTTAGGAGAAATATGTGGTTAAATGTGTGTGGTGCCATATCATGAATTGGCATCCCATCTAGTGTGATGCATGCCCAGTGTTTGGCTCCACAGCCACCATAACCCTGACAAGGATAGTCTGCTCACGAACGAATGAATATCCTAAATGTCCATGAAGACAAATAATATTGTTCTTTGCAATACTATATAAGTTAAATGATGAATAAATAACAAATCCACGAAGTGAAGAACCCTTAATGCCTCTAAATATCCTCAAAGTGTTCTGTTATTTCAGAAACGCCCTTTAATTGACAATCATAGATGACCTACTGTCGTCGTCAAACCACCGCCATGTTATTGAGTTTCATACGTTTTATATATTTAAACTTGAGGCAAAACAATAAGGACAAAGCTCTCATTTACATGTGGTTCCACGAACACACCCACTCTTTCACACACATATATACACACACCAACATGGATAAAGTTAGACAAGTGACCAAAAGACCGTGAGGGTTAGCCAGCGCCCACAAGACCTGATGCCAAATACCACAAGGTAACACACACACACACACACACACACACACACACACACACACACACACACACACATAAGGCACGTAAGTGGATATTTAGAGAGTGAACTGAATGTACTTAACAATAATTACACAGTAATTACATACATATGACATGCTAATAAAAATATCATGTTTCGGTTTTTCGTAGAAACATCTTCATTATCTTGACCTTGAGGTCATCACATATTAAATATACATAAAATGGGTCACAGTTGGAATGATCTCAGCTGTCAAAAATTTTGTGACTTCCTGCATACAAAATCCAGTAAAATCTTCTGCACCTGTATAAGAGCTGGGTGTGTTTGTGCTACTTATAATTTTACCCAGAAACAGTATGCACACAGCAACTCTGATATCAAGACTTTTGGTGGAGCAATCTAATCTGTTATTGTTTTAACAAAAAAACCTACAAAAAGACCTACAAGACCTACAGCTATGCCGAGCCAACTGAGGATAACCTAGCTCATGACTGAAAATGACAATGGAACTGTGAAGTGGCAAAACTACTCAATACCCATATTGCCACATGCCTCACATACTCATATTTAATTCACTCATCCATTGTCTATCCTGCTTATCCTGTGGAGCCCATGCCTGACACAAGGTGGCATACACCCTGGAAAAGGTGATGACAGTAGCACATACAATACATTTACACACATTTACCAAACACAAGAGATGAACGCATTAGGGTGAGATTTGAACTAGGGCCATATGATTTGATTGATTTCGATTCTATCTGCAATATATAACTATTAAATATACCATTTTGTATTTAAGCGCTAATGGCAAATCCTTGGATAAATGATCACATTAAGAGAATATTTAGCAATATTAACTCAAAGTTATTAAAATATTAATATTAATATTAACTTAAAGTTATTAAACAAAAAAATTTATTATTGACTGAAGCATATAAACTCCTGATTATGGGTATATTACCTGTAATAAATTGCAGCCTTTAGCGATTAAATAATTGTCCAAACTGCAATTTTTATTTTTATGTGATTAATTGTGCAGCACTAATCTGAACTACAATTTTCAAATAGGAACATTTAATCTGTGTTATGTTAAGCTCATTTTTATATGTCACAGTGTCAGAATCCACAATGGTAATTCTATTTGAGATAACAACTCAGCTTCATTTAAGGCGTTTGTGTTAATTTCGGTCTGCAGTTTGCCTGATTGCTAATTGTGTATCATTAGCTTCACTTACCAGCCACACAAGACTCATAGCCCTGTTTGCAAAACAAACCAGAACATGTGAGCACAGTAAAGAGTTTATAATCTGATTTGAAACTGATTTTTTTACTTTTTAAAAAGGTTTTAACTCCGTTCATCCATACGGATTTGCACAAAATGAATCAGCAACTTCATGACCTGGCTGACAGATTTTAAAAGTTTGTATGTATATGACTCCTACTAATGGCAGAACCATGCATATACTGTAAACATCCTGAAACTTTCCTGAAAAAAAAATATATAAACGAACATAATAGATTTCTCAGTACATGTACAGTACATGGTTGGGTTGGAGCTCTGGATGAACAGATTTGTAAAATAAATTAAACTAAGCCTGCATGAATTGGTTATTAAAAATAATAATATTCTTGAATTATCATGAGTGAATTACATTCTCTCAGCTCGGATCACATACTCTGAAAACGACACAAACACAATCTGGATGCTAAACAGTTGGCCATTTCCTGGCTGATACATAGGTGAATGATCAATCTAAAGTTAAAGTGCAGTTATGTTTGTAACATGCAACACTTTTATTTTATTTTAATAATTAGCTTTGTGTGTGTGTGTGTGTGTGTGTGTGTGTGCGTGTGTGTGTGTGTGTGTGTGTGTGTGTGTGTGTGTGTGTGTGTGTGTGCGATATTTTACTTTATCTTTCACAGATCGCTGTTGTTTAGATGTATCAGTATGCCCGAACAACATCTAAAGCCTCCCAGCAAACACACACACCGAGACAGCCATAATGAATGCTAAACCACAGAGCACAAAATCTTGTCTTCTTCAACTGATGTATTTGCACTTTGTGTGTGTGTGTGTGTGTGTGTGTGTGTGTGTGTGTGTCTATTTGCCCTCTTACCCTCCTGTTTATGTATGTGTACGATACCCTATTAGAGGAGCCACAGAGGAGTGTAAAAACAGCCGTACTAGTTTACTGAGACAACATTTATACAGCTCCATGTTTACCCCCATAAATACCACAGAAAGGTGTGTGAAAATCAATTTGTCTCTCTTTCTCACAACGCACACACGCACACACACACACACACACACACACACACACACACACACACAAGAAGGGATGTTAATTCCACTACTAACAATTATTCATAGTGCCAGTATACCTTTCTAGATGCCACAGTCTGACATTATGATGACACTGACTTTCACTAAAGATTGTGCACGTTTCAGTACAAAAATACAACAAAAATTATTTTTTAGTTATTAAGTAAATTGTTAAGACTTCATATAAATGTAATAATATAATACATAACACACACATAATACACATAATAATAATATTCACATGTCGACTCTATTTCCAGATATGAATAAACACCAGCACTAAGTAACATGTTGGGTTAAACTTTTTAAAACTATTTTCCCTGTATTTCGTGATGCCAGGGACATGGTAATTATGGTTTCTAAACTAAAACCAGACCTTTATAGACACTGGAGCCCTGTAATTAGATAAGATTTGTGCAAACGTTTGCAACGACAGTGAAGCTGCATTTGTCATTTCTGCCTGCATACAAGATCAGCAATCTATTTGCAGGTAGTCATGATGAAGTATGGCATGCCCTACCTCCAAAATTAGTATTCTCTTATTGCCACTTGAGTGTTAAAATAGAAAACAAATGAACCTACTCTGACACATCTCCCCCCCACTGCCATCCCCAGAATAGGTCTTTGGTGTGAATATTCAGACCAAGTGTGGTCCCCCTTCACTGTGATGCACATCCCCCTTACGAGGTGTTTGTGGAGATGCTCAATGTAATACATGAGACAGACAACTGAACTCTTCACACTATTCATGTCAATGTGTCTAAGCACTGTACTGCACTCCATGTCTCAAGTCAGATTTAGCTACTTTGCATGATTGTGCCAGATGATTGGTATTTGAATGGACAGTTCAGATTTTTTTCAAGTCTATCTTAAAGTAAAAATTGGAATGTGTGTGAGTACAATACCTTAGGCCTTGTTCAGTATAACTTTTTCTCTGCACATGGTTTGCAAAGTGTGTCACTCGGAACATGAGTACAACGTAAGCAATTTGGCTCAAAGTCAGCAACCCTTGTTGCGTGCAAAAACGCATTTAAAAGTTGAGTTGAGGCTCGTATAAGATTTCTGCAGTCTCACAGAACTAAAATCTCGTTGGTATCTTTCAAAGTTCTGGTGTATTTAGTACAGATTTAACGCTTTTATTTCCATGAAACAAGCTGTACAAGCTATTTCCTGGGAAAAAGAGTTGAGAGAACAAGGGTTGTGGAATTTGACCTCAATTACTTACATTGCACTTTGATTCTGGGGCAGAGCAGGAAAATAAAAAAAATTATAACTACTAAAACCTTTTGTAATGTCCTCATATACACCTCAATTTTAAACAAACTTTAAATCCAAACTGTACCTTTACATATTATTGCTCTGGGACAACCTTGAATCATTGGTTTGAGATGTGCTGCACCAACATTAACAACCTCTACACTACTTGAATAAGATTGATACAGTATGTAACAAATAATGTTTTTTGGACCTGTTGGAATGAAAATCTACACTCGTAATTGAAATTCTAGGATAATGTTTTTTTAAAGTAAAGCAATATAAATAAACATTGATTGATACACATTAAGCTTCTATTCCTTTCTCAGTACAGAGTTTAGATTAAATCGTCATAAATCAAATAATTATATTTTGGTCTAATAATCGTGTGCAAACAATATTACATTTACAAATTTACAAAAATCCAATCTCTCACTCACTCACTCATCATCTATACCGCTTAATCCTGTATTCAGGGTCACGGGGTGCCTGGAGCCTACCTATCACAGGAGACTTAGGGCACATGGCAGGGTACACCCTGGACAGGGTGCCAATCCATCGCAGGACACACACACATACACTCACTCATTAACACACTACGGGCAATTTGAGAACGCCAATTAGCCTAACCTACATGTCTTTGGACTGTGGGAGGAACCCGGAGTACCCGGAGGAAACCCACCAAGCACGGGGAGAACATGCAAACTCGCGATAGTGCTAACTCGCAAGGCGATAGTGCTAACCACTAAGTAAGTACTGTAAAGACAGGTAGTATAGATTCAAAAGAAAATAAAAAAACATATTTAGCAACAACAAGAATTTAAGCTGTAAACTGTAGAATTTAGCAAAATCAGAACCAGTCAGATCTGTTTTAAGAGCTGAACAAAGGGTTGAACACAGAGCGATAGCCATTAACTAATAATTACGTATTTTAACATAGCATTATTTGTTCATAATTGTACGTAACAAAATCTACAATACTATTACTACTAATAATATTCATATTCATAATCACTCTGTCTGCTGATAGTGCAGAATTTAAGGTAGAAGCCTCCTTTTATTCTTTTGTTCAGAATTTGTTGCAGTCCTAAAGTTCATTAGCGAATGACGATGACGGACAGCAGGACTGTTTTAAACAAAAAAGTTAAGAGCTGATTAGTTCAGATAGATGACTGATAATGTAGAAGAAAGATAGATAAAAAAGATTCAAGAATGTTAATAATTTTTTCCACACCAGTTCTCTAAACCTTTTTGATACTAATTAAATAACTGATTCATTTTTATTTGTTGCCTGTTAAATCGATGCTTCGATCCAAATCACCATATAGTTCCACCTTAACAATGGCATGGCAGGTCACATTTTAGCTGAAAGTAAGTCAAAACATGTCTTAGAAAAGTGCTCACTATGGTAGTGCTCACTCATTCACACACTCATATACTCACTCACACACACACACACACACACACACACACACACACACACACACACACACACACACACACACCACACACACCACACACTCGCACACACACACACACACACACACACACACACACACACACACACACACACACACACACACACACACACACACACACACACACACACACACACACACACACACACAGCAGGGGAGGAAACTTAGAGTCTGTTTAGACAGTTCACTTTTTTAAGATTAACATTTCTTTATTTTACACACACACCTGAGCTCTTCCACAGGACACTAAACAATTATAGAGATGTTTGTTTGATGATGTTGCCTGGCAACTAAGGAAAAACGCAGGCATCCCATAATAAATCTTTTTTTTTTTTGGTCAAACATGAGAAGTTTTACACATTCAAGTATACAAGTTCCAAATATATCAACTGTTATTTAATACTAAAGAGCAGAACAACATTTATAAAAAGTAATAGAAAAAACATTTGTGCTTGTGTGTGTATAAATAAACATTTGTCTATCTTAAATTAAAGATTTTAATCTAACAGTGTTTTAATCTACCAGGCATTGATGATCTATGGATGAGATTTTCAGTCGCACTGCATTACAATAGAACACACAACGATCCTAATTGTGTTCAGAGAAGCATATAATGCTATTAATTACAGAAACCCAGATAACTGCGCATGACGTAACTGCGTCTATGTGGCATTCTTGTGATCCAGAACAGCTGGTTTACTGAGTAGCTCTCATGCTAGCAGGGAGAACATCTGTGTTTGACTGTACAAAGTGTCCCATGCCAACATGTACTCATGACTGCAAAAAAAAAACAAAATGACTTGAAATGACTTTGAGTCAAATCAACTGGCACGACGATGTCAGGATGTGGTTCAGGAAATCATGCTTTTTAGAATTTTTACAGTCTTGAAAACATAAACTTTTTTTTTTCACTCATCGTAATGTGCATTAAAAGCTAATGCTTCTTAACAGTAAAGATAAAAACCTCAGCTCTTACGAAAGGAATTTGATTTGTCAGTGAAGTCACTCCCGGAACACATTTGGAAAAAACAAAAAAACAAAGAAAAACAGGAGAGGAAATGAATGTAAAACTGCAGGAGACAGCAGAAAATGAGTTGGCAGCCATTAAAGAAAAAGAGAGAATCCCCAACTCCCTCATGTCTCTTTCTCTTTTTTCTTTTTTTTCGTCCACTGAGAGTCAAACGCACACTTCATCCTGAGAGAACAGGAAAAAGGCAAGATAAGGAGCACACACTCACTCACTCACACTCTCTCTCTCTCTCTCTCTCTCTCTCTCACACACACACACACACACACACACACACACACACACACACACACACACACACACACACAAAAGCATAATGAAACCCTATATCTGTCTGCTGTTTTTAGACACGCTGCTGATCAGCTTTAAAAACCACACACATGCATGGATGTTATCTAGCTTTCACAGAAAAAAGATCGATTTAAATCTTGCACTATTACTTGAGTAATACCAATACAAAAGTCATTCACGTCACGTCCATCTGTTGTACATGTTGTATAGAAATCCAGACCAAAGAACCATATTAAGTATTGCCACATAAGGAATGAGGAAGAGGGGGATGTTAAACCTGTTTTGGGAAATATCTGAACAAATTAACAATAACTGCAAAAAAGAGTTCTGTGCACAGAGTGACATACTGTACACGCTGGAGTGTTTCTGATTTCTGAAACCGTCATGACATCAATGCATTGGGGTAAATAAACTGTTTCATTTCTATATGTTTAAACATATGATAATTCTCCCTGACACAGATTATTTCCATAAAGCATGCCTGGCTCATTCAGGATTTAATTGTAAATTAAATGTGTGCTTTCTCTTCCTGTTTTCCTCATCTCTGGCATTCTCACTCGCTTCCACTGAGTTTTTATCTGAAATGGAAAATCTGACTCAAGAGATGTTTAATACAACACACACATACACACACACACGCACACACACACACACACACACACACACACACACACACACACACACGCACACACACACACATACACACAGGATGAAATAAGCTGCCACAGAACAGCTGTGCAACACAGCATGCTCCCATGGACTCAGGCTTCTATGCTGTATATACTCACTGAACTATGTTGTACTTCTAAACCCAATTCTGACTTTTTCACTAGTATTTCTTGTGCATAAAATCTTACTGGAACAGAAGTGAGATGGGCTCTGCATATGCATGGGCTGCTCTCAGACAGAGGTTAAATTAATTGTAAATGCCTCTGTAATTGTGTTTCGATCACAAAAAAAAAAGAACTTGTAGTTTGTACAAAAGAACAGGTGATGTACAAGCACAGACAGGAACAATTGAGGAAACTCATAATCAGAGTCAGAGCAGCAACTTAAGTTCTAACCTGTGAGGTGAAGTAATTTAGGAAACACATGACACATATCCAGACCATTTTTTTCTTCCTTTGGTTCTTTCACTTTTAAAGAGCCATGCAAAAAGTTGAACAACTCTTGTCTTATTTACACAGCTACAAACCCCTGTTTTTTTTTTTTTTAATCATAAGAGATGAAGAGGAAAATAAAGTACATGTTGTGATCATGTTGATGAGAACACTATTAAATCTAAGAGGAGATAATATAGATAAATGTAGATAAATATTTAGATACAGATGAAATGCAAAAGAAAAAAAAACTGTGCCTTTGCTATATTTTCTCCAGGATTCTGCTGAAAAGGGATTTTGTTATTCTCGTCCCCCTGAGTTTGCAAAAGTTGACTCACCATGCTAGGCTTCTATATTACTCTTTATGTCTGTCTTTCATCGTTCCGTTAACATGCGCAGTAATAAAAACGTCTTATGAAGTGTAAATAGTATACTTGTTTTGTGGTGTGTAAGAGACATATAAAAACTTCCATCAAAAATATTTTTGGTCACGATATGCTCATGCAGTTGGAAACGATGACTCATTACACTGTTGATCTAAGAGCTGATGCATGATAACATGATTTAACAGACAGGTACAATGAGAATGAATACACATACTGTTAATAGAGTACATTGTCATTTCTTACTGACCTGCTCTTCTAGCCCTTCCCCCACAAGCCTCAATGTTTTGTGCATACTACGACGTGTTTCTGTTCACCATGGTTGTAAAGAGTGGCTGTGTTAGTTCCTGTCAGCTGGAACTAGTCTTCTGAGGCTATTCTCCTTTGAGCTCTTACACCAACAATGCATTTCCTCCTAAATGCTGCTCACTCAATGAATTGTCAGATCACTTTTTTCTTACATTTGATAAAAACATTAAACTATTTACCTGCATCTGCATGATTTATACATCGCACTGCTAACGCATGACTGTCCTAAGGTTTGTCTGTGTTCACAAAGTCTTAGCTTTCTGAATTCTACATAATTTACCAGGAATTAAAAAATAGCATTAAAACCAAATAAAATATTTTAAAGAAAATTTGCATTATTAAAGAATTACATATAAAAAGTTATATCTAGGTCTTTTTTTAATGCCTGCAAGTAGTTACAGGAATTAATTAGCATTAATTAGCAAGTCTCAGCATTTTAGATGTAAGAATTTTACAAGGTACAACTGCTTCAGTTTGTGTGTGTGTGTGTGTGTGTGTGTGTGTGTGTGTGTGTGTGTGTGTGTGTGTGTGTGTGTGTGTGTGCGGGGCAGAAAGAGATGTTCCATTGCTAGGCAAGGAGTGCCAGATTTCCATGCTATTGCAGAGCATTAATAGGTCCCGGTCTCCTGTCCAGACCTGCTTGGCATTCTCTTAACATAAAAGTGAACACACACACACAGACACACACACATCACATAATATTTATTCATCAACTATAAAGGAGTGGTGTTTGCAACAGCCATGGGGACTTTAAGCTTTTAAAACCAGCTGTGCTTCTAATCTTTTAGCAAAGTTAGTGAAGAGATTTTCCAAGCTTTCAGTCATTACGGACAGAGCTCTGCACATCTCCTTAATCAAGCTAATGTAAGTATACACGCCTAACGTAATGTATCAGTTGAAAACAGCACTCAGTATTTCCACTCAGCAATAGTTTTTTTATGGAACAAAAATCACTGATCTCTGCAAGTTTCATAAAATAAAAAAAGTTCTCAAATTTCCAAAGTTCCACAAGGTCATACAGTCAACTGTAGATTATTATGAGATGTATCTAGTGTTAGCTGCCTTGGTTTATGCCATCACTTTATTCATCCATGTTGGGTTATTAATTATAATCACAAGCTATCTTAGACTTATTTGATTACTTATTTATAATCAAATATCACATATAAAACACACTCCTCATATCAAGCTCATTTGAGAAAAATTATGAGTAATAATTTGTGAAGCTGTAGTTTAACATGAAAGATGTCTCATCTTCCCCATTTATTAACATGGGAATAGCTGGGGTTAACAAATGTACTGCAACCAGCCACTAGGCGGCCTCAGTAACATTTTGGCTTCATCTTTAACTTCATGTCTACACTTATATACACCTATCAGCCATACCATTACAACCACTGATAGGTGAAGAGAATAACAATGATTATCTCATTACAGTGACACCTGTCAAGAGGAATTTCTCTCCCTCTGCATGTCTGGACTGCCCTGCCCTGCTCTCCCTCCGCGCCGCCACGTGGCCCGCTCTCATTCTCCCTTTACGTTTTCACCTAGCCCCGCCCATTCTCCCTCTACATCTCCAAATAGCTTTGACCCACTTTCACCTCTGTCTCTCCCTGCAGCCCCATAACCACCCTCCCTCTGCATCTCCACAATCCTGCATCCCCACCCACAGTCTGGGTCTCAACCCAGCCCTGCCCCCACACTCACTCGGCTTCTTCACATAATCCTGCCTTCTCTCATTCTGCACATAAACCCAGTGTTTACCACTTGTGCTGTTGTGTTTGTTATGCTATAATGCTAATGCAAACCATTAGCAATGCATTGAAAAGTCAAAAAATAATTATTATGATTATGGTAGTAATGATGATATTAATAAAATATATGGATAAATATTATATATCAGAGCCACAAACCATAGAGTCACAAAAAAAGAGTATTGTACTTTATACTAAGAACCATAACTGCAGGGAAAGGCCTTTCCCCTTATAGAAAGCTCATTCAATGTGCCCTCACTATGTATTTATTTCTCTCTGACACTCCACAGATGTTCCTGGTCTGTACTGGTCAGACCTTTCAAAAGGAACCCTGAGTCCACTAGTAGAAGTGGTCTTAAGAACGATACAGCATACTTGGGCACAAATCGAATCAGTTATAGAAGGAATCATACCTGAGAACAGATGTAGATCTCTGTTTAGACGTGCTGTCATCAGTGTCACACAGGCATAGCTGATACAGTAGGAAGGCATGAGAGGATTGCAATTGACATTAACTAAATATCAATAACATAAGGCATTGCAAGTTAACTTGGAATCGTTTCTAATCGTTTCGTCATTTTCTGATTCTCTTGTGATTCACCCAAGTAGGTGCATACTGCCACCTGCTGTATCGGAGGGTTTAAATAAGCAAGCACACGCAAGAATTGAGCACAAAAAACAATGTATACACTTGACAGAACAGGAGCAGAGGGTGGGAACAATCTCTCTGAAGCACGGTACACATCAATCGTGCCTAAAGTAAAAAATGCCTTTAAAGGTCCTGGATACCGCAGTACACCTTCAGAGGTCTTGTGGAGTCCATGTCAAGGCACATTAAGGCAATGATAAAAACTGTAAATGATTTGCCTATTGTGTATGATTCACTTGATCATTATATAGAAAACATTGTATCAATCTTTACCTGATGATATAGTATGATTACTATAAAAGCAAGTATTGTGTTATATGTATTCTTTCTTTAGCAGGAATTTGTCCAGGTTTCTTTCTCAGTCATAAAACTGACAGATTTTTTTCACTGTGCTGGCCATAAAAGTTCACTAGAAACCATAATGCCCGCTTTCAGAGTTGAAAGAGTGACATCCAAGCATCGGGTTCACAGAAAGAGGTCACCACTACACACACACAGAAACTATGTATAGCTATGTCACTCAGATTCCAGTCCACATCCTAATACTCCATAACACAAAACAGGCTTTTTACACTCCATGTGTAATTAGATGCAGACTGTTCGGATGGGGCTTTCCTTCTAAACGTGTATTCTCTCTCTCTCTCTCTCTCTCTCAGAGCACCAATCACAGTTCACTCTCCTCTCTTACTCTCTTACTCACTGTCTCTCCCTGTTGCAGCAGTGTGTTGCATTGTTTGATTAAAGGTCATGGAACATAATTTCATTTTTTCCCCCTGGAAACTGTGTTTATGTGTGTTTTAGTTGGAAATTGAATTATAATGCAAACAAACACACAAACAAACACATCCTTATAAAGTCAACGTTCAACAAAACATGTTTAATTCACTGTGAATTCTCCTACTTTGTAGTCCAGGCCCTATGACCTTTACCTTAAGGCATCCATATAATATCCTCACATGTACACACACAACCACACACACACACACACACACACAACCCCACCCCCCAAAAAAAATCAGTTTCTACATGCACTTTATCAAGCCATTCTGCTGGTTTATGATCTATGTAAAATTCACACGCGGTGCCCCACCCCAAGCCCCCCAGGTAGCAAAAGTTTTTCTTCCGAAACGTTTTTTTTTCTTCCTTTTCCGCATGAGAGACGTGTTTGTTCTGTAAATGAAACACTATTTCTTCCCCCTTTCCCTCGTTCCACCAGAAGAGGAATAAAAACATCTGGAACACATTCTTTCCGCTTTTTCTCCCTGTTTTTTCTCCCTCTCTTTTTTCTCCAGATCCATAGACTGTTTCATGACTCTTTCCAGATGTTGTAGAGGAAAACTGTTCAAAATGTCTGTCCATCACAACACAAACCTTCTTCCTATAGGGAGCCATATTACACTCACCTATACACCAGAGATTCCCTCAGTCACACAGAAGAGCAACAGACAATTAATAAGGAACAATTTTACTATAAAGAAAGCATATTTGTGGTTGGCTATAGTACGGTGTAATAAGTGTATGTGTAAATGTGTGTATCTAAACCCCCATTCTTTTTGTTAATCATAATAAAACAGAATGGGTTCGCACACAGAGTGGTCAAAGAGTCTATTCATAGTGCATACCATCTCCTGAAACATAAAACTCACAATTTTCAACACTCCAAGTCTGGGAACCTAGAACACACACACACATACTCAGACACACTCGCAGACACACATTTCTCCCATTTTTTTTTTACATTTTTTAAACTTCAGTACCGAATAGTTTTTTATCAGGTCTTTCTTAAATCAGAATTGATGTGCATATAAATACATTATAACAGGTCTTGTGAGTACAATGGAAGTACTTAGGGCCAAGGGTGATGAAAGTGAACTGACATAAACATCGCTGCACAATGCATTTACAAGGTTCATTCATTAATACTTAGTTACTGCCTGGTCGGAGGCATGAGGTTTTAATTCAAGGTGCAAGTGTGTTATGAAAGAAATATGAGAAATAGAACCGAATTGATTGATCTTGGATAAAAAAACTATGTCCCTGACTATAATTTAAGAAACAAGCATTTTTAAGTGAGACCTGCAGAAATAAAAATAGATACACCTGCACACGTGTGTAAATTTCCACGGCCCAGCAAAAGACACAAACATATGTCTCTTACACACATACTGACAATACTCATAATTTGCATCATGGCCACAAACTCTAAGTACAGCCACCCTAGCTGCACCATGCGTTTTTTTTACCCAATGTGCCTCAGGGAAGACAGCTATAAACCCCCTGGTGTAGTCATCATCTGTTGGGGTCATGATCCTAAACATCTGATCTTTAACCCCTATTCCCATGACTTCTCTCTTCTGGAACTTTACCTTCTACACATCCTTACCCACCAAGAGAAATTCCTTTCTCATTGTCTTTCGCTGCCCCACCCCATTCTGTCCTTCATTTAAACTCTTCTTATTCTTTTTTAATCCCTTAAAATGTTGTTCTAATGATATTTATTAGGACAACTGTGCTTAATCTTTTGGAGTTTTTGAAAACAGCAAATAAATATATATTTTTTAATTATGTAGCATTATACATTAAATACATAACTGCAACACTAACATGTTTGGAGCTAGTGTTGACATTAAACATTTAGACAGTGATTAACTCAGAAGATTTCCAATGTGTAATAATTACAAAACAAAACTAATATTAAATATGGCATCCAATAAACCCTATTGTATTCCAGAACTAATTCATTTGCACTCAAACCTTTAAGAACCCCTTTGATTTGCACATTAACTACCCAACTTGGTCTTACACATACAAAAAAAGGAACAAGTTATAGTTGAGAAAAGGCTAGTGTACCTTAGGGATGAACTAAGATTAGGTTTAATAACTTCTAATTATACCACCCTCATGTGTTTAATTTTGTGTAAATTCATGAGATACACTTGTGCTACAATTGGCTTTTAGTAGTACATCTGGTTCACTTTGAAACACTCCGCCTATTTACAGCTACCATAACAAAACATGACAGTCCTTCCTGTCCTATCTGTAATTGCTATTTTGACAAGCACACTTTCAGTCTCATCATTCATATTAGCTATCAGAACACCTCACCTATCTGGGGAACATAGCTTTTGCTTTGAATAACTGACATTTTCACAAATAAAAAGAGAAAATACATGTCTGACTTCAGATTAATAACTAAAAAGTTAATCTGTTAAAAGTTAAAGCTACTCTGATATATTTCCATATTGACTTGTCATACAACAGTCTAAATGTTAAATTTTAGTCTAAATGTTTAACATGAATCTATAAATGTCAAGATTAAATATAAATATAATT
The DNA here is from genome assembly GCA_013621035.1 of Clarias magur. Classification (NCBI taxonomy): domain Eukaryota; kingdom Metazoa; phylum Chordata; class Actinopteri; order Siluriformes; family Clariidae; genus Clarias; species Clarias magur. The sequence goes on along the minus strand of QNUK01000239.1, from coordinate 35,775 downwards.
ATTTACTATATCTTAACGTGAAATTTTAATCCCAACTGTAGAAGCTTAAGTCTTCATTAATATTCTAATTACTCCTGCCCTCTTTAAGTGTGTGTACTGGAAAAACATAGCGCCTGTAGGGTTGACAGTTTCATGATATATTAGATTAGCTGATTCAAGCAAGCAGGGAAAAATGCTAAATTATGCAAGCGAGTAGGTCATCCAGCATCAGGGTTTGGAAATTGTGTCATAGCATATGTTTGTGGAAATTGATTTGATTTAATTATGAGTGATTGATTTTAACAAGAACTTGGCAATAACTGCTATAAACTGCCGTGAGCAGACTTTATGTTCTAGTAATCATCTTGCACAAAATGACACAAAAAGTAAAAAAAAAAAAGGGAAAGACTTTTATTTTTCACATATACATTATAGCACAGTGAAATTCCTTCTTCACATATCCCAGTGTAACTGGGGTCAGAGCACAGGGTCAGCCATGATATAGTGCCCCTGGAGCAGTTAGGGATAAGGGCCTTGCTCAAGGGCGGAACAATGGCAACCTGGCTGAGCTGGGAATTGAACCGCCAATCTTCCGATCACTAACTCAGTGCCTTACCCCTCTGAGCCACCACTGCGCCCCAAAAAACACTGGGGCAAAAACTTGCAACCCCAGCAGCTCTGTGTTCTCTTACTGCTGCACACTCTGAATAGGCAGGGGTATAGTTGGCATATGAATTAAACAATTACATGCTCTATTTTAAATTTAAATGGTTGGTTTTATTTTTATATTTAATATCTATGTTAACATTTATATTTAAAATTTAACTGTCATATTTAGCATTCACATTAAACACCCTTCCATTATCTATGGCCTTTTCCTATGTATGGCCACAGAGCGCCAGGAGCCTCTCTCAGTTCTTTAGGGCACAAGTCAATGTCAATCCATTGAAGGGAAGATACAAACAAACCCATAACAGCCAACACCACATGTCTTTGGATTGTGGGAGTCAAGTAGAATTCATGGAGGAAACCTCCACCCAGACTGAAGGTGAGAATAAAATTCTGTGTCTTGAGGTGTACTGGTATTTAAACTTAATATTTACATTTAAACAATGATTTATGCTAGATTTAAACTTTACAGTCAAACTTAGAGCTGTAATTTGCTGTAATTGACCCAAAAATATAAAATAGGACAGTGTATTCAACTTTTTCCATGCTGTTTGATATATTGGTGGTTTAAATTGTATACTGGTAAGAGTTAAGAGTTAAGAATTAAGAATGTTCAAGCTATGAACAGACTCCAGAAGAATCCCACATGGAAAGAGCTCCTCCTCCCATTCGCTTTACCCCTCATTCTCTCCAATTCTCAGGCCCTCCCTCTATTCCCTGGGACAGATTGGAGAGACTGAGTAGAAAAGGATAAAGAAGGGAAGCCCATTTGACACAACATTGTTCTTACTGACTAAATTTGAGTTTTAAATATATATGCACAAAGCTTGGGAAGAAGTGGAACATTTCTTACAGCTGTGTAAATAATTTAAAATCCAAAGATGCAGAACATACAATCAATTTAAAGGCTGGTGAGGTTTAAGGCTTAACAGTCATTTCAAACAGCTTCTGAGTATATAAATACTTAAAAAAAAAAACTTTTAAGCATAAAATATTAATATAAGGCACAACTGTTTAATCTATAACGCTAGTTAAGAAATTGTATTACTCCAGGACACGTTCTTTAACCTTCAGATATATATGTTTGTATAGAGTAGACCATAAGTCAGAAATAAATGTTGAACATACCCTACATAGCCTATGTGGAAAAAATAACACTAATATTAGTAGCATGGAGAGAGCAGAGATTTAAACAATTGTACAGAATTTCAGAACTAATATATACACTAATATTTGCGGCTTGTGTAAAACCAGTCGATAAAGAAATGCGTTTTGCAAAAGTCCAGAAAACGTCATTAGTGGTCCCGACTTCAGCATCTCTCTTGTGCGCGAGGAGAGGTGACACGCGGCCGCTCCACCCAACATAACGGGCGCGCGCGGCTCCCAAGCCCCGCCCTTCTTGCGCTCGAGATTTCAAGACAGTTTGCGCTTTGGGGATTTCGTTTAAAGATTTAACACACGTAACTGGGTGTAATACTATAAAATGTGGCGCTCAACATTGAATTCTTACTATTATTACTAAGAAGAAGAAATGCGAACACTTTTAACTTCATCCCTTTGCTTCCTGGGTGCGCACACTTTTCCAATTACGTCCGCGGTTCGTGGAAAACGGATATTTTCTGCCAAGGATCTTAAAAGAGCGCAGTAAAAGTGCTCTTGCTTCGCAGTCACCTAGTTTCAAATTTGTGAGCTAAGCGTTTGATCTTTTTTTTTTTCTTCAACTTTGCCCTGGGGTACAATATAAACTGCACGTTCATATACATACATGGTGTATAAGTGCCACGGGTAAATTCCAGCCGCAAGCATTAAACTTATATTAGATTTACTTTTGTTGCATCATGTAACTTTATATCCAGCTCACAGAAAATCTCTGCCTGAAGTGTTCGAGTCTGGCAAGGATGCTGACAGCACACACCGTTACAGCTCAGAGCTAGAGATATTATGTGGCCCTGTCCTATTCATGTAGCAACAGATGGCGCAGTGCATCACCGCGTCTCTCTCTCCGTCTGCAGGGTCGAGAGGAAAAAGTTGCAACCCCTTCTCAAATCACAGCTTACGATTTCTTAACAAAGCGACAGGTTATATTCTAACTAAACACTTAAGAAAATAGTATAAGAAACAATATAAATAAATTTATATTGGTCACTTTGGAAGCAACAGGCCTGCTTTAAAAGTCTACTCACGTATCTACAGTATATTGCAGGGTGACCAGTCCTCACCTATTAAAGCCCCACCCCAGTCTACAGGCACGCGTCACTTACCTGGTCCAGCGCGTGACGACGTGGTTGCTACGGCGAAAAGGACGAGCATCGCTAGAGCAAGCCGCGCGCCCTTTAGCCTCCGTTTTGCTTTCCATTTAATTTGGCTATCCATGGCCGTCCACACACAGCGCGCGTGCGACGGAAAAGAAGTAGGACTGCTTTGGGTGGGTTTTTTTTTTTTTTTTAAGCCAAGCGCGGCCCGGTGCAGCAGGAAACAACTCGCGTGGCCCAGATGAGAGGGAGAAGATGAGAAGTTGCGGGGACCGAGTCTCTCATACAGCCATTCGGTTAAAGGGAGAATTCGGGAGGTCCTCGCGCGTGACGATCGGTGAGACGGGGGCCTTGCGCGCGCTCTCTCTCTCTCTCTCTCTCTCTCTCACTCGCCCGCGCCGCGCTTTCCTTCCCAGCTGAAATGATGCGCTGCTCCTGCGAGCGCGTCACTCAAAGCGCTACGAGCCAAAGGCAGAAAGGAGGCATTCCCACACACCCTGACAGACGAATGGGATACACCCCCGGAGAAAAAGGGGCGCCTCATTGGTGCACAGGAGTTGTTGCGGTGGGGGCGCATTCTCACATTCTGTCAGACGAATGAGAGCGACACACGGGAGGATAAAGGGTATCTCATTGGTGCACAAAGGATGTTGGGGGGGGGGGGTAGTTTTTCTATTCCTCCACATTACATTCCGGAAAGTTTCTCCGCTCGTTTGATATGCAATCAAAATCAACATTAGCTTGCAACATTAGCCTGCGAACTTCACTAAATACTGCTGCTACAGTAAAGTTGAAACTGTTCAACATTTGTTTTTAAAACCTGGGTACCAAAACATCTATCTATCTGTCTATCTATCTCCCTACCTACCTACCTACCTACCTACCTACCTAAACATGGGCAATACTTAGTACCCCTGTACTGCTTCCACATTAAAATGGTAAGTTGCAGTCAGGTGCTGACCTCTATAAAAACAGAAATATTGGAAGCTTACTGGTCTGAAGTATTTAGGTATGTACACAATGAAAAGAGGAAAAGACATAAAGAAATGTCTCAAAGAAGCAACTGTCGCTGCAAATCAATCTGGAAAGGGCTATATAACTATTTCCAAACTATGGTTTGGAGCATTCTACAGTGATAAAGATTATTTACAGGTGGAAAGCATTCAAGACAGGTTCCAATCTTCTCAGGAGTAGAGTAAATGTCTCAGGATATTTTCATCCAGGTCAGCGACACAGTGATCAGGGGGAAAAAATGAAATGCAAGAGTTACAAAGAAGATCATACAGGCCTCACTGAGTATGTTAAATATTAAAGTCCATGAGAGTACAATTAAAAGAAGACTGAACAGACAGTATGGATTGTTTGAAAAAGTTGCCTTGAGAAAGCTTCTTCTGTCTTAAAAGAATATGGAAGTATCACTAAGGTTCGCAAAACTGCATGTGAACAAAGCACAAGGCCTCTGGAACAAAGGTTTGGGAATGGACAAATGAAACCAAAATGGGCTTAATGCCAAGCGTCATGTTTGGCAAAAACTGAATTTCATTTTAGCAAAACACTTTATACTTACTGTCAAGCATGGCAGTTTAGGGGTGATGATTTGAGCTTGTTTTGCAGCCAACGTACACTGTAAAAAATGTCTGTAAATTTAACAGTAAAATACTGTATAAATGCTACAGGATAAAACCGTATTTCACAAAACTTGTGAATTTACAGTGAAAATTTTTAATTAGTTTTACAGAGTAAGACCTTAAATTTAACAGTTAAAAACGTGAAAATATGGTTAATTGCAGTAAAATTTACGGTATACTGCATTTATAAAAAGGAAAACATTATTTTGTCTTTGTCAGTTTTCCATAAGCATTATGAATATGACATTATGCCTCATGGATGTAACATATAAACTCTCAGAGAAGGTATTTGTTACTAATATACTGAAGCATCAGTTTATATTTTATTAAACCCTTGTTGATAGAGTTTAAAAATCAGAATTATATCTGTCTAGACTTTTTTAAAATAGAAAACTATGCACTACTACACTACTACACTCCCCGCACTATAAAACACAGCATGCAAGTTGTGCAGGGGATGCGGGGAAACCGAGGAAGAGTGGCACGCAAGCCGGGCAATGGAACGCGCTCCAAGGACTTCAAAGTCGTGAATGGTATTCCACCCTTCTCATTGCCACCACCTCTCACCAGCCTGTGCGCTGCCCACCAGACCTGCACGTGCACACCTTTCCTTTTCTTTTTCTCTTCCTCCCTCCTTTAACTCTTTCCTTCCCTAAATAAAACCCGTTACAAAATACATGAACATATTTGACACCCCTGTGCAGTGTGCATTTAAAAATGCAGGACAGTTTTATAAACTTTCATAAACAGTTTTAGCATGTGTGTGATAAAATCATATTTTTTCTGTGTGAAGTTATAATAAAAGCCCTTCTGTGCTTAGATTGTCCTCCTAAAACGCTTACAAAATGTCCACCCTGACATTTGTATATTTGATTTTGAGAATTTAAATATTGTTTTGCTGCACTGTAAACCCTAATGCTCAAAGTAATTAAACATATTGAGTACTGTTAACTTAAACAATTACAATTAGTTCAAATTAAGTGTTGTTAACTTTTTGGTATTTATGAGTTGATAGAAATGACACTTTTCAAGCTAAACAAAAGTGTAGCTAAACAAATTTGATATTTTAAGCCACAGTAACTGTCTCCTTAAAGTTCCACCAAATTTAAATCTTTCAGCGATTTTGTGTCTGACGTCATCAGTGCACATGTAAACTGGGCACCCTAAAGTACCAGAGCACTGGTGCCTCAGTGGTAGGTGTTTCACTTGCCATGCACTGTAAACCCTAATGCTCAAAGTAATTAAACACATTGAGTACTGTTAACTTAAATAATTGCAATTAGGTCAAATTAATAGACCTTTTTGAGTATTCAGACCTTTTTGGCATTTATGAGTTTGTAGAAATGACACTTTTTAAATTAGCTGAACAAATTTGATGTTTTATGTAATCGTAAGTACTTAAGTAACAATAACTTAAGTAAAACTTCCACCACTGTAAAAATCTAGAGTACTTGTGGTGCAGTGGTAAGTGTCTTACCTGACATGCAGGAGACCCGGGTTCAATTCCTGGTCTGCTCAGTTAAAAATGGGAGGGTTATGTTCAGAATGACATCTGGTGTAAAAATTATTTAAAATTTATTTTATTTGCAACATCTAAAAAAATATAGTATAAGTTGGGCTATTCAGTAATGCAAGTAAATAAATAAATGCAAGTAAAGAATATCTGAATGAATTCACTGTGGTTATTCATAATAAAAAATAGTCAAACAAGGGCAATAATCGCATAGCAAGCACGGTAATGTAGTGGTTAGCACTGTTGCCTTTCACCCTCAGGGTCTGGGTTCGATTCCCGGCCAGGCCCGATTCCTGTTTCTGTGTGCATAGAGTTTGTCCCTATTCTCATGTTCTCCCCACACTTGGTGGGTTCCTTGAGGTACTCTGGTTTCCTCCTACAGTCCAAATACCTGCAGATTAGGGTAATTGGTGAATTGCCCTTAAAGTGTGTATGTGTGCCCTGTGATGGATTGGAACCCTGTCCAGTGTGTCAACCTCGTGCTCCTGGGATAGGTTGCAACCCTGAACACAGGATAAAGCTATATAGATAGTGAGTGAGTTCTGAGCTGTAAAAAAAGATGGAAATAAACCATTATTATTACAACATAAATCTTTAAATTAGACAGTTCTGAGCTGTAAAAAACATGGTTATGATCCGTATTTGTTATAATGGAAACCCTGGATTTTGACGGGTATAAACTGTTTTTATAACAACATTTATAAACAATTAAATCCGTATAATATACAGTATAATGAATGCAATCCCGTAAAACCAAAAACATTGCTACCGTATTTTTAAGGTAAAATTCTGGCAACCACAGCTGCCAGTTTTTTACTGTAAAAAAATTCACGGGTTTATTTTTTTTAAGTACAATAACGGTGTTACCGTATTTTTACGGTAAAATTCTGGCAACCACAGCTGCCAGTTTCTTACCGTAAAATTTACGATTTATTTTTTACAGTGTAGCTGGGCATCTTGTTGTCATTGAATCAACCATGAACTCCTCTGTATACTAGAGTATTCTAGAAGCAAACGTAAAGCCATCTGTCTGACAGCTAAATATTGGGTGATTGCAACAGAACAATGATCCGAAACACACATCCAAAATCTACATCAGAATGGCTGCAAAAGAAAAGAACGTTTTTCGGAATGGCCTAGTAAAAGTCCAGACCTCAACCCAGTTAAGATGCTGTGGTCAATATTAAGAAATCTGTTCATAAGTAAATACCCCAAAACCTCAATGAAATTAAGCAATGTTATGGAGAAGAAAATCAGCCAAAATCCCTTTACAATTATGTGAGATACTGAGAAAGTCAGAAAGGAAATCATTGCTTTTAGTTATTGCTGATAAAGGTGGATCTACAAGCATTTGACTCATTAGGGAGAGGTACGTCGTATTGTCCACATGTTTTTCTTTTAATTTTTTTAAATTAAATAAATAATGGGACAGAGAAAAAAGTTAATAGTTTGTGTGAGATTGTATTTGCCTAATATTAAGACCTGGTGTGATCAGATTATTTTTTATTATGGTTTTATGTAAACACATAAAATTAAGCATGTACAACTCACAAGCTCTGCCCTTCTCATGCTGGAGATTTAGCATGTCAAATTGGAGCTTTCATGATTGCTTTACAGAGAAGAAACAGAAGACATATCTTAATAACTGTTAAAAATGAAATTATTTAATATTTAGAATATTTCGGTTGCCTTCAACATTGTTTTACAATGTTGTTCAAGGACCCCACAGTGGCAACCTGTTGATGGTGGGTTTTAAACCTGGGACCTTCCAATGAGTAGTTCAACATTTAGTTTTTATTTATATTTGAATAATCTGTTTGAATGCTGGTCACAGAGCGCAATAGATAATGGGTTTTCAGTAATGTAAATTGTAGGAGTAGAGTAGATTCTCAGTTCTACTTATCATTTGAGTATGCATGGTGAGAATGTTTAAAGTGCGTGTGACAGCTGAGCGCTTGGGGCTGTAAGGGGTCACCATCTTGTCACTCTGGTAAGAAGCTATAAATATAACAAAGAGGGCATAACTCCTTGAATTAGGTCTATGACCCAAACTCCGCTCATTCACTTATTCACAATACTATCTGTATAATTTCTGCTGCTTCAACCAAAGACAGTCTATCGTTCTAACTTCATGCTCAATCCATCAGCTTATGGTTAGTGGATCTCCCTGAATCTTGCAAGATGGGAATACCTTCAGTAAGAATATCTTTGCACATCTAAATCACATATTTATGATTTTGGAGTGACAGGATGACATTAATAACAATATAATTATATTAGAAATCTAAAATTGCCACCTCACCAATATAATTTGTTTAATTAAGTTGTAAAGGCATTCAATATGTACAGCTTCATTTTTTTTTTTTTAAATCAGATGTTTCACTTAAACAATTGATGCAACAAATATGATGCATTTGCTGGTAATTGCATTTTAAAGATCCAGTAAAAATGTAGGTAGTTACATAAGCAGTTAAAAAGCACCTCAGATTACACTTGCTGATTACGCCTCTTTTGCTGATTACTCCTCTTTCCTAATTAGGGAAAAGACTGAAACCTAGGAATATAAACAAAACATTCAGCTTCAGTGCACCACTGTTAGCACTTGTTATAATTCTAATTTGTAACCACAAGGGGCATATAACACTTGGTTAAAAACTCTACCAAACTAAAACTTGATTCCCCAACATCTAAAATCAATAAAACACTGATATACTATAACAGGCCAAGAATTGTAAAACATTTAGTAATAGTGTAAACTCACAAAAGATGCACAGATACTAAGAGGCAGAAATGTATGAAAGAGGGAGATGTGACAGGATTTGCATGAATTTCATATGAATAAAATAGTTATATGAATAAAGAAATGGTACTAATGCTATTCCTATACCAAAACTAATCATAGATTTCATAACCAATATGAATGCATCCAGTGTTTCAAATTTATAATGGCTGGACCAAGTTAGAGCCAGAGCTGACACTAAACTTGAATGATCAGAGAAAAGTGCAGAGGAAGCGAATATAGAAACCAACCGTAGTGACTTGTGAGAGGGGAAGAGAAGAAATGGAACATGGTAAAACACAAGCAAATACAAATAGTAAAAGTTTATACACATAACAGCATAAATCTTTCTGAACATATGTAAAAGTACTTAGAGTACGTTCAGACCACTTAGAAAGAGATAATAATATTAAATTTTAGTATGTATGATTTTAGAAAGGAAACAAATATTTTTTGAAAATTTAAATGATACTACTTTTTCCATGTCTAAATTCAAAAGTACACATAAACACCTCTAGTGACACTCCAGGATAGATACTTTGCAATTAATGTACAGTAGCTTTTATGACTTGCTCTCTGATTCCTATGCTTCACGTTAAATCCCTTGTTCTTGAGACGCTTGAACCACATATGACAGCACGCATAACACACACATCTGTCATTCTTCAGATTCTCCACCACCATAAATGAGAGAGTGATGAAGAGCTTTTACACTGCTGCCCGAGCATGTACGAACACACACTCACACCCTGAGCTCACAATGATGCGCGTGCACTCACACCCTGAGCTCACAATGATGCGCGTGTACACACACACACACACACACACACACACACACACACACACACACACACACACACACACACAAAGCTGTATGTCAGGCACGAGGCCAAGAAAGGGGGTAAATCCGGTCTTCATGTGCAAGTTCTTTCTTTCTTTCTTTCTTTCTTTCTTTCTTTCTTTCTTTCTTTCTTTCTTTCTTTCTTTCTTTCTTTCAGATCAGATTATATTTTAGACACTTTCCTACTTTATACCAGCACAATGGGTCTGTTATTATATGGTAAAAGAAATTCAGACACTAACTGTTTGTCACAGCTTGGGAAAAAAGCTATATTTCTCATGTTGTTCTGAAAAACTCAGAATGTTTTTGGGTAGTTGTCAAAAACACTTCTAATGCAGTCAAGTTGGAGCACCAGCCAAACTAGAGCAGTGCCAATGCAAAAATACAGATTTTTAGCACAGTTTATGAGTGTAAACCTAGCGCAGTGAGTGTTCTTACTGTAGGCAGAACTAGATGACAGTATTGGCAGTACAATTGAACAAATCACTGTTGAGCATCTATGCAAAGTGTCCAGGTGAAATCCACACACTCAAGTAATTAATAAAAAGTCAGGACCTGTGATGTCTCTGACCCTGGCATTGCTAACTCTTTGATTTCTGTAGCTGACTAATAGAAAATCCTAGATGTTAACCTTTCAATGTCCAAGCTGTCGTCCTTACATTTATTTCTCTTTCTTTTCCACTTTCTTAAGGTCTGCTGTTTGTCCATTAGAGGTTTAGAGGATTTAGAGGTAATTCATCATTAACAACTTTTCTTTCAAAAACTCCAGCCAGTGATGCAGTCTGTTAAAACTACTACCAAAAGGTAAAGAAATAATTAATCATTAAAAACAATGTTGAGCTTTTGTTGGTTGATATCACAAAAAGTTAAAACACAAAATAAGAAGACTGGATCTAGAAAGGTTTTTAGGACTTTTCTAGAATAATACTAACCAAGCCATTTAGTTTTAGTGATAAACCATTCCTTGTGTCACAGCAGGAAGTCAGTAAATCCAGTGAAGATATAACCAGAAGGAACATTTTAGGTATAATGAAAAATTGCTTCGTTACAGAAATGATTGTCCTCAACTGTTCTGTTCATGTAAAATCAAAGGCGACTTCACATCCTTGTTATCAGACACAAAATGTTTGAAATTTACCATGTGATCGCAGCAAACAGGAAACATTTAACACTTATCTGACAAGATTACAGACCCTACATGTTAACTGAAACATGTGACGAACCTTTCACAGACCCACATGTGGTTCTACACTTAAATACTTCACTTTCCAGGCAAACACACTGCTATATGGACAGTAATTTAAGGCTAAGTCTATGGCAACATAAATAAAAAGCAAGATCTGTGCTTTACTCCACCCAAGTGTTTGTAGTGGTCACAGCAATTAACTTCTTTTACAATGCAAGAGTTGATCTACGACCAGGCATAACTAAAACAGTTTCAGCCAAGAACAAACACATACGTCTGGAAATGTAAGTATAAAGAAGTGCAGCACATCTGCATATAAAGAACAGGAGGACTTGCCCCAAGCTGCAAAGACATTGAGCACTGGAGTATTACACAAACATTAAGTATGACACAAACATCAGTGAAGAAATACTATAAAGGTAATGCATTAAAAATTCCTGTTGCATTTCGTTTCGTTCTGATAAAAGTTCAACATACTTGTTTCAAATCTCAAAGGAATGGGTGAATAAACAGTATGAACAGGCCTATTAAAATCCAAGCAAAGGGAAGCACCACATATTTAACAACTTATGTTGCAAATAGTAGAGCATGCAATCATGGAAGTCAGTTTCATGGAAGAATAATCACAGGGGATCATACAGCTGCACAAACTAAAGGAGCCAAGATTAAAGGCTTGAGGCTAAATAAAAAAACAATGTGATTTTCATGGAGGAGAACCAGATTATGATCCTCTAGTTATTCCCACCCATAGTAAATGAAAGTGTGCACTAATATTTTCATCAATGATCTGAGAATTAAAAAAACCTAGATACAATCACTTTGGGCAAATTGGTAAAGATATCCACCTCCTTGGCTCCTTTCTCTTCAGCCTCGTCCAGCCAGCCTGTCAACTAAAAGCATTGCTACTCTTAGACGCCTAAGAGCTACAAGTAGTCCCCACTTTAAAGCTATGAATTTCCACAGATATAAACAGATCCACGAACATTCGTAGATACAAACAAATTATAGAAAAATCTCACGTGTATTGTACAAACAAATAGACACTGGAGTGCACCAGATATTATATTATATTATATTATATTATATTATATTATATTATATTATATTATATTATATTTATATAATAATATATTATAATTATATTATATATGGCTGTCCTGTAAAGCCTACCTGATGGTGAATAAACTTAATTTTGGAAATCCTCAACAAAACATAGTTCACTGTCAATACAGGGGTAAACAGTCCTGAGACAAAATGGCGTCCGGGATTCCCCTCGTGGTTTAAAGGCACAAAAACAACACTGTTAAATTTCGGGTGTGAGATTAATTTCCTTAGGTCCTGTTTTTTGGTGTGGACAAAGAAGGCAGACATTTAGTCAAGTGGATTGGTATGCTTTGCATCGCATATTCGTGTCAAACCCATATATGACACAAGTCTGGGACTAGCTGTATTCTCTCAGTCTCTTATCGAGTGACTTTCCTTGACCTACACTTTTCCCCACGTTTTTTTTTTCTGATAAAAGAGAATTTGTTTCTACACCCTGTTGTCCCTGTGTCTGCTTCACTAATTGCTTTATTCTGGCAGAGAATTCGGAATTCGGACAGGAGTCTTGACTTTCAGAAGCCCTGCGATTCAAATACATTTACCATTACCCAGGTCTACTTACAGACACCTAACTGATTCAGCATGGCTGAATAACCTTAAGTGAATAAACTTCCCAACTTTTTATACGTAGTCTTAATTTTTAACATAGAAATCCCATGTTCTGCTCATAGGCGGCCATGGAGAGTGCAAACACATGGACCACATTAGAAAGGCAGTAATAAGCCTATGAGACCATGGATGATTCATGGTGCTGTTGAGTATCACAATGTTTGCCACATTTATCTTATGGTATATTTCAACTGGCTGTTCTACAACAGCTTTAGTTCATAATTCTAGGAATTTGGAACACAAAAATGATGTAGACTTATGGGCATAAAGAAACTATTTCATCTTAAATTTATAACTATCATTTGGACTACATAGTGCAGTGTGTTATCCAGTCTATAGGGCCAGACTAACACCATGGTTGAGGATGGCAAAAGTTCACAGATTTATTTAGAGTGAAGAGAGAAGAGGGTTGATGTATTCTGGTTGTCCTGCTTCTAGGTTAGAACACACAAGGGCCATAAGCATTCTAAGGCCAGTGGCCATCAAAGGACAGGGCCGTCTGCATCTTGAAAACACCTGTGATGCTTGCGAGATGTGAAGGGCATTAGCTTAAATTGAAAGGCATTTGGAACAAAAAAAAAATAGTCATCAGTCAGCACTTTGGCAGGACATTTCTGGGAGAACTGTTTTATTATTTGAGGCCACCAGTGTGGCCATTAATGTGACACAAGCAACAACATCACTGACCTGCCACAGTGCTCTAGTCACGCTGGTGCCTGCCAAAATTAGGCTGTCAGTAAAGCCATTTCCCATTAGTGTGGGAAAACCTGTCATCACTGTTGCTATGTAGAAGTGTATATTTGATGTTACACCATCCAACCACTCTCAAGTCACTGCCATCACTGTCACAGTTAGTTTTGTGCATATAATAGATAATTATAAGATAACAGATGCAGAACCAGACCCTTTCTTGGATGCTGTTGAGACTTGAGTTTAACATAGTGACCAAAAGATTTTATCAGCATCGAAAGAACCTTGCAGATGACAACAGTAAAACTAACTAAATGGGCATGTTTGGCAATATACAGTGGAAGGTATGATAAAAATACATTATTATGCAAAAGTCAATAAGGCAAAGATGTTTTTAAGAATAATGCAATAAAATGTTTGTATTAAAAAAAAATCTAATTTTTTAAATTACAATTTTTACATTTAATAGCATTAAAATAACCAAATTCAATATTTTGTGTGAAAGGCCTTTATCTTTATATATGTATCAGTCCATTTCAGGTACATTTCATTAGTTTTATATGGAAACTGTCTGGCTAGGTTCCCTACGGATCCCGTGTTTAATATTTGTTGACCACCTCTCTGCTCATGTTTTTTTTTTTTATATATATTGTTTGTTCATGTCACTAAATAGAGAGGCAGTTTGATTTCTGGGTTCACAATTTGCTCGTTTGATTCAAGTTTTGGAAGCAACAGTACTTGGAAGAAAAAACTAAAATCCTCCTTCATCTCTCAGCTTTTTTTGTATTTCAAAATAAACTAACAACATAACTGACTGACATCTCAGTGATATTTTCAGCATTTGTACAAAACTGCTGTTTTTGTTTTAGATTTAAGAGGGTTTGAGAGGGGTTGCCATGTCTGCTTTAAAAAGCAGCCTAATATGAGACCAATACTTCAAACATGCACATTTGAAACCTTTTAAACTGCTTTTTCAAAATTTAACAGCATCATACAAGCTATCATACAAGTATCATAATGCAATACATTTTAACAAAGTAGCATGAAAAAGACAGTATCATTTCACAAAATCCTTGGGTTAGCCCACAGTCTTACATTTAGTCTACACCAGATAATGGCATACAGTGTCTTAAAACAGTTTCAGCTTTTTAATCTTTTGAATGTTTTAGCACAGATCTTATTGTTAGGCTACTTATGGATGTAAATGTATTCATATATAAATTTTATAATTAAATACAAACTGATATTGTCATATACAAGGTCAGGATTTATAATTAGGCACTCAGTAGAGTAGCTCTACTAAGAATAAAATTATGACATTCCCTGATAATGATGAGAAGGCCTACCTGTAGGAGATTAAAAACGTGGAGAACTGGTGCCATGAGAACAAGTTTCTACTAAACATAGCTAGATAAAGGTGTTAATATTGGACCCACCACAAAGCAGAGCTATTAGTGGAGAGTGAACAAGTTACCAAGTCCCCATCAGTGAACAATTGGTATCCTCAACAAAACAGACATGATGTAAACTGAATTTCCTTGTATACAACTGCATTTTCACCATATAGCATGCAGTTATTGAAGGTTTATCTCAAGGTTTCTTTTTTTCCTTGCAACTGCAGCATCTGGCTAGCTCATTAGGGACAGTATAAAGCTATAAACTTATGCATTTTTATATCTTCAATTTATAGTCTTAAATTCATATGTCTGTAAAACTGTTTTGTGACAATGTCAATTGTTAAAAGCACTGTATAAATGAAATACAATTTTATTAAAATTTAATGTAATGAGTGAATAGCATGCTCAATTACGTTGGTTTCAAGTAAATGACATGGCCCTTTAAGAAAATGACATTTCTTTGCCTTGGGTTGATTTCATGGTATGATTTGGGTATGATTATCCATCTTCTACTATAAAGTGCCATTCTATCAATTTTGCAGCATTTGAACGACCATAAGCAGATTGCATTGCTCTAGACACTTCAGAATTCAATCTGCTACGTCAGATAATCAGAAGTCACATCATTAATAAACACCAGTGACCCAATTCCATTAGCAGCTATATATACCCATACCATAACACTGGTTACGCTATTCTTAATGATGATCCCATATGTTGTATGGTTTGGTACATGGGCCCTTCCTTATCTTCTATATATTCCTCTCTTCCATTCTTTTTAGTACAAGTTAATCTTGTATCAGATATGGGAAGGCTAATTAATTTAAGTTTTCTAGAAATGTCTAATCTAGCCTTTCTAGATAGTTACCAGTGCTTGGCATCACCAGGGGTGTCTAATTAAAATTTAAGAAGGTCCAGTCAATAAACTTTTGTTAGAGCAGAGGTCCGAATTTCATGTTTGTGTTTGTGGTTCAAATCTCTTTATACACAGTTATTTTAACGCTGTTAAAAGGCTGTTTAAAATGTCCAAAGCATTTCAATACTATTTATTGTCACTTTTCAGTAACTATGTTATACAATTTAAAACCTTAAGTTGACTCAACTTATAGTTCAAAGATCTAAGTCAGCTCAAGTAGTATTGGTTGTGGGCTCAATTAACTCTAAGGTTTACTTGGCCTAAATTTTCATCTATTTAAAAAGGTAAGTTGTCTCTCATTGTAGCTCATTGGCTTTGTTGTAACAAGTGATTGTTTTTCTAACAATAAAAACAAATTGGCCTAACAATACCCAAACATTTAAAATGCACAAACATTACTTTACTTTACTTTTACAACAATTTTTGAGAAATCTTTATTGAATCTTAATTTGCATGCCGCTGGGCTGTAAATGAATGTGAAAAGCCTTTGGTTGCTCTGTCATACTGTGCTCTCAGTTTGGGCATTTTACATGCCCTCACCTTGGACTGCTGCCACAGATGCCAACTTTTCAAAAAAGCTTGGAGTCAGATTTTTTGGACCAAGGACAAAGAAAATGACAATTTCATATTGAGTTTAATTATACACAAAATGTATTATTATTTATATTTATTAGAACACTCAGGGGCTAATTCACTTGATTAAGAGAGAATACAATAAAACACATTCTTGCATATACACATATGGTCAAAGCTTGCTATCAAGTCACAAAATAACAACAGGAAAAAAAAGATAACAAATATACAGACATTTAACTGTGCAGTCAACGTGCTATTAGTGATGAAAACTATTCTAGAAGAAACAAAGCAAAAAGCAAACTGCTACTACTAGCAAAAATAATAATCTTACTAATATCAATAAGTTGAGAAAGCACAAAGAAGAATCATTATTATCACATAAGACTGGTAGAAGAAATAAAAGAAAAATCATTGAATATAAGGTGGGATTGTACTGCATGTATGGTTATGATTCTCTGTTTCTCTCTCACAAACGTGATTCTGTATTAATCACGTGTGTTAGCCTTTGAGCATTCTTATGAATAGAAAAGTGCTACAGGATTAAAGTTGATGCAAATATTTTTATGCCACTATAAATATTGTCATGCATTTCCCACTTTGGTTAATACTATGTCACTCCCCTCACTCACGCTTTAATTTTCCAGCTGGTGTGTAACTTTGCTGCAGAATGTAAATGCATTTAAATGTCAATTTATATTATTTGATTGTTAACCCCAGCCACTGGATGCAGTGCCAGTCCCAAGCCTGAATAAAATAGGAGGGTTGCATCAGGAAGGGCATCCAGCGTAAAACCTGTGCCAAGTTGTTTGCAGATCTCTCAACCTGTCAATGAGAACAGCTGAACAATATTGTAATTATTATGACTGTTCCGAGTGTTATCCCTTCTTTTGTGTTTGAGGGATGCCTTCACGCAGCTGTAAATGTGTATTAATTTTACCCGGATTACGCAAATATCCTTTGTCTTCACTTAGAGGGAAGAAATTAAAGAAGCCTTGAACGATGATTTGACATTTAAATAAAATTTATAGCCGACTTGTCAGAAAGAAGCTGGAGCTCAGTGATTTTGCTTGTGTCTTTCATAGACAATTGTTTTGAATATGAAAGTGCAATTGTTTGCAATTGATTGATTGTGTGAATCTCACACTCAGTGCATGAGAGCTGGCATCTCTGTCACTGTGGATATGTTTGCTCTAACTGCCCGTGTTTATCTCATAGTGGAGATTCACATTAATGCTTGTTGTTATCGCCACAGTTTTGGAACATATAAGAGAAACTGGTTTTACACTTCCCACTGGAGGAATAAACATTTATTGATCTTTCCATTGATCTTTGAAGATTCAGTTTTCATATTCTACTTTTCTTTTTTTTAATAAGCTATGCCAGTTTCGCGCTTTTGTTTTGTTTCTTCAGCATACTCTGTCTATACAAGGTAAACTTTTGTGTATAGCCATGCCTCCCTTGAAAGAGAAAAGCACTAGATTACTGGTATATTCATTTTTCTCATTTATCAGAAAAGCGCCAGGGATAAAATTGTCACTTGGTGCCGGACAAAAACCCTCTGTAATTACTGTATATTCATGAAGGCCTTTCCTGAATGCGACTTTGACAAATGATACACCCTCCTCTTTAGGAGTATAGTGCACTTGGCTAGATGTTGTTGATGGTTTTTTCCTCAACAAAAAAATAATTTGCAATCATCAATTTTAGTTTCTTCTAGACATTTTATTGTCCTGAGCTCACCAGTACATTATTTAGTTTTAAGAATGTAACAGATCTTTTAGTTGCCCACTTCTGATGATGGCCATTCACTTCCATTGGTATCTTTTTGAAGCACATATTGAGAGTTCCAGTGAGCAGTTATCAAATGCACTTTCAACACTTGGAATCAATGCTAGACTCTCTGTGCTACTGCTTGTAAAGCTGACCTGATCTTCTGCCAGATCTTGCGACAGCAGTGTACCATACGCTATACTGTCAAGACCCACACCTCCTCCTCCTGATCTGCACTGTACAGGAGTTGGGGAGCTAATCTTTCAGGACCATTTCTCTCTTTTTTTTAAATAAGTCATTAATGCTAATATACAATTGGTATAACTGTTTATTTGTATGAAAATCAAATTAAGTACATACCCGGTTAAAATAAAACATCACTCCAAACATGTGCTGTAGTTATTCCTGAATATGAATGGCAAAGTAAAACTCTTGAAAATATCAAGGATTTCCAGAAAATCCAAAAAAATCTCTAGATTTCCAGTCTTTGACATACTCTGGCCTTATTCATATCTTTCATTTTTAATCATAACTAGAAGTTCTGTAAAATTTATTTATCATTGTCTTTATAAGACTACTCTTGGGGTGACGGATGGCCTTTTGGATCTACTGGAGGAGCATGAGCAAACTGTTGAAGCCTTCAAGGCCTGGGTGACTACTGTATGTAGCAGCTTTAAGAGTGATGTTTGGTCAGATCTGTGCTCAAAACATTTAATTCCAAACAGCCTGGACGTACACCTGTGAAGCTAACCAAATGATTTCTATTGGACTTGTACAGACAAGCTCCCCTCAGATTCACATGTTAAGAAACAAACGCTTGTTTCCATAGACTCTTTTTTTTGTGCTGACACACTTTTTTTGTTAATTTTTGCAAATAAAAAAAAATGGATATGTTAATGTAATATAATCATCAGTAAGATACTAAAACACATCTGGTGATATCCAGGTATTTTTATTGACCTTTAAACAAAATGGAACCTGTATTCTCCTGTTTTATGCAGATCACTGTTTTAACTGAAGATTAAAGTTTTTTTGAAGTAATGTTGGGCGTGTATGTGAATGTTGGTGGTGTAGTGGTTAGCACTGTCGCCTTGCACCGCCAGGGTCCGGGTTCAATCCCTGGCCAGGCTCGATTCCTGTCCCTGTGTGCATGGAGTTTGCATGTTCTCCCCGTGCTTGGTTTCCTCTGGGTACTCCGGTTTCCTCCCACATTCCAAAGACATGTAGGTTAGGTTAGTTGGCGTTCCAAAATTGCCTGTAGAGTGTGTGTATGTCTGTGTGCCCTGCGATGGGTTGGAACCCTGTCCAGGGTGTACCCCGCCTCGTGCCCTAAGTCTCCTGGGATAGGCTCCAGGCCCCCCGTGACCCTGAATACAGGATTAAACGGTAATAATGGTGAGTGAGAGTAAAGTAAAGTTTGTGCTTTTTAAATGTTGAGGTATTGTTAGGTCAGTTTATTTTTATAGAAAAACAATCACTTGACCCAACGACATCAGTGGGCTACAATGAGAGACAACTTACCTTTTTAAATAGATGATGGTAGTTTAGGCCAAGTAAACCTTAGAGAAATATAACTAATTGAGCCCACAACCAATTTTACTTGAGCTGACTTAGATATTTGAACTATAAGTTGAGTCAACTTAAGATTTTAAACTGGGTACATGTTGTGACAACTAAACAACAATGTGAAATATTTTGTTTGGCCAGCAAATTTCTCTAAAAGTTGAGTAAACCTAAAAATTCTAAACATTACTAAACATTTTTACATTGAGTAAATGTAATGTTTTTTTTTTGCAGTGTAGGGTCAATCTGAAATCATTAGACCACATGACCTTTTTCCATTGCTCCAATCAAATCTTTATAGTCCTTAGCCCCTTTTCTGCCTTTTGTCTAACAAGTGTTTTTTTTTTTTTATGTCTACACATCTCTATAGTTCCAATCCTATGAATTCGCATCACATTGTGTGTATGTGGAAATGGTTTTACACAAAGGCATGGTTTTTACATGCTGACAGTTAAGCCCTAATGTTCCCATTTTTGATAATGTTTTACAGGGTGTTTTAACACATTATCAATTAATGTGTTAACCCAGTTCCAGCAATTTCAAATCTCTTTAGTCATTTTCTTTGTTTGATGAAGCCCAATATTTAGACTTTTCTGAAATGGCAACACTTGGTCAGGTAGTGTACTGTATATTTTTTAATATATAGTAATGTAAATGTAGTAAATGTATTCAGTGTTGTCACAGAATGGTGTATACTGTACAGTATGTCACCTCTCACGCAGCAGATAGCTAAACATTAAATAAGCTTTCTTAAAATATCTAAAATCTACTGGAACACAATTTCATTTAAGTCCGTCTCATGATTCTGAAAAAAAACGAATGAAACAGTGCTGACTCAATGTTTCAGGAGGCTTCCCTTTACATCTGTGCAGCTACACATGCCTGCACACACACACACACACACACACACACACACACACACACACACACACACACACACACACACACATATGGTATTCTTGAACCACAGGAGAGCAGACAGAGGAATTCAGCTCATGCTCATTGGTGAGACAAACACATGTACTTTAACCCACACTCTCTTTCTTGCACAGACATCCGCCTGTCCCCCACCCCCACCCCCCTCCAATGCGTTCCCTCCATGAAGAGTGACTAAGGCAAAAGAGAAAAGAGAATATGGACTCAATAAGGCAGTTTTCAGCTGCCTCTACAGTGTGGGAAACTTAAAATGTCAGTTCTGTTTATATGATCTGTTGTTATGGATATTCTGAAGGGAAGCAAAAAGCTTCACTATTAAAAGGCCACCAGGAAAACACACTTGTAGTACATTCATGTGATATGTTACTTGCCACTATTCTAATGTGTTATATATATTATAGCCATTACAACATGATTTACAATTTTTTTTGCATTACTTCACCCTCGATCTTTAATGAGACCTATTGATATCACTCTCACTTTCCTGAATGTACAGTTTGCTTTTTTTTAGCATGTTATTTGTATTTTGATTGGTATGCAGAAGTTCTGTCATTTGTTTAAGAATTTATATTCCTTGAGCCGTTGTCATTTGATTGACATGCTCTCAAGGCACAAGACCAAAGTATATTCTAGTGAGCATGAATGTGAGTGCTTGTTGGCCATATTTGTAGACCGTGCTGTATTGATGCAGTGGTTTGATGCAGTTTCCCGTGACAACATGTGGCCTCTACATGTATTTGTAAGTCTTTAACTGAAGCCTGTGGTTCAATAATCAAACTGTTCCATCTCATTTATGTTAATTATAATGAACATTTGGTTTTCGATTAGTGGAGAATAATGGAATCTTTTATGAGAGTTTGATTAAAAATAGTTCTGATAAAAATCACTGATCTGACCAAGTGAATATAAAGTTCCACCACCATTCCGGCTCCCCTCTCTATCTTTCCTCACACGTTCACCTTTATTTTGTAGGTACGTTCACTGCCAGGCAGTCTTTGTGTGTTATGCATGGTTAATGTCTTATTACTGTTTGGCAGCCAGTGCTCGGAAACTCTGAACACAGCTGCCTCGAGCTAATGCAGTGATGACACACAGTCTCTCTAAACACACTCTTGCACACTCTTCATGTAACAAACATTCACATACACACCCTGGCTAAATTAGGTTGTTCTTGAAACGAAAGGCAAGTTGGAACAGAAGAATAAAAGACTAAAAATCAAAGAATGAAACAAGATATGAGGAAAATTTAAACATATTAAAGAAAAATGGGGGAAAGACAGAAAGAATAGGAAAAGGCAGAAGAAAGGGGGTGAAGGGGGAAGACACCATATGGAGTTTACATTAAAATATTCTCAGTGTGCAATCATTTGTTGGTGCATGCAGACACATGGACACACATGCACACACACACATACACACACTATTATACTAAAACTAATCCCAACCTTAGTTTCAATAACCTTTTTTTTTTTCACTTTTTTCACCCCTTTTCTCCCTATTTCCCTCTCCAAAGTACACACACACACACACACACACACACACACACACACACACACACACACACACACACACACACACACACACAGTGTGCACATAAATACATAAAATATTAAACTTGTTTTATATTTAAATTACAAATTCTGTACATAATAAAGATCTCACTACAATGAATATTTTGCACTAGAGAATACAATTAAACTAAAAGTACAATTTGTAATAAAATCAAAAAGGTGCCACATCATCATAGTCCTACTTGAATTTTCTATTTATTCTGATGCATACAGACATGGACATTATGCTTATCTGCCATTTTTGTAAAGGAGTTATTCATGCGCCAAGTCCTTATTTTCGCATTTACAAGTCATGACATGCATCTCAAAACTCAAATCCAGACATATTTTTAATATTAATTTATTAAGCAGTTCTGGATTGAAGTCTTAAAATTAAATTACAGGAATATTACTTCATATGTCAATGCTGTTGAATTGATAGGTCAGAAGATGCTAATTAATATTCTATAACAGGAGCTTTTTACATTAATGCACAGTAAAATCTCTAGTGTTGATTTCACACTTTCAGAATTTATTCTGAGTCCAACTGGACCTCTATAAACTTAGGTGTTATTCAACACTTAGGGTGTTAGTGTAACACCATGGATATTGCTATGCGCCAACTACAAGATCACTGTAATAATAATAATAATAATAATAATAATAATAAATTCATGTATTTGTTGGTAATTATTGTGTTATTCATTAGTTATGCCAATATGTCCTTAAGGCCCTTCATCTACTTCTTTCTTTTTTAAGTGTAATACATATTGTATATTCTCACTGAACAAAACCTCAGCAAATGGCTCTCTATAGATTCTTTTATGCATAATAATAAAAGAAATAAACTAGTAAAAAAAGCATAATGTGATGCACAATAAGCAAACCATAGAACTGCAATGCACCAGCCAGTAGATTTTCCTTTCTATGCACTTCATTGCACTTGCTGATGTTTAAACTTTTTTTTTTTTTTTCTAATTTTACTAAAAGTGTAGTGATGCTCAGTCTGCACGGTGGCTTAGTGGTTAGTACTGTTGCATGGAGTGTATGTGTGTGAACCCCGCCATGGATTGACACCTGTCCACCCTGCCTCATGCCCTAATTTTCCTGGGATAGGCTCCATGCCCCCCATGAACCTGTATACAGGATTAAGCAGTATAGATGATGAAACAATGAGATGATGCTCCAAATGTAGCATTTTGCCAAACTGGTGGAAGGAAGGTGTGATAGGGATACCTATGCAATGAAAAATTATGTAAGGTCATCCAAACTATCTCTTTTACTGGACAGTCATAAATTTAAGTGACAAAGTCAAAATCTATCATGTCAGAACGTGTGTTGGGGCCACCATGGCACAGCGAAATTGCTCCACAGCCACTAACGTATCCTCACTTCACGGCTCAACAGTTCCAGACAGCTTCATCTTCCACTTAGGTACATGTCAAACTGAGATCAAACAGGACATCTAGTTCCATGATGTATAGTTGGAACTGACACTTAAGGTTGCTACATTGAGATACAATTTTGCTGTTAACATCTACATATATAGTATCTGCTAACACACTGGCCCTTTCTACAACGTACATTCAATAACACACACTTGTATACTTCAGGCCACAGTGTACTCAGACAATATTGACAATAATATATATATATAAAAACATAAGGAAAGATTTCTCTTTTAATCAGTCTTTGTTGAGTCTCTAATCACATGTATTCATGGCACACATGTATTACAGTAAATAACTCCATATCATAAAGGATTACACAGACTTTCACAGATTTTTATTTCACTGTTAATCTGATGTCAGTTACTGTATATGTTGAAGTGAATTTATTTTTTAATTTATTAAAAATAATAATAATAATTCTTAAGCATTAAAAAGTAACTATTGTCATCATTCAGCCAAGTTAGTTATCCTGACTTTTGTGGGTAATGGATTTTGTAGTTGGCTTGGGCTTTTTCTGCAGGGTTATTAAAAACTGTGCTTTGGTTTTAATAAGCAAACATGATAATAAATAATAAATACAGAAGTTTGGGGAAGTGCTACTCTCCAACCTTCAATACATTGCTTACCTTCTAATACATCATCTGTGAATGGAGGTGGGATAGGAATTTCAAACTGTGTTTAAAACATTGTCTTCCAAAACACATCACAAAAGTAAAGCTGCCAAAATTGGTTCTGCAGAGCCATGGTTTGTTATTTGATTAATTTTCAATTGTAAATGTAATGTTTATTATGATAATCTTTATTATCTATGTTTAATCATAGTTGTAAGGCAGACAGGACACGTGATAATGACTCTCTACCTCTCTATCTCTCTGACTAATGATCTCTCTCTCTCTCTCTCTCTTCTGCAAAGTTTGCAGTCTGTATAGTACAGATACTGTTTAAAATTAGTTTAATTACATCTCTCTCCTGCAAAGTTATTAAAACCAGGAAGTGCTGCTAATCATTTCATAATACCCAAATGTAAGGTATTTCAAATCTATACCTAGATAAGTGTAAAGTTCAGGAATAGAGATTGCTAATTGCTGAAATAAATTAGTATGTTCATATATACTGCATCTGCACTATTATCTGTAAAACATATCTGTGTGATGATCATAAGGGGCTCCTTGTATTTTTGTTTTGTTTTGTTTTGTTTTATTCTGAAAGTTAACTCTGGCTGTAAAACATCTGAGCATCTCACATTAGCGTGATTGCGTAGAAGATTGCATAGAGAACCCAACTCTTTCATAATAATTTAACTTTACAACATGACAAAGATCCAATCATTTCACTCCATGAGGGCTATTCACCTTCTTGTCCATTTGCTCATTATTCTGAGGTTAGACTACTTCACCCCTGTGCCATTGTCTCCCTTGAAACCGATAAAAATGCAGCTGCAAGCCTTGTTTTCAAGCTCCCTAGGTTCACAAAATCATCTCATTGCAACCTGCATCAAAGCAGATGAGCCTCCACCTAACTAAAGGCACTTGTTGACCCTTGTTGTGCACAGCATACCCTGTGAGCAACAAGCACAGCTTAACTTGATTTCTGCTTTCTGAGATTGAAATCTCATATTTTTTAACAAGCACCTAAATGAGCATTCATTAAAACAGTACACTGTTCTGCTGCTATACCAACTGGTTATACTATCTCATCTCATAAATGTATATAAAAATATTTCATATTTAGAAATGTTAATAATCTGTGGAATGCTCTCCAAAATAATGTTTCAGTGTTTATGGCCTGTTATCAAAAAACGCTGAAAGGACTTTATGACCAAAATGTTTGTTAGTGGGTTCCCTGGTGACATAAGAGTTCACCAGAAATGAGCAAAGTACACATATTTTGTGCTTGAGTAAATGTAGAGATACCCTAGGAAAAATACAAGTCCTTCATTCACCTGAGCAAAAGTACAAAAGAGTTTACCTTCAAATATATTTAAGAATCAAAAGTACTGAGCTTGTATTAGCTACAGTAAACTCATAGTAAAAATGTTTCTCTTTCTCTGCCTCTCTCTCTCTCTGTGTGTATATATATCTGCTTTCTGACCATGGACATACATTTTTATTCCTATCTGAACTGAAATCTCCAAGTCTTATTTAAAACACTTGCTCCACAATTAGGGAAGGCAAATCATGCAATTATGCACAGTGGATATCAGGTGAATATTATCACTTCAGAGCTCAAAAATAACAGAAAACTTGCATGGTGATTATTTGTTTACCTACAGTACTGTCACGGGGGGCGTGGCGGTGGAGGATCCAAGTGCAGAACGAGTGTTTGTAGAGAGTGAGTGCAGCGCTTTTAAATGAGATCCGTGAATGCGGAAGTGCCGTGAGGAGCGCTCGTTGTTTCTCCGAATGGAGTCCGCGTCGGGAATGCGGAAGTGGTGAGTGAGCGCTTGCTGTTTCTCTGAATGGAGTCCGCGTCGGGAATGCAGAAGTGCCGTGAGGAGCGCTCGCTGTTTCTCCGAATGGAGTCCGCGTCGGGAATGCGGAAGTGGTGAGTGAGCGCTTGCTGTTTCTCTGAATGATCTCTGCGGCAGAATTTCCGAAGCGCGGATTTCGCGAGAAGTAGCCCGTGGTCGAAAAACAAATCCGAATGTCGGCAACAGTAAATCCGGACGGTCAGGAAATCCGTAACGTGAGGCGTGGTCGTGGAAACAAAACGTGATCGAGATCCGAAAGGTCAAGGCAAAACGAAACGCTGGAATACTGGGCATGGATAGCAGACAATAATCTGGCGACGTGGCGGTGTCAGAGCATGGTTTAAATAGGTATGAGCTGATTACTGATAGTGTCCAGGTGTGCAGAGAAGAGGGGCGGTGCGATGTAAGGAGCGGCAGGGAACATGGAACAGGCGTGCTTAGATGATCATGACGTGACTGTGGCTTGGCGTGTCATGACAGTGCTTCGGGGTGAAGTCTGTGGAAATCTGAGATCAGGGATCGGTCTAGGATAAATCTAGCGGGTACCCAGCTTCTCTCTTCGGGGCCGTAGCCCTCCCAGTCTACTAAGTACTGAAGGCCCCTTCCCCGGCGGCGAGACTTGAGAAGACTGCGAACGGTAAAGGCTTCTCCCCCATCTATGAGTCGGGGGGGTTGGGGAGGCTGGGGGGGTGTAGATAATGGGCACGAGATTAGACGACGAATCTGAGAAACGTGAAACGTAGGGTTGATTCTGCGCATGGAGAGAGGTAGAGCTAGTCGGACAGAGCATGGATTTATGACTCGGGTGATAGTGAAGGGTCCAATGAACCTTGGTGAGGGTTTCCTGGACGTGGTCTTGAGTGGGAGGTCCCGTGTAGACAGCATGACCCTTTGGCCGATACGATACCTGGAAGCTGGTGACCGATGACGATTCGCCTGGCACTGGAAGGTGTTTACAGTGCGTAGTAGCTGATTACGGGCACGCTGCCATGTTCTTCTGCAGCGACGGACAAAGGTTTGGGCTGAGGGAACCGCTACCTCCTCTTCCTGGGCAGGAAAGAGGGGTGGTTGATAGCCCAGACAGCAGTGGAAGGGAGACATGCCCGTGGACGAGGTAGGGAGCGAGTTGTGGGCGTATTCAATCCAGGGTAGGAAGCGACTCCAGGAAGAAGGGTCTCGAGAGGCCATGCACCTTAAAGATTTCTCCAACTCCTGGTTCATCCGTTCCGTTTGGCCATTAGTTTGGGGATGAAATCCGGATGAAAGGCTGGGGTTGGCGCCGACAAGGGTACAAAACGCCTTCCAGAACTGGGCAGAAAACTGGGGGCCCCTGTCCGAGACAATGTCGACGGGGAGTCCATGAAGTCGGAAGACATGATTAATTAGGAGTTCGGCTGTTTCTTTGGCAGATGGGAGCTTGGGTAATGGGACAAAATGCGCCGACTTAGAGAAACGGTCTACGATGGTTAAGATGCAGGTGTTGTTTTGAGAAGGTGGTAGGCCAGTGACGAAGTCGATGGAAATGTGAGACCAGGGGCGGTGGGGAATGGGGAGGGGTCGGAGGAGACCCTCAGGAGGGCAGTTAGTCGTCTTATTCCTGGCACAGGTGTCGCAGGAGGCCACAAAGTTCTTGACGTCCTCCTTCATGGTAGCCCACCAGAAGCGTTGGTGTAGGAGGGAAAGGGTGCGTGCCGCCCCAGGGTGGCATGCCAATCTGGAACTGTGGGCCCAGTCTAGCACCTGTGATCGCACGGAAGCTGGGACGAAAAGCTTGTTGGTTGGAACGATGCTTGGGCCTGGTTCCCGTTCGAGGGTCTGCCGAACCAGGTGCTCCACGTCAAGTTGGGTTGTTGCCACAAGACAATGAGGAGGAAGGATCGCCTCCGTCGTGGATGTGTCCTGAGAGGTGGAGAATTGCCGGGAGAGGGCGTCAGGCTTGATGTTCTTGGAACCAGGGCGATATGAAAAGGTAAACCGAAAACGAGAAAAAAAAAGTGACCATCGTGCCTGGCGTGAGTTGAGCCTCTTTGCAGTTCTTAAGTACTCCAGGTTCTTATGGTCGGTCCATACGAGGAAGGGAAGGTCCGCCCCTTCCAGCCAGTGTCTCCATTCTTCAAGGGCCAGCTTGACCGCCAAGAGTTCACGGTCCCCGATGCCGTAGTTACGCTCGGGGGGTGTGAGTCGGCGGGAGAAGAAGGAGCAAGGGTGAATCTTGTTGTCTTTCGGGGATCTCTGAGACAGGACGGCCCCTACTCCGGTCTCAGATGCATCTACTTCAACAATGAACTGGAGGGAGGGGTCAGGAAATATAAGGATGGGTGCTATGGTGAAACGGTGCTTGAGATCCTTGAAGGCTTTATCTGCCTGGGGGTTCCATCGGAATGGGATCTTGGAAGACGTGAGTGCCGTAAGTGGGGTCGCCACTATGCTGTAGCTTCGAATAAAGCGTCGATAAAAGTTTGCAAATCCCAAGAAGCGTTGGAGTTCGCGTCTTGAAGATGGTACCGGCCAATCAGTGACCGCCCTCACCTTGGTGGGGTCCATCTGGATGCCTGCAGGGGAGATAGAATATCCCAAAAAAGAGGTTGAAGTGCAATGAAACTCGCATTTCTCTGCCTTGATGTAAAGTTTATTCTCCAGAAGCCGTTGCAAAACCTGGCGCACGTGGAACTTGTGCTCCTTTACTGAGCGTGAGAATATCAGGATGTCATCCAGGTAAGCAAAGACGAAAACATTGAGAAAATCCCTAAGGACGTCATTGATGAGAGCCTGGAACACCGCCGGCGCGTTGGTTAAGCCGAACGGGACCACTAGGTACTCATAATGGCCGGTGGGTGTGTTGAAGGCTGTCTCCCATTCATCGCCATCCCGTATCCTGACAAGGTGGTAGGCATTCCTCAAGTCCAACTTGGTGAAGATGCGGGCGTCCTGGAGAAGTTCGAAGGCAGACGACATCAAAGGAAGAGGATAGCGGTTCTTTATCGTGATTTCATTCAACCCTCTGTAATCAATACAGGGTCTGAGGGACTTATCTTTCTTTTCCACAAAGAAAAAGCCCGCCCCTGCAGGGGATGAAGACGGACGGATGATTCCAGCTGAAAGTGACTCAGAGATGTATTGTTCCATGGCTTCTCTCTCGGGACGAGAGAGAGAGTAGAGTCGCCCTTTAGGTGGGGGGGTGCCTGGGAGAAGGTCGATGGCACAGTCGTATGGACGGTGAGGAGGTAATGAGATGGCACGTGACTTGCTGAACACCTGGCGAAGGTCATGGTACTCGGCAGGGACCTTAGAAAGGGCGGGGATCTCCTCCAGAGAGGTGGGTAAGACTCTTCTGGTGGCGGCAGAACGGAGGCATGAGCAGTGGCAAGTAGGGCTCCAATCCAGGATGCTTCTTTTTGCCCAGTCGATGTGAGGGTTATGGAGTCTTAACCATGGGAGACCCAGAACTATTGGTGCATGAGCACTCTTAATGATGAGGAACGTGGTGGTCTCAACATGATTACCGGAAAACTGCAGTGTGACTGGAGCAGTGCGGTGGGTGATTGAAGAGAGCTTGCTGCCATCCAGAGCCTGTACGCTAAATGGTTGGTTAAGTGGTGTGTGTGGAATCTTGAGTTGAGAAACCACAACCAAGGAGATTAAATTTTGGTCTGCTCCAGAGTCTACTAGAGCATGCGTGACGTGGGGCCGATTGTCATATATCAGGGTCACAGGAAAGCGGGAACGGAGGTCAGGGGATGGATAGTGTCTAGGGCCCCCCTGTACCCCCAGAACTACCAGGGGGGACTGACCTTTTAACGGACAGGTTCGTATGATATGCCCGACCTGACCACAGTAGAAACAAGCACCGTCGTCCTTCCTGCGTTGGCGTTCCTTGGGAGAGATGTGTGTCCGGTAGACCTGCATAGGTTCTGAGGGGAGCTCAGGTGGGGCTGGGTTAGAAATGGGTACATGGAGAACCTGACAATGCTCCTTTTGCCGGGTTCGTTTGCGGGCATCAATATTCGTTGCCAGGTCAATGAGTCCCTGAAGGTTGGAGGGGAGCTCTCGGGCTGCTAACTCATCCTTAACTGGATCCGCAAGTCCGTGGAGGAAGGTATCAAAAAGTGCCTGATCATCCCAACCACAGGAGGGAGCTAGAGTGCGGAAATCAATGGCATAATCAGACACAGATCGAGATCCCTGACATAGTTCCAGTATGTGAGCTGCCGCCTGACGTCCTGTGAATGAACGATCGAAAACCTCTCTCATTTCGTCTGTGAATGTCTTGTATGTGTAGCAGCAGGGTACCTGGGCATCCCATAAGGCTGTTCCCCATTCTCTCGCTTTTCCAGAGAGGAGAGTGATTATGTAGCGCTTTTAAATGAGATCCGTGAATGCGGAAGTGCCGTGAGGAGCGCTCGTTGTTTCTCCGAATGGAGTCCGCGTCGGGAATGCGGAAGTGGTGAGTGAGCGCTTGCTGTTTCTCTGAATGGAGTCCGCGTCGGGAATGCGGAAGTGCCGTGAGGAGCGCTCGCTGTTTCTCCGAATGGAGTCCGCTTCGGGAATGCGGAAGTGGTGAGTGAGCGCTTGCTGTTTCTCTGAATGATCTCTGCGGCAGAATTTCCGAAGCGCGGATTTCGCGAGAAGTAGCCCGCGAGTCGAGGAAAGTCCGTAATCAAAACTCGTGGTCGAAAAACAAATCCGAATGTCGGCAACAGGAAATCCGTAACGTGAGGCAGAGTCGTGGTCGTGGAAACAAAACGTGATCGAGATCCGAAAGGTCAAGGCAAAACGAAACGCTGGAATACTGGGCATGGATAGCACACAATAATCTGGCGACGTGGCGGTGTCAGAGCATGGTTTAAATAGGTATGAGCTGATTACTGATAGTGTCCAGGTGTGCAGAGAAGAGGGGCGGTGCGATGTAAGGAGCGGCAGGGAACATGGAACAGGCGTGCTTAGATGATCATGACGTGACTGTGGCTTGGCGTGTCATGACACTCGGGTTACTTTGTTGTAATCGTATTCCCTGAAAAAGCAGGAACGAGATGCTGTGCTCCAATGCCGCACTGCTGGCGTGGCTGGACGTCCTTTCAGACAAAACTTGACCTGAGGATGTTTCCAGTTCACTCCTATTTATAACCCGCAGGTGTTATAAATCAGATGACGTCACCCGATAAATTTGACATGTTTGATACACACATGCTTCACAACTGGTTGAACAAAGAGATTTTCCCATAGCGTTTTCACACAGCATCTTGTTCCTTCTTTTTCAGGGAACAGCGTTATAACAAAGTAACCCAAGACGTTTGTTGTAACAACCCATATTTTATCATATAATGCCACTTCACGTTACTGCTTTTTATTAGCTCCACAGTTTCAGAACATATGAGATAAACTGGTTTTAAACTTCTCACAGAAAGAATACATTGATCTGTCCATTCATCTTTGAAGGTTTAGTTTTCATAGTCAATCTTACTTTTTTTTTTAGTAAGCCATGCTATATTGTGCTTTCTTTCCTGTTTCTTGATCATTTTGGTGGCTTGTAGGTGCATGATGGGCGTTACTCATACTCTGTCTATACACAATAAATTATCATGTTGATTGGCTCTATCACGTTAATATGGTGAGGAGTACAGCTATACATACATCAAAGGAAAAAGTGCTAATTTTGAAAAAAGCTTTAGATGTTGTTACATAATCTAGCACATGCTCATAACTTCATTTCTACTAAAAACATTTTTATTTAATTTAAATCTGTCCATCCAGCTTTCCGTGATGCTGTGACAAAATCTGACTGGACAGACATACAGACAGACAGAAAATTTTCTGAGACTGGTTTCGGGAACTCCAAGATGTCATTTTTTTTGCACTGAAGAGAAAATTTACTGGGGAAAAAAGGCTTTTTGGCAAGTAAATATGAGTCAAAAACCAAAAATGTACAAATTCATTGTTCAAGATTTTAACTTTCGTGATTTTAACTTTTATGGTCATGAAGAAATGGTCATGAACAGCAACAATACTCAGGTAGGCTGTCATTTAACCCATGCTCAGTTCATACCAAGTATACGAAGAGCATATCATTAGACCACCACCAGTCTCAACCATTGATACAAGGCAGGATTGGTCCATATTTTCTCGTTGTTTATGCTAAAATATAACCGTACCTTCTAAGCAGAAATTAAGACTTACTTATCGGTTATCAGTAGGTATGTTTTTCCAATGTCCATGTTTGGTGAGCCCATATCACTTGTATCCTTCTTGTTCTTTTCTGACAGGAGTGGAACGAAGTGTGGTCTTCTGCTTCTTTAGCCCATCTGCTTCAAGGTTCAATGTGTGTTTAAAGACAAGCACACCTTGGTTGTAATGAGATGTTATTTTAGTTTAGCTCAAACCAGTTTGGCCAGTCTTCTCTGACCTCTGATAAAAAGTCGACCAACCAGGCATTTCCACCCAGATAACTGATGTTTACTGATTTTTTCTTCTTTTTAGACCATTGTATGTAAATCATATTGATGGTTATGTGTTAAAATCCTAGTAAATCAACAGTTTCAGAAATATGCAGATGAGCAACCAACAACCATGCCAAATCATTTAAATCACTTTTATTCCCTATTCTGATGCTTAGGCCATGTCCACACATAGCCGGGTATTAAAAAAAAAAAAGAATGGAGATTCTTCTTCTTCTGTTTATTATTATTATTATTATTATTATTATTATTATTATTTCCACACAACCTACATGTTAAAAATATCCATATTAAAACACAAAATTTCCTGTTAAGTACTGTCAGGAGCATCACTAACAGGGGGCCAATCAGTAGCCTAGACATCATTGCCGGTCCGACTGGTTCTCGATTAAAACCACCATTGCTGTTTGTAGGGTCTGTATCTTTAGAGTTTTGTATGTAGCAGCAGTGAGCTTCGTAGTACATTCATGCACCTCTGTTCGTTAACATAATGTTCGAGTAACTGCCCGTGTATGTACATGCATGTAAAAAGTCCAGTAAGCAACGTTAATTAAGAGTCACTAGTTTACTGTATTTACATCCAACAGTGCACAATATATATATTGTTTTATTTAGTTCTTTAAAAATACCCAGTATATGTGGACAATGTCTAAATGAACTGAGTTCCTACCAGTTGATTGGCTGAATGCATATTTGTTTACCCGATGAAATGGTTAGTGTAGTAGTAGCAGTAAACTTAACAGTAGTTTGTTGATTACATGAGCCATTATCTGGCAGCATCAGGCCTAAATAGATAGAAGCATATGTGTATTTTTTAACCTCTCAGATCTCAGATAAAATTTCATTAAAGAATGGAAAGTTCTTCATAGTATAAAGGTATATTTATTGATGGATCCAACCTACTGTTTATTCAGGTGAGCTACATTTCACTCACCAGTACAACATCTGGTCGAACACCACAAGAAAAGACACTTAGTGTGTTGTAAAAGACACTATAGGTCACAGACATCAGAATGGCATCAACGTAAAAAAGCCATTTAATTAATGTTCTCATTAATGCTCATTAGATTCATTGCTTCAATTTAAATAGGCATTGTAAAAAAAATGGACCTTACCAGGCTCATCCAATAGATATTTGAATATTGCATAGATGTAATTACCTTCCTTAGTTTAACCACAAATTTGCTGGTTGATTTTAAACTGGGTGTGCTGGTACCGAAAGCCAACTAGAAAGTACATTAAGTGTGAGAGAAAGAAATGTTAGTAATCAAGCAATAAAAACATTGCATATTGGAATGAGGGACTGTTGTTGTTAAGTTTGAAAAGGGCAGCAGGCCATGTTGTCAGTGTGTTCTCTCCAACAGGATGAAAAAGGAGGGGAAAAGAGTGAAAAGGGGCTTCTAAACAGAATGACATCAGTGCAAGGAAAGCCAGATTGGAGCTGTGTAGGAATTAAACCATGGCTTCCACAAATCTCTCTCTCTCTCTCTCTCTCTCTCTCTCTCTCTCTCTCTCGTTCTTTCTGTCTCCTTGTCTTTCTTGCCTGGATCCTGGACATGTTTCTCAGTCTGTGCTCTGTGGGAAACTACTACTAAATGAATTCTGGAGTGTGTTCTATGAATAAAAAGTTCTAAATCTCTACAGTGTAATAAGTTTTTAAAAAAAAGAAGAAGTTTTGAGCACTTACAGTAATTCAGCTATTGTGTTTAATCAGTTTAGCCTGTTATATAAGTTATAAAGTTTATAAGTTATAAATCCTGTAGTTAAAAATTTATAATGATGTACCTGTGTGGTATTATTATTATTATTATTATTATTATTAGTAGTAGTAGTAGTAGTAGTAGTAGTTGCTTATATAATATATGTCATGGTTCCCCCATGCCAGCATGCACCACTAGGACTTTTCAGTTTTGGGGACTTTTATTATGGATTGTTTTGCTTACTGTTTCTGTTCTCATTATTTTCACTGAGTTCAGTTCTAATCCAGTCATTATCTTCTTTCATATGGCAATTTCTGGACAAGTTCTCTCTGATGCTATTTGTGTTCTTGGTTATGTTTGCTTCTACAGGTAATTGTCAATGGTTTCCAACTCCTAGCCATAGATTTCTTTGCCTTTTTTTCTGTTCTTTTTATGTGTTGAACAAAGGCAACACATGTGTGTTTACACCCTGTTTCCAAACACATCGTGACAGAATGCAGAGCCAACATATTTTGGATGTAGCAGGCTTCCCTTAAATACTTTTTGGAGGGATCTGGGATCACAGAGATTGCAATGGGAGCTGACTGGGCAAGCTCTCAACTCATAATCTGATGAGCAACAGTGGGCATGTGAGGAAAGCTGAGAATCAAGCTTCTCATGAAGCGCTTCAGAAAGAGCCCAACAGCAAAGATCACAAAGGTGCTGAACTGCTGTTCATCCCTGGTCATTCATCCCCCTGTCAGGAACTTATGATCTCCCTGGACCACAATCAGATCACTTATTCAGTCACTGCCTGCACCCTAGGGATAACTCAACCTTCCTTTTCCCTTTGTTTGACTAATGGTACTTGCAGTTAGTAACCTAATAACCCAGTGTAAGAATCTATCCAGTGATGGAAAAGTCAAACCACTTTTGTAAGTTGTTTTGGATAAGAGCATCTGCCAAACACCTAAATGTATTTAATGTAAATGATCTTCTTATATAGAAGTCCAGACAGTGTGTATCAACGGGAGAGGCTTTCAATTTCATATCATGTTATTGTTTGGGTTATGCTGAAATTGGGATATGTTGCTCTATATTGACATTATATATTAATATATATACATATATATTAATTAAAACATAGAAATGTAAAAACAAAATAAAATATCTGCAAACATGCTCTGAGTTTAAAGGGCTACTTTAAACCCATTCTTTTTGGCAGTAAACCCATTTTACCAGGCAGGACATTGTACACATCTATAAAGAAGGACATCCATTTCATGTTCAATGTTTAAAAGGCAACGAGAGATAATTTAGAAAATTAAAAATTTTGAGCTGAATGCTGTTCCCACAGTTTATGCTCTTGTGGCCAGAAAGATGTTTCTACTTCATCCTCTTATCAAACTTCACAACATTGACACCTGCCTTGATAAGATAAGGGTGGAGGAGCTTTGAGTTGTTCCAGGGGTCTAAGTAGAACACATCATACAGTACCTACTCCCCTTCAACATCAAAAGATGTTTAACTGTGTGTTCAGGTTCTCTGCACTGATGAGTATTATTGTGATTATCATTATTTTTTTAAATATCTTTAGCTAGAAGCAGGTTCTTCGAAAGATTGGGTTGCAATTCTGAGTGTTAGATTTAATGGATTAATAATGTCCTCAGTGCTGAGAAATCTAGGCAGATACATCATGCAATACCATCAGGAAGGCATCTGTTTGACCCCAAATTTATTCGTCAGCAAGACAGTTCCACCCATT